>JAYESA010000014.1:68316569-69516569 GCA_036927795.1 Iris macrosiphon
GACCTACGATCGAGGAAGATGATTGGGACTGGAACTGAGCAGGAGGGACTCTACTGCCTTTACCAAATAAAGAAAGATGTAATTCTATCTATACTTGTAGTGCCCCACTCTCGCACGGGAAGCACAGTTATGAAACACTGTCAGTATCGGTTGATTGGGATAGATTGAATCAAGATTATTTCTTCGTTATGGATTTGTTTCTTTGAAATCAAGTCCCATATTAAAAGAATTATGTCTCAAGGAAGGACTCTATGGCAGAGTCGCGAGGGGCCTTTCCGTTGCTTGGTTTTCATTGTCGTTTTCATTGCCGCTTTGTTGCTTTCGTGTTCGTTTTATAAATGCATTTTCGTGAATATTTTTAATGGATTTATTGCTTGCGTTCTTCAAATTTTGCATTCGTATCGAATACTGGAAGAAAAAGTAGGGAAGGTATAGATCATCTGTTGGTGCAAATACAGGTGATCGCGTAGGCGACGCATGGGTGGAAACTGAAGAACCCTCTTTCTCTCTACGATTTACCAACTTATGAGTGGCTTTGACTCTCTCCCCAAGTCTTCACATTAATCAAAATAACTCTCTGTGTGCATTTTGATCAACGATACCTTAATAAGAATCAAGATAAAAAGAAGTAGGCTTGAATACTTTATGCTTGTCAAACAGAATATATGAAACGATCGTATTGTTCCATGCTTGTCCGTAATGAATGTACTTATATCATATTTCAGTTGTTGCTAGAATTTATTCATCTATAACTGTGCAATGAGTAGTATATACTTTGCAATGCGATCACTTGAGCATGTAGACTATGCTATCAGATTATGTTGAGTGGTTACATTTCATTCATGTTGTCTTTCATCTTTGTTTGATAACTTAGTTCTTAGACGTCGCATGGTCATGGATAACTTGTGCACAAGGTTTAGTTTCTGCGAACGGTCGTCAGGGTACTTGGACAGATTTGTCCCGGGCGGAACTCGGATAGCTGTGATAACAAGCTCGCATGGGTGATTCGACAACTTCTAGCTGAGCTCGCTAACTGCCCTGGAAGGATCACCATCTAACCCGGCTATAGTACACGATGGCTTATGGTGCCAGTGACCCATATATATATTATATATTTCAACTATCATTCTAACGATGTCTAGTCTACATGGAAGAACATGGTAAGATTGTACAGGTGGATACGTTGGTTGTGGGTAAGAGTCATCGTACGGTGACATATTTTATTCTGTTATTTCATTTTTATCGCATGCTTATAACTTGGATTAAGGCAAGATAGAAATACCACATAATAAATTTTGTATGCTTCATATGAATACCGTGTCGATTTGGTGAGTTGGGTTAACTCGCCCTCGCCTGTGTATTTCAAATGTGCTGACCCGCGTCTCTACAGGTTCTGCGAGCCAAGGTGACATAGCGAGCAGCTGAGGCCTTTCCCAACCCGTCTATCAACCGCGTGCTCGTGTTCGTGAATTTTTAAGATCATGTACAAACATCGGAGCTCTTATACAAACATCAGAGCTTCGCATTTCGTCGAAGACTCTATCGGAAGGTGTTTATGTCTTTTGATTTGAGTTAAAGGGATGTAATATATGGAACGACTATCTCATTTTGCGTCCATTTTGTAAGCACTCGTGGCAACTCTCTATTTGTATTCAAGACTTTGTAAATGATGTTCATATCAATAAATAAAAAATTCTTCTGTGCAAGTGTGCTATTCAATTTTTTGTGTACTTTGTTGTTGTGCTCAATGTAACATAAGACTATGCCTTGTGCGGGTGCAACTTAGGTTCATACGACATCACGCACTGGGGACGACTATCAATTATATAGAATCGAGGCATGACAATTTTGGTATCAGAGCACAGCTTTAGTTCCTTTGACCCTCGTGTCAAAAAAGTTTTCATAAGAGACCATGTACCTCCCAGTTGAACTGTTGAATTTGTTTGGTTAAAATGAGATCGTTCCATATAGTGAGTCCCTATTACCTTATGAGGCTGATGCTAGTTGCTCTCTTTTGAAGGAATGGCACAAGAGCAAGGAATGTCACAAGTACAAGAGAGTAGCTCTGGCACCTCGGGTAGTTCCAGAAGTCAGAAGGATGTACCCTCGGTCGACCCAATTGAGCGGATGATGCTCATAAAGGAGGCGCAGTAACGACATGACGAGGCTCGATTTAAACGAGCCGAGAAGCGGGCGGAAGACAGTAAGCAAGTTCGAAAAGCGATTCGAAGCCCAGTTTTTGGTCCAGCAGAAACAAATTGATACTCTTTAACAAATTGGTAAGACCTTGGCATCAAATCATTCCACAACATGACTACGCTTTCTGAGAAGCCAGCAGTCAAAGTTGAAGCTCCTCAGCCTGCTAAGAAGAAGGACTATGCCTTCGACTTTGTCGAATTCAAGGTCTGCAACACATCCTTCAAAGGGACCGAAGACCCAATTATGGATCTACATTGGTTGGCCGAATTAGAAGACCACTTCAAACTTCAAGAGGTCCCAAGGAAAAGCGAGTTGCATATGCCCAACTCCAACTTTGGTTGAATATGCACGACTGGTAGGATATGCACAGGAGATCGATTCTTGAAGACATCGATAATGAGACGCAAGGGCTACGTTCCGAAAGGTGTTCAAAAATGATTTCCTGTCCCTGGCTATTCATCGTCAAAAAGAGAACAAATTTGTGCATCTTCAGCAGGGAAGCATGACAGTGAGACAGTGCTATAAAAGTCAACAAAGTCGCCAAATTTGTCAACTCATATCTACCCAATGTGGCGTTCCATGTTAGATGATTCGAAGAGGGTCTGCGATATGCTATCCACGCGCATATGGTCATTCTGAAATACAAGACGATGAGGGAGGTACTCCATCATGCCCTCTTCCTAGAGCCACAATATCTTTCAACTACTGTCAGTTGTGCAGAATTTCAACCACAAGCGTCCTAGTAATGCGAGAGGACATCGTCACAACAACGGTCGTTACCAGGGCCATAACTCGGGGAGAAACAAAGTGGCGTATGGTATCAAATACAATCGAGTAGGGCATCAGGCTAGCGAATGTCAAACTCAAGACGAAGGGGATGCTTTACCTGTGGTCAGCTAGGCCACTTTCTTGTAACTGCCTGGACGACCACCCCAACCAGCACCAAAATTATATATAGGTGCCCCAAGACTATCGGCTCACACCATGGCATGAAAATCGTCTGAATGCTCAAGGTCAGGTCTATGCTCTGACACGTGAGGAGGCGTACGCCTCGGATAACGTAGTCTCAGATATTTTACTCTTCAATAATATCCCTGCTTAAGTATTATTTGATTCTGGGCCACTCATAGTTTTATATCAGCGGACTTCATCACGAAACACAAGTTGCCTATGACACCGCTAGACCTTAATCTTAGCGTTAATACCCTGTCGGGCATGGAATTGCATGATCGCTCAATCTGTAGTTATGGCTTTATTTGTATCGGAGGTAGAAAATTGACTCTCGATGTGATAGTCATATATATTAAGGATTACGATATCATCTTGTGCATGAATTGGCTCGGTGCTTGCTCGACCACAATCGACTGTACTGAAAAGAGATTTGAGTTCCTTATGCCCAAAGAACCCGCATTCTTCTACTCAGGTGGTCAAGCATCGAATACATATATGGTAATTTCTGCAATGTCTGCTCGATGAATGATAAATTTGGCTTCGAAAGGTACTTAGCATGTGTTCGAGACACTCAACAAGATTATGCAGACATAGTATATACTGACGTTGTGGCAGAATTTTTTGACGTGTTTCCAGACGAGCTGCCCGACATGCTACCCGATCGAGAGGTCGAATTCACCATCAACATATTTCCAAATACTCGACCGATTTCCAAAGCCCCGTACAGAATGGCCCATGCAAAATTGAAAGAGCTAAAAAATTAGTTGCAAGGGTTAATCACCGGGGATACATTCGGCCTAGCATCTCTACATGGGGAGCGCCAGTTTGTTCATAAAGAAGAAAGACGGGATGATGCGGTTGTGCATAGATTATCGAGAATTGAACAAAGCCATTATTAAGAACAAATATCTGCTGCCAAGAATTGACGATCTTTTTGACCAGTAACAAGGCGCGTCAGTATTTTCCTAGGTAGACCTTCGTTGAGGTTATCATCAACTCAACATCAAGTTGGACGATGTGCCAAAGTCAATATTTCGCACTAGCTACGGCCACTATGAGTTACTAATGATGCAGTTCGGACTGACGAATGCCCCTGTCGCCTTTATGGATCTGATGAATCGAGTATTTTGATCGTTCTTGACAAATTTGTGGTAGGATTCATCATCGACATCCTTTTCTACTCAATGAGCAAAAGGAACACGTGGAGAATTTATGGACTGTGCTTCAGACCCTTCGAGAGAACAAGCTATACGCGTAGCTGAGTAAGTGTGAATTCTGGATGAACATTGTATCCTTTCTTGGGTACGTCATTTTTACGGAAGGCATCATTGTTGATCTGAAGAAAATAGAAGTCGTTGTCGACTGGAAGCGACCTGCGTCAGCTAGTGAAATTTGAAGCTTTCTTGGTTTGGCGAGCTACTATAGACGGTTTATGAAAGACTTTTCGAAAATTGCATCGCTTTTGACATGCCTCACTCAAAAGGGAATCATATTTGAGTGGTCGAACAACTGCAAAGATTCCTTCCAAGAGTTAAAGCAATGACTTATTTCGGCCCCGATACTTGCACTTCCGGATAGGACTGAGGTATTCCAAATTTTTAGCAATGCGTCAGATCATGGCTTGGGACGTGTGGTCATATATGTTGGGAAAGAAACACGGAAACCGTTCCCCAAACTGGAGAGTACCTACGAGAGAACCGAGCAAAACGCACAAACCGAAAAACCCCAAACACAAAGCGCAGAAATAGAGATTTTTACGTGGACAATCCAGATAAAAAAACTACGGGACGATCGGAGTCCAACCCTGGAGAACCTCCACTAATGGAGTAAAGAGATTACACCCTCTACAAGCTCCTCATCGATCCAACACGGATCATCGTAACTCTTCGGAACGGAAAATAGATTACAACCACGAAGAAAAAAGACAATGAGAAATACCCTAAATTGATCTCCTTCTCCGAAACGGCCTCCAATTCTTATTTCTCCTCTCCAAAGTTGCAATAGCACTTCTTGCCACCTTTTTTTATCTCTCTTATTTTTTTCTCTTATTGTTGTATATTGCATGAGCCTTTATATAAACCCTTGCATGAATTAGGGTTTCCATATGAAAATCTATATATGGAAGCCAAAAATATTTGTGGAAATCCAATTACATTCAATCATATATTTAATGGAAATCAAATCATAAATTAGCTTACCATAAATTGAAAATTTAATTATATGGAAAGTTAATATATGAAAGATCCAATCATAAATATATATTTAAAGTCAAATATGGAAATCCAATATAATATTTGCTTACCATAAATATTCCAATACAGGGCGCTCGATGCACTTCCCGAGCTTTTTGACACACGGATGGTTCTCGTCGCACTCCGGGGTATTCTTCACATCGGTTAGAAACCACACCCACTCAAACAAATCTCCCCCTTCACAACTATGTAGAGGGGGTCGTCATCTCGACGATCCGCCTGCAGTACTCAAACTTTTTCCTTGGAAAAAACATTGTGAACATGTCTGCTCCATTGTCATCTGTTTGAACCTTCTCAAGCGTATTTCCTTCTTTTCCTCAACATCCCGTATCCAATGATATCGGGTCTCAATGTGCTTGGGCCGGCTAAGAAATGTTTGGTTCTTCACAAGGTGAATAGCACTCTAACTTTCGCAACGCAAAGGATACTGCTCTTGCTTTAGCCAAATTCTCGGCAACATCTTCTTCATCCACAGCAACTCCTTGCAAGCCTCTGTCGCCGCAATATACTCTATCTCGGTCGTCGACAAGGCAACACACTTCTGCATCCGCGACTGCCACGATACTGCTCCACCAGCAAAGATCATCACATAGCCTGAAGTCGATCGACCCGTGTCTATCTTCAGCCATATCAGCGTCGGTATACCCAACCAGCTTGGCTCGTCACCACCAAAAGAAAGTCACCACCAAGAGAAAAAACTACGAGATGATCGAAGTCCAACCCTGAAGAACCTCCACTAATGGAATAAAGATATTACACCATCTACAAGATCCCCATCGATCAAACACGGATCACCACAACTCTTGGGAACGAAAAATAGATTACAACCACGAAGAAAAAAGACAATAAGAAATACCCAAAATTGACCTCCTTCTCCGAAACGACCTCCAATCCTTATTTCTTCTCTCCAAAGTTGCAATGGCACTTCTTGCCACCTTTTTTTATCTCTCTTATTTTTTTTCTCTTGTTGTTGTATATTGCATGAGCATTTATATAAACCCTTGCATGAATTAGGGTTTCCATATAGAAATCTATATATGGAAGCCAAAAATATTTATGGAAATCCAATTACATTCAATCATATATTTAATGAAAATCAAATCATAAATTAGCTTACCATAAATTGACAATCCAATTATATGGAAAGTTAATATATGAAAGATCCAATCATAAATATATAATTAAAGTCAAAGATGGAAATCCAATATAATATTTGCTTACCATAAATGTTCCAATACAGGGCGCTCCACTTTCCGAGCTTTTCCGACACACGGTTGGTTCTCGTCGCACTCCGGGGTATTCTCCACATAGGTTAGGAACCCCACCCACTCAAACAAATCTCCCCCTTCACAACTATGTGGAGGGGGTCGTCATCTCGATGATCCGCCTGCAGTACTCAAACTTTTCCCTTGGAAAAAACTTTGTGAACATGCTTGCTCCGTTGTCATCTGTTTGAACCTTCTCAAGCGCCGCTTCCTTCTTTTCCTCAACATCCCGTATCCAATGATATCGGGTCTCAATGTGCTTGAACCGGCTAAGAAATGTCTGGTTCTTCACAAGGTGAATAGCACTCTGACTTTCGTAACGCAAAGGATACTGCTCATGCTTTAGCCAAATTCTCGGCAACATCTTCTTCATCCACAGCAACTCCTTGCAAGCCTCTGTCGCCGCAATGTACTCTGTCTCGGTCGTCGACAAGGCAACATACTTCTGCAACCGCGACTGCCACGATACTGCTCCACCAACAAACATCATCACATAGCCTGAAGTCGATCGCCTCGTGTCTATCTCCAGCCATATCAGCGTCGGGATACCCAACCAGCTTCGGCTCGTCACCACCAAAAGAAAGTCTCCAATCGACAGTGCCCTGAAGATATCGTAGAATCCACTTGACCCCACTCCAATGTATCCTTCCAGGATTGAAAGTATACTTGCTAACTGTTCCAACTGCGTGAGCGATGTCTGGCCTCGTACATACCATAGCATACATAAGACTTCCCACAACTGAGGCATATGGAACCCGCTCCATATCTTCCTTCTCGTCCTCGGTAGATGGACACTGCTCCTCAGTGAACTTAAAGTGAGCTGTAAGGGGTTACTCACTTTCTTCGACCCGTCCACCCGAAATGCTGAAGTACCCGATGAATGTACTTCTTTTACAACGTTGAAATTTTTTTGTAAAAGAACTTTTACAACATTTAATAAAAGGTTGTTATATCTAGGGTTGTAAAAGGTGGGTGGGAAGGGGGTTATCTTCCATAACGTTCGTTTGACGTTGTAAAATTTCTTCCCACAATAGTTTAGAAACATTGTTCAAATTTGTAGAATCTGATAAAAATATTTCTAAACCATTTTTCAAGTATTGTAAATTACTTGTTAAAACGTACTAGAAGTGCTATAAATATAATTTCAAAAACATTCTACAATTATGGTAGAAACAATATCTACCACATTTAGTAAGTGTTGTGCTTAAGTTTTGTACAACAATGTACAAACATTGTAAAAAGAGTTTATACAACTTGAAAAAATATTATATATGTTATTCAAACATATTTGTCAAACGTTGTAAATAATATTTATATATTGTAATTGTAATATCAATAATGATTTAAAAGTATTTTAAATTATGTTTACAACTTTTAGAAAAGTTGTTAAAATATTATCTTACAACAATTTTTAAACATTGTTGATTATATTGCCATTTTAAAAAAAATATCTACAATTTATAAATAAAAAATATATTGACTGCAATTATAATACAAATACAATCACTTTAAAGAAAAATAGAATGATTTTATTTATCATTTTATTGATCAAAATACAATATAAGACTCCACAAGCCATTTTACACGTTCACTTCACTTCACATCTCAACCATCTAATACACATCACTAGTATTGATTCAAGACGCAACCATCTAATACACATCACTAGTATTGATTCAAGACGTGGAACAAACTTCGGTTATGATGCACAAAATATGATTTAAAAAATATTTGTATCCATTTAGTTAACAGTCAACCTGTTTCAAAAGAGAATGATTATTGTTAATATTTGCTCCAAAATATGATCTAGCAAATATTATTATCAAATTAGCAGTGGTATATACTAACCGCATCAGGAGCATGAGATGTTGCTTCAATTGCATATATAGCTTCATAGGTAACGTCCGAGAATGGCATTTTTCATGAAGTCAGCATGTACACGTGCAAAATTACCAACCATAAGGAGAAACAATCTGCATGGCCTGGTTAACAAAGCAATCTTGTAAGCACTAATCAACCATATAATCAACATATGACAATAATACAATGCAATTTATGAGAACATATTGTCATTGCTTTTACTTTTTCTAGTATCTTGTAATTTTCTCTGGATTTTGAATGGATAAGGCTCAAATACACACCCATACACATATGTAGTACCTTTACAAAATTACAAGTCTGACGCGATCCTACAATACTGCTTAGCTCCTGCGCACCTGAAATATTATAAAAACTGTAGCCTATATAGATGTGTTTTATGTGTAGATTTAACCGCATCCATACAGTACTAGTATTCTAAAATTTCAAAAATTGATGTATTTCGTATCCGTTTTGTGTCCGGATCCGAATATGCATGCGAGTCTATAGAGCCTAGGTTGGACGACTCGTAAGGTTGCCATTCATTAAGGGCTCCCGACCAACTAGCATGGTCAACTAAATTCTGATGAAAATTTGAAAAAAAAAAAAAACTTTAGGAAAAGATGCTCCAATGTTGAGAATTAGATTTACGAATGAGTTTTTAGCTAAAGCCTGGACACTCCAAAATTGTTACCGTGTCCTTGTTTAGGAAAAGAAAAAAAGCATTCCATGTCCAACATTTGCACCTTACCTTTGATGGTATGTAATACACATAATCAAAACAGTTTAATTTTCGGAGACAAATGATACCTCGTTAATAAGTAATACATCAAGGACAACCTCTGCTACCCCTTCATCAATATACTGTTAACAACTTGCCAGCAATGGTGTTCTGTTAATATGACATCCAATAAATCAGTAGGCACTTTGGTGCATACGCTGGGAAATTTTAACGTTTAATAAAATTTGGTTCTCATTGACAGGATCCATGACTACATAATCACCCAAACTTTAACATAGATAACTTCAACAAAAGAAGTTAACAACATATTAAAAAAAGGACAATAAAACCATTGCCATCATTTACTGCATGGTTAATAGGAAAGACGATGTATCATGAGAACAAAATATATACTGTAGGGAACCACTTAAGAATTAGAATGCTAGAAAAAAAAAATCTAGTTCGTGACTCCACATATTCATTTTTTGAAACCTCACAAATTTCTAATAAAAGTATTGGTCCTCCCTGAGAGGGTAATTTTGGAGGTGAACTGAAAAAAAAAAAAAAAAAAAGAGACATCCAGCTTATTTGGAGATAAATGTTCTATAGCAAAATATGTCATTTAGCTTAGGCGTAATCATCTTGTCATGGTCATGAGCAAGCTCTTAAAAGAAACATTGAGAATAATCTCCAAAAGAAATTCAAAGTGGTTGATAGTAAAGGGATATAACCATGTTGAGATGTTGCGGATACGAATGTCACATTAACAGTGATTTCAAATTATTAATGATATTATACAATAGACCTTGCAAACACATGTAACTTTAAAGAAAATAAATTGTGACGAGCAATGCCCATGAGAGCACTACTATGTGGACCCTCTTCCTCCAGTCATCCCATTTCAGGACCTTCTCCTCTCAAACATTAGCAATTTGCAACTGCCATTTCCTTTTGCAGATCCTTGATTCATGTTCACCAAGTTTTAGCCTTGTTCTAGCAGGTTCTGTATGATGAAATCCTCCTACCTGGTGCATCAATGTGTACAAAAAACCAAATCATCTTGACGATCTCTCTTATCTTGTCCTGAAATAAAATTGCCGCTAACTTCTTAGATGCACTCAGTTTGTGTTTCAATGAATTGCCTCATCCATCATACTTACTAGCTGTATGCTCATTCTTTAGGTATGTTTCTTAATTCTAACCTTCCATCACATTAAATATTGTTGGTCTAGCAGGGGGCTAATAGGACTTATTTACAATTTCAAGGGTATTATTTGTTCACAAAGCCCTATGATAATGGAACACAAAAGAGTAAAGCTATAGGAATCTCCAAAAAAGTGTTTCTAAAATGCTTCATAGTATTATGTGAGCGTCTAAGAAGTTCTCGTGTATATAAACAAGCTTTTTTCTAACATCTTTATGATAATTGGAAAAAGAAGCCAAAATATAGCATAAGATAAGTATTTCAAGTAAGAGAAAGAAATGATCTACATAACAACAACAACCAACACAAACAAAAGAGCATTTATCCAAGTATTTGGGGTCAGTATCATCTCCAGACAGGATATATATAAATAATGAAGTTTGCAAAATAAGAGATTGTCATAAAAAAAATTAAAATATTGCCCTTGGGCCTTATTCTCGAAGCATCGTCGAAGAACATTCACCAAATTGACTCTTTCATCGTTGTGTTAGATTATAAAACTCGTCTGGAATATCGTCGTAAAGCTTTGATATTTCTTGTACCGGATGAGCTGCCAGAAAGTCGGCCAATGCTTGGCCTTTGACCGCCTTTTGGAGGACAAACACAATGTCGTATAGTAACAACAGCATTGCCCATGTGGCTAGGCGAGAGTTCAATGCTCGTGGCTTAGTCATGAGCACCATGAAGGGGTTAACTCGAGAGATGACATGGATCGTTTGCTCGGTCACATAATGACAGGTTTTCTGAATGGCGGAGATCAAAGCGAGGCACTCCTTCTCGACAGGGTTATACATGTGCTTGGCACCGACCATCGTCCTGCTGGGGTAATAGATGCCAAAAGAGTGGTCCAATAAGTCGATATAGAGTAAGGTCTTTCCACGACTGGAGCCACCAACACAGGGGGATCCGTGAGATACTTCTTAATATCGTCGAACACTCATTGGCATTCTTCGGTCTAGACGAAGGAGACCCCTTTCTTCATTAGCTGGGTAAAGGGTTGGCATCGCCCATAGAGGTTTGATATGAAGCTTCCGATATATGTCAATCTTTCTTGAAAGCCACGAAGGTCTCTGAGATTATTCGGATGGTGCATATCAAGGATAACTTTTGTTTTCTCATGGTTTATGTGAATACTCTTCGAAGTTATAATGAAACCCCAGAACTTGTCGTTGGAGACTCCCAGAAAAGACTTGGTTGGTTTCATCTTGAGCTGGTGTGATCGCATCAGGTCGAACACTGTTTTCAGGTCATGGAGGTGGTCATCCTGAAAACGGCTCTTGATAGCGATGTCATCAACATAACATTTGACTGTTTTGCGTAGATGTTCGCAGAAAATGGTGCTCGTAGTTCGCTGGTATGGCGTACCTACATTCTTCAGACCGAAGGGCATCACTGTGTAATAGTATACTCACATTGGCGTATGGAATGACGTATGTTTCTCATCATCCGGAAATATCATGATTTGGTTATAGCCCGAGAACCCGTCCAAGAAGGACATGCTCGAAACTACTAAGTGTTGTCGATCATCAAGTATGTGATTGAGAGAGAATTCGTCCTTTGGAAAAGTCGCGTTTCAATCGCGAAAGTCTATGCAAACTCGGATTTTACAGATTTTTTTTTATAACAGGAACGATGTTGGCAACCCAATTTGGATGCTGATCCTTACGAATAAAGTCGCTTGCTGTCAGCTTATTCACCTCTGCTTCGATGGCGTCCATGACGTCCGGAGGGAATCGTCGTCGTAGTTGTTGCTTTACTGGCTTAGCATTCGGCAATATGTTGAGCTTGTGCATCGCGATCTGCAACTCCAAACCCGGCATATCTTCATAGTTCCATGCGAAGACATCGATGTATTCCCTTATAAGCTGTATAAGAGATTCTCGGTCTTCTCTGAATAGACTCTTGCTGATAAATATGGGTTTGGGAGAGGTGTCGTCACCCAAGTCGACTTGCACTATTTCGTCTTCAGTAGGAGGCTCTCGTTGCTCGAAGCACAGCTCCCACTGAGATTTTAACTGTTGAGCCCACGGCTCAACTTCAAAGAATTTCAGTGCCTGGTCATCATCCTTAACCTGATCCACTTATATCATGTTGACAGATAATGTTTGCTTGAATATCTCTCCAATGTTCATATCAGAGTCCAAAGCAGAAGATCCCGAGGAGTGAGAATGCATATCGTCCTCTTCTTCTGAGCATTTGGGAGTCGTAATAGGTATGAAATACTCTAAACCATGACCGGTTCGTTGGTAGTAAATTTCAGACTTGCCTTTAGGAGCAAAGTGACGCAATGGTAAGCTTCGCCCTTTGCCATAATTTAGGCCTTGGTTGCTCTTCAAATCGTAACCCATCTTCTGGATGATGTGCTTGGTTTGCGAACTGTAACTGTAGATTTGCATTTTACCGCTATCGGGTTCTGGCTCGTCCGGGAGGAAGCTTCGGCAACCTTCCACCTTACCGAAGATGATAGGTTTTTCCCCCTTCTTCCTTGCTAGAATTGTGAAGTAGGTGTCTTGGAACGGGAGGACTTAGGATTACTATGTAAGCGGTAGTCACTTGTGTGTCCAGCTGTAAACCTAGGCCATACTATAAAGAATACATGACATTCATATGTGCAATATTAGAGTAATTCAAAGGTAGCCCTTTATTAGAAAATATGTTATTTTCTCATTTGGGATTACATCGTCAAGCGAGGGTATATCAGCGCGAGCAGCCACATTCTTCCAGCTCGTCTCCTCCAGTGTCTGCCACCAATGCCGGTGATGGTCTTAGAGCTTTCTTGCGGAGTTTTACTACTATAGGCCCTGAAGCTTTTATGGTAGGGGGATCCTCTTTCGGCGGTTGTCCTGTCCTCCGAAGACTAACCACCAGGGGTTCCTGGGCCTTTCTACGAAGTTTGACTACGATGGGAGCTGATGTGTTGGTGGACCCATAGGGGTTCGTCCGGAGCTGTATTTGTTTCAGCTTCATCGTCGGCATCATTATCTCCTTCCTCTTGGTGGATCTGTTTGTACAAGACCGAGTCGGAGTAATATGCCTTGATCCTTTTGAAAGGATCTATGTCGGCGAATTTTGTCCTGACGACGCCTTTGTTGTCAATATACTTCAAATATTGATGAAGAGTTGACGTCACGATCATATGTTCATGTATCCATGGATGCCCCAGCAAGACGTTGTAAGATACATCTACGTCGATAACGTAGAAAGTAACATTTGTTCGTAGATCGTCTATCTGACATTTTAGGTGAATCTTGCCCAGAGTGTAGCTCCTTCCGGCGTTGTAGCCGTTGATAGTTGTGTTGGTAGCAGACAACAGATGCATTGGAATTCCTAAGGTCTGGAGCAGAATTCATGGGATGATGCTGAGAGATGAACCCGGGTCAATGTGCATCTGATCCACCTTGTGTGGTGCCCCGTTCCCCCTATTCGGGGAGCGCAGCTAAGAAATACAAGACAGTATCGTTCGATCGGGATAGACTGAAACAAGATCTTATCCTCGTTATGGATTTGCTTCTTCGGAATCAATTCCCATATTCAGTGGACCGTGCCCCCCGGATCTACTTAGCGGCAGAGTCAGGAGGGACCTCTCCGCTGCATCTTTGTTGCCTAGTTTTCGCTGACGCTTGTTGCTTTCGTGCTTTGAGTTGGTTTTCGGATTTGCTTGTGTTTTCTTGAACAGTTTCGATGGATTTTATTGTTTTCGTTCGTTGAACTGCACTTCAATTCCAAGATAGGAAAGAGTGGAAGAGGTATTGATCAGCTGTTCATGGTAATACAGGTGAACGAGCAGTAAGCGATGCGCGAGCGGAGTCCTGAAGCACATCTTTCCTTCCTTTCCCCAACCAACTTGTGAGTGGCTTATATTCGATTCAGTTGACCCTTCTTCAAAGTCTTCACATCTAAAATCATGTATTCTTGCTTGCCCCGATCAAACGATACCAAGTAATAACTAAAAGATGTCAAGAAAAAAAGGAATAGACTTGGATTATTATTGCTTGTCATTCAACTTGTGAACGGTTACCTTATTGCATGCTAGTTCGTTCAGAATGTTCTTCTTATGCACCAATTTTAGTTAGAATGCATACTTCTATAAATTGTGCTAAGTATGGAACACACAATGTTATGCAAATAAATTGTTCAGGGAGACTGCAAAATGAATCATGCAATGCTACTTGTCTTGTACTATTGTTGCCTCAACTGCATAAATGATAACTTAGCCTAGACTCCGTTCGATCACGGATAACTTGTGCACAAGGTCACGGTTCTTGCGGACGGTCGCTGGGGCACTGGCACCGATCCGGACGGAACCTATTGTTTAGTCTCTTATACTTGACGGGATGGCTTGCAGCGCCTCTTGTACTTTCGTTGCATACCATTCTCACCAAAGACTATACCGTCCTTTATGGATACGCCAGTGATCCCCTCGTATACATAAACCTGTGCAAGCTAACTTGTGTCTTCGTGGCAGGGAAGGACATGGTATATATTGTGCAGGTGATTCAGACGGGTAGGTAAAAGTCACCGAACGGTGGCAAGTTCATTTCAGAAATTTCTATATATATTGCTAGCTTGCAAAATGAACTAAGGCAAGATAGAAAGACCACAAATAATATGCATGCTTCATATAAACGTGTTGATTGGTATAGTTGGGTTAGCTCGCCTTCACCAGTACATTTCGATGTACTGACCCTCGTTGAAACAGGTTCCCCGCACTAAGGAGATCAAAGCGAGGAGCTGAAGTCGTTTTCCCAATCCAGTCCAGTTGTCGGCACGTCCTGATCGTGCCATCTTTTGAAGCATTTTGAAGAGAAAGGAGCTAGTAACCAAAGCACAATACAGCTCCGTGGGAAAGCTATCATCCCGCCTGGAGGTCCCTTATTTTGAGTTTTAGTAAAGGATGTAATGTACAGGACAACTATCTCATTTTGTGTCAATTTTCGTAAGCCCGTGCGGCAACCTTCTGACTCGTTCAAGAGTTTGTAATAGATGTTCATTATCAATAAAGATAATTTTTCCATGTTTCAACTTGTGTTTCAATTTATCTGCGTACTCTGAATATGTGCTCGCTATGCAAAAATACCTTAGCCTTGTGCGGAGCGCAATCTAGGCCCGCGCGGCGTCACGCCCGGGAGACGACTATCGATTCCACGGAATCGGGGCATGACATATTGGTATCAGAGCTCAGCATCAAGTTCCTTTGACCCTCGTACTGGAAAAGTTCCTTTAACGATCAAATCCATGTGCGAACTCTTGAACTCGTTAGGCCAAAATGAGATACGTTCATACAATGAGTCCATAATACATTATGATCCTGATGTAATTTACCTTCTTTTGAAGGAATGGCACAAGCGCAATCATCAGCGCTAGCACCGGACGAGACACAAGCCCAAGAAAGCAGTTCCGGCACTTCGGAAAGTTCTCGGAGCCAGAGAGCCATGTCTCGTGTTGACCCTATTTAGCAAATGATGCAGATATTGGAGGCTAACCAACAGAGGGAGGAGGCTCGTTATGAACGGGCTGAGAAGCGAGCGGAAGAGAGACAAACCCAGTTTCAAGACCATATAGAAGCCCGATTCTCAGTCCAACAAAAGCAGGTAGATACCTTGCAGCAGATTGTTCAGACCTTGGCCTCCAACCAGTCCGCGACAACAACAGCGACACCGGTGGAGCAACCTGCACTTGAAGTCGAGACGCCTCAAAACTCCAAGGAAGAAGTGACTCCCTTCGACTTTGGTGACTTCAAGAAAGTCTGCAACACGCCATTTAAGGGGACTGAGGATCCAATAGTGGCTCTAGATTGGTTGGCCGAACTGGAAGACCACTTCAAACTCCTGGAGATACCCGAGCAGAAGCGTGTCGCGTGTGCCCAACTCCAACTTCGCTTGAACGCGCACGATTGGTGGAACGTGCATCGAAGGTCTCTTCCAACAGACGATGATGAAGAGACGATCGCATGGTCTACTTTCCGTAGCGCGTTTGAAGAGGAGTTCATACCCCCTCCCGTACGTCGTCAGAAAGAGAACGAGTTCGTGCAACTACGCCAAGGAAGCATGACAGTAAAGCAGTATTCCGCCGAATTCAACCGGCTCGCCAAGTTTGCCAGCTCCTATTTACCTGATGCAGCGAGTCGTGCCAGGAGATTTGAAGGCGGTCTGCGTCCTGCCATCCATGCGCACGTGGTCGTTCCCCAGTACGAGACTATGCGGGGAGTCCTAAATCATGTCCTATCTCTTGAACCGTAGTATCCTCCAGTTGTTGCCGACGCTGTGCATACCTCCAATCACAAACGTCATAACAACGAAAGAGGAAACGCTGCAAAACATCAAAATCACGAAGGTCAACAGAAAGGAAATCCAAGACAACCATGCACTTTCTGCAAGAAGCCGGGGCACGTGGCAAATAAATGTCGTCTGAAACTTGGGTTATGCCTAGCATGTGGAGAACCAAACCATGAAGTACCTGTCCGTTGCGTCACTCTGATCGCCGCCCTCAATATCCAAATCCTGCCCCTGCACCCCAAGCCAATCGAGCTACGCCTCAGCAAGAGCGTCGCCAAGCTCAAGGTCGAGTCTACACAATGACACGAGAGGAAGCTCTGGCCTCAGACACCGTTGTGTCAGGTATATTGCATTTTAATAACAAACCTGCACGTGTGCTATTTTATTCTGGTGCAACGCATAGTTTTATATCCATGAATTTTGCCATAGAAAACAATATAGAAATGACACCATTGCATCTAGATTTAAGTGTTAGCACTCCCTCAGGCACGAAAATACCTATCCGTTAAGTATGTCAGGGTGGTTACGTCTGTATTGGAGGAAGGAAGCTATCGCTTGATGTTTTAGTTCTAGATGTTCGGGACTATGATATCATTTTGGGTATGGATTGGCTCGGCGCCTGCTCGGCAACTATTGAATGTACAGAAAAATGAGTCGTCTTCCGCCTGCCTGGAGAAGACAAATTCTGCTATACGAGTAGTTCAGCAACTGATGCGACCAGGGCCAGCATGGTGATTTCTGCGATGTCTGCTCGGCGGATGCTACACTCTGGCTGCGAGGGATACCTAGCGTCGGTTCGGGGAACACAGCTGGATTACGCAAACGTTGAGTCTTCTTCCGTGAGGCGGAGTTTCCTGATGTGTTTCCGAGCGAACTATCCGGCATGCCACCTGATCGAGAGATCGAGTTCACCATAGACACATTCCCGAATACCCAGCCGATTTCTAAGCCTCCGTACAGAATGGCCCATGCTGAATTGAAGGAGTTAAAGTGTCAACTGCAAGAGTTAGTGGATCGAGGGTTCATCCGTCCGAGCGTGTCTTCTTAGGGCGCGCCTGTGCTTTTCATAAAGAAGAAAGACGGAACGCTACGCCTCTGTATCGATTATCGGGAGCTAAATAAGGTCACCATTAGAAACAAGTATCCTCTGCCAATTATAAATGACCTCTTTGATCAGCTGCAAGGGGCAACGGTGTTCTCGAAAATTGATCTTCGCTCGGGCTACCACCAGCTGAAGATTAAGCCAGAAGACATGCCCAAGTCTGCATTCCGAACCCGTTATAGGGACTACGAGTTTTTCATCATGTCGTTTGGTCTGATGAACGCCCCTGCAACCTTTATGGATTTGATGAATAGAGTGTTCCAACCCTTCCTCGATAAATTTGTGGTCATTTTTATAGACATCTTAGTGTACTCGAAGAATAGGGATGAACACGCAGGACACCTGCGGATGGTGCTTCAGACCCTTCGGGACAATAAGTTGTATGCCAAGCTAAGTAAATGTGAGTTCTTGTTGGATAGCATATCCTTTTTAGGGCATATTATCTCTGCAATAGACATCTCAGTTGACCCGAAGAAAATAGAAGCCATCGTGAACAGGAAACGGCCCGAGTCAGCTAGCGCTATACGGAGTTTCCTTGGTCTGGCGGGCTACTACCGGAGATTTATTAAAGATTTTGCTAGAATTACATCGCCTCTGGCTCAGCTCACTCGGAAGGGAGTAACGTTCGCGTGGACAGACGACTGTGAAGCTTCGTTTATGGAGTTAAAGCGGCATCTCGTCTCTGCACCAATTCTTACCCTTCCGGATGGACCTGATGACTTCAAGATATACAGTGACGCCTCAGGCAAGGGATTGGGATGTCCTTATGCAACGGGACAAAGTGATAGCCTTCGCGTCGAGGCAGCTAAAGCCTCACGAGAAGAATTATCCAACCCATGATTTGGAACTTGCCGCGGTGGTGTTCGTGCTGAAGCTGTGGCACCACTACCTTTATGGTGTACCGTACGAGATCTATACAGACTATAAGAGCTTAAAATATCTCTACACACAAAAGGATTTGAATCTTCGTCAACGGCGCTGGCTTGAGCTCCTTAGCGACTTTGACCTGATAATCAGATACACGCCGGGCAAGGGAAATGTTGTAGCTGATGTACTGAGTCGAGTGTTCGTTGGGAGTTTGGCTATTGATGACAAGCTGCGACGGGATCTTGAATCTTTGGACATTACACTTATAATCAGATACAAAAAGGGAGCGCAAGTGGCTCAACTGCGCCTCGAGCCTGACTTGTTACAAAAAGTCAAGTCCGCTCAGAAGGATGATCTGTTCCTGCAAAAGATGCAAGGTCTTATCTCAGCAGGAAAGACAACCGACTTTGCAGTAGACATGGACGGGATGATCCGAGTGAAGGAAAGATTGTGCGTTCCAAACGATGCGGCCCTCAGAAAAGATACGGAAACTCATTATGCTAGTTATACCTCTCATCCGGGTAGCACAAAGATGTATCAAAATCTCCGTATGACGTTTTTGTGGCACGGCTTGAAACGAGATGTGGCGTTGTTCGTGTCGCATTGCATGGCTTGTCAGAGGGTAAAGGCCGAGCACCAGAAGCAGGACGGAGAGATGTAGAACCTCGGTATACCAGAGTGAAAATGGGAACATATAATGGATTTCATTATTGGTTTGCCAAAGACGCAACGGGAGAATGATGTTGTCTGGGTCATTATTGATCGACTTACCAAGTCAGCTCACTTTTTGCCTACCAAGTCTACTTGGAGTGCCGACCGCTTGGCTCAGATCTACCTCAACGAAATCGTTCGGCTCCATGGCGTGCCCGTATCTATTGTCTCCGATAGAAATGGTCGATTCATATCGCGTTTCTGGAAAAGCCTGCAGTCAACAATGGGGACGAAGTTGAAGTTCAGCTCCGCCTACCATCCACAGACAGACGGTCAAACAGAACGTGTCAACCAAATCCTCGAAGACATGCTACGACTCTGCGCCTTGGACTTGAAGACGAGTTGGGACATGCATCTACCGTTAGCCGAATTTGCATACAACGATAGCTTTCAATCCAGCATTCAGGTGGCGCCGTATGAGGCGTTATATGGGCGAAAGTGCAGATCCCCGATCTGTTGGGACGAAGTTGGAGAACGACAAATTCTTGGCCCTAAACTTGTGGAGCAGACTGTCCAAAAGATTCGGAAACGGCTTAAGGTAGCTCAGAGTCGCCAGAAGAGCTACGCAGACACACATCGACGTCCCCTTGAATTCCTTGAAGGAGAACGGGTATTTCTCAAAGTCTCGCCCATGCGAAGAGTCACCAGATTTGGAGCAAAGGAAAAGCTAAGTCCAAGATTCGTCAGTCCGTTCGAGATACTAAAGCAAGTTGCCTCAGTTGCATATCGGATTGCCCTACCACCGTCACTGTCCGAAATGCACGATGTCTTCCATGTTTCACAACTTAGGAAGTACGTGTACCACCCGAGCCATGTGGTAGATCTTGATCAACTGGATCTTAAGACAGACTTGACTTATGTCAAACAACCTGTGCAAATTTTGGATCGTAAAGAAAAGTTGCTTCAAAGTCGTTCGGTTCCTCTTGTGCGCGTGCTTTGGCGAAACCATTCGGTCGAAAAATCCACTTAGGAGCTTGAATCTGAGATGAGGGAAATGTTTCCTTCATTGTTTCCTAGTGGTAGGTTCTATTCCTAAGTTTCGTGGACGAAACTTCCAATTAGTTGGGTAGGATGTGGTGCCCCGTTTCCCCTATTCGAGGAGCGCGGCGAAGAAATACAAGACGGTATCGTTCGATCGGGATAGATTGAAACAAGATCTTATCCTCGTTATGGATCTGCTTCTTCGGAATCGATTCCCATATTCAGTGGACCGTGTCCCCAGAATCGACTTAGCGGCAGAGTCAGGAGGGAACTCTCCGCTGCATCTTTGTTGCCTAGTTTTCGTTGTCGCTTGTTGCTTTCGTGCTTTTAGTTGATTTTCGGATTTGCTTGTGTTTTCTTGAACGGTTTCGGTGGATTTCATTGTTTTCGTTCGTTGAACTACACTTCAATTCCGAGATAGGAAAGAGTGGAAGAGGTATTGATCAGCTGTTCATGGCAATGCAGGTGAACGAGCAGTAGGCGACACGCGAGCGGAGTCCTGAAGCACCTCTTTCCTTCCTTTCCCCAACCAACTTGTGAGTGGCTTATATTCGATTCAGTTGACCCTTCTTCCAAGTCTTCACATCTAAAATCATGTATTCTTGCTTGCCCCGATCAAACGATACCAAGTAATAACTAAAAGATGTCAAGATAAAAAGGAATAGACTTGGATTATTATTGCTCATCATTCAACTTGTAAACGGATACCTTATTGCATGCTAGTTCGTTCAGAATGTTCTTCTTATGCACCAATTTTAGTTAGAATGCATACTTCTTCTATAAATTGTGCTAAGTATGGAACACACAATGTTATGCAAATAAATTATTCAGGGAGACTGCAAAATGAATCATGCAATGCTACTTGTCTTGTACTATTGTTGCCTCAACTGCATAAATGATAACTTAGCCTAGACTCCGTTCGATCACGGACAACTTGTGCACAAGGTCACGGTTCTTGCGGACGGTCACTGGGGCACTGGCACCGATCCGGTCCGGGAGGAACCTATTGTTTAGTCTCTTGTACTTGACGGGATGGCTTGCAGCGCCTCTTGTACTTCCGTTGCATACCATTCTCGCCAAAGACTATATCGTCCTTTATGGCATACGCCAGTGATCCCCTCGTATATTTAAACCTGTGCAAGCTAACTTGTGTCTTCGTGGCAGGGAAGGACATGGTAAGTATTGTGCAAGTGGTTCAGACGGACAGATAAAAGTCACCGAACAGTGGCAAGTTCATTTCAGAAATTTCTATATATATTGCTTGCTTGCAAAATGAACTAAGGCAAGATAGAAAGACCACAAATAATATGCATGCTTCATATAAACAACGTGTTGATTGGTATAGTTGGGTTAGCTCGCCTTCACCAGTACATTTTGATGTACTAACCCTCGTTAAAACAGGTTCCCCGCACTAAGAAGATCTGAGCGAGAAGCTGAAGTCGTTTTCCCAATCCAGTCCAGCTGTCGGCGCGTCCTGATCGTGCCATCTTTTGAAGCATTTTGAAGAAAAAGGAGCTAGCAACCAAAGCACAATGCAACTCCGTGGGAAAGCCATCATTCCGCCTGGAGGTCCCTTAATTTGAGTTTTAGTAAATGATGTAATGTACAGGACAGCTATCTTATTTTGTGTCAATTTTTGTAAGCCCGTGCAGCAACCTTCTGACTCGTTCAAGAGTTTGTAATAGATGTTCATTATCAATAAAAAGAATTTTTCCATGTTTCAAGTTGTGTTTCAATTTATCTGCGTACTCTGAATATGTGCTCGCTATGCAAAAATACCTTAGCCTTGTGCGAAGCGCAATCTAGGCCCGCACGGCATCACGTCCGGGGGACGACTATCGATTCCACAGAATCGGGACGTGACACCTTGATGGTTCCGATATACCCTATGTAGTACAAAGGTCTACCGCGCCTGTTGTTCTTCAACAACATATCTTGTTGCGAGAACGTGATGTTTGGGATTGTCACCATCACATTATGGCAATGGGAGCATGCCGTGGGATCCTCGATCGGTTTTTTGATCTGGGACAACTAGGAGTCAGCATGTTGCAATGCCTCACTCAGAGCATCGCGAGTCTCCTTGGAGAGACGAAGGAGCTCGAAAAGCGACAACCTCGCTGGTGAATTGGCAAATTGTGCCAATATGTCGAAGTTGTAGGGCTTGTCTAGCCCTGGTGCTGAGTCTTTTCTCAAAGACTTGTCCAAGCAAGTCTTCTTTTGCTTTTGCTTGTCTGCCGTGGGAGGTTTGGATGGACCTGCGACGGGTTCCACTGGTACGATTGACGTAGCGGTTAGAGGTGCATCACCTTCTGGAACCGGATCGTAGTCACGTAAGTAGGTCTGGCATGACCTAGTAACACCTGCCAAGGCTTCATCGCCGGAGGGACCTGCCAAGGCTTCATCGCCGGAGGGAGAGACCATGTGACAGAATTTGGGCATCTTCCCTTTAGACTTGGTGGTTATAGGTGCTACTAACTGTGTCAGGTCTTGAGCGAGGTCTGGATGAACCCACATGACTTCGCCTCGTGGCGTTGTGAGTGGCACCAACCCAGTTGCTTGGTCGCAAACCGACGGGAGGTTGACAACCTCCATCGTTGTCCTAGGAATTGGGACGACACCATCTTGGACTTACGTCACTGGGAAGTCACCGAACTGGAGGAACACCATGTTTGCAGTGACCATCTTGTCCTCAAAGTCTAGGGTGAGGGCTTTGCCATCGATCGGCTGTTGGATACGCCTCTTCAACATATAGCAGTCTCGTGTTGGATAGTGGACACATCGGTGATGCTTTGGATCATCAACTTTGTCCGCCTCCTCAGGACGTCTGATATCGGGTAGTCGGAGTTTGTTGTCCTTCATCAGCACGTTGAAAATCTCGACGACATCATCATCATCGAAGGAGTAGGTCTCCTTCGGCTTCGGTGCTTTTGCCGGCTTTTGAGTGGATGTAGTTGAGCCTTTGGACACGTTGACGGTCAGGACTTGCTTTCCTTTACCGTCACGGCCGTTGTTGTTGTAGTTGAAGGTACGCTTTCCCCTATCGTCAATACTGGTGATATGTATACCCCACAAACGGGCTTTCCTCGCATTCTTCTCACTGGTGTCATCGCTTATGATGAATGTTGTCCAATCCTCGAACTGACCGGGGCCTATCCAGAGTTTCACCACCGGTAGTAGGTTCTTTCTGCAAATGTCCATCAGCACGGACTCGAGAGTACCGAGGTGTCATGCCCCGCTCCAAGAATACTAGGTAAATACGGCAAAAGCCATGGCCAGCTACCCCGTACAAGGTATAATACGTCATACGGCGATCACTGTTGTCAGTCATGTTGGGTATCCTAGCATGCAATCCAATCTATGGCCTAAACCTGATCTCATATCCACAGTCAACACAATGAAATAAGCAGCAAGAATAATCACGAATGAAAATCATGTAAAACCAAACAGTCAAAATACTAATGATAATCAGGAAGTCTACAGCAGTAAAAGAAGTAGACGAGAGTACCTTTCGACACAGTTCCTAATATGATCTGGAACTGAAGCGCATCCTCCAAGCCAGGTCTGGAAGATCCATAGGGTCGGTCACATGCAATCTGGAACAATCCATAGTTGGTTAGGCCAACCGTAGCAAAAACCAGAAAGAAAAGCTCAAAGACGGACGAAGAAAACCAACAAGGAATATGGCAATAAAACATATACAAATAGCAATAATAAGGGTAAAGGAATCGTGCGATACCAACGCATGATTACAAAGTACAAAGCAGCAATCTAACAACTAATGCAAATAAGAAACCAATAATCAATCACAATCATCCTAACACCCACTAATACCTGCATCGTCAACTGAAATGCATAACCTGTCATCGGAGCAGTAATCCACCCTTACACCAAACAAGGACAAGGAAATAAATTACTATACCGGGACAGACTACGTACCAGCCGACTGGCAAGCAACACGCCATACAATTATATGAATAATCGGTTACTCAAATGCCTACGACTTGCTAGGTGAAGTCTGGGTTACCCCAGTAATGCAATAGTAGGAATCCTCAGATCCTGCTATGATCGAGCAGGCTAGACGAACCAATAATAATAACACATCGTGCGTAGATTATGTACCGGTCCCTCGTAAGGCCACCGTGCTAAAAGGATCAACATATAATGCATAGTACATATAGTAATCAGATACTGCACTCTACTAGTGCGGATAATATACATTATTTGTAGAGGCCATCCGAAATGCCCGAATGTATATTCGAGTAACGTCTGTCGTGTACAATCTCGGAATATCATTACCTCCCAATGCTTCTACCAGTTTTAATTACCTAATTAACCATACAATTATATAGAATCTTGTGTCGTGGTCACACGATCATCCTTCTAGAATGTCGTACTATAGTACGGGTAAGCTGTGCGTGAATCCACGTTGGTTCCCGTCGGTTCCAACCTAAATTCATCCAGAGCTTAATGCAACAATCAATACACATCATCCAACCACACTAGGCTACGATCACTGACCAACTACGAATGTACCCGTGCAAGAGAAATCGAGATCATATAATATAACATGTCTCGTAAGATCAAGTGTCACCTCACTAGACTAACAGGACATATAATACATGTAGCATGTAGAAGGTGTATCAATACAGATACAAGTAGTCAAGTCAGGATACACGATAAATCAGTCAGTAGAGTAAAATTCTTTGCTCACATCGTTTCATGCACATCATTCCAGGTATACAGGAATAGTCACTCAATCGATCAATCAGATCGGTCGATCTATCAAGTCGATCTACCAGCCGATTCGATCCATTAACAGTTCCTCCATCCACGATGGAATATAAATATCAGGTCAAGAAAATACGATCGCCATACACTAATCCAATCACCATGAACAATATCAGATCCTCTGTCTCACAAAGTCCACCGAATCAGTAATCACATGCTATCATCAGTCCATAAGTCCCATAACATTCGGGGTATAAAATATAGATCCCACCTAACAAGGTTAACCATTTATAAGTACTAGTACTAGAAGTCACTAGGATAGTAAATCAGCCACAGATACTCCCTGATCCACCATGTCATGTACACAACTCTTTGATCCACCATATACATGTATATATCCTCCCTATCAAATAAGGGACAAAACTATTAAATATTATGCTACGCAACCATACAAGATCACTGAGGTATACCAAATTGTAGAGGTGCCAAGTATCGGGCACTTGAAAAGTCGGATAAAGTCATATATTGCTAACCTCGATATTTGTCTCGTTCCACGAAATACTCGTGCAATAATCCAAGTCCGAGAAATCCAATAATAACAATATTATGCCTCTAGCCCAGGCCTGCAAAGTCCAATATATAGTACACAAGAGCTTGCCAAGTCAATATCCCAAGATCATACTTCTAATTTAAAATAATATTCAATCCTTGAATTTATCCAAAGTTCACAATCCAGATATATAAGGCAGCTGCTTGTCCAATCAGGTTATTCAAGGACAACACCTGGAAAGAATGATAAGAAAACAGGAACCTAGCAATTAATGCCGCCAGACAGTGGTAAGGAAATGCATGCACCACTCTGGAGAAGGTCCACGACTCTTAAACTAATTAAGGACCGGGGTCGTAGACCGTCTCCCGAATAGAACTACACCCCTTACACTATCTGACGGACAAGGGTAAATAAGTAACTACACATCTAATGTAAAACCAAATCCCGAATTAAATCCCCAAATCGAATCTCCGAATCAAATCCCCAAATCAAATCATGATTCTCTGAATCAAGTTCCCAAATCGAATTTCCAAATTAAAATCCCTAAATCAATATCCCGAACCAAATTCCTAAACTAAATTCCTAATCCGAAATTCTAATTTTTTTTGGCAGAACCTCCCCTATATTTCTAGGACCGGAACATAACCTGAAAGATAAAAGAATAACCACCCAACGCAACCCGCCGTAGAATCCCAAGCCAAGAACACTAAGTCTCGACCTCCAGCAGCGCTATAATGCATACTAGGCACCAAGCCAACACAATCAACAAGAATCACGTGCAGGGCGAACAACCAGAGAGCCCTTTATCCTTAACCAAACCACAATGCACAAGTCCAATAATCTGGCGCCAAAGCGTAACCCGACCGTGAGTCGAACACGGGACATATAGGGACAATGCTCATAAGAAGGTTGTGCTCGTGTCCTCGGAGGGGTGGATGTCCCGTCCGAGTTGTTCGGTATGGATGTCGGCCCGATATCGAACCATTCTACACTAATAGCAATAATTACCAGATCCACTATAAATCCATAGTCTACAAGTACAAAAATCTACAATAAATAAATACAAGACAAGAAGCGCATAGTCGCAAAACCATCACAGGAGCAAGGGGTACTTGCCTAAAGGGCTCGGCTAGATACGTAAGTCTTAAGTACTCTAGATCCAAGCTCGCACATCCATCGGGGTCCTCAAAACAAGCAATTAACAACAATCATTAGCACTAAACAATAAAAATATAAAAATTTACAAGAGATGGCACGAGGCTATACCGTGCATGTCCCGAAAGCGATACAAAGATCTGGCACAAAAATTGAGGCACATGAATCGATAAGGACATGCATATCGAGGCGTACACAGAGATCGAGATCCGAAGTAGCACAAATACCGAGACGAGGGAGAAAAAGAAAATGCACGTAAATCGAGATACACACGAGGTCCGAGGAAACGCGAAGTGGTAAATCGATGTGACACGAAAATCGGAACATGCACGCAAATCGATATTGTACGAATTACGAGAAAATGCACAAAGATCAAGACGAAACATAGATTGAAATGACATGGTGCATGAGGCAGCACGGGGGTGGAGGTGTCCCGCTGCCCGAGGGAACACGTGGATCGATACGAACACAGGAAACGAAATTGACATGCACAGAGAGGTGCACGTGTCCCGAGGGGTTCGCAGCGACATGGCCCCGGAAAGAGAAGGGGAGGAGATGGCGACAATGGTGGGGCTGGTAGTGATGGAGGTGCCATGGTGGTGGTGGCCGAAAGTGGTGGTGGTGGTGGTGGTGGTAATGAGGGTGGAGCCGAGAGAGAGCGAGATCGAGTGAGAGCAAGAGAGAGGGATGGAGAGAGAAACGAGAGAGAGAGAGGGCTGGAGAGAGAGGGATCTTGAGATAGGGGAGAGAGAGGGAGGTCGAGAGAAAGAAGGGGAACGGGAGAGAGGGAGCTCGGGGGAGAGAGGGCTGGAGAAAGAGAGAACAGAGAGAGAGAGAGAGAGAGAGAGAGAGGGAGAGAACCTGTGAGAGAGGGGGGCCGGGGGTTCCATCAGCGGGGGGAGGGAGGAAGAGATCGGGGGTGAGGAGAGAGAGAGAGAGAGGGAAAGAAAGAGAGAGAGGGGGGGGGGGGGGTGTTGAGCGGCTGCGAAACGAGGGGAGGGGAGAGTTAGGTTAGGGTTTTGTTTGGGTGAGGGATTAGGTTAAGGGTTGGGTTAGAGTTTGGTTAAAATAATAATAGTAATAAGAATAAGAATAATCCATAAAATTCATAGAAAATAATAATAATAACAATAATAATGATGATAATTTCAATTTTAATTTTAAATCCAATAACAATAATACTAATTCAAATTTCAATACCAATAATAACACCAAATAAAATTAATAATAATAACTAAATAATACTAACAAGAAAAAATAAGAACAACAATAATAAATAAATGTCAGGCCTCAGAAAACATTATCATAAAACCAAAATTCCAACTGCATAAAAATTCTTAGAAAATCACGAAATCAAGGATATTTGTCTCAAATCGATGATCGTAGTTTCCTCATATCCAATCACAATGTGTGTTGCGGTCATTCTCTACCACGCCATCCGGATTGGCTGTAAAAGATTCACCACGACACTATGATTGAACGGCTGCAGCTTTCGCTACCACGTCGTCAAGGTACACTAGAGCCACTCGGTCACTCTTTAAAGATATCCAAAATAAATCAAATCCAGAAACCAATGTCCAACTCAGTAAAATCACAAAATATCTAACAAGATAACAAGGTTGTTTATAAGAAAATACTCAAAATCCAAAATCCAGATCTAATCATCATCATATACAAAAAATATATCTATAATCAAAATAATATCTGAACAGATAATCAGAAACAATAACTTGGTTGTCAAACATCAAAGTTATCATCGAAACAACCAAGTTGCAGCGAAAGTCAAGTATTGTGTACCAAGCACACATCAGAGTAATATGCAACGAAGCTCTCGATAGGGTCCAAATGAAATGCCACAAGGGAGAATGCCACAAAGGCGATGTAATACTCTTGCTCTTTCTCTAGCCCACAAAGGTACTTACCGTTCATACATTATGTCCCGTATATCCAAGCAGTGCCACTACACTCCATAGCTACCCTATATCTATAATCAAAATAATATCTGAACAGATAATCAGAAAGACGGAACTATCTAGAGTCAAAGACTAGGGAGACATGTATTCATCATAAATGTGAATGCTAGAAATGAATGTAGAGGAGCAAGAATAGAAATACTGGCTAAGTGTCGTGAAATATCAGTTTGCTGTGTGATCAGCTTGGGACTAGATCAGGCTTATTATATATGATTGGCTATGATACATGTGAGGTCGGGCTCCATCTGGTTAGCTATGATGCGAGCAAAAGTCAGGCTAATCATATATAATAGGCTATGAGGCATGTAAATGGCATACTACACCCTACGTGGTGTGTGGGGTGAGCTATGATACATGTAAGATGGGATATGATTACATAACTTGCTAATATTTTTTCGTCTCCAGCTAGTACGATGGATTCCAATCATGACTCCTCATGACAGATATCTATGATACTAGCCAGTGTATCCACTGTGTCGGAAACAAGTATACACTACAACTAGAATCATAGTGATGATCAAAATAATGAAAACTGTCAGAAAATGTACTTGCTTGTGGTCCCGAGCAACGAATGAGGATCAATGTCCAAGATGGAATCACAATGACCTATATATTAAATATTAATGTTAAAGAGTGATTTGAAGTGATATGCATGTGCAACTAGCTAATTGTGATGTTTCTATGCCACTTCTAGGTCCAAACTAGGCTAATACCTTGTAATTCTAGGTTTGGTGATCTATACTAGCTATTACTAGGGTGTTCTAAGTCATACCAATGTCTACTAGTCTATATTAGATAATAACTATATAATACTAGTTTTTATATATATATATATATATATATATATATATATATATATATATATATAATATCAAATGCCACTTAGTACCACGGATACTCTAACTGACATTAATCTAACTTACACCTACATGTGAACACTCAAGGATATACCAAGGTAACTTACCTACTACTATGTATTAGTGATTGTCATGCCCTAATCTCCCGCAAGCTCAATAGTCCCCGCTGAATGTGAATCACCACGTTGCAGCGCTCCCGGAGGACAATCGTTCTCATCAGAACGTGATGTCGTACGAGCCTGGAGTTGCGCTCTCACAAGACGATGTTGTCAAACATCAAAGTTATCATCGAAACAACCAAGTTGCAGCGAAAGTCAAGTATTGTGTAACAAGCACACATCAGAGTAATATGCAACGAAGCTCTCGATAGGGTCCAAATAAAATGCCACAAGGGAGAATGCCACAAAGGCGATGTAATACTCTTGCTCTTTCTCTAGCCCACAAAGGTACTTACAGTTCATACATTATGTCCCGTATATCCAAGCAGTGCCACTACACCTGCGTACCTTCCGTATATCCAAGCAGCGCCACTATACCTGACCCACGTTTGTGGGCATTATTTCAGGTACACAGGTGTAGTGGCACTGCTTGGATATACGGGACATAATGTATGAACGGTAAGTACCTTTGTGGGCTAGAGAAAGAGCAAGGGTATTACATCGCCTTTGTGGCATTCTTCCTTGTGGCATTTCATTTGGACCCTATCGAGAGCTTCGTTGCGTATTACTCTGATGTGTGCTTGGTACACAATACTTGACTTTCGCTGCAACTTGGTTGTTTCGATGATAACTTTGATTTTTGACAACATCGCCTTGTGCGAGCGCAACTCCAGGCTCATACGGCATCACGTCTCGATGAGAACGATTTTCCTGCGGGAGCGCTGCAATGTGGTAATTCACGTTCAGCGGGGACTATTGAGCTTGCGGGAGATTGGGGCATGACATATTGGTATCAGAGCGCTTGGTTCATTTTCTCGGACTTGGTCCTTCGCTTCATCAAAAACTCTAAATAGCTTCTGCGTGTCGTTTAGCTCTTAGCTCTACTCGGTGCCGCATTGGATGTTTCATGCAATAAGTCTATATATTGCTGGTTGTGGCTACATGATGTTGTTTTTTGTGTTACTTTTGTTGGTTTTCGGTAGATTGCTTAGCATCGTTGGGCGTTGTTGCATTCGTGCAGCAAGTTGAGAGGTGTTGTTGTATTGGTTTGGCTTATTATTCGGGGAGTTTCTGGTTGCATCAGTGGATTAGTTGGTTGGCAGATGAGATTGGTTATGTGATAGTGATACTCACCTAGATATACCAATAATACCTTACACTTATAACTTAGGTACATACTAACCACTGACCTGTACTTGCCACAATCCAATTCACTTCATACTAGGATACCTTATTTGATACACTGAAATGCCTGATACATCCCTTATCCCTACTCCACCTTACCAGTTACACGCTCCTATCCAATTACTCATACTATCATTAAACCCACAACCTCATCAGCATACTGATACACCAACAACCATCCCCCCTTCACTTGCAACCATTAAAAGAAGTTCCTTGCAGTGAATGGCACTACATCTGCTGCCTACCTCGACCCCTAACAAATGCTCACATGCAGGGCAAGTAGCTGCTGCTACTTCTGCATCAACTATTGTGGGAAACTCCCCCCTTCACTGATACAATACCTCCACCTACCTTAACACATCTACACACATAGAAACATATAAACAACATTAACACAATACCCCACAATCATCAAACACCCCCCCCACATACATTCTCTATATCAGTGGACACCTCACAACTGATACCACTGCCTCCAATTTCAACTGTCACAACACACACATAACAAGTTTCAACACAGTCATAGTATATTCACTGATATGCTTATACCTGATCCCCTAACCCTTGGTCACACAACAACACCAACTAACAACAACATCAACTAACAACAACATCAACCTACTTACATTATCATAACACTTATGCCTCTGTTGTTGCTGCAGATTCAACAACAAGTTGAGGTTGCTAGGGATCTAAGTGAGCCCCTCTCCACATATTAATCAAGACACACACATATGTGTTGATGCCCCTATTGCTTCTATGCTAATGCCCAGTGTCAAGGTGACTGATGTTGTTACTTTTGCTCTAATATCCAGTTCCTAGTTCCTCCCCTTCATTCACTTGATTGCCACACAACAAATGCATATAAAACCGTTCCCATATACATATACATATGCATAAAGAATCTCTAATACATATATATACAAGGAAACGATACATATATAAAGAATCTGACTTCTTACACATACACACTGTTATCAAACACAGTGTATCAGTCCACCATCCAAACACACACCCTAAAAACTGATGCAACCAGTTCACTCTCTCTAACACACAAACACTGGTACACTTTAATGCACTGATACTCACTGATACTCAAACTCCCCCTTCCCTGTCTCCTGCACACATCGAACCCGACTCTCATCTCCATCACTGCACCTACAGTCCCTGTGTACTGTCATATTACACTAACACTCCTCCTTCCCTCTTGTATGTGCATAACATACACACCCCAAATATATGTGTATACTAATACATACATATATACATCACCAATGATGTTAAGTATACATAATACACACTCTAATAGTCATTTCTTCAAACACTATGAGTGCACAATAGGATACTCCCTATAGTCATTAATACACTATCAATCTACATGTCAAATCCCCCCACCCAATACTCTATCAATAATGAATATATATACTAAATAGATCTATTTATATCTATTATGAGTAGTTACAAAGAAGTATAGAGGGAAACACTCCAACAAACACAAAACCCTAAATAGTGCACAACTTAATATAGAAAACACTATAGAAACCAATAAAAACTTATTCTCTCCCCTTGAGGGTATTCCTAATCCATGGGTGGGCTCTTAATGGCCAAACAAATCATAAAAATAGAATTTAAAAGAGAGATTTCAGAATTTCACATCTTGGGAGATATATTCTCAATGTAAAACCAAGGCTTCTCTAGCCAAGCTTCTTCTCCTCCAATGCTCCTTGAGACTTAAGCTTCCAGGCTTCTTAGATGAGGGAAGTTTGATTTTTTGGAATTTGGTGGAGGAATGATGGTTTTAGGGAAGAACTAAATCTAGGATTTCATGAACATTAAATGGAGCTTGAGGGAGTCTCCCTCCTCTCCTATATAGGGCCGGCCAAGGAAGGCCTGGGGTTTAGTCAATGCACAAAGACCAAAATGCCCTCTAGGATTTCATGAAGAGTAGTTTAATTAGTGGAGTTTTCATATTCTAATGAGGGTTTAACTAGTTTCTAATTAATGAAGGAAAATGACAAGTTGGTCCAAAAATGACTAGTCTAAGGTTGAGTCTAATGGTCACATCAAGTCTAATCCACTAACCCATATTATTATTAATAATAATAATATATATACAGTATATATTATATAACTATAAACATAATATGTATATAATATTGTAAATGACAAAAATGCTCCTACTCTAGAAATGTGGTAGTGACAAGTACTTTACGGTAAAGTTGTGGGGTGCACCTTGAATTATGGTAAATAAAGTGGGGTGTAACTCAAATTTTCTCAAAATATTATCCAGTAAAGATAGAACGAGTACAACTCTAAAAGCAGTTCCAATACATGATAGAAATTATAAGATAGTAAATAGTAATAAAATACATGATAAGATAAGCAATATGGTATCAGAGCAGGATAAGCAGTGGAAAAATAAGTAGACATGTATAATATGGCAATAGATAATAATGTGGAATAAAATAGGAAAGACTGTATCTAACTAACTAAGTATTTTAGAGTACTGTTTTCAATATGTGACCTATCAACAATGATACTATACGATGTCTATAATAGTACGGCTCAATCATACGGGTAAGGATGATTAGCTATCAAACAATGTCTACGATAGTACGTCTCACTCACATACGTGATTGGATATCAAACAATGTCTACAATAGTACGGCTCAACCACATACGTGTTTGGCTATCAAATAATGTCTACAATAGTATGGCTCAACCACATACGTGATTGGCTATCAAACACTGTATATGATGTCTAAATATGAGCATGGTAATCAATGTCTACAATAAAGTATGAGAAACAATATATATCATGACTAAAATCTATAACATACAATCCGTGTAACCATCGTGTCGGAAATCAAGTAAGATATCACTAAATACATGCATTATAATAGATATCAAGTAAAGAAAACTATCAGAGAATGTATTCACCTGAAATTCGGTGTTGAATATCAAATAGTATCTGGAACGGGGCCTCAAAGACCAAAATATGAATTTCCATGTCAAACAGATGTTTTGGAATCATAAATAAACTTAGTTAGCTCTATTCTAGGTCTCTAGGTCAATTCTAGGTCATTTGGGTTAAACTAGCCCAATACCTAGTTGGGGTTCCAAGATACTCATCTAGTTGGTTTATGAAGTTATTTAAATCAATACCTTGCTATTCTTAGGTTTATAGGTCAATACCCTAGGTATATCACTAAACTAGATATTAGACACTGGGTATTATATATATACACTCATAATTAATTAGTATCATAGAGTATCCTATTAATACCCTAGTATTCAGGATACCTTACACTATATGCAATACCCTAATATATAACTAATACCTTAGCCCTATCTAATACTAGTACCTAGATATCATATCCATGATACCAATTCTACCTACATTGGGTACCATTACCTTCGCCTATGTATATTACCCTACCTAAACCATACCTTAGTATATAGACTACACCTTGGTACCCTAATCCCACATGATACACTCTCTAGGATACCCTATTACCCATATATATATAAATATACATACAATACCTTACCTTGTCAATACCTGTTACATTGACAATTACCCCAAACTCTAACCCAAGATACTAACCCTTATGCATATCACACACACACACACACACACACACACACACACACACATATAACTACCTCTATCTTAGCACTTACCCCAAAACCTTAGTATCACACTAATACTTTGTTACCTGGCTCACACTTGACACTCATCTATACGATCCCACTCTCTGATACAGTAATGCCCAACTGTGCACTCTTTCACTCCCTACTTACCTGGATACTCCACTAGACACCCTACACTTAGATACACCCTTAACTCTAAGACACACACATTTATATGTCCATATATATATGTAGATATCATACTAACACTTAACACACTTATATAAATCCCTCACTCACCTACCTATCTGATGCTCAAGTTTCTAAAATTTGGCAGCACTTGACCCCCCTTATTATCCCCACTGCTGCTACCCTCAACATCCTCCTACAGACCCCCCTCAACACTGCAATGTCTGCAGTGACACTTCCCTAGCTACCAGTATCGGCAATCCCTTAGCTTACCTACACTCCATAGCTACCCTAATACACCAAGTGCAGTCCCGAGCCCAATGCTCAAACCTTAAACTCACTGCAGACACCCTCAACCCTTAGCTACTACTTGTTGTGCTGCTGAGAAATGCTACCCGAGCCTGCACAGACCTGAATCGCAACCTCGGTTGCCTGCAGTCATCTGCATTGCAACCCCAAGCACTAATTCCATCATCCAACCTGATCTGCCCATAGGTTCTTCACACCCCCTCTACAATTACTGCAGTCCCAAATCAGTGTTGAAACCCTAGTCTGCAGCACACCTTGTACTAACCTCACTTGCTGCCATTGTTGTTCGAGCACAGCAAGTCTCCAACTGGTGCTACAATGCTGCATGCATTCCCAAGTTACTGCAGTAACTTCCAGGAATCCTCCCCCTCATGAACCTCACTAATACATGCACACTATAATTCCCCCTTTCATTCACCTTAGACACTCTTAAATACACTTTAACACTAGACACAATACTAAACACTAAGACACTACACTCACCTATGCCAATAAAACCCAACACAAGTGTGATCCCCTTCTCCTTGTGACATAAGTGTGTCCTCAACCAACACCAACCCAAACACAATAACAAACACCCTCATAATACTATAGTATCAAGCTTCATATACCACTACTCCAATTATCAAACACTTGGTGCTCATCAAGATACACATAAGTATCATTTAGGATACTCATATGATACTCTATGATACCAACCTCAAACTTCACCAAAACACCTTGATACACTCCCAACAACATAAAAGTACTCACAAATAATATGTATAGCATAATTATATATGTAAACAATAGCTCTAACATAATATTGAGTATGTGACACTAATAGGACACCAAAACAAAGGAAACTCTAATCATACCCATGCGTATCATGGCGTATCATGATACGCCCTCTACGTATCCATTTGTGGACACAAATACACCCTCACACAACCAAATATGCATCAAATAACATCATAGACCAAATGACAAACACTTGGTGGTCAAAAATTCGTAACTCCACCAAGAGGCCTAGAAAACCCTATGTATCTAATGGAAATGACACCTCTAGCACCTAGTTCTTCACCCAATAGGTTGGTTATGGCCATGGGTCGGTTCCTAGAGTCTCAAATGGGTATTATAGCATGTAAATGAATGCGGGAATAGAGATTTACATATTGGGAGTAGAATTCTAAAGAAAAACCACCAATGGACACAATAAAATAATGTAGACACACTCCCTCCTTGCTAAGCTCCTCTCCAATAGCCTCCTTACTTCTCCAAAGCTTATAGGTCTTCATGGTGATAGAAAATGGGGAAGAATGAAGGGATTTGGTTTGGGTTTGGTAGAGATTTAGGGAAATTTGGATGAGAGAATTATTTGGGAAAGAGTGCTAATGAAATGATGAACAAATGGAGGCTAAAATTAGTGTTAGGGCCGGCCCCCTCTACATTTTGGTTTGGTTGATTTGCAAAGTCTTAAATGCCCCTCTCTACTCTCTAAATAAACCTAAAAGTTGTCATGAAGGAAATATTTTATTAGGAGGGAAGCATCTAACTAATTCAATAGGAGAATATTCTATCCATGCACTAACTTAAATTAATTCTAAATAACTAAGTCATGACTAACAATATTTAATACTAACTAGCACTTAACAATTTCGAATTAGCTAGCATGCTAACCAATACTAATATATGTCGACATCGCAAAAGTAAGTATTTTCTTTATTGAAGGGTACAATGTTTTTTATTGCGAACTGACAAAGAGTACAAGAGAATCCCTATACAAGAGAATCTAAGTACAAAAAAAATATGGACAAGTGTGACGGTGGAGATCGAGTGCTGCAGCGACTCCTTTACTCCTTTGATGATCCGGTACTAAGGGGGTTGACGAGGATTCAACGCTCCTTCTTCTCCTTCCTGCGGCAGAGATTCTGATTCTCCTTTATGTGTAGATGTAGCTGCCTCTACATATAGGTCTCTCTTTGAATGTGGGAAATGCCCACTATTTATAGCCTTGAGAGGATATACATGCGCGTATCTCATGCTTCCAGACGGTGACACATGTTGCAATTAGCGGTGCATGCTATCATAAGTTGACACGTGGTCGCACGAGATTTGGGGTTGCTGATGCCCATAACACTCGTAACACGTGTTATTGTAGACTTTGATTGCACCTTAGAGTACGTCCACTCGGCGCATGGAAACAACAGAATAATAGTGGCGCATGGCACTATGGGCATATGGGAACACTAGGGTATTACGGGCGCATGGCACTACGGGAACATGAGAACGCTAAGATACTAGTGGCACATAGCACTACGGGCACATGACACACTACTGAGACTGTTGGTGCATAGAGCTTGCTCACTAAGGCGCATAGGACTGGATCACTGGAGCGCATGGTGCTGGATCACTAAGGCTCATGGGCTAATTCACTAAGGCGCATAGGGCTGATTCACTGAGGCACGTGGGGTTAATTTTTCATGCTTCTACAAGACCACCTTCAAAGTTTATGAACTTAAATTTTATAAGTTTTAAAGTTCAGAATACTTTGAACAGAAGAATATAAGACATAAGTGCAGGGATTGCTTTGGTACATGTATAAAGCATCCTTATGTTTGGCGCATCTGGGGAGCACTTCCTTTTGGCACAGTAAACTGTCTGGCGCATTAGCTGTTGGGCGCATCAGGAGGTCATTTAGCTAGGCGCAGCTAGTTGTTGGGCACAGCCTGTCACGCCCCAATTTCGTGGAATCGATAGTCGTCCCCCGGGTGTCACGCCCCAATCTTCTGTAAGCTCAATAGTCCCCGCTGAACGTGAATCACCATATTACAGTGCTCCCGCAGGACAATCGTTCTCATCGGGACATGATGTCGTACGAGCCTGGAGTTGCGCTCGTACAAGGCGATGTTGTCAAACACCAAAGTTATCACCAAAATGATCAAGTTGCAGCGAAAGTCAAGTATTGTGTACCAAGCACACATCAGAGTAATATACAGCGAAGCTCTCGATAGGGTCCAAATGAAATGCCATAAAGGCGATTGCCTCAAAGGCGATGAAATACTCTTGCTCTTTCTCTAGCCCACAAAGGTACTTACAGTTCATACATCATGTCCCGTATATCCAAGCAGTGCCACTACACCTGCGTACCTGAAATAATGCCCACAAACGTGGGTCAGTACACAGCCGTACTGGTGAGCGGGGTAACCCACTCGTCTAAGCCGACACTAAGTAAAATTGTGAATGCAAACAGTTAAATGATGATCTTTTTAGTTGAATCCTAGATTCATTTCATGGTATAGGGATGACATGTTAAGGAAAGTTGTATATCAGTTAAGCATGCAAGTATTCAACTTAATCCAATCGACAAGCAATAAATAACCAACCCGAAGGATCCTAGCATGCAAACCATCGTACTCAAAGCCCAAACAACACGAGAAACCATCGAACCATCAACCAAGCCTCAATATCCATCCTCAACCAAAACTTAAAATCCAATCTCAATATGCACACTCTTGCCGAGGCAAGGTGGCCGCGCCTACACGAAGCACAAACCAACCAAAGTAAAGCAAACCAACTCTTATCTATATGAAGTCACTGGCCAAGCCATAAAGGACATTGATCGGACTAATCAATAGGCAATTCTACCCGATCCAACAATGGGCAACTATTCCCCTCTGGTTCATATCGAACTACCTGCATCGCGCCCAAGACGCATTACCCTTGTCTCCTCCATGGCCGAACAGTTCCGATGCCCCGGAGCCTTTCCCGTTCAAGGAAACGAAACCCTGTGCAACACAGGTTGTCCATGACATGCAGACACCAAGTAGGTATGACGAGAGGATCGGACATTCTCGCCCCACCAAGCGATCCTAGACTCATTCAACCAAATATCCAACCAAAATATCCATAATCATTCTTCCAACATATAGCCCAAGGCACCAACTCTCAAGTTACCCCCATAGGCACTATGCCGCTTCTCAACACAGTGTTCCAATTGGTGCAACACCCCACGCTCGGAACAATCCCGTGGCACAATGCCCCAAAAGTGGCACAATGCCCTCGCTGATGTAGTTGTTCGGTTTCGAACCACAACCGCTCGCTTTGCAAGACAACGTGCCCAAGTGATACTCGTGTACGGATGCACGCTCGCTCGCCCGAATTCCCGATATTCCCAATGCCTTAATATATCATTCCAACTGTCTAAGCATAATCCCAATCATTTCTCCAACTGTCCCAAATGTAATCCAACTCTAGCTCCAACTACCCAAACGTGCAAATCAATTCAAGCCATAATCCTATCCAAGCAAACGACGTACACTCTATGCACGTCTCAGTGTAGTGATTTCCAAGTTCTAGTCCAAGTATTCAAGCCTTTACGTGTTTTCCATATTATTAGGCATGACGGAGTAGAGGAGAAGGGATAGAGCCCACTCACAATGTTTGATTCCGTTAAGCATCATGTCCTGCCGATATGGCCGATCCCTTGAACCCGTGGTCCGATGCAAAGCGTGATCTACTCAACTGGTATGAATGTGCAAGCAGGTCGTGCTCTCCAAATCATCCGACCGATCGGACTAAGGAAGACGGCATTATCGCTCCAATCCAGCTATCTCAGTACTGCTATGAACGAACACCTGATTCCCATCGAACTCCGCTAGCCATCTCCACATGAACCCAACTCAATCAATACTTCTTCCCAAAATCCAACAAATCAAATATAACCAGCTATTATTTTATTCAATCCGACTCAGTGTAACGCACTGTACGGTTGCGGGGTGTTACATAATATACCACTTAAAAATTAGGTTCGTCCACGAACCGTGCTGGTACTCATTCCTATCATATGCCGCTTGTCTAATTCATAACTCTGCTCTATGCAACTCTCATACTCACGATCCTGACTCAACATCTCACTCTACTGAACGCTCGTACAAATTCTATATTTCCATATCCTCCTTGCAGCTCAATACGAATTCCTCGTATCGCTTAGTTTTGGATCGTACACATATTTAAGGCGTCCCTAAAATACATGCATTTCAGCCGAGCTTTGCGATAGCAAATTTGGACAAGTTACAAGGGTATCTTTATGTCCGAGGCATCTATTTGCTTTACTCCCAATTGAACCAATCCTGATTTCTATTCCAACATATTCGCTTGAGCACTATTCTCAAATATGATGATTTCCCACCGACTCAATCAGTTCGTGTTCCAACTTAATCCATCCAACTATTTTTGAATCCGCACTAGCAACATCTCTAAATATGTCTCATGCATCGAACGATCATCTCAACTGATACTACCCCAACTAGGCGACTTACCCAAAAATCAAACTGTTCTTAGATCAGCTCAGCCAAACACCTTTTCCTCAATCTTAATAACTCACTGGGTGAATATCTACATTGAGGTTCGTGTGATCTACGAAGATCTCGTCGCTACGCCAAAGAAATAGTGTCGCCATGATTTCAATATGGACACACTCGCCATAATTCCTAGGTTGCGTATGGAATAATTCTTCATGCTGCTTCCACTGCCTCGAAGCACAGGATATCACTTTTGCCTTCTGTATGAGTACACTTCCCAGACTAAGTTCCGATGCATCTTGTAAATCTGAGGCACATCTGTCCCTTCCAGTATTGCAATAATTTGATCTGAACGAGCTGCTGCTTTAACTTTACAAGCTAGTTCACAATCGTCAATTTATATGAATAATATTCCCTTCCGGGGCACGATGAGTCAAAGGCGATGCCATCTACAAAAATCTGCGACTCCGAATCTCATCAGTTGACTAGGCTATTCCCACCATTGCTTCGGTCTTCCGGCTGCTTCTTCAGCTGAAGGCTATCCCAAGGATCTCTCAAATCCAACACTCAGACATATAGGACAATCTCCAACACACACTACTCACATCTGCCCTCGACGCATTCCCAAATGCGTCGCTGCAAGGGTCGTTATATGGGTCTACAATATTCATCTCTGATTTGGCGGATAAGCCGCTAAGGTCAGCTGTCCCGAAGCTATGTTCGATAATTGTAAGTCATCACGATGGACAGTTACTACGAACCATGCTATATTTTATCTGCAAATCCGAGCCATAATCCAACTATTCCATCCAAACGAACTTTCGAATTCGAGCACTTTATGCACTACCTCTGATGATCTGTCAACCAATGTCGCTTAACCACCTAGAGTCTTTCTATCTATCCAAGCCAACAAACCGATAACTGTGATCGTTGAAACCGTATTCCATCAATCCGCCGTTCTACCCTGAATCCATCAAATTTTTTGAACAGCCATGTTTAACTTCTCGCACTACCACTTGCAATTATTCCCGAAACCAAAGACTTGCTCCAATTCTTATCCGTTTGCCACATTCCACAATGCACGTCCAACTTTCTCGAGCAGCATAGTATTTTGCTCCGACGTTGCTCCAACGTTTAGATATCTTCAAAAGTCTGTCCGCCACAATCTTTGCCTTTAGTTGTTGCCTCAATCCGTTCACGTCTTTCGGAGAATCCGTCTACCATCGTTGCACCATTTTGCCCAAAATTCCATTTTCGCTAAACCTGAGTCGACTTCTCGAGTGACAATTTCAAAAATCCTTCAAGTCCGTATGAATCCATCGCATTGCCCCTCCAAGTCAGATCGTGTTTCATTGCTCAACCAACGGTTCAAATGTATTGCCCAAAATCGTAGTCCTTGCTCGCTATCCTTCAATTCACCAATCACTCCGCTCAAGCATATCCCAACTGTTCGTTTCACATGCTCAACTCTCTCTTTGCATCCAATTGAATGTTCCACCGGACACCCAAATCGTGCAAGCAAAATCCAATATTCAGCTTTCTATCTGATTATCTCAACTTGTTTCTAATACTTGGTCTGCCTCATTCCTTCAAATTTCCAAACACTTTTTCCAACTGTTTATTCCGATCTTGCCCATCACCCAAGTCCAACGATACTTCCATTTGCACAAGTCCGTTCTCGATTGCTCAACTCAACAATCGCTTCCCCATTTTTTATTCTTCCCAACTCAGCCGATGTGCACCAACCAACTTATATTCCTGTTACCCGAGTCCGTTGAGGCAAATTTTTATTGATGTCTATCCAAAATATTTTAATGCCTTGCTCAATATGTGATATCCCATATACCACTCTGAATCAAGTTACTACTCGCATCACAATTCCTTTACACTAATTCGATATCCGTTCGCACCATCCCTTATGCGTGATCCTGCCATCCCCAACTCAAGTCTGACACAAAACTCAGCCAATGCATGAACCATCTAACTCTTTCCATCAATCTCGCTATACAACTTATGCTATGTTCCATTCTCAATGCTTCCAGCTATTCTCAAATCGTCTGATACTTTCGTAACACGAGCAATCCATGCAACTATCTCTCTTCTAAGTAATCCAACCCAAAACCCAATTGTTCCTTATATTTGTTGTACGAGCAACTCGTGCAAACTTTTGATATTCCCAAGCCAAACTCAAACCTGCTCAGCCGATGCTCTATGTGATATACCCAGCCAAAAATAAAACTTCCATCCAACATATTCGCTACACGAGCAACTCGTGCAACGATCCTTTCTCAATCTAATGCTTCTACTCACAACATGCCGCATAACCAATCTCGTCTTTAATATATAGACTTATTGTATGAAACATCCAATACGGCACCGAGTAGAGCCAAGAGCTAAACGACACGCGAAAGTTATTTAAAGTTTGTGATGAAACGAAGGACCAAGTCCGAGGAAATGAACCAGGCGCTCTGATACCAATATGTCACGCCCCAATCTCCCGCAAGCTCAATAGTCCCCGCTGAACATGAATCACCACTTTGCAGCGTTCCCATAGGATAATCGTTCTCATCGGGACGTGATGCCGTACGAGCCTGGAGTTGTGCTCGTACAAGACGATGCTGTTAAACACCAAAGTTATCATCGAAACGACCAAATTATAGTGAAAGTTAAATATTGTGTACCAAGCACACATCAGAATAATATGCAGCGAAGCTCTCGATAGGGACCAAATAAAATGCCACAAAGGCGATTGCCTCAAAGGCGATGAAATACTCTTGCTCTTTCTCTAGCCCACAAAGGTACTTACAGTTCATACATCATATCCCGTATATCCAAGCAGCGCCACTACACCTGCGTACCTGAAATAATGCCCACAAACGTGGGTCAGTATATAGCCGTACTGGTGAGCGGGGTAACCCACTCGTCTAAGCCGACACTAAGTAAAATAGTGAATGCAAACAGTTAGATGGTGATCTTTCTAGTTGAATCCTAGATTCATTTCATGGCATAGGGATGACATGTTAAGGAAAGCTGTAAATCAGTTAAGCATGCAAGCATTCAACTCAATCCAATCGATAAGCAATAAATAACCAACCCGAAGGATCCTAGCATGCAAACCATCCTACTCAAAGCTCAAGCAATACGAGAAACCATCGAACCATAAACCAAGCCTCAATATCCATCCTCAACCAAAACTTACAATCCAATCTCAATATGCACACTCTTGCCGAGGCAAGGTGGCCGCGCCTACACGAAGCACAAACCAACCAAAGTAAAGCAAACCAACTCTTATCTAATGAAGTCACTGGCCAAGCCATAAAGGACATTGATCGGACTAATCAATAGACAATTTTACCCGATCCAGCAATGGACAGCTATCCCCCTCTGGTTCGTATCGAACTATCGGCACTGCGCCCAAGACGCGTTACCCTTGTCTCCTCCATGGCCGAACAGTTCTGATGCCCCGGAGCCTTTCCCGTTCGAGGAAACGAAACCCTGTGCAACACAGGTTGTCCGTGACATGCAAATACCAAGTAGGTATGACGAGAGGATCGGACATTCTCACCCCACCAAGCGATCCTAGACTCATTCAGCCAAATATCCAACCAAAATATCCATAACCATTCTTCCAACATATAGCCCAAGGCACCGACTCTCAAGTTACCCCCATAGGCACTATGCCGCTTCTCAACACAATGTTCCAATTGGTGCAATACCCCACGCTCAGAACAATCCTGTGGCACAATGCCCCAAAAGTGGCACAATGCCCTCGCCGATGCAGTTGTTCGGTTTCGAACATAACCGCTCGCTTTGCAAGACAAAGCACCTAAGTGATACTCGTGCACGGATACACGCTCGCTCGCCCGAATTCTGGATATTCCCAATACCTCAATGTATCATTCCAACTGTCCAAGCATAATCCCAATCATTTTTCCAACTGTCCCAAATGTAATCCAACTCTAGCTCCAACTACCCAAACGTGCAAATCAATTTAAGCCACAATCCTATCCAAGCAAACGACGTACACTCTATGCACGTCTCAGTGTAGTGATTCTCAAGTTCCAGTCCAAGTGTTCAAGCCTTTAGAGGAGAAGGGACAGAGCCCACTCACAATGTTTGATTCCGTTAAGCATCCTGTCCTGCCGATACGGTCGATCCCTTAAACCCGTGGTCCGATGCAAAGCACGATCTACTCAACTGGTATGACCGTGCGAGCAGGCCGTTCTCTCCAAATCATTCGACCGATCGGACTAAGGAAGATGGCATTATCGCTCCAATCCAGCTATCTCAGTACTGCTATGAACGAACACCTGATTCTCATCGAACTCCGCTAGCCATCTGCACATGAAACCAACTCAATCAATACTTCTTCCCAAAATCCAACAAATCAAATGTAACCAGCTATTATTTTATTCAATCCGACTTAGAGTAATGCACCGTGCGGTTGCGGGGCGTAACACCCGGCGTGACGCCGTGCGGGCCTAGGTTGCGCACCGCACAAGGCTAAGGTATTTTGCATAACGAGCACATATTCAGAGTACGCAGATAAATTAAAACACAAAGTTGAAACATGAAAAAGTTCTCTTTTATTGATAATGAATATCTATTACAAACTCTTGAACGAGTCAGAAGGTTGTCGCACGGGCTTTCAAAAGTTGACACAAAATGAGATAGCTGTCCTATACATAACATCATTTACTAAAACTCAAAATAAGGGACCTCCTGGCGGGATGATGGCTTTTCCTCTGAGCTGCATTGAGTTTAGGTTGCTAGCTCCTAGCTTCAAGATGCTTCAAAATAGGGCACGATCAAGGCGTAACTACAGCTGGACTGGATTGGGGAGTGACTTCTGCTCTTCGCAGGATCTCCTTAGTGCGGGAAACCTGTTTCAACGAGGGGTCAGTACATTAAAATATACTGGTGAAGGTGAGCTAACTCAACTATACCAATCAACACGTTGTTTATATGAAGCATGCATATTATTTATGGTCTTTCTATCTTGCCTTAGTTTATTTTACAAGCAAGCATTGATAGAGTTTACTGAAATAAACTTGCCACCATTCGGTGATATTTACCTGCCCGTCTGAACCGCCTGCACAATACTTACCATGTCCTTCCCTGCCACGAAGACACAAGTTAGCTTGCACAGGTTTAAATGTAGGAGGGGATCACTGGCGAATGCCATAAAGGATGGTTCATAGTACATTAATGAAATAATAAGCAACACAATAAACAGGGGCGTCATAAGTCATTCCATCGAAAACATGCGACTATTCAGGAGTTTCGTCTGGATCGGATCGGTGCCAGTGCCCCAGCGACCGTCCGCAGGAACTAAGACCTTGTGCACAAGTTGTCCGTGATCAGCGTAGTCTACTAAGTTATCAATCAGGCAATTCAGGACAATTTCAGGGACCGGACAGGACAGTAACAGGGCAAAATCTACTTTTGCGTAGTCTTCTTGTTCAGTTTATTGTATGGCAGGATGAGTTCTATATATAGCACAATTTATAGAAGAAGTATACATTCTAACTTAAAACTTATGCATATGATGAACATTATAAACGAACTAGCATGCAATAAGGTAACCGTTCATAAGTTGATTGACAAGAAATAATAATCCAAGTCTATTCCTTTTTATCTTGACATCTTTTAGTTATTACTTGGTATCGTTTGATCGGGGCAAGCAAGAAGCAAGATTTTTAGAAGTGAAGACTTAAAAGAAGGGTCAACTGAATTGAATATAGGCCACTCACAAGTTGGTTGGAAGGAGAAAAGGAAAGAGGTGCTTTATGACTCCGCTCGAGCGTCGCCTACTGCTCGTTCACCTGCATTGCTACGAACAGCTGATCAATACCTCTTCCACTCTTTCCAATCTCGGAATTAAAGTACAGTTCAACGAACGAAAACAATAAAATCCATCGAAACCGTTCAAAAAAATGCAAAGAAAATTCGAAAACCAACTTAAAGCATAAAAGCAACAAGAGCAACATCGAAAACTAGGCAAGAAAACTTACAGCGGAGAGGTCCCTCTTGACTCTGCCGCTAAGCCCATCATCGGGACACTGTCCATTGAATATGGGAATCGATTCCAAAGAAGCAAATCCATAACGAGGATGACTTCTTAATTCAATTTATCCCGATCGAACGATACCGTCTTGTATTTCTTAGCCGCGCTCCCCGAATAGGGGGAACGGGACACCACATCTTAACCAACTAATTGGAAGTTTCGTCCACGAAACTTAGGAATAGAACCTACCACTAGGAAATAATAAAGGGAACCTTTCCCTCATCTCAGATTCAAGCTCCCAAGTGGATTCTTCGACCGAATGATTTTGCCAAAGCACGCGCACAAGAGGAACCGAACGACTTTGAAGAACTTTTCTATACGATCCAAAATTTGCACAGGTTGTTCGACATAAGTCAAGTCTGCCTTAAGATCCAGTTGGTCAAGATCCACCACATGACTCGGGTTGTACATATACTTCCTAAGCTGTGAAACATGGAAGATATCGTGCACTTCGAATAGTGACGGTGGTAGGGCAATATGATATGCAATGAGGTGACTCGCTTTAGTATCTCGAACGGACCGACGAAGCTTGGACTTAGCTTTCCTTTTGCTCCAAATCTGGTAACTTCTCGCATGGTCAAGACTTTGAGAAACACCCGATAGCCTTCTAAGAACTCAAGTGGACGTCGATGCCTGTCTGAGTAGCTCTTCTGACGACTCTGAGCTACCTTTAGCCGTTCCTGGATCAAACGAATCTTTTGGACGGTTTGCTCCATGAGCTTCTGGCCAAGAATTTGCCGTTCACCAACTTTATCCCAATAGATCGGGGATCTGCACTTCCGCCCATATAATGCCTCATACGACACCATCTGAATGCTGGATTGATAGCTATTGTTGTATGCAAATTTGGCTAACGGTAGATGCATGTCCCAACTCGTCTTCAAGTCCAAGGTGTAGAGTCGTAGCATGTCTTCGAGGATTTGGTTGACATGTTCTGTTTGACCATCTGTCTGTGGATGGTAGGCATAGCTGAACTTCAACTTCGTCCCCATTGCTGACTTCAGGCTTTCCCAGAAACGCGATAAAAATCGACCATCTCTATCGAAGACAATGGATATGGGCACACCGTGGAGTAGAATAATTTTGTTGAGGTAGATCTGAGCCAAGCGGTCGGCACTCCAAGTACTTTTGATAGGCAGAAAGTGAGATGACTTGGTGAGTCGATCGACGATAACCTTGATGGCATTATTCCCCCGTTGTGTCTTTGGCAAACCAATAATGAAATCCATTGTTATATGTTCCTATTTCTACTCCGGTATAGCGAGGTTCTGTATCTCTTCGCCTGGCTTCTGGTGCTCGGTCTTTACCCTCTGATAAGCCATGTATTATGACACGAATAGTGCCACATCTTGTTTCATGCCGGGCCACTAAAATGTCGTACGGAGATCTCGATATATCTTTGTGCTACCCGTATGAGAAGTATAACTTGCATAATGGGCTTCCGCGAGTATCTCTTTTCTGAGGGTTGCATCGTTTGGAACGTACAATCTCCCCTTCACTCGGAACATCCCATACGTTCCCACCACAAAGTCGGTTGCCTTTCCTGCTGAGATAAGACCTTGCATTTTTTATAGGAACAGGTCATCCTTCTGAGCGGACTTGACTTTTTCTAACAAGTCTGGTTTGAGGCACAGTTGAGCCACTTATGCCCTATTTTTGTATCTGATTATAAGTGTAATGCCCAAAGCTTCTATATCCTTATGCAGCTTGTTATCAATAGCCAGGCTTCCAACAAATACTTGACTCAGTGCATCAGCTACAACATTATCCTTGCCAGGGGTGTATCTGATCATCAAGTCAAAATCGCTAAGAAGTTCAAGCCAACGTTGTTGACAAAGATTTAAATCCTTTTGTGTATAGAGATATTTTAGGCTCTTATGATCCGTATAGATCTCGTACGATACACCATAAAGGTAGTGGCACCACAACTTCAACGCGAACACCACCGCGGCTAATTCTAAATCATGTGTTGGATAATTCTTCTCGTGAGGCTTTAATTATCTCGATGCAAAGGCTATTACTTTATCCCTTTGCATCAGGATACATCCCAATCCCTTGCCTGAGGCATTACTATATATCTTAAAATCAACGGGTCCGTCCGGAAGGGTAAGAATTAGTACCGAGACGAGGCGCTACTTTAACTCCGTAAACGAAGCTTCACAGTCGTCCGTCCAGGCGAACATTACTCCCTTTCGAGTGAGCTGAGTCAGAGGCAAGGCGATTCTAGCAATATCTTTAATAAATCTATGGTAGTAGCCCGCTAGACCAAGGAAACTCCGAATATCGCTAGTTGACTCAGGCCGTTTTTACTTTACGATGGCTTCTATTTTCTTCGGGTCAACCGAGATGCCCGTTGCAGAAATAATATGCCCGAGAAAGGATATGCTGTCCAACCAGAACTCCCACTTACTCAGCTTAGCATACAACTTGTTGTCTCGAAGGGTTTGAAGCACCATCCGCAGGTGTCCTAAATGTTTATCCCTATTCTTCGAGTACACCAAGATGTCATATATAAAAACGACCATAAATTTATCGAGGAATGGTCAGAATACTCGATTCATCAAATCTATAAAAGCAGCAGGGGCGTTCATCAGACCAAACGACATGACGGAAAACTCATAGTGTCCATAGCGGGTTCGGAATGCAGACTTGGGAATATCCTCTGGCTTAATCTTCAGCTGGTGGTAGCCCGAGTGAAGATTAAATTTTGAGAACACTGTTGCCCCTTGCAGCTGATCAAAGAGGTCATCTATCCTGGGCAGAGGATACTTGTTTCTGATGGTGACCTTGTTCAGCTCCCGATAATCGATACAGAGTCGCAATGTTTCGTCTTTCTTTTTTACGAAGAGTACAAGCGCGCCCCAAGGAGACACGCTCGGACAGATGAATCCATGATCCAGCAATTCTTGAAGTTGGCACTTTAACTCTTTCAGTTCAGCATGGGCCATTCTATACGGAGGCTTAAAAATCGGCTGAGTATTCGGGAATGTGTCGTTGGTCAACTCGATCTCTCGGTCAGGTGGCATGCCGGATAGTTCGCTCAAAAACACATCAGGGAACTCCGCTACAATGGAAGAAGACTCAACATTTGCGTAATCCAACTGCGTGTCCCGAACCGACGCTAGGTATCCCTCACAGCCAGTGTATAGCATCCGCCGAGCAGATATCGCCGAAATCACCATACAAGTCCTGAACGCATCAGTTGTTGGACTACTCGTGTAGCAGAATTCAGCTTCTCCAAGTAGGCGAAACATGACTCATAGGCGCCGAGCCAATCCATCCCCAAAATGATGTCATAATCCTGAACATCTAGGACTAAAACATCTAACGATAGCTTCCATCCTCCAATACAGACATAACCACCTTGGCATACTGAACGGACAGCTATTTTCGTGCCCGAGGGGGTGCTAACACTTAGATCTAGATGCAATGGTGTCATTTCTATATTGTTTTCCTCGATAAAATTTGTGGATATAAAACTATACGTTGCACCAGAATCAAATAGTATATGTACAGGTATGTTATTTAAAAGTAATATACCTGACACAATAGTGTCCGAGGCCAGGGCTTTCTCTCGCGTCATAGTGTAGACCCTACCTTGAGCTTGGCGACGCTCTAGCTGAGGCGGAGCTCGGTTGGCCTGGGGTGTAGGGGCAGGATTCGGATATTGAGGACGGCGATCAGGGAGCGGACAGACATCAATCTGATAGGTTGGATCACCACAACGGAGGCATGTCCCAAGCTTACAGCGGCAATTGTTGGCTGTGTACCCAGGCTTGTTACAGAAATTGCAAATTAGCCTATGATCCTCTTTCTGATGACCACGGTTGTTTGGGCACTTTGCAGTGGTGTTTCCTTTCTCGTTGCTATGGTGTTTATGATTGAAAGTATGCACAGTGCCGACAGCAACATGAGGATACTGCGGTTCAAGAGAAATAGCATAATTCAGGACTCCCCGTATAGTCTCGTACTGGGGAACGACCACGTGCGCATGGATGGCAGGGCGCAGACCGCCTTCAAATCGTCTGGCATGACTCGCTGTATCAGGTAAATAGGAACTTGTGAATTTGGCGAGCCGGTTGAATTCGGCGGAATACTGCTTAATTGTCATGCTGCCTTGTCATAGTTGCACGAACTCATTCTCTTCCTGACGATGTACGGGAGGGGGTATGAACTCCTCTTCAAACGCAACATGGAAAGTAGACCATGCAATCATCTCCTCTTCATCGTCAACTGGAAGAGATCTCTGATGCACGTCCCACCAATCGTGCGCGTTCAAGCGAAGCAGTAGTTGGGCACACGCGACACACTTCTGCTTAGGTACCTCTAGAAGTTTGAAATAATTGTCAAGTTCGGCCAACCAATCTAGAGCCATGATTGGATCCTCAGTCCCTTTCAATGGCGTGTTGAGTCGGCAAAGCTGAAGGCAGTAACTTCCTTCTTTCTTGTAGTTTGAGACGTTTTGACTTCAGGCACGGGTTGCTCCACCGGTGTCGCTGTTGTTGTCGCGGACTGGTTGGAGGCCAAAGTCTGCACGATCTATTGTTGGGTATCTACCTACTTTTGTTGGACTGAGAATCAGGCTTCTATATTGCCTTGGAACTTGTTTTGCCTCTCTTCCGCTCGCTTCTCAGCCCGTTCATAATGAGCCTCGTCCCTCTGTTGGTTAGCCTCTAACATCCTCATCATCTGTTGAATGAGATCGACACGAGATATGGCTCGCTAGCTCCAAGAACTTTCTGATGTGCCGAAACTGCTATCTTGGGCTTGTGTCTCACCCGATGCTAGCGCTGATGATTGCGCTTGTGCCATTCCTTCAAAATAAGGTAAATTATATTAGGATCATAATGTATTATGGATTTATTGTATAAACGTATCTTATTTTGGCCTAACGAGTTCAAGAGTTCGCACAGGGATTTGATCGTTAAAGGAACTTTTCCAATACGAGGGTCAAAGGAACTTGAAGCTGTGCTATGATACCAATATGTCACACCCCAATTTCGTAGAATCGATAGTCGTCCCCCGGGAGTAATGTCGTGCGGGCCTAGGTTGCGCACCGCACAAGGCTAAGGTATTTTTCATAACGAGCACATATTCAGAGTACGCAGATAAATTAAAACACAAAGTTGAAACATGAAAAAGTTCTCTTTTATTGATAATGAACATCTATTACAAACTCTTGAACGAGTCAGAAGGTTGTCGCACGGGCTTTCAAAAGTTGACACAAAATGAGATAGCTGTCCTGTACATTACATCCTTTACTAAAACTCAAAATAAGGGACCTCCTGGCGGGACGATGGCTTTTCCTCTGAGCTGCATTGAGTTTAGGTTACTAGCTCCTGGCTTCAAGATGCTTCAAAATAGGGCATGCTCAAGGCGTGCCTACAGCTGGACTGGATTAGGGAGTGACTTCCGCTCATCGCAGGATCTCCTTAGTGTGGGGAACCTATTTCAACGAGGGTCAGTACATCAAAATGTATTGGTGAAGGCGAGCTAACCCAACTATACCAATCAACACGTTATTTATATGAAGCATGCATATTATTTATGGTCTTTCTATCTTGCCTTAGTTCAATTTGCAAGCAAGAATTGATAGAGTTTACTGAAATAAACTTGCCACCGTTCAGTGATATTTACTTGCCCGTCTGAACCACCTGCACAATACTTACCATGTCCTTTTCTTCCACAAAGACACAAGTTAGCTTGCACAGGTTTAAATATAGGAGGGGATCACTGGCATATGCCATAAAGGACGGTTTATAGTACATGAATAAAATAACAAGCAATGCAATGAACAGGGCATCACAGGTTATTCCATCCAAAATAGGCTACTATTCAGGAGTTCCGTCCGGATCGGATCGGTGCCAGTGCCCAACGATCGTCCGCAGGAACTAAGACCTTGTGCACAAGTTATCCGTGATCAGCGTAGTCTACTAAGTTATTAATCAGGCAATTTAGGGCAATTTCAGGGACAGGATAGGACAGTAATAGGGCAAAATCTACTTTTGCATAGTCTTCATGTTCAGTTTATTACATGGCGGGATGAGTTCTATACATAGCATAATTTATAAAAGAAGTATACATTCTAACTTGAAACTTATGCATATGATGAACATTATAAACGAACTAGTATGCAATAAGGTAACCGTTCACAAGTTGATTGACAAGCAATAATAATCCAAGTCTGTTCTTTTTTATCTTGACATCTTTTGGTTATTACTTGGTATCGTTTGATCAGGGCAAGTAAGAAGCAAGATTTTTAGATGTGTAGACTTGGAAGAAGGGTCAACTGAATCGAATATAGGCCACTCACAAGTACAAATGATATGTGGCTTCCACTTCTGGATGATATTTTCTGTTGCGACATCTCACACACGGACACTTAATTTTGGTACCGTCCATGTACTGAGGGAATGCCTTGGCGAACTGCAGGAACTGCTGTACACCCTCAATGAATTCATCCCGCACACCGTACATGTCATCAGGATGATGGTTGTACATCCACGAACGATGACGCAGATAGTAATTCATATCCATTTCTAGATACTTCTGCAAAAATAACAGTATGTATCATATAAATCATTACATACAGTGTGATTCTCTAAAGAAGAAGCTGAAAATTAGTTAGCTAGGTAATCTATATTTGAAGTCACATAAAAGAAGCATGTTAGATCCTGTGCAGAGTGTGTGCACACCAGTGTAGGTATAATATTTTGTAGGACAGCAGCATGCTAGATCCTGGTAACTATAGCAAACCTAAATCCCAGCCTAGACACACAAAGGAAAAGGGGAGCAAGCACATATCTGAATACAAAGATTTGCTAGATGGGCCACAACAGACTCGATAAAGGGGATCTGGACTACATTGGGTTTATTTGGGTATGTGGTTATGTGTTTTAGAGTATTGGAATTGAGTGTTAAGATATGTGTGTGTGTGTGTGTGTGTGTGTGTGTGCAGTGGTATCATTGGGAGTTGGTTTCAGAGGTTCATGAAGGAAGTATAGGTCTGTGGGAGTATCAGTGAGGTGTGAGTTGAGTGATAGTGAGTGTCCTAGTTATTTAGAAACATGTCTAAGGTAGATATATAAATAAGGATGCCTAGAGTGTTGTATCAGTGATAGGTGGCATGCATCACATGAAGTGTTTGGGGGTGTATCAAGGGGTTATACATAGGTGACAAGATACAAAGAATAGTATTTGGGTAGTAGAGAATAGGTGTATCCATGAGTTGAAGGATTAGGAAGTGAGGTATTAGTGTGTGTTTAGTTGTGGCAAGTATGTTTCAGTTCAGTAAGAGAGTGATGCATTAGTGTTTGAAGAGTATCATGGTGAGTGAGTTATGGCTCTAGTGTTAGGTTGGAAACACTTGTGTGTGATAGGGAGATATTGAGTGTGAGGAGGATCTGTCAAAGCAGCAAGTAACAGTCAGTTGGGGGAGAACTATGGTTGGTATAGCAGTTGGTTTGGGAATATTATCTGGTAGTAATTATATGAGAAGCAGTAGCAGTAATCAGATACACTTAGTGTATCAGATTTTAGGTAGAAATTTGGGATCAGTCTTTAACCTGTGCTCAGTTTGGTCTTAGAAATGCTGGTAACAGTTAGTTGATTATAAGTTCGTATCAGTAGCAGTTTAGTTAGAGTTAGTTGGTATGATTAGTATAGTTAGAAGTTGTATCAGTTGAATAAGTTAGTTATAGTGGTAGGTATGATATTAGATAGTGTATCCAATAGTAAGATTAAGATACATGTTAGTATTAAAAAGGATTAAGTCAGTTAGTGTAAGATAGTTGTAATGTGAGTTAACAGTTAGTATCGTGAACAATAGTTAGTAAAGTAGTTAGTATATTATTAGATGTTAGTGTAAGAATGGCTAATATATATATATATATATATATATATATATATATATATATATATATATATATATATATATATATATATATATATATATATATATTTATATATATATATATATAGGGTCCAGATCGGGCGACCCGTTTCCGGAGCCCCGCAAAAGCCCCGCACCCCGACGCCATATACGCACTACACACCTTACTCAAAAAGACATATACGCACTATTAACACAAGGACACACTGTCATAGAGCAGTGTTCACTCTTGCACACTCCTCACAAGATCCAGTATACACCATCTCCACACTGTTAACACAAGGACCCAGGTCAAAAAACCTAACCCTAACCCTAACCCTAGGTCCTGATCAGTGTTTGTGTCAGTGTGTGTGTATGTGTGTGTGTGTGTGTGTCGTGTCAGTGTGTGTGTGTCGTGTCAGTGTCAGTGTCATATGTGTGTCCTGTGAGAGAGAGAGAGAAAGAAAGAGAGAGAGAGTTAGGGTTTACCTAGAGGAGGAGGAGGAGGAGGGGGGAGGACGCGGCCCGAGGGGGGAGGATGCGGCTGGAGGGGGGTCACCAGGAGGGAAGAGGGGGCGCCGGAGGGAGGAGGGGAGCCGGAGGGGGAGGACGCGGCCGAGGGGGGTCGCCGGAGGGAGGAGGGGTCGCCGGAGGGAGGAAGGAGGACGGTTTGAAATTTGGGAGAGGGAGAAGGCGAGATCGAAGGAAATGGGCGGAATTAGCCCTAAGTAAAAAATTTAGCGACATTTTAGCGACGCCGATAATGATGTCGCTAATTTAGAATTTAGCGACGTTTTAGCGACGCCAATAACAAAGTCGCTAATTTAGCGACGTCTTAAACGTCGCTAATGACGTCGCTAAATGTCCAAAATATCTACGTCGCTAAATAACGTCGCTAAACGTCGCTAAATAAAACATATTAGTGACGTTTAGCGACCTAAATTGAAATTATAGCGACTAATCTTTATAAACCGAATAAAAGTCGCTAAACGTCGCTAAATGTCGCCAATTAGCGACGTCTAGCGATGTTTTCACAGGGAGTCGCTAAATTAGCGATGTTTTTACATGGAGTCGCTAAAAAATGTCGCTAATCCTGCTTATTCTAGTAGTGCACGAACAACTGATCAATACCTCTTCTACTCTTTCCAATCTCGGAATTAAAGTGAAGTTCAACGAACAAAAATAATGAAATCCATCGAAATCGTTCAAGAAAACGCAAGCAAAATTCGAAAACCAACTTAAAGCACAAAAGCAACAAGAGCGACATCAAAAACCAGGCAAGAAAACTTGCAGCGGAGAGGTCCCTCTTGACTCTGCCGCTAAGCCCATCCTTGGGACACGGTCCACTGAATATGAGAATCGATTTCGAATAAGCAAATCCATAACGAGGATGAGTTCTTGATTCAATCTATCCCGATCGAACAATACCGTCTTGTATTTCTTAGCCGCGCTCCCTAAATTGGGGGAACGGGGCACCACACAGCCGGCCTATACGGAGATTTATCCATTGACTGTCAGGTTTATCCCGCAATTTCAGCTCCTAGCAATTCGTTAGCCATTAATGGCTTCCTTGCTGTAAATAGAGGGCAAGGGGAAGGAGAATGGTGCTTTTTCTCCTCATATAATGTCTCTATTGAAGTCAGATATAGGGAAGTCCGTCGAGCAGTTCGTCGACCCTCTCCCACTGATGGTTGACCATCCTTCCATCGTCGGTGAAGGTGAGGAGTAAGATTTGTCACTCTTTTTTGTTCTTGGGAACTTCTTGGCACTGTTTGTTCGTACCCCTCTTGTTCATACCCTTCTTGGCACTGTCCGAGCTGCTTGGCCCGACGCGCATGGTCGTTGCCAAAGGGCTTCATCATGAGGATGCGCTGACGGCGAGGTTCTACCCTAGTAGCATGGGTGATGTTGTCTTTGGACACTCACCTGAAGCATGCGTCAAGAATTGATTTGCAACCATGCTGTAGGGGCTTATTCGCCTCTGCATGGAGATGATTATCTTTGTATTGTAGTGGCGATGCACATGTATGCTGGACTTGGTGCCTATGCTCAACCTCAGTGAATTCATAGACATTTGGTTGGGGCATGACGCATATTTCCGAGGATGCGTGCCGTTGTATTTTCCTGCAATCATTATGATTTTTGTATGCTCATTTGTGCAGAGACTGTCTAAGATTGCTCTGGTTCCGATGGAGCAAGGAAGGATATCATAGTCACCGTTGTTCATGGTGAACAAGAACATTACCTGGAGGATTGTCTGTGATTTTCTAACCTAGCTCACTGTAGCTTCCCTCCGTATGCGGCCAAGATGTGATGGCTAGATCACGGGTCTCTAGTCCTGGTGGCCCATCTGAGTGGCAACGATGGGGCTAGTTATCCCAACAAGAATTTTTAGTCGCGTCCTTTCACATGACAAAGTTGGGTTTGTAGAGGCTTGGCTCTGCGTTGCAAGCTCCCTTGTAATCCATCGGTATAGATTATTTTCTTGCATTGTAGCTTGCACTGAGGAGTCTTGCTGAAGTGATGACCCTGAATGCGTTGAGATGTCAACTTCACACGTGTTGGTACATGTTGGTACCAGAAATAGCACAAAGTGGTCTCCTTCTTTTCACATGTACCCATGACCTTGAATATTAATGAAAATTCTTGAATGTAATGGACTTCTATATGTACCCATGATCTTGAATATTAATAATTTTTTTCCTTATTTCATATCAAGTTCTCTGTCTTTCTTACATTGAAATATTTTATTCCATCATGTATATTTCTTACTCACTGCTTTATAGTTTTTATCAATATAATTGAAATTGTTGTTAGTGTTTGTGCTTCGCTCCAATCCTGACTAGATAATATTTTTCAGAGGATCTTGAGGATTTTTGTCCTACCCATTATGGTCCAGGAGTTGATGGTGATTACATCCCGGAGATTCCAGAGGAGCCACTCTATATAGAGGAGACATCACCCATAGTTGTTTAGACAACACTTAGCCTAGTTTATATATGTATTGGGTTGTTCTAAACTTGAGACTTGAGTTGTATTATGTTGAGACCTTATATGTATTGAGATAGCTAGACTCTTAGACTTATTGTTATTTGAGTTGTGTTTTAGACTTATGTCGGAACTTCTTTTATACTATTTTCACATCTTATCGTGTCATTTATCTTCTTTATAGTTATTGTGATTGAGTACATTATGAATTGATGATCATATGCATATTCATTATTTTTATCTTGTCCTCCTTATGGAGTTGAGATCATTGATAGTTTTTATCTTGTGAGTTATGTTAGTTATTTTGAGACCTAGACAACGTTCTACCGTCGATGTTGCGATATAGGTTGGACGTACCCACGACTCATGCCCAGTTTATGGGTGCGGGTCATGACATATTTTAGTGGTGGCCCATGCAGGTCTAGAAGAGTAAGATTAGGTCATAACTGTAGTGCCTCGCTCCGCGTAGGCACTATGTACAAGTGGGATCGCCTTGCTTGCTCGAACGGAAGTCTTCTCGGAGAGTTCCTGACCGATTAATCAATGTGAGTGGGCAGAACTGCATTCTCTGATTCTTGTACGACTTAATAATGAATCTGATTTTTTGAATGCTTGTTTGCTTAAGAAGAATATTTTCGTAAGAGAATGATAGAACCGACTCAGTATGCTAATAAGAGAACTCACATAGCTTGTCATCGAAACGAATCTGCTGCCTAACTAAGAGAATATGAATGCTTGTCAGAATAAGATAGAACCATTGCTATGCTAAAGAGAATAAGAAATATTGCATGCTTAGAAACACCGACACAGCTATGGAACGAACCTTTGCTATGTTAAGAAAGATAAGTAAATGAATAATTCGAATATGTCCCTTTGAATATGCTAAGAATGAGATAGTTTTTGCATACTAAGATATGAATCAATCGTGCTTGCCTTTATATGTTTCGTTTGTCTGTCTGCTATATCGATCTGCTAAGTGAAAATGTGTGAGTGCTGTGACTAATAGTACGCCCTGAGGATACGGCTCGCAAGGGTCTAGTGGGGTGTGCTATTAGTAATGTGATAAGATGTGCTTCGTTTCGATAAGATGTGTTTCGCTAAGACCGCATATGTTTTGCTTGATCATTGTTTTGCTTGCACTATGTGTTTATGTCATTGCATTGGTCTTGGACAACTTGTGCACAAGGTCTTGTCTCTCGAACGGTTCCTGGGGCACTGGGAACCGCTCGGTCCGGAAGAGATTTTTGGATCGCCCTGAGGTATACGGCTCGTAAGGGGGTCTAGTGGGGCGATATGTCTATTAGTGTTGTGCAGAACCCATGATGTCACAGCTGCTCGCACTCGGGTGTGTTGGTGAAGAGCTGAACCTTGAGTCACAGCTGCCGACATCCGCGCGTGCTAGTGAAGAGCTGAACCTTGGGCAACTGCTGCTAATCATGGGGCAACCTATGGACCGTCATATAGATAGGGCGCATGCTAGGTTTACCTTCTTGCATACCTATTGATTTATGACACCAAGTGTTTTGATACATAAGTTATGAATATGCAAATGTGGCTAACTTGTGTGTCTGCTGCAGGGATAACCGTTCGGCTATGGGGTAAGAAATATAAGTTTATGCTTAAGTCTGCCCGTTCATTTTGTCTGCATCGTAGAGATTATATAATAGAGCTTCATGCATTGCATCGGCCAGACAATGACTATTAGTGCAGAGCTGAACCTCGGTCACAGCTGCTAATAGAATCAGAATATGAGTCATTGGATAGCTGGATTACCGCTGCCAATCCTGAGTTTCTCGGGGACCGAAATCATATAGATGTGTCTACTTATGTGCTAATAAATACATGATATGTTTGCCTCGATTCGATATTGTCACTACCACATTCTGAAAACGGGGGTATTTTCGAATTTTTTCAATATTTAATATTATTGTAGTTATAATTAATTAATTGCATGATAGTGTATTTGATTTAAATAATTATGTGCGATGTGTAATTAAATATATAATTATATGCAGTGTTTATTTATTTTATTTTAGCTAGCAGACTAGACCTAGAAGCCCAGTAGACGAACACCTGTCGGAATTATAAGGTTCTGGATTTTATTATTTTATCTAGAATTTAATTCTTAGAGTATAATTAATTATTGTATTTTATTTAATATTTTGCGCATTGCCTTTGCTTCGATATTTGGAGCACTATCCAGACTTTTGTCTTCCAACAAACTTCACAATCTTGTCCTAGACATGCCCGCCTTCAATTCTGCTATTTTTGCAACTCATAATTTTGCTCCTTGTGCATTGTTTCTGGCCGCACAAAAATCGTCGCGGACGTTTATTTTTAAAAATCCTATTTTGTATCGTTGTGCGTTCCAATCGAAAATTGGAGGCCATCTTGACCTATTTTTCGTGCGACTCAAATTAGGGTAATATTCTGTTCCGAGTCTTCTTCAATATTGGTATTGATGACTTGATCTGATTTTGACCCCAAGTACTCCTAATTAATTGTCGAACACAACTTGCATTTATTTCTATTTAATTTGAGGATACCATTTTATCTGATTTTAAAATCCCAAATTAATTCCAGTGTCCTGCAAATTCAGCCCATACCCATCTAACAGTGCCCCCTGACCCTACAAATTATCGGACCCCGAATCGCCCGCCAAATTTTTGTCATTTTATGTGTTGGTGCAATTTCCCGAATTTAAGGGGCTAAGTTGCAATTATTCAATTGTAGGTGCCAACACCTAATTATTTTTAAATCAATGAGGGAGCCTATTAATTTTAATTAAGAACCCTCATTCCCCATGAATTAATTTCCTTCATGAATTATCATAGCCACTCATTTAAGTGGGACAAATCCTCACCCTACATCACACCCTCTCTCTTCCTATTTAATGACTTGTACTCTCAAACCCTAATCCCTATGTAACCTAGAAAACACCACCTCACAAGCCTCCAAAATTCCCCAAGCCCTCACATCCTCTCTCCTACGTTGGAAACCTCTTCCTTTCTTTTCTTCTCTTCTCCTTCCTTTTTCTTCTTCCCTTTCCTTTCTTCTTCTTCTTCTTTTCTTAATTTGAAATTTCGAATTTAAGGGGGGGGAACTCACTGTGCTCCCCCGGCCGTGCTCCGGCGCCGAGTCCCCCACGGCGGCGCTGTCCTTCCACCCGGCGGCCAGCCCCGAGACCGGCCGGCCTAGCCCGAGCCCGGCGGCTGCTCGAGCTCCTCCTCCCTGAAGACTGCTCCGGCGGCCGCTGCACCCAGCCCGCTGAACTCCGGTCCGGCTCCTCCCTCTGCTCTCGTTCTCCCCGACCTCCCTCCGGCGTGCAGTCCGGCGCCAGCGACCCCCCATCTGCCGACTGCTCCTCCCCCCATCCGGTCCGGCGGCCTCACTGCTGCTGCTCCCTCCCGAACTCCCTCCTTCCACCACTTCCACCTCCGGCGGTCACTCCGGCGGCCGGCAAGCCCTCTGTAAGTATTCCTCCTCCTTCTTCTCTCCCTCTTCTTTCCCTGTTTACATATATATATATATATATGTATATATATATATATATATATATCTAATGTATGTATATATAAATGTTGTTTATATATTTTAAATTAATGTGAATGCATTGTATGAAAATATGTATGTAGGTATTAATACATATGTATTAGTATATATTTTTACATATATATTCTAGTATAAATACGTATTAGTATATGTATATGCATATTGTTTATTAATTAATATTTAAACATAATGTTTAGTATATATAAAATATATGTATAGATATAATAGTTATTTAATTTATGATTAATACATAAATAATGTATTGGTATATAATGGAGGTGTATAATATAATTGGTGTATGTGTGTACATGTATTATATATAAATATTTAGCATTTTGCAATATAAAATTGATTGGTAATGCATGTATATACACATATATATTTTGTAAGTGTATATTGTCTATTTAATTCATTGATGGTAAATATATACATATATAAGTAATTAGTATACGTAAGTAATTTAATCTGTATATATAATGTAAAGTATTTATATAATTAATTAATGTGAAATTGGCATATGTATATATTATTATTAATATCTAATTATATGAGTATAGTAGGTATTTAAATAAATTCTATAATTAAGTTTGGTATATATATATATTTGTATATATATATATACTTGATATAAATTTCAAATATATATTTTGTGCATGTAATAAAATGTTTAAATAATGTATTAGCATAGTATATATATTTCAGTATATGTTGGTAATTGTAATTTAGTAAATATATAATTAGTATACATATATATATTCTTTTGTGTGTTATATATATATGTACATGTATATTTTATTTTTTATTAAATGTTAAACATGTATTAAAAATGTGTTTTAGTATTTAATAATATATCTATAATGTATTGGCATATATATATATATGTGTATATATATTTTATAAACCCTTGGCATGTTTTTTTAAATATATACGTATACATGGTATATGTGTTTAATTTGATAAATATAAATACGTGTTCTACTATAAGCATTTTTAATATATAAACACTTAGCATATTTTCAAGGTATGTTTAATTGGTATAAATTAGTATATAAAAATAATAGTATACGTACTATTTTTGGTGTGTATATATATATCTTTATTGTTCAATTGACATAGATATATATGTGTAGGTATATTTTGTATAAACCCTTAGTACATTTTTTTATAATATATATACATGTATATTTTGTAGTTGTATTTAATTTGAGATATGTTGTATGTACATACAAGTATTAGTTTTATTTAAAGTGTATAGATTTATACTTATAGCTATTATTGTAATTAAGGGATATTAATATATATGTAGTTGGCCTATCTAGTAGATGACCCCTACCGTACCTAGCGTAGCCCTAAGGCCAGTGTATTTCTATTGTGTGTTAGGATAGCTTCTGTTACAAATGTTATATTGTAATGTGTTGATAGGACTGTTGGTTTTACCCAGGGGATACTCTGGAACAGGACATCCATAAATACCAGCTAAGGACCAAGGCAAGTACATTCTCTGATAATTTCCAATTCTTGATAATAGCTATAAGTTCAATGATCTTGAAATGTTACAACTGAATCTTTGACACTATGCTACACGGACTAGTATAGCTTGGATCTGCAGTCATGAGATGTTACCTTGATTATCGTATTGACATTATACACGACATTTACATTGACATTTACATTGACATTTACATTAGATATTGTACATAATACATTAGATAATGTTGTGTATTCGTGACGTGTCATGATTGGATCCACAGTACTAGTTGGGGGCGGGGAAATTGCTAGTGAGAAATGTGATCAAATACCTATCGTACAAGTTTATATTATTGGTGTTAATCATACCCCACGTATGATTAGCCAGACTGTAGCAATTGTACATGTCCCAAGCCGATCACATTTTGAAACTACAATCTCAAACACTTAGAATAGTTACAGTTCCCTATTTTAGATCATATACTACATCACCCGTATATGATACTGTTCCTTATTTTTTTCATTTTTATACATGCACTGACTGTGTTTCATTGCCTATTGCCTGTCTCTCTTAAACTGTCATTACATTATTCCACTGTCTTCTCAGTAGCTAGCATGACATGTTTTATTGTATTATAGACATTATCAATTAATGGAACTGTTATTTGAGATTGTGCTTTGCTCCTTCCTGACTGGAAACATTTTTCCAGACTATGCCTTAGAGGACCGCTGTCCGACACTTTATGGACCATATGGTGAGTAGCTGCAGATTTGGTAGTTTAGTTGTGATTCCAGAGTTCTAGCCGGAAATCATTAGTTTCTGTTTATTTTCTTTTAGTAGACTATTTGGTACCGGATTTGTCTCCGGCCTTTTGATGATTCTTGGATATTGTTAAGTTAAGTTATTTCTTGTGGACTTGTGTTGTGTTTAATTTTTAGTTTTATTATTCGAAATCTTATCGTGCTGTAATCCTGTGATTGAGTATATGTTCATCTTATTTGTGTCATCCGTGCCTCCTAATGGAGATTGGATGCCTGCGTGACATTAGTTAGATAGTATCAAGACCTTGACAGCGTTCTACCGCCGATGCTGCGGCGTAGGCTGGACATACCCACGCACTCGTGCCCCTAAACCGGGTGCGGGTCGTGACAGATATGTTCAGTCTGCTAGATAAGCTTTGCCCCTAAGAGTTAGTATTGATGCACAATACATGCTGCACACTGCACGATAGAGCACTGTCCCGATTCGTACGCTTATAGTTTGAATATGCAAAATTATTTCAAAGTTATGTTTCAAAAGATGTAATATGACTCTGCTAAGAACTGCATGAAACGAACCTAGGTAAAACTAGCAAGATCACTAGTAATGCAATGTTTTGCCACATGATTACTTAGTATGGGCTTCAGGGGGTGTAGCTTCTGTTCAGTTGTTTTATCTCACCAGTACTTGCATAAAGTGCTGACCCACCAATAGTTTGCTTGTTCTCAGGTGCTCGTTCGTCCGAGGAAGCGATAGCCGTGCCTCATCCCAAGGAACCGGAAATCTGGAGTCGATGCCTGGAGCCGCATCGAGTTGTGCCTGTTTTGAGTTACTTTTGTATAGAGGGACATAATGTATGGAACGGTGTTATTGTAATCGAGAGAAGAGTGCTTGAGCGAATTGTAACCTCGGCCATGCGCCGCTTGTATCAATTTTGATTATCAATAAAAGAGCCTGTTTTCTTATGCCATTGTATTCTTCACCTTTCTGCAATGTTATGTGCCGCTGCTTCAGCATTGAATAGCTTACTTGCTCTTGTTCAAAGCTTTGGCCTTGTGCAAGCGCATCTTAGGCTTGCACGGCATCACGTTCCGATGAGAACGATAGTCCTGCGGGAGAGCTGAAATGTGGTGATTCACGTTCAGCAGGGACTATCGGGCTTGCGGGAGATTGGGGCGTGACATAATGGTATCAGAGCGACTCGATTCTTTGCCCATTCCGTTGCCTCCGACTCTGAGTTGTGTTGTGCTGCAATGAACGTTCCATACAATAAGTCCATAGATATTCTCAAAGATGCGCACAAAAGTTTTTTGGATTTGTTTTCATTGTTGAGATATGATATGTGATTTCTGGATTTGCTGTGTTTTGATTAAGGAAGGTGACGGATGAGGACTATCGCTGCTCTATGTTTTCGTATGAGTTTCTCCTTGAGTTTCGAGGACGAAACTCTTTGTTGGTGGGTAAGTATGTAGTGCCCCGCTCCGCGTAGGCACTATGTACAAGTGGGATCGCCTTGCTTGCTCGAACAGAAGTCTTCTCGGAGAGTTCCTGACCGATTAATCAATGTGAGTGGGCAGAACTGTATTCTCTGATTCTTGTACGACTTAATAATGAATCTGAGTTTTTGAATGCTTGTTTGCTTAAGAAGAATATTTTCGTAAGAGAATGATAGAACCGACTCAGTATGCTAATAAGAGAACTCACATAGCTTGTCATCGAAACGAATCTGCTGCCTAACTAAGAGAATATGAATGCTTGTCAGAATAAGATAGAACCATTGCTATGCTAAAGAGAATAAGAAATATTGCATGCTTAGAAATACCGACACAGCTATGGAACGAACCTTTGCTATGTTAAGAAAGATAAGTAAATGAATAATTCGAATATGTCCTTTTGAATATGCTAAGAATGAGATAGTTTTTGCATACTAAGATATGAATCAATCGTGCTTGCCTTTATATGTTTCGTTTGTCTGTCTGCTATATCGATCTGCTAAATGAAAATGTGTGAGTGCTGTGACTAATAGTACGCCCTGAGGATACGGCTCGCAAGGGTCTAGTGGGGTGTGCTATTAGTAATGTGATAAGATGTGCTTCGTTTCGATAAGATGTGTTTCGCTAAGACCGCATATGTTTTGCTTGATCATTGTTTTGCTTGCACTATGTGTTTATGTCATTGCATTGGTCTCGGATAACTTGTGCACAAGGTCTTGTCTCTCGAACGGTTCCTGGGGCACTGGGAACCGCTCGGTCCGGAAGAGATTTTTGGATCGCCCTGAGGTATACGGCTCGTAAGGGGGTCTAGTGGAGCGATATATCTATTAGTGTTGTGCAGAATCCATGATGTCACAGCTGCTCGCACTCGGGTGTGTTGGTGAAGAGCTGAACCTTGAGTCACAGCTGCCGACACCCGCGCGTGCTAGTGAAGAGCTGAACCTTGGGCAACTGCTGCTAATCATGGGACAACCCATGGACCGTCATATAGATAGGGCGCATGCTAGGTTTACCTTCTTGCATACCTATTGATTTATGACACCAAGTGTTTTGATACATAAGTTATGAATATGCAAATGTGGCTAACTTGTGTGTCTGCTGCAGGGATAACCGTTCGGCTATGGGGTAAGAAATATAAGTTTATGCTTAAGTCTGCTCGTTCATTTTGTCTGCATCGTAGAGATTATATAATAGAGCTTCATGCATTGCATCGGCCAGACAATGACTATTAGTGCAGAGCTGAACCTCGGTCACAGCTGCTAATAGAATCAGAATATGAGTCATTGGATAGCTGGATTACCGCTGCCAATCCTGAGTTTCTCGGGGACCGAAATCATATAGATGTGTCTACTTATGTGCTAATAAATACATGATATGTTTGCCTCGATTCGATATGTTCAGTCTGCTAGATAAGCTTTGCCCCTAAGAGTTAGTATTGATGCACAATACATGCTGCACACTGCACGATAGAGCACTGTCCCGATTCGTACGCTTATAGTTTGAATATGCAAAATTGTTTCAAAGTTATGTTTCAAAAGATGTAATATGACTCTGCTAAGAACTGCATGAAACGAACCTAGGTAAAACTAGCAAGATCACTAGTAATGCAATATTTTGCCACATGATTACTTAGTATGGGCTTCAGGGGGTGTAGCTTCTATTCAGTTGTTTTATCTCACCAGTACTTGCATAAAGTGCTGACCCACCAACAGTTTGCTTGTTCTCAGGTGCTCGTTCGTCCGAGGAAGCGATAGCCGTGCCTCATCCCAAGGAACCGGAAATCTGGAGTCGATGCCTGGAGCCGCATCGAGTTGTGCCTGTTTTGAGTTGCTTTTGTATAGAGGGACATAATATATGGAACGGTGTTATTGTAATCGAGAGAAGAGTGCTTGAGCGAATTGTAACCTCGGCCATGCGCCGCTTGTATCAATTTTGATTATCAATAAAAGAGCCTGTTTTCTTATGCCATTGTGTTCTTCACCTTTCTGCAATGTTATGTGCCGCTGCTTCAGCATTGAATAGCTTACTTGCCCTTGTTCAAAGCTTTGGCCTTGTGCAAGCGCATCTTAGGCTTGCACGGCATCACGTCCCGATGAGAACGATAGTCCTGCGGGAGAGCTGAAATGTGGTGATTCACGTTCAGCAGGGACTATCGAGCTTGCGGGAGATTGGGGCGTGACAATAACTAGTACAGTATCGTAGTATTGCTCAGACTTAGAGTTCCTGTCACCCTCACATTTTCAATTAAGGGTAGTTTGGTAATTAGACATGGGTATTTTATTTTTAGGATTTATTATATTAAATATTATGCATGTGTATAAGTTAATTATTATATTATTTATTGATTATTAGTTGTAGTATTTATTATTGGACTTGTGTAGTGGACCTAACCAATTTATTAGTTGCATGAACCCAACATTTAGATTAGTTTAGATTGAACCCATTAAATTAGGCCTATGGGTTAGGAGGATGGATTAATTAATGAAACTATTAGACTAGAACCTTCCCCCTTAATTAATTTCTTCATGAGAAGCCCGAAGGGGTATTTTGGATATTTTATATTGCTTGGGAGAGGGGTTTATGACCAGCCATTAGAGGAATAGAGAGAGTGTCTCTCATTTTATTTTTTATTCCAAATAGATCTAGATTTTTCCCCCTTTCCAATTCTTTCATTCCCTCACCATTCTCACCAAATTTTCACCCAAATTCCTTCTATATTCATCATTTGAGGCTACTACAACAAGGATCTACAAGAAGGAAGCAATGATCTAGAAGGAGGGGGCCAAGATCTAGAAAGAGGAGCTATTTTCCATTTTTGGGGATTTTTTTATTGGAAATCCATCTCCCAATAGATAAATTTTAGTTTTTCCCCTTCTAGTAGACCCTAAATATGAGATTTAACCATGAGAAACCAACTCACATGCATAGGCTACCCATAGAAATTGGTTTTAGGTTCATCGGAGACCTACAGTGAAAGTTATGTGCATTTTGGTGCCAATTTTGGGAGAATTTCGAGATTGGCACATGTAGTATTTGTAATTTGGTCTAATAGATCAAATTGACATATGATTGCTTATTTGTGACTAGTGTCATATCTACAATTGGGTACGTGTAGGCCGTATCTCGTCAATTTGACGAAACGGGTTAATTTTGGGGGTTTTCCTCCGACACTGGGATTTGTGCATATCACATTGTGACACGGACACGTAGTTAATCTAATTACTATACATATTGTTCATAACTAATGTATTAGACTTGTTCGTGTCCTCCAGGATGCGTTTGGTTGTGTGGTAGAGCCGTATCGCAAGCGTATCATAGAGTTAGTGTGATATGGGTACGGTGCACTCCACGTGTTTGGTGTTTTGATCTCATTTCTATTTTTGCATGTGTATTTATATATATTTGATATTTATGTATTATATAATATTGTATATAATGATATATATGATAGTGTATATGTATATATATATATATATATATATATATATATATATATATATATATATATATATATATATATATATATATATATATATAGAGGTATATGTGATTGTATATATATATATATTTATATAGATAGAGTGTTGTATAAATATATATCATAGAGAGGGTTATACATATATGTGTCTGTGTGTTTGTGTGAGTGGCTATGGTTGTGAGGGGACTCGAGCAGTTCAACACTGAAGAGAGGAGAGGTCGGGCTGCACAGTGGTTTAAGTGTGTAGTCCATTGTGTAGTTTCATTCAGCAGCAAAGGGAAGAGGACTGCTCGAGCAAGAGTGCTCGAGCACACTCCTCAGTATAGCAGTAGCAACACAACAACTAGTTCAACACAGTTCAGCAAAGGGGAGGAGGCAGCAAGCCAATGTAGTGAGGAAGCTAGTAGTCGTGCACAGCATGGAGGGAGGCTCAACAGTCAGTGACTGAAGAGGGCTGTTCCACTTGATCAGCAGCTCGAGGCAGGGAGTTTAGTATCAGTTTCACACAGGTGCGGGTATCAATCGAGCAGTGACTGAAGAGAGAGAGAGCAGCCTTGCACAGCAACTCGAGGCAGGGAGTTCACAGCAATGGTAGCAAGAGGAGACTGTACAGTATCTTACTACACAGTATTTCGGAAATGCACAGCATAATGCATTCGTGCACAGCTGTGTAGCATTGTGCACAGTAGACCGAGTCAGTTCTGCATCAGTGACTGAATGAGAAGAACCACTGTAACAGCAAACGAGCAATAGTTCAACAAGGAGGGAAGGACAACCACTGTGCAGTTTCCCCGAGCACAATATTAGTATCTGCACAGTGCATGTGTAGCAGTGTCAGTATCTTCAGTTAAGGTATCAGTTTCAGTATAATGATTAGTTGGGTTTTGTATATTTGGTTGAGTTATAGTTAGTTGGTTATAGTTAGTTTTTCAGTGAGGTCCAGTTACAGATTTAGTTGTTTAGTTGAGGTTTTGGGTAGTTTAGTATTCATTGTATCAGTCAATTGGTTAGTTAGAGGGTTAGTACATTGGTTAGTTGTCTATGTGTGTTGGTAGTTGATTAGTTATATTGTTAGTATATTAGTAAATAACTAGCTATATATATATATATATATATATATATATATATATATATATATATATATATATATATTTGTATTAGTTGATATTGTATAGTAGTTAGTTATGGATGTATTATATTATAGTTTGTTTTCTATGTATTGATATATATTATAGCAGCTTAGTGTATATTGTAGTTTATAGTTAGTATTTAGTTGGGGTTTTATATATGTGTTAGCTATTATGTAGAGGTTTTGGATTACCTTGGGATACCAAGATATTCGGTCGATACCCAAGGTATTGAGTTTGGGTATCGAGATAGGTGCGATACGCATTGGTGCAAGGCCAACGTATCCTATTTCAATTGAATTATTATTGTATTATAATTATTGACTTGTATATATATATATATATATATATATTTATATATATATATAAATACTATTTTCATATAATTAAACTTGAGTATCTTAGGATACAACTTTTTGAGTGTCTTGTAGTATCCTGGTTTAGTTAGTATAGTTTAGTTTCATAGTGTATTGACTTAGTATCTTAGTGTTAGACTCTTGCAACCTAGAATTAGACAGGTTGATTTAGAAATGGCTTTGTGACCTAGAATTGCATAAACTTAATTTATTTCCATTCCAGAACCTTTTATTAATACAACATACCATATATAGGTTATGTGACACCAGCTTGGGCATCAAGAGACACACCTTGCTCAGGACTTCAGGCGAGTACATTTTTCTGATAGTTTTCAATTCATAATATTGTATATATGCATGTTATAGAATTGTATACTTGATCCCGATACAGTGATTTCACGGACTTGTACTATATGGATCCCGTCAGGAGATGTTATCCCCTATCGTGTTCAGCCAGTACTCATGTATATGTATCTCATCGTGTATATTGGGTATTGATTATATTTCGTGTTCACATACTGCTCGTGTTCAGTGTGCTTATTCGTGTACACCTACCGCTCGTGTTCGGTGGTTATGATATTCGTATACACCCATTGCTCGTGTTCAGTATTTATATTTCATGTTCGTAGCGTATCGTGATTGGATCTATCGGTATTAGTTGGGGGTGGGAGAGTAGGAGTTGATTATGTGATCAAAGTCCCATTGTTACATCGTGTACATTCTGGTTACATACCTCACTTGTAATCGTCTTACCCATCATGTTCACCCAAATTGATCACATAATAAACTTGTATTCTGAGGCACATTAGTTTAGATTGTAATTACTTCATCATATTGTAGATATTCATATTGTTGATCTATATTCTCATACATTACCTGTATATCTTGTTCATTCATTCATATATTAGTGATCTTGTATTTCACTTCTATTATCTATTTTATATGCTCGATTATGTTATTGGAACTGCTTTCAGAGGTATGTACTTCGCTCCAATCCTGACTGAATATATTTTTTCAGATGATTGGCCTATAGAGCAGTGTCCCATATTCTATGGACCACATGACAGTGTATCTTTAGAGGATCCTTTGGTAGACCTGGAGGACTTAGTTGCAGAGCCGAAGAGGTCTAGTTTATTTGTGTTAAACTTGTATTAGATTCTACCGTTGAGATTCATTGGCATGTATATTATTTCAGATTGTGGATTGTATCTTGTTCTTTCTTCGCTTTTCCATTCATGCTTATTCTTCCTTAGTTTGCATTGAGATCGAGTTTAGTTATATTGTGAGATACCATATTGTTCCTCCGTTTGGAGTTTAGATGATTGACAGGTACCATATTATATTGTTGAGATGTTAGATAGTTAGAAATGACCCAGAGAGCGTTCTACCGCCAATTCTGTGGCGTAGGCTGGACGTACCCACGTACTCGTGCCCGAATATCCGGGTGCGGGTCGTGACAATGCCATTACGAGCATGAGATAGGGTATAGATGAGAGTATGCTCAATCACAACTAGGAAACTTCTAAATTTATTTTGCTATTCGGAATAATTGCTTCATTTAAATTTTATTGTCCTTCTTTGATGATACCGTATCGTTTGCCTTAATTGATTTCTTCTTGTTTCGATCTATCTTTGGGATGCCACCGAAGACTAGGTCGCTGAGATCGGGACCCGTAGCTTCCGAGAGGTCTGCCACCTTTTGACCTGCCACCCAGATAGCTGGAGTTGCTCCTCCTACTTTTTATGTAGGAGTTTTTACAACTTTTGTGGGTCCTTCTTCCCTATCGGTCCAGAGGGTTATCCCGGTTATTGCGGAGGACCTTCCACCACCACAGATTCCATTTCTAGAAGGTGTGCCCGTTGACGGGGCACAAATGTTCACATTGATCCAGGGCATGGTGGATGCTCAAAGGACGTTGGCAGAGGCTCAGCGAGTTCAGGAAGGGGCGCAAAGGATGCAGGCAGAGACGCACCAAGCGCAAATTGAGCTGATGAGGGAGACCATGGAGAGTGCTCATCAGGTGGCTCTCCAGGTAGTAGAGAGAGTCGCACAACAGCATCCTGGCCAGCAGCAGCAACAACTGATGCCAGGCACTATAGTAGACTTCAAGAGGATGATACCTCGGGAGTTCAAGGGTATCGAGGGGATACTCCACGCTAATGACTGGCTGGAGGACATAGAGAGAAACTTGCGTTTGGCTCAAATTCCAGAGAGTCTGCAGATCGAGGCCGCCGGCAGCCAGATGTTCGATATCGCGCTGACTTGGTATCATATGGAGCCGAGACTTACTGTTAGAGGGCTTACTTGGGAGGCTTTCAAGGAGCTTTTCAAGGAGAAGTTCTTTCCCGATGTGTCCCTAGGAGCCTTGGAGAGTCAGTTCCATGACTTGGTCCAAGGGAATATGTCGGTCGATGAGTATGCCGTAGAGTTTTGACGTTTAAGTCATTTTGCACCGTTGATGATTCGAGACCCAGGAGACCGAGCCTGAAAGTTCAGAAAGGGGCTGCTAAGAGATATCAAGTCTCGTACTTCTGGATGTCACACTACTACCTTTGAGGGTATTCTGATGGATGCCCAAATTGTTAAGGATGATCTGGACCTTAGGCCCAAGAGAGGATGCGACGTTTCTGGAGGAGTGAATGGTAGCAGCACCAAGTACCAACTCAAGGACATATCCAGTAGCAGCTACAGATGCAAACCCAGCCCATTGTCTAGTGTGTGTACTACAGGAAGACAGGATACACGAGAGACATCTGCAGAAAGAGGCTGGGTATATGTTTGTCTTGTGGATCGTCAACGCACCAGTAGAGAGATTGCTCGTCTATTCAGACTAGTCCATGTCAGGGTAGAGCGGCCGCTTAGAGGGGACCAACCAGAGTACCTACTACACCAGGAGGCCAGTAGAGGGGACCAACACTCCCTCCACAGCAACAAAGGTTTACCCAGCACCGACAGCAGCAAAAAGGTGCACCCCAGGGACGAGCGTATGCCATGATGGTCGAGGAGGCCAAACCAGCTGAAGACGTAATATCAGGTTCAGTTCTTCTCGATTCCATTTTAGCATTTGCATTATTCGATTATGTCGCTTCCCATAGTTTTGTATATGTATCTTATGCTCTTAAGCATCGGTTAGAGGCGGAACCCTTAGATAGGACTTGCAAGATCACGACTAGCGGAAGCATGATCCTAGTTAGTAATTTTTGTAAGGACCGAAGAGTTTCATTAGGAGGCCGAGAGTTGAGTGTGTGCTTACTCGTAATGCCACTTCTGGGATACGTTATTATACTCGGGATTGATTGGTTGAGTAGGCACCATACTACTATAGATTATCGTGGAGGCAGAGTGATATTTCGACCGCTAGGAAAGCCATAGTTCAAGGTCGCCAGAGGAGCAGCGGAGCAGAGCAGGGACATCTTTTGTGGAGCCAGGGTGGAAGAGAAGCAGTTGCCACATCTCTTGATAGCGGAGTTCCTGGATGTCTTTCCAGAGGAGTTGCCAGGTTTGCCGCCAGACACAGATATCGAGTTCTCTATAGACTTGGTGCTAGGCATAGAGCCAGTATATTCATTTCTAGCATTCAAGTATCATAGCTTATCATATATAATAAGCTTGATCTAGTCCCAAGCTGATCACATAGAAAACTGATATTTCACGACACTTAGCTAGTATTTCTATTCTTGCTCCAGTACATTCATTTCTAGCATTCACATTTATGATAATTACCTGTCTCCCTAGTCTTTCTTACATTCAAGTATAGACTGGGTGTTAGGCATAGAGCCAGGGTGGAAAAGGAGGAGTTGCCACATCCCTTGATAGCGGAGTTCCTGGATATCTTTCCAGAGGAGTTGCCAGGTTTACCGCCAGACAGAGATATCGAGTTCTCTGTCTAGCGGAACTATCCAGAGATATTTAGTTCTCTGTCTTTCTTACATTCAAAGGAACTATCCAGAGATCTAATCATCATCATATACAGAAAATATATCTATAATCAAAATAATATTTGAACAGATAATCAGAGAGGCAGAACTATCCAGAGTCAAAGGAACTAAAATGATACAAAAATATTCACTAAACACTCAATGAATGCTTCTGAAACCTCTAATTTTGACTTCCTTGGCAAATTCTGAGCTCCGATATAATACTCCTTTCAAGAATACCACGTCAACGCATAAGAAGGCGATAATGATACTAAGTCAATGTAACACCCCATTTCGCTCAAGCGGACTACCGATTCAAATGGCAAAAGTGTATCGTCCTGACCCGCCTTGCTCAGGCGAGAATACTTATTTGAGGCAAAGGATATCCAGACTTGGTCCCTACAGGAGTTCGGCTTAGGCTTTCAGAGGCTCGCTCAAAGTATCGCTCAACCGAGCTGAATCATCGCTAAGGTGGGTGTCTACGGTGAACTTGTCTTTCCTTAGCCAACACACATAAAATACGGAATGTTTCATGCAAGTCGCTAGGTGAATCACCCCTTGCATGCTAATAAGAATTCAACGCACCTAGCTAAGGGAATAATCCCAACTTGTACTGCTTATGTTGGAAAATGGAAATGAAACGATTGCTTATATACAGACCCTCGCATGCTACCATTGCCTTGGACAACTGGACCCTGTTATGCCTCGATAGATCGATATGTGTATTGCTTTTCTTAGTGCACTATTCACCTGGTTACATTACACGACTCTAGATAATGTTGTTCGTTAAGTTCCTTAATGGTTTTACTTCTCGGTCTACCTTCAGGCCCGAGCTAACGTGATTGTTTAAGTTTGCATGCTTGTCTGCTTGATATGTCAACTGGTAATATTGCCTCGACCCCGCTGTGCCTCGAGTAGGATGATACAAGTACATTATGTTTACTCATTTTACTGCACGGCCCTGGAGCATGTCATTCGATAAGTTCCTTGCGGTTTCACTCCTCGGCTTACCTTCGGGCCCGAGCCAACGTGCATGTTTAAGTTTCATTGGAAATGCATGCTTGCCTGCTATATGTTAACTCATACCCTTGCCTCGATTCAATGCTTGTTATATGGAATCATGCCTAAATCAAGTAAAATACTATTGTATATCGTGCATGCATCTTGTTAGCCAGATGACTATTAAATAGTCCTTATGTGTAAAATGAACCTGCTAATATCCAGGACCGTTAGGTCGCCAAGGCAATCCCCGAACGAGGGAAGCGCATCATGTTAAGTTGCACTTGAACATAACTATGGACTTGTATATCAACTTGTGTGAAATTCATAACAAATGAACCGGACGGCCTGGGATGGTTTGTAGCAAGGATCATGACCTGTGCCTACAACCATTGCCGTTTACTCAGAATAGTGATAGAACAACAAGAACTCATTCATTTAGTCGCAGACGCTTGTGCACAAGTTTGATCTCCTCGGTTCGGGGCACCGGGGCACCGGGACCGATCCGGCCTAGGGGGAAGATCCGGTAGTCGCGCTAGTTTGTTCCTAGTACGGATAAGTTCGGTCGGGTTGCCGGGGCATCGGGACCACCGTCTTATTGCGACTATGTCCATAAATGGCTACGCTAGCGACTCCTGTGCATTCATGATCATACTCGCTTAGCGGCAATCCGTGTGCGAGTCATTGCATTGCATCTATGAATCTAAATCCTAGTACTCTGATAAAAGAACAATGAATCTGTAAATCATTCATGAATCTGAGAAATAAGTATACTTGTGTTCCATGAATTAAATAGAAGAACTCGTGCACCCGATATGAAATCTCGCTTGAGACACTTATGTTTGCATATGCTAATGCTTGAATGTTTATATATCATGGTGCATGAATTAACTTGGTTTGCCTTGGACAGGGAAGGACAAGTTGGTAAGTTGGTAAGTTAGTAAGTTTCGCCGTATTTTATCCTATATCGCACGATGCACTGCCACACGAGTTAGGCTTTTCATATATGCCATGAAACTGATCCTAAGGCACAACTAGGAAGACAACAAATATATGGTGCACGGAATATATATTACGTGTTTGGATTTGTCGAGCGGGCGAGTAGCCTCCCCACTAGTGCATTTGTGTACTGATAATCCACCAGGTTGTTTGCAGGGAACGGGAGAACCTCGTTCGGTGCGGATGCCTCCTTCGTGCGTGCTAAGGCGTGGAGTTCGACTCTGGAGCCTTGGAGCGCTGCGTCCGGAACTGATGCACATATACAAGACATAATGTTGGAACATCGCCTATACAATCATTCCACAATTGTAGCCACTTGGCACGCTTTTATGTTTCAGAGAGAGAGAGTGCTCGAGCGACTTATAATCTCGGCTATACGCCGCCTGTAACACTTGTTTGAATATGAATAAAAAAGTTGCCTTACTTCTATACTTGTGTTATTCAATCTTTGCTTCCGCTACTGTCGACTCAGGAAACTTGTTACCATTCCCTTATGCGTTTATATATTCCGCTGCACTCGAACAATCTGTGCGACTCTGTGGCTTAGATCTCTTACCGCCAGCCAACGAACCATGGCCTTGCACGGGCGCGGTTCACGCTCGTGCGGCATCACGCCCGGATGGGTCGAAGCGATCATCCCGCGGGAGTGCTGGCGCGGTGATTCGTACCCAGCGGGGATGGCCGATTTGCCTGCGGGATATTAGGGCGTGACATAGTGGTATCAGAGCCTGGCTTATACGTCTTTGAACTTTGTTTCAAATGTCTCAATTTTGAAAGCTCGTTTGTGGGTTATGTGCACATACTCTCTCAATGTCTCAGTGGGATATTCCAAACAATAAGTCTAAATACTTTCAAAAGTTGTATGTGAAATGATATGATTGCTTGTACGACATTGTGATCATAAGGGCCTTTGTGCCGACCTATGCTAGACCCTTTGGGGAATAGACTCGTGCTAAGATTTACTGATATATGCGAACCATATACCCTTACCTGGTTATCCAACTGGTTAGTGCGGACCCAAATATCGCCTGAACGGTTTGCTATGCACACAGCCTTTCGGCTAAGTTGTGTTGTGTTCAGTATCGCGCACCAAAGACCCTTTGATGCAAGCCAGTTACAATAAGATTTGGATATCATTTAGGAATAATGCGAGTCAGACTTAGAACTACAACTGATAGGAACTGTACCAGATCTATCGCTTAGGCGAACATAGAAAATCAGGCTTAGATTTTTGAGAAATAGCTCGAACGATATTTCATGTTGAAGATACAAATCGAATATAGTTTGCTTGGATGACTATCATTTCAGAATATATTATGAGACTAAGAATTTACTAGGCGATGTCTAAATATTGTGCAAGAATTCTTAGGTATAACTTGGGGAATATACTAATGATAAATGCAAACATCGAATATTGGTTTAATGGAATAACTCGATTCCGAGTGGTGTATGGATTATTTATAAATGTCCAAACGGATCCATAATTCGTACAATGGTCAGACTGAACGATATTAAGGATGTCTTGAAACAAATGATAAGGCTTATAACGAATGAAAATTCTCGAAAATGGAAACCAACATCTTAGTTAAGATGAACTTGCTGAAACTTGAGAATTGTGCGAGCGATTCAGATTAAAACAAAAAGGATTGAACTTGAATACAATATCGCTCGAATAAGTTAGCCAGAGAATGAATAATATGGTTCGAAGGAAAGAGATAAACGATAATGGATTTGGCTTGATGTTTGTAAGAATGATCTTGAAATCGAGTTTGAAAAGATAACTCTCGAAATCAGTCCCAACGAGAACGGTTATCCCGCAGGAGCGCCAGCGTGTTGATTCGCTTACGGCGGGGATGATCGGACTCAAGGGAACATGTTCAGTGATTATTCTAAACGGACTCGATGAATAGAACGTATCGAAATGGAATAGACTTGGGCTCAAATATAGAAACTTGTTTCTTAAGGAATATTATAAGTAGACTGTGGAAATATCGAACGATAATATTGATGTTGGATGATTTCGCTAGATGAATTATAATTACTGCATGAACGGTCATGACTTAGTGGATTTTATATAAAACTTGGATGGAGCGAGGTGAATGATAAGGAAGTCTCGATCGTATTGAAGATAACCATAGCATTCAAACGTTCTTGTCTTGTGCGGACGTAACTATATGCCCGTACATGCGTCACGTCCGGGTTAGAACGATTATCCAGCGGGAGCGTTGACGTGATGATCTCAAGTCCAACGAGGGTGATCAAACTAGCGGGAGACCGGAGCGTGACAACTAAATGATCGTCTTAACTTTTGGTTCGACACAATGAGACAAACTAGAAATACAGTGAATCAAAAGAGTTTGAGGATAAGTTAGCCTAGAACCTGGAATAAATCACGCTGGATGGTTTTGTGAACGGATACATGAATCAGGTGGAACGACTTGGGGATATAGTCTAAGGTTAGAATTGAATTTTTGGCTTGGTGGTCTAGACTTGAATACTATCAGAACAAGTTGGGAGAGATAGACTACGCAAAATACTAGGCTGGTCCTGCAACTTGAATACATTATGGATTTTACTGAATGGACTCGTCCCCTATATAAACGAACATGTTATTGAGAGTAGGTAGATCTGTGTTCGATGTTTAGAAATTGAGTGAAACGAGCTTGGGTAGATTATCCCGTACAAATGAACAATGGTTTGACCCTAGGAATTGGGGCGAGCATCGTACGACGAATTTGCACGATGTATCGTATGCTTGAACTTGTACCTATGACCTTGTGAGCTGACCTAGCAACTAGGCAGACGACCCTGTACTGAGTGAATGAACCTGTGCAATCGACTTTAGAACATTGCTAGAGCAAAGCTATAGAACTGGGGCAGTAAAACTTAGTATTAGACTGGGAACGGAATGTGCGCTACATTTGACCCGAGCGGATGAACGCTAGACGGTTGAATCGAATAGATCATGCTTAACGAAGTGCAAATACTTGATAAAAGTTGGAATAGAACTTACTTGGGATTTGATTAACCCTATCGGAAGTATCCTTGTGATTTCTAAACGGGAACCCTTGAGATTTTCGCAAGTAGCTTGTCCAATTTCACTATCTCTAAGTTTGGTTTAATGCATAAGTTTGAGGGATGCCTCGAATGCGTGCACGATCCAAGAATCGATGAGATATGAAATTCGAGTGCACAGACTTCACTATCGCCAAGTTGGTTGACATGCATGTGTTTGAAGGACGCTTCGGATATGTGCACGATCCAGACTCGCGATATGCTGATCTCGAATACTAGTGCAAGTGAATATCCTACCGAAAAAGCATAATGACTTGTATAAGTTTGCCTAAGCCTTAGATCATCATTCCCGAGGGATTGTAACGTACCCATGCGTTAAGCAATATGTCTCGCGCTAAGGCGCAATAAGACCGACTCAGAACACACGCGACACGACATAAGGAACGAGTAGGTGAATGTGTTCCCATGGATCTAGGGGTACCGGTAATTACGCTTGGACTAAAATCGATAGAACGGCTTGCCCTCAGGAAGTCTCGAGGACGAGACTTTTTCTGAGTGGTGTATGATGTAATACCCCGTTTTGCTCAAGCGGACTGCCGATTCAAACGACAAAAGTGTATCGTCCCGACCCGCCTTACTCAGGCGAAAATACTCGTTTGAGGCAAAGGATATCCAGACTTGGTCCCTACAGGAGTTTGACTTAGGCTTTCAGAGGCTCGCTCGAAGTATCGCTCAACCGAGCTGAATCATCGCTAAGGTGGGTGGCTATGGTGAACTTGTCTCTGCTTAGCCAGCACACATAAAATACGAAATGTTTTATGCTAGTCGCTAGGTGATTCACCCCTTGCATGCTAATAAGAATCCAACGCACCTAGCTAAGAGAATAATCCCAACTTGTTCTGCTTATGTTGGAAAATAGAAATAAAATGATTGCTTATATACAGACCCTCGCATGCTACCATTGCCTTGGGCAACTGGACCCTGCTATACCTCGATAGATCGATATGTGTATTGCTTTTCTTAGTGCACTATTTACCTGGTTACATTGCACGACTCTAGATAATGTCGCTCGTTAAGTTCCTTAACAGTTTTACTTCTCGGTCTACCTTCGGGCCCGACCTAACGTGATTGTTTAAGTTTGCATGCTTGTCTGCTTGATATGTCAACTGGTAATGTTGCCTCGACCCCACTGTGCCTCGAGTAGGATGATACAAGTACACTATGTTTACTCATTTCACTGCACAACCCTGGAGCATGTCATTCGATAAGTTCCTTGCGATTTCACTCCTCGACTTACCTTCGGGCCCGAGCCAACGTGCATGTTTAAGTTTTATTGGAAATGCATCCTTGCCTGCTATATGTTAACTCATACCCTTGCCTCGATTCAATGCTTGTTATATGGAATCATGCCTCAATCAAGTAAAATACTGTTGTATATCGTGCATGCATCTTGTTAGCCAGATGACTATTAAATAGTCCTTATATGTAAAATGAACCTGCTAGTATCCGGGACCCTTAGGTCGCCAAGGCAATCCCCGAACCAGGGGAGCGCATCATGTTAAGTTGCACCTGAACATAACTATGGACTTGTATATCAACTTGTGTGAAATTCATAACAAATGAACTGGACGGCCTGGGATGGTTTGTAGCAAGGATCATGACCTGCGCCTACAACCATTGCCGTTTACTCAGAATAATGATAGAACAACAAGAGCTCATTCATTCAGTCGTGGACGCTTGTGCACAAGTTTGATCTCCTCGGTTCGGGGCACCGGGACCGATCCGACCTAGGGGGGAGATCTGGTAGTCGCGCTAGTTTGTTCTTAGCATGGATAAGTTCGGTCGGGTTGCCGGGGCATCGGGACCACCGTCTTATTGTGACTATGTCCATAAATGGCTACGTCAGCGACTCCTGTGCATTCATGATCATACTCGCTTAGCGGCAATCCGTGTGCGAGTCATTGCATTGCATCTATGAATCTGAATCCTAGTGCCCTGATAAAAGAACAATGAATCTGTGAATCATTCCTGAATCTGAAAAATAAGTATACTTGTGTTCCATGAATTAAATAGAAGAACTCGTGCACCCGATATGAAATCTCGCTTGAGACACTTATGTTTGCATATGCTAATGCTTGAATGTTTATATATCATGGTGCATGAATTAACTTGGTTTGCCTTGGACAGGGAAGGACAAGTTGGTAAGTTGGTAAGTTAGTAAGTTTCACCGTATTTCATCCTATATCGCACGATGCACTGCCACACGAGTTAGGATTTTCATATATGCCATGAAACTGATCCTAAGGCACAACTAGGAAGACAACAAATATATGGTGCACGGCATATATATTACGTGTTTGGATTTGTCGAGCGGGCGAGTAGCCTCCCCACCAGTGCATTCGTGTACTGATAATCCACCAGGTTGTTTGCAGGGTACGGGAGAACCTCGTTCGGTGCGGATGCCACCTTCGTGCATGCTAAGGCATGGAGTTCGACTCTGGAGCCTTGGAGCACTGCGTCTGAAACTGATGCACATATACAAGATATGATGTTGGAACATCGCCTATACAATCATTCCACAATTGTAGCCACTTGGCACACTTTTATGTTTTAGAGAGAGAGAGAGAGTGCTCGAGCGACTTGTAATCTCGGCTATACGCCGCCTATAACACTTGTTTGAATATGAATAAAAGAGTCGCCTTACTTCTATACTTGTGTTATTCAATCTTTGCTTCCGCTACTGTCGACTCAGTGAACTTGTTACCATTCGCTTATGCGTTTATACATTCTGCCGCACTCGGACAATCTGTGCGACTCTGTGGCTTAGATCTCTTACCGCCATCCAATAAACCATGGCCATGCATGGGCGCAGTTCACGCTCGTGCGACATCACGCCCGGATGGGTCGAAGCGATCATCCCGCGAGAGCGCTGGCACGGTGATTCGTACCCAGTGGGGATGGCCGATTTGCCTGCGGGAGATCGGGGCATGACAGTCAATACAAAGTCAATGTACGAAGGAAAGAACAGAAAAATCAAGAAAGCTAATACATCGGTAGAGAGTACAGAACCCAAGATAAATAACGGGTAACCCAAGGATGGAGACAAGACAATGTCTTATCTGATAAAGTGATCGACATGTCCAACTACAGGACCACATCTCTCAAAACAAAGAATAAAGGTTGATAACAACGAATAGATAGGGGTCAAGCAAGGTGGGTCCATGTAGAGAGAGGGACCAATTTACAAGTTCAAGGGAGCCAAGGGCAAGTGTAACAAGTAGGATTTCCAAGAAATTATGGAGTGAGATCAATAATCATGTGATACCCAACAATCTCAAAATGAGACAAGAATGGGCCACAAATAAAACCTTATCATGCCCCCTATCCAGAATACTAGGTAAATACGGGGACGGACATGACCAGCTACGTCATACAAGGTATAATATGTCGTACGACGATCACTGCTGTCAGTCATGTTGGGTTTCCATGCATGTAATCCAATCTATGGCCTAAACCTGATCTCATATCCACATGCAACACAATAAAATAAGCAACAAGAATAATCATGGATGGAAATCATGTAAAACTAAACAGTCAAAATATTAATGATAATCAGGAAGTCTACAATAGTAAAAGATGTAGACGAGAGTACCTTACCACACAGTTTCCAATATGATCTGGAACTGAAGCGCATCCTCCAAGCCAGGTCTGGAAGATCCATAGGGTCGGTCAAAGAAAATTTAGGAATAATCCAGGATTGGTCAGGCCAACTACAGCAAGTACCAGAAAGGAAAGCTCAAGGACGAGTGAAGAAAACCAACAAGAAATATGGTAGTAAACATATAGAAATAGCAATAATAAGGGTAAAGGAATCGTGTGGTACCAATGCACGAATACAAAGTACAAAGTAGTAGTCTAACAACTAATACAAATAAAAAACCAATAATCAATCACAATCATTCTAACACCCATTAATACTTGTGTCATCAACTGAAATCCATAACCTATCATCGGAGCAGTAATCTACCCCTATAAAAACAGAGGCATGCCAATCAATATAGACACGCATATTGAAGCATGCATGTAGATTGAGATGCGCATGAGATCCGAAGTAGCACGAATAATGAGACAAAGAGGAAACATAATATGCACATAAATCGAGATACACACGAGGTCTAAGGAAACACGAAGTACGCAAATCGATGTGACACAAAAATCAAAATATGTGCACAAATCAATGCGGTACGGATTACGAGAATAAGGCACAACGATCAAGACGATACATAGATTGATATGGCATGGTGCTCGAGGCAACACGAGGCTCGAGGCATCCCGCTGTCTGAAGCAATACGTGGATCGATACGGGCACGAAAAATAGAACTGGAAATAGAACTGACACACACACCGAGGTGCACGAGTCCCGAAGGGTTCGTGGCAACACGACCCTGGAAAGAGGGGACGAAGGAGATGGCCACAATGGTGGGGCTGGAAGTGGTGGAGGTGCCAAGGTGGTGGTAGTCGAAAGTGGTGGTGGTGATGAGGGTAGAGCCTAGGGAGATCGAGTGAGAGCAAAAGATAGAAACGAGAGAAAAAGGGCTGGATAGAGTAACGATAGAGATGGTTGGAGCGAGAGGGATCGTGAGAGAGGGGAAAGAGTGGGAGGTCGAGAGAAAAAAGGGGAGCAGAAGAGAGGGAGCTCGGGGGAGAGAGAGAGAGAGAGAGAGAGAGAGAGAGAGAGCGAGCGAGAGAACAGAGAGAGAGGGAGAGAACATGTGAGAAAGAGGGAGCCAAGGGTTCCTTCAGCGGAGGGAGGGAGGAAGAGATCGGGTGTGTGTGTGTGTGTAGGCGCGCGCATGTGCGGGTGAGTGAGGGGGGTGAGTGACTGCTAAATTAGGGGAGGGGATGGGAGAGTTAGGTTAGTATTTGGTTTGGGTGGAGGATTAGGTTAAGGCTTGGGTTAGAGTTAGGTTAAAAAAAATAAAAATAAATAAATATAAAAATCCATAAAATCCATAAAAAATAATAATAATACTAGAAATAATAATAACAAGAATAATGATAATAAAAATTTCAATTTAAATTTTATTAACAATAATACCAATTCAAATTGCAATACCTATAATAACACTAATAATTTTTTTATATATGTCATTTCCACCGGGTTAGGAACTAAGTTCTCAGGAGGGATTCGAACTGTGTCCATCTCCACAGGAGTCCCCCCATCGTAACCAACATGACATGACCCCACAGACACACTAATAAAATTAATAATAATAACTAAATAATACTAACAAGAAGAAATAAGAACAACAACAATAAATAAATGTCAGCCTCAACAACTAAGGCAAATCAAAAACCATAAAATACAATAAAATATTTAAAAAATATAAAATTTAAAAATTATCGAAATACAAAATACAATCATATACATATTTATAAAAATTGGGATATGACATGGGGGGTAGCCTAAATGCTGCCTGTCGGTAGCGTTCCATAAGGGAGGACATAGTCATGTCCATTCCTCTGTCAGAGAACCGGGAAAGAAAGAGGTATCGAAGGTCGTTAAAGGACGAGATTCAATTGTCCGGGAGGCTACGAAACCATTCATAAGCGACCCCGAACAAAGCTCTGACAAATAGATTGGTAAGTAATGTGTCATCACGTGGTAGGTGTTTCGTCATAGAGCCAAAGTAATTCATGTACTAACGGGGCTACGTCGTCCCATAGAATAGGGCTAGGGGCTGTGGTTTATACTTGGGTGGGTATACCACATTATTCCACTCGGGAGGATAGGGTTGTCGTATCCCGAAATTCTGGAACGTGTCTCGGTTGTTCATGGTATCCACGTGAGCACGCAGTTCCCGGATTACCTCCTGAGCATCATTTGATGGTAGAGGGGTGGATGATTGTGGCACAGGATGAACACCAATGCATGAGGGAGAAAGTACAGGTGCATTTGACTCCTCGTTGGTCCCTGGATCCTGGCTAGCTTGTACCGGAGTCCTGGGTGGTTGTGAGATATGTTTGTCTTGATATCTAGCATTTTTTGGGTCAGAACCTGCATCGAGGCGCTCATGGTATGCATCATGGCCTCTAGAGCATCGAGGTACCCTCATTGTCATCCCTTGCTATGTATACTATCATCACATGGGAGGAGATGGATGGGACGGTAGACCTTTCATTTTTCGTCTCCGATCCCTGAGTCACACTGTCCTCAAGGAAGGCTGGCAATAGTGCATCCTCCTCTGACCCCGAGGGATTACTGCATGCTGCCATGACTTGTCGAGGGTGGCCACCCCCAAGCGTATTATTGTCTGTTCCTTGAGAATTATTGTCTCCACAGAACGACAAGTTATTTTGGAATACCCGGAGGTGACTACCCCTACCTTGTAGTGCTAATTGTGTATCAGCCTCCCTAGAGGAAGACCTTATTCTTGAACGGGTGCCTTAAAATGCCCCTATGGTAGGTACCGATAGCTTACTGCCTCGTGGTTGATTCCTTGACATGGTTGAAAGACTGGAGGATTAGAGGAAGTTGACTTTGAATTCTTTATCGTGGAAGGAGACTTCCAAGTGGAGCAACATGAAGCAAAGTGTAATTCCTCTTCGTCCTCTTGTACTTTTACTCGCTTTTTGAGATACTGTCGGATGGGTGCAATGGGTTACAGTTGCTAGAATATCGACTGCTTGGCTGCAGGTGCCTCTATGTTGGTACAGCAGCAATTGATGACAATGGTAGTTCAATAGTTTCCTGAAGGGAGCATTTCACGTGCAAAATTTACACCCACTTCATGCACATGGGTGTGAGAATGAGAGGTTTGCACCCTAGCATGGTTCGTGTGCAGCATCTGCACCCAGATCATTCGTGGAAGACTTAATATGAGACAGACCCAATTCATGCGCACAACCAGACTGGGTGCATGGGTTTGCTATCACAGTTTTTGCTTCCTGACTTGGTTCCTACACGTATATTACGCCCAAGTGGTCCTAAGAAGACTTTAGGGACTGGCACACTTCCGGCGCACAAGTGCGTGGGTTAGTCCGATACAGTTTCCTATCGGCAGTGCGCGTAACCGTCAATGACGCATGCTTTTGGTCAACTGCTTGAGCAGCCATCGAGCACGCATGGCTCATGCTTCCTTGGACTTCTTTGAACTAGCGCTCGTTGGCACATAGTACAAGAAGTCCAAGTTTTCTCTATTTTTATGCAGTTGGCACATGGGATCAGTATCGCGGGAGATTCTGTCAAATATAGACCCTGTTTTCCTATCTTTGCCGTATACAGAAGCCCTCATGCGCTTACCGTCTGATGCAACACGCCTCTTCTTCCGTTGTGGGTGCATGACCTGAGAGTCAACGATATTCTTCTCAGAAGTGACCACATGGGAGGGATGCGCAGCAACATCATGCTCGTTCTCAACAACAGAGGCCAGAAGTGCATTACTCACAGTCTTTGGGTGCGGCACACTGGCCTTGGTGATCTAAGTGCTTCAGGTCTTTTTGGGCTTTGATAGCCTTGGTGCGGGGCTTGACTTATCCCCTGAGGATGCGCCTTAGTGCCTTGGCGATCAACATCTTTGAACGCCTATTGGTCAAAGTAGACAACCAACATCTTCTGGGTTGAACCCACCTTCGTCGTATCGGATTACGTCATGACCTTCTCGTTAGAGGAGAAAGAAGTCCCCAACAGAGTTGTCATTTTTGTTTTTATTACAAAAATCAGCCTTGCTAACTTTGATTGTTAATAAAATAAAATAAAAGTACAAAGAATTCCTAGAGTACAATTGAATTGATTCTTGGAAAGTGTGACGATGGAGATCGAGTACTGCAGCTGACTCCTTTACTCTATTGACAATCGACCGGTGAAGGGGGTTACAAAGTCTCTGGCTCACTGGTATGAAAGACTGCAATTGGGCTATTAGATTTTCTCTCTTTGCTCCCTTGTGTGTGTTTGAATGTACGGGCTCCTGTTATTTATGGCCATTTACATTGAATGGATACGCGTGTGTATGCGCGGATTTTGGGTTGCCGTATGGCATTTTTACCAGAATGCAGTTGCAACCTGTGTGCTCATGTCGCGGTTCGACTGCTACATAACATTTTTTAGGATTGGCTGTTGTTGAGATCTTGGGTTGTTGGCATTCGTCTTGTGCATGACCTAATCAGTGTGACACATGACATGCATCATCTGCTTGGAGATCTTGGTTGGTTATAACAGAAAGATTCTGCCGCATGAAGGTTTATGGGAACATTGCCCCATGACAATGACGATGCATGGGGATTTATGGGAGCACTGCCACATAATAAAACCGTCGCATGGGGACGCTAACGCATGTCAATGCCGCCGTATGGGGTTTACGGGAACACTGTCACATAATAATGTCGTCGCATTGGGACGTTGCCGCATAGGGACGCTGCCACATGGGGGTTTATGGAAATACTGCCGCATAATAATACCGTCGCATGGGGACATTGCCGCATGGGGATACTGCCACATGGGGGCCTTTATTGTGCTGACCTAAGCGCTGACGTTATGTCTTGTAGCCGTAATTTGCTCATGCTACGAAGCATCCTTTTAGTCAAAGTAATTATGGCGGCTGATGCAATCGCCAGTGGCTCAACTTTTGTGGATCTCTAATGAGCATTAAATGCTCTTGTCAGTGGGCGTGCGGCTGAGGTGTCAGCCACATACCCTTAGGATTCCCTCGCTGCCGCAAGACCTCTTGCCGCACCAAGGCTTTTGTTGTCTCTGCCGCACCAGGGCTTTTGTTATCTCTGTCGCATGGCTTTTAGCGCACATGATTCATAATTTTTTTCATGATTCTATAACGTGCAAAAGAAAAATATAACCAACAAAAAGATAGTAATTGAGGGGCTTGGGATTTTTGGAGACGAAAGTCAGTTTGGTTTAGACTCCTTATTTTGAACTAACACAACTAAATTTTACTTACCGCTCAAATAAAATAAAATAAAATATAAAAGTTATGGAGCAAAATTTTACTTACAGTAAAAAAACCCTTATACAACATATTTTAATTTGATTGCCACTTAAGAGAATAAATTTGGCAACAATAATAGTTAGTACAAAAATCAGACACTTAATTTTACTTCCAATATAATATTAAAATTTCAAAAAATAGTACAATCAAGGAGTATCATGTAAATTTGTAATTAAGATGTTTGGTATGCGATATATTTTCGAAAATCAAATTTTCTAGAAATCAATTCCCTAAAAAAATATTTTTTTATTGGTGAATATATAAAAATATTCTCGGGAATAAAAATAAAGAACGATAAAAAAACTAAAAATAGAATAAAAATAGAAAAGAACAAAAAATATTTTTAAAAAATAAATGAAAAAGGGTAAAAACACCCAAAAAAACAAATTCTTAAAAAGAAGACATATCAAAACATGTTGAAAACTCTTCAAAAATCCTCCTTAAGACGCATGAATCAAACTTAAACCACACCAAATTCTATAATAAAATAAACTAGAAAAAGGGTGAGGGAGAGAAATCTTAATGAGTCTTCTAGTCGAGATCGAGATCCTCATATTTGAGTCTTGTAATCGAGATAAAGATCCTCAAACCTGAGTCTTGGAGTCAAGATCGAGAGACTATGATTTGAGAGATGGAGAGAGAGAGGTCCAGACCCGGTGATTAGGGTTAGGGGTTCTTAGGGAGACGGAGATGAAAGACGTCGGAGACTAGTTTAGGGTTAGGGTCATCGGAGAGAGAGAGAGAGAGAGAGAGAGAGAGCGGAGAGGTGAAAAATAGGATTATGTTTTCTCTCTCTCCCACAAAGATTTTTGGTTCGATATTTCGGTTCAAGAATTATCGTTTTTCCCCGAGCGGTGGTGTAGGTAATTAAATAATTTAATTTTTAGTTCAGTTCGAGAACCGAATCCCAAACTTGAATTTCGAGCCAAAACCCAAAAGTGGGTTTAAACCCGAACTTCGACCCATTTTTTTTAAATTGAACCAAATTAATAAATCGATTCGGTTTTCGGGTTAAAATCGATAGTTGTTCACCCCTAAATGACTCATTGGACAATAATTGGATTACATGTCACTGATATTATTGTAGTATTATGCCTATCTATTTTCTAGATACTGCAACAAATGAATGCAGTTACTGCATATACTTAGTGCTTGTCTGCTCCCAATGTCCAACTGTTTGATTGATGTCATACAACATGTACATGTTATTAGCAACAAAGTGACCTACTTTGTTCCTTGAAAGTTTTTTGTCAACTCAATCTAAATTAAATAATAGAAGAATACACCATATACAATAATCAAAATTAATGATTTGTCGACTAGTTACAGCTTGTAATAACTAATTTAAATTATAGACGATAACTTCTAGGTTTTGGAGGGTGAAAAAAGTTGGGAGGAAATTCAACCCCCCACCACAACAACCACACGCACGCGCGCATAGAAATGTGTAACTTATGATGAGGTGAGTCTTTTTTTTGTTAAACACATGTATATGAAATTTAAAATAGTAAAAAAATTAATGCATTCACAACATTTATTTATAGTGGCAAAATAAAGATAAATTTGTAACATTGTATAAATATTGTTAAATATACAACTTTTGCAATATTTTATAAACATTGTTGAATATAACCCACTTAGAATATTTTTTAAACATTGTAAAAGGGTAATACATACACAACGGTTATAAAAAGTGGTAAAATAAAATTAATTTTACAACATCTAATAAACATGGTAAAAGATAGAAAGTTTACAATAGTTGATAAACGTTGTTGAACATGTCGATATTTTAAAAATATTGTCAAGAGTAATAACTTTGACATCATTAAATAAACGCTACCAAAATTAGTAAGTTTTACAATGTAAATAAAACGTTGTTGAAGACAGTAATACAAAACTTTTGGTAATGACCATTGTAGAAGCCTTAACGTTTGAATATAAAATATTGTTTGCACATGTATTTTATATCATTTCTACAATATAAAGGTTGTAGAAGACCCCCCCTAACAATGTTTTTAGGATGTGTTGTAGATGAAACTTTGTAAAATGGTTTTTTTTCCTTATAGTGCGAGTTTCTACAGAAAGTCCACGAGCAGATATCGGAGGGAAAGGCCACTGAGTTTTCAGAATCCAAGGACAGAGCATTAAGACTGATGGGAAGGCTATGCATCCTGAACGATGAGGTGCCCCAGAAGGAGATTCTTACGGAGGCTCATTGTGCGGGATATGTGTTGCATCCTGATAGTTCAAAAATGTACGAGGAATTTTGCAGAACATTTTAGTGGCACATCATGAAGAGGGATGTGGCACTCTTCGTATCCAATGCATGGCTTATCAGAGGGTGAAGGACGAACACTAGAGATCGGGCAGGAAGATACAAAACCTCGCTATCCCGGAGTAAAAGTGGAAGCACATAAGCATGGACTTCATTGTTGCTTGCCAAAAATGCAACGGGGGAACGATGTCGTCTGGGTCATCATTGATCGATTAACCAAGTCAGCGTACTTCATTGCCATCAAAGTTGCTTGGAGTGTCGATCGCCTTGCTCAAATTTATCTTGACGAAATAGTACGGCTGCACGGAGTGCCAGTATTGATTGTCTCAGATCAGGATGGACAATTTTTATCATATTTTTGGAATAGTCTTCAGTCGACTATGGGGAATAAGTTGAAGTTTAGCTCAACCTATCATCCTTAAACCGATGGCCAAACAGAATCGGTAAATAAAATTCTCGAAGACATGTTACGGCTCTGTACGATGGACTTGAAGTCATGTTGGGACGTTCACCTACCGTTGGCAGAATTTGCATACAATAATAGCTATCAGCATACATATGGCATCGTATGAAGCATTGTAGGAGCAGAAGTGCAGGTCACTCATTTATTGTGATAAAGTTAGGGAACGACAAATTCTTGGTCCAGAACTAGTGGAACAGACTGTCTAAAAAATTTGGTTGAAACGAGAAAGGCTGAAAGTGGCTCAGAGTCGTCAGAAAAGCTATGCGACACCCGTCATTACCCCCTCGAGTATATGATAGGCGAATATGTGTTTCTGAAAGTGACGCTCAAGCGAGGAGTGACAAGATTTGGAGCAAAAGGAAAATTGAGTCTGAGATTTGTTGGTCCCTTCGAGATACTCAAGCAAGTTACCCCAGTTGCCTATCAAATTGCATTGCCACCACACTGTCAAATGTGTATGACATCTTCCATGTTTCGTAGCTACGAAAGTATGTGCACGATCCGAGTTATGTGGTAGATTTTGGCCAGCTAGATTTGCAGGCAGACTTGTCTTATGTGGAGGAACATGAGCAAATCTTGGATCGGAAGGATAAGTTGCTCCTGAATAATGTGGTCCCTCTTGTTCGCGTTCTTTGGAGGAATCATTCAGTCGAGGAGTCGACATGGGAGCTTTAATTTGAGATAAAGGAAAAGTTTTTTAATGTTGTTTTAGTGGTAGGTTCAATTCCTATGTTTCGAGGATGAAACTTTTTCTTAGTTGGTTATAATGTAGTGCCCTGCTCCCACACGGATAGCGCGGTTACACTGTCGGTATCAGTTGATCAGGACCGATTGAAACAAGATAATTTTCTCTTTATCAATTGGTTTCTTCAGAATAAAGTCCCATATTCAGCATATTGTGTCTCGAGGAAGGACTCTATGGCAGAGTCGCAAGGGATATTTTCGTTGCTTGGTTTTAGTTGTCATTTTCATTGCCGCTTTGTTGCTTTCGTGTTGGTTGTATGAATATATTTTCATGAATATTTTTAATAGATTTCATTTATTGCGTTCTTCGAACTTCGCATTCATATCAAATTCTGGGAGAAAGAGTAGAGAAGATATTGATCATCTGTTGGTTCAAGTGCAGGTGATCGCGTATGAGACGTACGAACGGGACACATAAGAACCTTATCTCTCTGCGATTCACCAACTTGTGAGTTCCTTTGACTCTCTCTCCCCAAGTCTTCAGATTAATCAAAATGACTCTTGTTGTGCATTCCGATCAACGATACCTTAATAAAAGAATCAAGATAAAAAGATTGAGGCATGAATACTTGATGCTTGTCACACAGAATATATGAAACGATCATATTGTTGCGTGCTTGTCCGCTATGAATGTACTTATATCATATTTCAGTTGTAGCTAGAATTTATTCATCTATAAGGGTGCAATGAGTAATATATACTTTACAATATGATAACTTAAGCAAGTATAATATGCTATCAGATTATGCTGCTTATTTATTCATGTTGTCCTTCATGCTTCATTTGATAACTTAGTTCTTAGACGTTGCATGGTAACAGACTACTTGTGCAAAAGGTTTAATTCCTGCGAACGGTCGCTGGGGTACTGAGACCGATTTGCCTCGGGTGGAACTCGGATAGTTGTGCTAACAAGCTCTCATGGGTGATTTGTGAACTTCCAGTGGGGCTTGCTTCCAGCGTTGGAAGGATCGTCGTCTAACCAGGCTATAGTCCACGATGGCTTGTGGTGCCAGTGACCTGTATATATATATATATATATATATATATATATATATATATATATATATATATATATATATATATATATATATTTCAACTATCGTTCTAACAATGTCTATTCCACAAGGAGAACATGGTAAGATTATGCATGTGGATACATCGATTGTGGGTAAGAGTCACCATATGGTTACACATTTTATTCTGTCATTTTATTTTTATCACATGCTTGTAACTTGGATTAAGGCAAGATAGAAAGATCATACATTAAAATTTGTATGCTTCACATAAAATACCGTGTCGATTTGGTGAGTTGGGTTAACTCACCCTCACTAGCGCATTTTAAATGTGCTAACCCACGTCTCTACAGGTTCTGCGAGCCAAGGCGATGTAGCGAGTAGATAAGGCCTTTTCCAATCCATCCATCAATCGACGCGCTTGTGTTCTGACTTTTGAAGATCGTATACAAATATTAGAGGCTGTGAGCATCATTTTTAAAGCTCTACATTTCATCGAAGACTCTATCGGAAGGTGTTTATGTCTTTTGATTTAAGTTAATGAGATGTAATGTATGAAACGACTATCTCATTTTGCGTCCATTTTGTAAGCCAGTGTAGCAACCCTCTACTTGTATTCAAGACTTTATAAATGATGTTCATTATCAATAAAGAAGATTTTCTTAGGTGCAAGTGTGTATTCAATTCTCTGCGTACTCTGTTGTTGTGCTCAATGTAGCATAAGTCTATGTCTTATGCGGGCGCAGCTTAGGCTAGTACGACATCAAGCCCGAGGGAACGACTATCGATTCTACGGAATCGGGACATGACAATACTCACATCTCCAATCTTTAGCATCAACGCCTTGGACATCCTTCCAACAATGTTTATATATTTTTTCCATTTTTTACAAATAAATCTTGTGATACAAGCAAGTATTGCATTTGTCCATTGGCCAAACAAACCAGATTATCTTTTACTTTAAGTACTATCTCAAGTGAGTCATCTTTTGATTTGATACATGTTGGTATTTGGGGTGGTTACTATGTGCCTTCACTTTCTGGTGCAAAAGATTTTCTCACCATAGTTAATGATCATACTAGGAGTACTTTGATATATTTGATGAAACACAAGTCTGAAACATGAACCTTTCTAGTCAATTTCATTCACATGGTAGAGAACCAATTCAATACAATGGTCAAAGTTGTGCGTAGTGATAATGGCCCCGAGTTCAAACTCGAAAATTTGTATTCATCATAAGGGATTATTCATCAAACTAGTTACGTCGACACACCACAATAAAATGGTGTTGTTGAACGCAAGCATAGGCCCTTACTCAATGTTCCTCGAGCCCTTCTTTTTTAAGCTAATTTACCTAAACATTTTTGGGGGGGATGCCATACTCACCTCAGCTTACCTCATCAATCGCACACCTACACCACTTCTTCAAGGCAAGATACTATTCAAAATATTGTTCAACAAGGTACCAAATTACTCTCATTTACGAGTCTTTGGTTGTTCGTACTTTAATTCCACTCATGCCACTAAGCATACCAAGTTTGATCCTCATGCCACTAGATGCATTCTTTTGGGTTATCCCTAAGGTTACAGAGTCTATGACCTCACACAACACAAAGTCTTTTGTCTCACGAGATGCCTATTCTTTGAGGACACCTTTCCATTTTTGTCCATCTCTCAACCTACACCTATTATTCAACCACAAACCCAGTCTTTATTTTTTTAACATAGAGCCAACAGTCCAGTCTTTCTCCAACTCTAGAGTTTCAACACTTGACAACTTACCAACTGGTACTTCTTCCGCTGCCAACTCACTAGTTGACTTTATCTCAAACACTTTACCTTCACTTGATCATCCTACCTCATCTCCATTACTTGATATATCTATATCACCTCCACCGGTGATTCCTACATCCTCACCATCACCTCGACGATCGACAAGGCCTATTAAAACTCCTATATTTTTAAAGGACTTTCATGTTGAGGCAGCCCTCCCTTAAAAGTCTGCACCATCATCTTCAACAAATTTGGTCACCACTTCAGGTACTGCTAATTCTCTTTCACATGTTCTATCCTATGATCATCTTTTAGATAATCATAAAGCCTTCACCACCCAACTTACACTCCAGAAAGAGCAAACCAATTTTTCCAAGCATTTTAAGATCCCAAATGGAGAGATGCCATGCACAATGTGATCCAAGCTCTCCAAACCAACCACACTTGGAGTTTAGTCCCTTTACCATCATATAAATGACCCATAGGCTGTAATTGGGTATACAAGATCAAGCTCCATCCAGATGGCATTATGGAATGCTACAAAGCTCGGCTGGTTGCCAAAGGATACAACCAAATTGAATGAGTTAATTATCGAAAAACTTTTGCTCCAATTGCCAAATTAACCATAGTTCATATGCTTCTTAGCATTGCAGCCCTACAAGGATGGCACTTGCACCAACTTTATGTTAATAATGCATTCTTAAATAGAGATCTCTATGAGGAAGTCTATATGACCATTCCTCTTGGTTTCAGATGAAAGGGAAAGATTGGGGTTTGCAAGTTGTACGTCCATTTATGTTTTTGAAACAGGCTTCACGATAGTGGTTTATTAAGCTGTCAACTGCTTTTAAGTCTGTTGGGTTCCATCAATCTTGGTCAGACTACTTTTTGTTTGTCCAGAACTGTTCAGGAAGCTTCATTGCGTTGTTGGTTTATGTTGATGATGTAATCCTAGCAGGAAACAACTTGAAGGATATTACCGATACCAAGCAGTTTCTTTCAAGCAACTTGGAGGATGCAGGCGTTGGAAAGACATAGGCCAAACTCAACTACTTTTTGGGTATAGACGTTGCAGAGTCAAAGCAAGGAATTACATTATGTCAAAGGAAGTATGCGTTGGAAATCTTGGAGGATGCAGGCTTTTTGGGTGCCAAACCCTCATATTTTTCCGTTGATCAAGATTTGTCACTCATACAAACAAGTGGAGATCTATTGAATGATCCTTTCCAATATCGAAGGCTTCTAGGACGACTACTATACCCCACCATCACAAGTCTAGATCTTGTTTATGCTATTCACATACTGAGTCAGTTCATGGACAAGCCTAGAAAACTATACCTTGAAGCTGCACACAAGGTTTTGAGATACATCAAACAAGCACCTGGACAAGGAATCTTTTTACCTTCTACAGGATCATTGAAGTTGAAGGCATTATGTGATGTGACTGGGCTCGTTACAAGGATACAATAAGATCTGTAACTGGTTATTGCATTCTACTTGGATATGCACCCATTTCATGGAAGACAAAATAGTATAGCACAGTGGCTCGTTCAAGTGCAGAGGTAGAATATCGTTCTATGACTACTACATGTTATGAGATAACTAGGTTAAGAAGCATATTAAAGGACTTGAAAGTGAATCACACACAACCGGTTACACTATTTTGCAACAACCAAGCTGCCATACATATTGCTTCAAATCATGTATTTTATCAGCGCGCAAAGCACATAAAAATTGACTGTCATTTAGTGCATGAAAATATCCAAAAAGGAGTGGTTCAAATGACATATATTTGAACTATAGATCAACCGACAGATTTATTTACCAAGCCTTTGAGTTCGACACAGTTTGAAACAATACTCAGTAAGTTTGGTGTAATTAACATACATTCCAACTTGAAGGAAAGTGTTAAAGGAAAAGATCCCACTAGGGGTGAGCATTTTACTATTTAAAACCAAAAACCAAACCGAAGAGGACCGAAATAGGAATTTGGTTTGGTTTTTCCAATCAGTTAAGTTCTCGATTTATAGTTTAGAGAAATTCGATTTTTTGGGTCGATTTTCGGGTTTGGATTTCGGTTACCGATCCGAACTTAAAATCGAACTCATATATTACATGTTTAGCCTTCCCTCATTTATATAAATCAAAAAAATTCTAACCCTAAGTCACTTCTTTCTCCATTCTATTTCTTAGTGGTGACTCTCGCTTCTCTTCCTGAGCTCTCCATAGTCCCCAGCCGGAGCCGGAGCCGGTGAGTCCTCCATCTCGATTCTTTCTATGTGATCTCTCTCTCTCTCTCTCTCTCTCTCTCTCTCTCCAAAGCTCCTTCTTTCGCTCTCCACACTCTATATCATTATTTTTCTAAGACCTAGATCTAAACTCCAGAGTCCACATCCTTCTTTCTCCAAGACCTAGATTGTGCAACCATATCTTCCAAGTCTCCACTTTGACAACTAGATCTAAACCTAGATCTAAGATCTAAACTTTAAGATCTAAACCTAGATCTAAGGCACTCTCAATTCACTATGTTTTTTTTATTTTTATATGAAATATTTTTAAAAAATATTTTTTTTCTTCCTCTATTTTTCTTCTTCTTAGTTTTTTTTGTGATTTTTATAAACCATATTTAGGTTATCCCATATGTTTCTATCCTCTAGTGTTGATGTAATTTTGGTCCTCTGGTCTTTTGCAGGTTTGCGACTTGTTGCTACGAGGAGTAGGGGACTGCTTCTTGGTTACCTGTATTTTTAATTTTCACAAGTTAATTCCCTTTACATGATTTCTTTTTCTATATAATGCATTTATTGACAGGTGACTTTGCTTCATTTGGTGTTCAGAGATCCACTCCTACAGGTGACCTTGCTTTCTTGTTGATAATTCTTTGAATCAAATTTTAGTAACATATTAAATTAGAATGGCAATGATGATGGCTTGAGTAAGTGATTGTGTTGTCATCTGAGCCATATTTCATCTTTTTCCTTATTATTTTGATTGTGTTGTCCAGAGGAAGCCTAGGGGATTCACCTGTTTGAAGTTTGCTGCTTGATAAGTCTTATTCAACTGAAAATATGGTTGGTCTTGCAAATGAAGGACCTATACAATTGCAAAGTTGTATTCATATAAATTTTATGTAACCTTGTATGCATGGTGCTGCCATTAAATTGTATGTGCATGGTTGGAAAAACGTAACTCTCGAGTAACCTTATATAGCAAAGTGGATGTTCACTACAGATGAGTTTTTTGAATTTGGTTTATAATTTTTTTTACTGGTGCTGCAACTACTCGATGTGCAGTTGTGCACTACAGATTTAGTGTTTTGAATTTTTTTGGAATGTGCATATGTCTTATCCATTCCGGCCCACTGGCTCGAACCGATTTTATTGTACGTGCAAAAGCTAATTTATTTATGTAATTACAGGCCCACTAGCCCAACAATCAATTAAATAAGTGCAGGCTTGGCTCATTAAGTCGAACCGACCGGAAATTGAATCGGTATAATTCGGTTCGGTTTTGTTCGATTTTTTATAAAACAGTTCAATTTTCGGTTATGATAAACTACTTTTCGGTTAATTCGGTTTTCACCTAAACGATTGATTTGAACCGTACCGTTGCTCACCCCTAGATCCCACCAAATCTGCTAATTGATTCGGTCAATTAGCTATCATTTATTAGTATTGATTTAGTCTTTTATTGTCGATTAGCTAGCTTTCAATTTATTGTCGATTAGCTATATAGATTTTTATTTATTTATGCTTTGTGTATAAATGTGTAACCTTACTATGTCAATATCAGGAAATCAATTCTTCATCAATATTGTTTCTCTTTAGCTATGATCATCGGAACTTCACTTTTTACTAAATGCCATATCCTGGAGAACCAACCATGCCATATACTGAAATGTAGGGAAGAGAAGTGCTATAAAAAGGTGCCATCGTAGGAGATTTCAGGCTAGAAATATTGTAAGAAATTACAATATGCAATGTAGGAAACTACAACAGTATCAGTTAGGAGTAGTGGTTCACTACAGAATACACTATTTTAGCGACGAAATTATCCATCGCTAAAATGCATATTTTCGTCGCTATTTGCATTTAGTGACTGATTAGCGACGTAAATGTTCTGTTAGAAAAATTAATGTCGCTATAGAAATTTCGTCGCTAATCCGTCGATAAAGCAACGGATTAGTGACGGATTGAGCGACATAAATCCAGTGACAGATCAGTGACGTATAATTTTTGTCGCTAAACTTTCTGACTACTTACCGACAAAATAGGGACGGATTATGTGAGCCCAAAATTCATAAAATTTTCCCGAAGGTTTTGCATATTCAGGGATCACAGAGTTCTTCGCTAATCCGTCGCTAAGTCATCACTCTCAGTGACGGATTAGCGACTGATGTTAGCGACAGACTATGATACATGTTTGGTACATTTGTGTGTATCAGACGTTTTAGCGACGGATAGTCCGTCACTAGGTAGTCGCTGGCCTGAGATTTTTTGTCAGCAATCCGTCGCTGACCTGAGATTTTTCAGATTTTTTGTCGCTATTACGTCGCCAGTCTAAGGTAATATTTTTTCCAGAAATCAATTTATGCTGAGCATATACCTGTTATACATTCACTAATTTTCACACAAATAAATTTTACACAAGTAAATTCCACACATACTAATAAAGCCCACACAAACATGTACCAATATTATATATACATTGAAATAATAAAGTAGAGTAATCCAAACATATACAAATAACTGTTATACAATCCCACAAAGTCAAATAAATACAATCAAGCCAAAAAAATACAAATACCTTAAAAAAATCCCACAAACTCAAAAAATCTATCAAGTCGACGATGGAGGAGGATGCGGCGATGGCTGTCGGCTAGCCATGTACTGCACTACAACCATAGCGATGATATCATGTAGGTCATCAGGAGCAACAACAAATGGAGCAGTGGCAGGAGCCGTCGAAGGAGCTGGATGACCGATGCCATCGGAGGAGCTGGAGGACCCAACGTAGTATCCGTCAGAGGAGCCGTCGGAGGAGCAGGATCTGCAGCATCACGAGTGTCTATCAACTGTTGGACCAGCCCATATAGCTCATGCACAGTCGTCGTGAGCTGCTCCTGAGATATTGCACCAGAAGGAATGTCGGAGCCGGGCACTGATGGAGCTGGAGTAGCCGTTGGAGGAGCTCTGGAAAGAACCGACGACTTAGATACCAACGATCCGGTACCGTACACTTTGCCACATTTTCCTTTTTTGACAGCTTGTACCCACCGATCGTTTCTCTTAGTCGGCGTACAACACTCATCGCCCCCTCTAACGTCTCATACGTCACCTATATTTATTTATATAAATAGATTTAGAGTATGGATTTTAGAGTTATATGTGCTATATTTGATTTTGGTTAGAGTATCATATTAGATAATAGATATCATAGTATATGTATATAATTTGAGTTATATTTGCTATATTTAATTTCCATGATATCTTAAAATATGATATTAACCAAGGTTCAAAGTATCGAAATTGGAATCGGTATCAGACTATTCCTATGAAGTTTAAAATAAATTGAATAAAATTATAATTTTAAGTATTTAAAGTATTTACAGTGTTGTTTCTTAAAATAGGATATTAACCAAGGTGCATAATTTTAAGTATTTACAATGTTGTTTCTTGGTATTTTTAAAATTGAATAAAATGGTAATCACCCTTGTCAATTAATTTACATCCGATAGATAAGTTTAACTCTTTTATATGCTTTTAAAATCTTAATATAACCTAATATAACTTCATAAACCATTAGAATGGATAAAAAAATTAACCTAAAAACTAGAAAATGTCATAGTTTGACTGTTTGACCTAGAATTGACCTAGTTTGATTGTTTTGACCTAGAAACCTAGAATCTAATTAAATTATAAAAATAATCTAATTAAATTGAAATTTTTTTATAAAGACAACTTACATATGCTTTGGCGGCCCGCTCATCTACGAGCTTTTTATCCTTCTTTATTTTGTGGGTCCGCTGAAAGAATGCTAGGAAGTCGACGGTCTTGGGGTCTTCTCCGACTCTGGCGGCCTCATTGCATTATAAAAATTAAGCAATTAATAAATAAGCAAAAAAAATTAGAATTACAAAAAAATCGATATAGCAGAAAATTTTAATACTAACCATCCGTCGAAAACGCTCGACGGTCGGAATGGATCCACCAGTATGGAGACCACCCTTAGCACGAGTAGCCTTCGCCTTCTTGCACTTGGCCTTATAGGCCGGGGTGTCCATCTTCTTCTTCATCTCCTCCAAGTACTCTGCCTTCAGCCACTCCTTGCGGTGATCCAGTCCAAGTAACGCCAGCACCTTCTGGTCATTTGATCATATCTCTCAACCTCTTCCTGGTGTAAACCCCTGACCAAAATCTAGGATTAGGATTTATTTAGGATTATTTTGAATTAGTTAATAGAGTTATAATTTGCCTCATTTAATTTAATTTAGTTAGTATACCTCATCGTTGCTTCGATATTTGGAGCACTACTCTAGCTTTTACCTTCAAACAAATCTTATACCCTTGACCTAGACGTGCCAGTCTTCCATTCTGACCTTTGTGTCACTCATAATTACACTCTCTTTTATTTTATTTTAATAGCACAACATTCGTCAAACAAATCTAATTTTGAACCTAAACTTTGCCCCTATGTCTGTTCCAATCAAAATTGGAGACCCAACCTCAACCTGTTTCTTGCAACCCAATATATGACGATAATCTATTCCGAGTCTACTACGTTCATGAAACTTGTGTCACCCCTAATTGAGACCACATGAACTTCCAATTTATTAAAGACCACATATGACACAATTTTTATTTAATTTGGGGCAACCGACTCAACCTAACCCAAAACTAGACCAAACACCAACCCAAACTAACATTCACAACCTTATGGCTCATACAAAATACTACACACCAATTTTCCCTATTATAATACACCAAGCATGGCTTCTACCCTAATCAAATCCTCAATTTCCCTTATTTGTAAACACCCAAACAATTAGGGACCAAAATACAAATGTAAGTGTAGAAGCATGAAAAATACGCTACAGGATTATACGCAACATGCATAAAACCCGCGTAAAGCAGAGTTTCAGTGTTGTGCGGCATAAATCATAACTTCAGAGCCATTGACGTACAACAGAGCTTCAACGCTGTTCAGCGTAAAATATAGCTCCAGAACAACCCGCGTAATGCAGTATTTCAGACTGCTTCAGCGTAAAAAGGTTGCTACCTCGCCTTTATGGCGTAAAACTCATTTGCTTTTAATGCAGCATGGAAGTGTACGAGGAATGTTTCGTATTCCTTGAATGAACCTGTCAGATAGTACAATGAACCTGACTCCTGACAAAGAGTATTGCACGACTATCAAGACGACGGCTGTAATGATGATTCGGTACAGAGCTCCAGACTGTCGTTTAGTGACAAAGCCTTGATATAAGACGTCGTTTACGCATTCAAGTAATACGCTGCCTAATTTTACACAGGCAGCTATGAGCTTTTATGTAAACCCCCTCATTTTATTCTGTGGATAGTTAGAGGGGATCTGGAAAATTTTGATGACAGATGTTGAGGTTTAGCTTAGATATGTTTTATCTGGAATTTTAATCCATTTAATTAAACATTATTTCCTTCCTATCTTGGTCTATTTATTCGGAGCCCATTTTCAGCCCATAAATTCCGTACAAATAATGTACACTCGACTCAACTCGCCAAATTAGGCACTGGACTTTTCTGACTGTTAAAATCAACTTTTGTGTGCTCTAAATTAATTGCGCAACATTCCGAAAATTGTAACCCGTATTTAATTCCGTGTCGAACACCTGTGTCGTTACCCTCGATTTTGGGGTACCAACTTAACCCGTTGAGCCGGACCAACTAAAGGGTCCAAGACTGACTCCAAGCCCCCACCATTTTTGGCCTTTGCGCCGTTTCCAGATTTTGACCCCGCGGGCCCCAATTAAATTAAATTCGCGGGACGCGTTATCATCAATTAAATCGGGATTTAACAACCTTGTAAATTCTATTTTTAATATTAAATTAATCCCAATGCCCTCCAAATTTGACCCGCGCCTGACGCGCAACGCCCCCTCACTATGACAATTTTAAAATATATTTTTCTCCGAAATTTTTGCATCATTTCATGTGTCCATGCAAATTCCCGAATTTACGGGGGCTTATTTGCAATTAGCAAATTGTTGGCAACACCTCATTGGTCATGAGAATTTATTGGGTCCCAAAATGGGGTTCCAAACCCAATTCCCTCATGAAGAAACCCTCCCCTATTCATATTAAATCCCAACCATTCATTTTTGCTAGGAGAATCACCACCACACTTTCTAACCTACACACTTCCCTATAAAGTGTCACTACTCCCCACCCTCAAGGAAACCATCACCGGCCCTAATTCCTATGAGAAACTCCTCTCTCTCTCCTCACTCCTTCATAAGCTTCTTCCCATGCAAAGCTTCTTTCCCTCCATTATTTTTCCTCTCCTTCTTCCTTAGTCTCTTCCTTCTTCATTAGAGCTCCCTCCCCAGGGAAGACTCTCCGGCCATCTCCGGCCCGACTCCGGCTGGGAGCCGCCCTCTCTCCGTGGCTACTGTGCAGTCCGGCCTTCCCCCTCTGCTGCAGCTTTTCCCCAGCCGCGTGCGTCTCCGCCGGTGACTGTCACATCCCCACAGCGAGCGCTCGCATCCGCGGCTGAGTCGTCCGTCCGCTGCCACCGCAGCTGCGCCTCCCCGCGCGGCTGTGTAGGAGCCGCTGCTGCCTCGCTGTGCGACCGACCGGTCAGCCGACCCACCGGCCAACGCCGGCCACCCTCGCTGCAACCTTCCGCCGGGCAGCATCTACATCCCCCGCGCAGAGCCTCGCCGGACTGAGCATTTCCGGCCGACCTGTTCCGGCTAACTCCCCACTTCTTCCATCTTCTCCACTACCACCCGGCCGGCCATCAACCTCGCCGAGACGAGGTCGACTACTCCTCTCTTTCATTTAAAATTCCAGATTTTGTTTTGATGATATATGTTGGTGTTTATGCATGTGAAATACTAGCTAGGGTTTGGGTTTAAGTATATGGATGGATAGGGTAGTGTGATATATATGAAGGTTGAGGTTATTGATGTTAAAAAAATAAATAAGGAGGAGGTAGTGTTTAAAGAGACATAATATATTGCTAATGTTTGTGTAGTGATGATAAATGATAGTGTAGTGAAACATTTGAACTAAAGGAAATATGGGTTTGTTATATGCAAATATTATTGAAATGTGGATGCTTATATATACATATGGACATAAGTTATCTAAGGATAAGTATTGATGGTTATGGATGGTAATTGGTTCGAGGATTATCTGTAGATAAGGTGCTTAGGGCTGTATTTATATTGATTGGCATATACAGGGTTGATAATAAATAATTAAGTCCAGTATTTTTCGGATAAATAGAAGATCGATGGAGGTTATAAAATACCTGCAAATGGAGAGCAGGTGAATTAATCCGGAATGAGTATTATATCAGATCACGAGACAAAGAATTGAGGACGGGAAATTAATAGATAATTTTGAGACTGAGTCTAGATGTAGCAGTGTGTAGTACACCAGTCTGTTGTAAAATAGGTTATTGATTTAGATTGTATCTCTTCTCTAGGTACTACGAGACCTGAGGACTTGGACGTGGTACCGGATCCCCGTCTTCAGCAGCCGCACGCAGGCAAGTGTACCTTGCCACCCTGTATTTCAGTTTACAGATACTTGTTGTTCTTTATGTACATTGTGCACATAGTTATGTCGACGTTCGGTACTTCGCGTCCGGTTCACAACCGGGTGAAGACATACGTCGTAGCGTCCTAGGAAGATTGTTGGATGATTCGTAGTTTCTCGATATACGTACTTGAGTTTATCGATACCCCAGGACACACTCATACACTGTGATCGTGCCAGATTCCTGTATCCTGATACTGACATCATGACCAGAGACTGGGACGACCTTAGGGTCGCGTCCGTTGTGTTATCTTTCGTGTGTCGAGACTGTTAGAGGTTCAGGTTCAACGCACAATCGTTGACCGCTTGGGGAAGGGGAAGACAGTCACTAGACGTTTGGGCTACTCTGCACGCGCTTATAGATGTATATGTAGTGATCCTGTATTCCAGAGTAGTGTAACTGTTTCACCCGTGTGTCTCTGTGCTCGGAGCTACGGTACGACCCGTGTGTCTCTGTGTTCGGAGCTGCGGTTTTATTTTGGACAGCCCACGCGTCGAACGTTGTCTTTAAACTGTGTCACACTAGTTGGTTCTGATAGAGTACCCTGTCGTGCACTTGTACTTTCTGTTTACTTGGCTTGCTATATTTCTGTACCTTGTTACGTCCCTCTGAGGACCTGGTTCCCTGCCAGTTTTGCAGCATAGACGATTACGGAGCACTTGGAGATACCGATGGAGTGGCATATCTTGCGAGCATGGTACCAGGTACTCACATTATATCTACCGGCATTATGGTTATTTCATATTGTTTATTCATTTGCTGTTGTAGCCTAGTTTTGTAGACTCATACTTCTTCTCGAGTCTATTCGAGTTAGTGTGTTATTGGGCGGCCGACCTTAGCACATTTAGCTCTTTCTTGTATACTGTTGTACATTGTGGATTGAGACATAGAGGTTTACATTTATGGAATATCTAGTTAGTGCCTTTATATTACAGCTTATACGTATTCGAGTCAGATCAGAGTCTGGTCGAATGCGTAGCTGGCGTGTCACGTATTCCTGGTCCTACGTATTTTGGGACTGGGGCGTGACATGTTTTTGTGGTGGCCCATGCAGGTCCGATTTAAATTGTCTTGGTCACCTGACTGTGCCAAGCGAGCCTGCAAATTAGGAATAGATGTTATGATTGTTTGAATAGGATCTCAATCCATAATCGATTTTAAAACTCTTTGTATGTGATTATCGCCCTTGGACTTCCACTTTGCACTCGTTCAATCTTCGTATATATCGCTATCCTTGTTTCTCGCCCCCTATTGTTCGCGGAGACGAATGCTTGTGACTGATGATTTCCCTCCAGAAGAAGATCGAAGACCAGACGGCAGAAGACAGAATTCGTATACCTTTGTCTGAGAAGATTGATACCTTATCAGGATATATTGATGGGTTCCTTGGATTCTAGAACTAGTGTGGAAGGTTGGTAAGAGAGTTGGACCCAGTAGTACCCTTCCCGTGCTTGAGGTAACAGTGATCTTGAGAGTACTGAGAGCTAGAAGGATTGATGATCGTGACCTAGATTGATTTATGGAAATGCATAGCCTAATGATGGAAACTAGTGGTTGTATATGATAGCAATACCAGTAATGATATTATGGACTAGAGGAGATAAAATTTCAAGCTCTCACATGGAAATAAAATGATGGAAATTTTAGTATGAGAATATTAAGTATGATTGTTGACATCATTATTATAATTGTAATTTTGACTTGGAGAGATAAATAATGAAAAGAAGAAATTCGAAGAATAAAATTTTTGGGAAGACCTTGAGGAGAAGAGAAATTATACATTAGGCAAGAAGGAATTTTTCTTTTGGAGGATTATTGTGGTAAACAGAACGGGAGAATTTATTTTGAGGTTAAGTCTGGACGATGACATTGTCCTAGGCATGGATTGGTTGAGCCAATACCACGCAACGCTAGATTGCCATCGTGGTTGTGTCATCTTTAGACCCCCAGATCACCCAGAGTTTGAGTTTCTTCGGGGAGCCCGAGAGCATGGTGTCCAACCCACCCTAGCGACACACATTGCTGAAGGTGAACCGATGTACCCTCACTTTATAGCAGAGTTCGAGGATGTGTTTCCAGTGGATCTTTTAGGCCTGCCACCTGACAGAGAGATGGAGTATGTTAAAGAGTTGACTCTCAGAGCCGAGCCAGTTATTCTCTCGTCTTCAGACTAGCACCGATATAGTGGGTTGAGTCGAAGATCCATAGTAGAGGATATCTTAGACAAGGGTTTCAGTCGGGCTAGTATTTTTCCATGGGGAGCAACTACCTTATTGTACCAAAGAAGGACGGGACGATAGGTTGCATAACGATTACAGGGAATTAAATGCCGTAGCAATAAAGAGCAAGTACCCTTGTCGCACATCGAAGATTTATTTGAATCAGCTAAGTAGAGCATATGTATTCTCGAAGATCGATCTCAGATCAGACTATCATCAGATCAAGGTACGGAGAGAGGACATTCCGAAGACGGCGCTTCGGATGAAGTATGTGCTCTATGAGTTTTTAGTCATGACCGTTTCGTTTGACCAACGCGCCAGTAGTATTTATGAGCTTGAGGAACAAGGTTTTCCACCAGTACTTGGATAAGTTCGTGGTGGTATTTATAGACGATATCTTGATATATTTCAAGAGCCAGGAGGAGCATGAGAGACATCTCAGGATTGTGTTAGAGACGCTGAGACATGAGAGGCTGTACGCCAAACTCAGCAAATGTGAGTTTTGCTTGGACAGAGTACCATTTCTGGGACACATAATCACCGGAGATGGACTATCAGTTGATCCGGAGAAGATAGCTGCAGTAGAGACCTGGCCTACCCCTACATCAGTTACGGAGGTTAGGAGTTTCCTCGGACTTGCCAAATATTACCGGAGGTTCGTAGAAAACTTTTCGAGGGTAGCTGCGCCTATGACGCGACTGACGCGTAAAGGCGAAGAGTTTATCTGGACCGACGAGTGTCAGGCGGCTTTCGATGAGCTGAAGAAGCGTCTGACATCAGCACCGATTTTGACACTGCCTTCCGGATCAGGAGGATTTGTAGTGTACAGCGATGCGTCAGGGAGCGGATTGGGATGTGTACTGATGCAACACGACAAGGTGATAGCCTACGCATCGAGACAGTTGAGAGTTCATGAAAAGAACTATCCGACGCACGACTTGGAGCTAGCTGCGGTGATATTTGCACTAAAGCTATGGAGACATTACCTTTATGGTGAGCGTGTTGAGATTTATACAGATCATAAAAGCCTGAAGTATGTCTACACGCAGAAGGAGCTCAATATGAGACAGAGACGCTGGCTAGAGTTGATGACAGATTATGACATTGAGCTGCAGTACCACCCTGGCAAGGCGAACGTCGTAGCAGATGCCTTAAGCAGGAAGCCTATGGCATATTTTTATGACTCATCGCCAGTTGTTAGAGGATTTTCAGAAACTCAGGATTAAGATTGTATTGCCAGGCATGGATGGACAGATGGCCAGTCTCGAGGATTCAGTCCACATTTATTAAGAGGATCAAGGCAGCCTTGCCTACAGATACGAGATCTAGACGACTGCAAACGGGATTCAAGATTCATGAAGGCGGAACATTAAGGTGTGGAGATCGCCTATACGTTCCGAGTGGCAAGCTACGCCAAGAGTTGATGACCGAGGTTCATAGCTCGATTATTCCATTCATCCCGGAAGTACGAAGATGTACCGAGATTTGGGAAAACATCACTGGTAACATGGGATGAAAGGAGAGATTACAAGATTCGTGGCAAAATGTTTAGTTTGTCAGCAAGTCAAGGATGAACGTCAGAGGACTGCAGGATTATTGCAGCCGCTTCCCATTCCCGAGTGGAAGTGGGAAAACATTACCATGGACTTCGTCACAGGATTCTCGTGGAGCCCTAGCGGGAAGGATGCAGTTTGGGATTTGCCGAAGACAGACTCACAAAGTCTGCACAATTCTTGCCCTTCAGAGTTGGGCAGTCCACAGAGATATTAGCTGACATGTATGTGAGACAGATAGTACGAATACATGGAGTGCCTGTCAGCATCGTATCGGATCGTGATTCCAGATTCACGTCATATTTTTGGCGGAGTATGCAGGAGAGCCTAGGAACTCGTCTCAAGTGCAGCACTGCGTATCATCCACAGACTGACGGACAGTCAGAGCGCACGATACAGATATTAGAGGATATGTTGAGAGCGTGCATGATTGATTTTGGAGGATCTTGGGAGGACCATCTACACTTGGTAGAATTCTCCTACAATAACAGTTACCAGGCCAGCATACAGATGGCACCATATGAGGCACTGTACGGCAGGAAATGTAGGTCGCCAGTTTGTTGGAGTGACGTAGGAGAGCGTCGGATACTTGGTCCCGAATTGGTAACACAGACAGTAGAGAATTTCAAGCAGATTCAGAGCCACCTGCGAGCAGCACATGACAGACAAAAACACTGGGCAGATGCGCACCGCAGACCATTGGAGTTCAAGGAAGGTGACCATATATTTTTGAGGATATCGCCCACTCGTGGTACCATCAGATTCGGAGGCAGAGGCAAGCTGAGTCCGAGGTATATCGGACCTTTTGACATTCTGGAACGAGTTGGCGAAGTGGCATACCGTCTTGCATTACCTCCATCATTAGAGGGAGTACATGACGTATTTCACGTATCGCAGCTGAGGAGATATGTCGCAGACCCTAGCCACGTGCTTGATTATTCGGAGATTACAGTCGGGCCTAGTCTGTTATACGTAGAGCAGCCAGTTGAGATTCTCGATCGCAGCGAGAAGACTTTGAGAGGGCAGACGATTCGACTGGTCAGAGTGGCATTGAAGCACCATTCACCAGGCGAGTCTACTTGGGAGCGCGAGGATTCTATTCGGCAGCGATTCCCGTACTTATTTGAGGAGCAAGGTACGAATTTACGTACGACAGTTTAATTACTAGTTAAATTAAATTCTGTTAGTTATTATCGTGCTTTACTTTTAATTTCGGGGACGAAATTTTTCTAAGTTGGGAAGAATGTAAACCCCCTCATTTTATTCTGTGGATAGTTAGAGGGGATCTGGAAAATTTTGATGACAGATGTTGAGGTTTAGCTTAGATATGTTTTATTTGGAATTTTAATCCATTTAATTAAACATTATTTCCTCCCTATCTTGGTCTATTTATTCGGAGCCCATTTTCAGCCCATAAATTCCGTACAAATAATGTACACTCGACTCAACTCGCCAAATTAGGCACTGGACTTTTCTGACTGTTAAAATCAACTTTTGTGTGCTCTAAATTAATTGCGCAACATTCCGAAAATCGTAACCCGTATTTAATTCCGTGTCGAACACCTGTGTCGTTACCCTCGATTTTGGGGTACCAACTTAACCCGTTGAGCCGGACCAACTAAAGGGTCCAAGACTGACTCCAAGCCCCCACCATTTTTGGCCTTTGCGCCGTTTCCAGATTTTGACCCCGCGGGCCCCAATTAAATTAAATTCGCGGGACGCGTTATCATCAATTAAATCGGGATTTAACAACCTTGTAAATTCTATTTTTAATATTAAATTAATCCCAATGCCCTCCAAATTTGACCCGCGCCTGACGCGCAACGCCCCCTCACTATGACAATTTTAAAATATATTTTTCTCCGAAATTTTTGCATCATTTCATGTGTCCATGCAAATTCCCGAATTTACGGGGGCTTATTTGCAATTAGCAAATTGTTGGCAACACCTCATTGGTCATGAGAATTTATTGGGTCCCAAAATGGGGTCCCAAACCCAATTCCCTCATGAAGAAACCCTCCCCTATTCATATTAAATCCCAACCATTCATTTTTGCTAGGAGAATCACCACCACACTTTCTAACCTACACACTTCCCTATAAAGTGTCACTACTCCCCACCCTCAAGGAAACCATCACCGGCCCTAATTCCTATGAGAAACTCCTCTCTCTCTCCTCACTCCTTCATAAGCTTCTTCCCATGCAAAGCTTCTTTCCCTCCATTATTTTTCCTCTCCTTCTTCCTTAGTCTCTTCCTTCTTCATTAGAGCTCCCTCCCCAGGGAAGACTCTCCGGCCATCTCCGGCCCGACTCCGGCTGGGAGCCGCCCTCTCTCCGTGGCTACTGTGCAGTCCGGCCTTCCCCCTCTGCTGCAGCTTTTCCCCAGCCGCGTGCGTCTCCGCCGGTGACTGTCACATCCCCACAGCGAGCGCTCGCATCCGCGGCTGAGTCGTCCGTCCGCTGCCACCGCAGCTGCGCCTCCCCGCGCGGCTGTGTAGGAGCCGCTGCTGCCTCGCTGTGCGACCGACCGGTCAGCCGACCCACCGGCCAACGCCGGCCACCCTCGCTGCAACCTTCCGCCGGGCAGCATCTACATCCCCCGCGCAAAGCCTCGCCGGACTGAGCATTTCCGGCCGACCTGTTCCGGCTAACTCCCCACTTCTTCCATCTTCTCCACTACCACCCGGCCGGCCATCAACCTCGCCGAGACGAGGTCGACTACTCCTCTCTTTCATTTAAAATTCCAGATTTTGTTTTGATGATATATGTTGGTGTTTATGCATGTGAAATACTAGCTAGGGTTTGGGTTTAAGTATATGGATGGATAGGGTAGTGTGATATATATGAAGGTTGAGGTTATTGATGTTAAAAAAATAAATAAGGAGGAGGTGGTGTTTAAAGAGACATAATATATTGCTAATGTTTGTGTAGTGATGATAAATGATAGTGTAGTGAAACATTTGAACTAAAGAAAATATGGGTTTGTTATATGCAAATATTATTGAAATGTGGATGCTTATATATACATATGGACATAAGTTATCTAAGGATAAGTATTGATGGTTATGGATGGTAATTGGTTCGAGGATTATCTGTAGATAAGGTGCTTAGGGCTGTATTTATATTGATTGGCATATACAGGGTTGATAATAAATAATTAAGTCCAGTATTTTTCGGATAAATAGAAGATCGATGGAGGTTATAAAATACCTGCAAATGGAGAGCAGGTGAATTAATCCGGAATGAGTATTATATCAGATCACGAGACAAAGAATTGAGGACGGGAAATTAATAGATAATTTTGAGACTGAGTCTAGATGTAGCAGTGTGTAGTACACCAGTCTGTTGTAAAATAGGTTATTGATTTAGATTGTATCTCTTCTCTAGGTACTGCGAGACCTGAGGACTTGGACGTGGTACCGGATCCCCGTCTTCAGCAGCCGCACGCAGGCAAGTGTACCTTGCCACCCTGTATTTCAGTTTACAGATACTTGTTGTTCTTTATGTACATTGTGCACATAGTTATGTCGACGTTCGGTACTTCGCGTCCGGTTCACAACCGGGTGAAGACATACGTCGTAGCGTCCTAGGAAGATTGTTGGATGATTCGTAGTTTCTCGATATACGTACTTGAGTTTATCGATACCCCAGGACACACTCATACACTGTGATCGTGCCAGATTCCTGTATCCTGATACTGACATCATGACCAGAGACTGGGACGACCTTAGGGTCGCGTCCGTTGTGTTATCTTTCGTGTGTCGAGACTGTTAGAGGTTCAGGTTCAACGCACAATCGTTGACCGCTTGGGGAAGGGGAAGACAGTCACTAGACGTTTGGGCTACTCTGTACGCGCTTATAGATGTATATGTAGTGATCCTGTATTCCAGAGTAGTGTAACTATTTCACCCGTGTGTCTCTGTGCTCGGAGCTACGGTACGACCCGTGTGTCTCTGTGTTCGGAGCTGCGGTTTTATTTTGGACAGCCCACGCGTCGAACGTTGTCTTTAAACTGTGTCACACTAGTTGGTTCTGATAGAGTACCCTGTCGTGCACTTGTAATTTCTGTTTACTTGGCTTGCTATATTTCTGTACCTTGTTACGTCCCTCTGAGGACCTGGTTCCCTGCCAGTTTTGCAGCATAGACGATTACGGAGCACTTGGAGATACCGATGGAGTGGCATATCTTGCGAGCATGGTACCAGGTACTCACATTATATCTACCGGCATTATGGTTATTTCATATTGTTTATTCATTTGCTGTTGTAGCCTAGTTTTGTAGACTCATACTTCTTCTCGAGTCTATTCGAGTTAGTGTGTTATTGGGCGGCCGACCTTAGCACATTTAGCTCTTTCTTGTATACTGTTGTACATTGTGGATTGAGACATAGAGGTTTACATTTATGGAATATCTAGTTAGTGCCTTTATATTACAGCTTATACGTATTCGAGTCAGATCAGAGTCTGGTCGAATGCGTAGCTGGCGTGTCACGTATTCCTGGTCCTACGTATTTTGGGACTGGGGCGTGACATTTTACGCTCAAGATGAGACAAAACTGACCACCACGTCAAAAGCTGCTCTTCGTACAGAGCCCGAGGCATGTCTCTGCAATTAATGCGCGAGATGGGGGCAGATCTCTGCATTTAATGCATGAGATTTTGTTCTATTTTCAATGACTGGGAGAGCTATAATTAGGGATAATACGTCCACATCACCTTCCCTGCACATTACGCCATCAGGCTATTTTTAACTATAGGAGTACGCCGTATGCTATCTCCTCGAAATATGCCGACCTGGCTATTTTCAACTATAGGAGTACACCGTATGCTATCTCCTTGAAATACGCCAACCCAGGCTATATTTGCAAAGGTATGTGAACAGGCTATCTGATCCAGAATACGCTCAAGACCTTAGTCAAGGAGGAATGACTGGTTACCTTTATGCCGACAACCTATCTATGCAGCATCAACCTTCTACGCCTACTTGGCTTATACGCCAACCTGACAGCTATCGGGCTTCTACGCCTATATGTCAGCTATTGGGCTTCTATGCCTACTTGGCTTTTATGCCATCAGAACAGCTATATGGTTTTTATGCCAACGAGACAGTTATTTGGGTTCTATGCCAATCATCTCTACGCGAGGGGCAGTTACCTACGTGGCTTGTATGCCGTGATCTTCGCAGCAGTTATACGCATTATCTCTTAATGGGACACGCGTCGCATGCTTATTCAGAAGATCATTTATACGTGGGTAGCATTTATGATAACCGTCGCGTAAAAGGTGCGGTTCTCTTCGCTGTTCAGTTTTTACACCTATAAATAGAGACCTCCATCCATGGAGGTCAGAGGTCGGATTTTATGAGGGTCGGAAAGAAAGGTCAAAAAATTAAAGAGAGAAGAGCACAGACAGAGAGTAGTGATCGACGATTTTGGCATCGAGCATCCACTCCCTCTTGCAATCTTTAAAGCTATTCCTTCTTCTACCGCACTTCTTCATCATCGTGTGGTCCAAGGGACAAAGTGATCGACCGCAGATCAAACTCCTATAGCAATATTTACCCAGATAAAATTTTGTACTTAATATCCTCGTATAAGATTAATTGTACTTCTTGTTTGTAAACCTAAGAAAGGGTTTCGTATAAACCTATTTTTATTTCTTTTGTTTATTATCAAACACAAGATGGCGACTCTGCTGGGGACTACTTTCTCATCTGACGAGAAAGCAATTGCTCAACATGATGCAGTATCAGTAGGATCAATGAAGAAGACCTTGGTCGTCCAGTTCGACCAGTCAGCCTACGAAGACATGCTTCGAGCATGGGGTAGCTCTCATTCCCTCTCTGTCCAAGACAACAGAAAATTGCGTAAGGTATGGATGCCCCGAACATCCCCTACCATTCCTGCCGACTCTTTGGTTTTTCCGACAAACAAGGTTGTAGCTTCACAACCTGCGCGCCCCGCGCATAAAACTTTGTCTCCTATCTGTGACGTGGCAGACAAAACTTCTGGCAATGCCTCAGTGCTAATCTAGAAGTCTGCTTCGTGCCCTGTGCGTAAAATTCTGTCTTCCATCTTTGACGTGGCAGACAAAACTTCTGGCAATGCCTCAGTGCTAATCCAGAAGTCTGCTCCGCGCCCTGCGCGTAAAACTCTGTCTCCCGTCTGTGACGTGGTAGACAAAACTTCTGGCAATGCCTCAGTGCTAAACCAGAAGTCTGCTCCGCGCCCTGCGCGTAAAATTTAGTCTCCCGTCTGTGACGTGGCAGACAAAATTTCTGATAATGCCTCAGCGCCAATTCAGAAATTCCAAACGCGTTCCACGCGTAAAAATACATCTTCCCTCCATGGAAAAGCAGATGGTCCCTGCAATCTACGCAAGGGAAAACAAATGGCGGATTTCCCAACCTCTCGGCCTTTACGCCATCAAGAGAAGAATCTGCCCGCTCTCCAGATTACGCGAGAAGCTGATGGCCGATTGAGGACTTCCTCAGTTTTACGCCAGCCTAAGCAAAATTCCAAATTACGCCAGGAGAAGCCCCTAGGCGTAAAGAAGACCCAGTTTATGGATAGATACGCTCCTTATAGATTATGTGCTGCTCACATGGCTGAACTGCTGTATTCCTACGGTAGAGAAAGGGTTGGGGTTCCCAATATCCGCATTCCAACTGATGTAAACAGGAGGAACAAGCTGTAGAAGCATGAAAAATACGCCGGATGGCTATACACAGCATATTGATGCAGAGCAGCGTAAACAGAGGCCTTCAGAGCCATCAAGCATGCAACATAGATTTTTTCGCTAAATACAGCGTAAAATATAAGCTCAAAGGACCATCCGCGTAAGGCAGTACGTCCAAGCTGCTTCAGCGTAAACAGGGTGCTTCATCGACTCCTGGGCGTAAAACCTATCCTCTTTCAATGCAACATTGAAGTGTACGAGAGACGCTTCGTATTCTCCGAAGTGAACCTGTCAGATCCTGCAATGAACCTGTCAGATCCTGCAATGAACCTGACGTCTGGACTTCTGACAAAGGGATACTGCTCGACTACCCAGACGACGGCTATAATGATGGCACAGCACTGCGACCCAGGCTATCATTTACCGCCATCTCCTTTGCGTAAACTGCTTTTACGTGCACGAAGGGATATGCTGCCTTGTTTTACACAGGCAGACATGAGCTGTTTACGCTCTGCAGTAGACAAACGGCCTGCCACATCAAAAGCTGCACTCCGTAAGGGGCTCAAGGCACGTCTCTACGTCCAATGCACAGAGCAATGACAGTTGCTCGAGGCACGTCTCTACGTCTAATGCACAGAGCGATGACAGTTGCTCGAGGCACGTCTCTACGTCTAATGCACAGAGCGATGACAGTTGCTCGAGGCACGTCTCTACGTCTAATGCACAGAGCGGTGACAGTTTCTCGAGGCACGTCTCTGCGACGGATGCACAGAAGGGCTGCAGACCTTCAAAATATGCCTCCGCATTTAATGCACAGGATGGTGGCAAATCTCTGCATTTAATGCAAGAGATTTAATTATATCTTCAAAAGCCGTAATTCCGGCTAAGACGTCCACATCAGCACTCTGGCACGGTACGCAGCGGCTTCTACGCCCATTCAGCACTCTGGCACGGTACGCAGCGACTTCTATGCCCATTCAGCTCCTGTGCTCACTCGGCTTCTACGCCCATTCGGCTTCAACGCCCACTCGGCCTCTATGACCACTCGGCCTCTATGATCGCTTGGCTTCTACGCCCATTCGGCTTCAACACCCACTCGGCCTCTATGACCACTCAGCCTCTATGACCACTCGACTTCTACGCCCACTCGGCCTTTATGACCGCTCGGCTTCTACGCCTATTTGGCTTCTATGCCTGCTTGGCTTCTACGCCATGGTGACAGACATTGGCTTCTACGCCCACCTCTTCTACACAAGGGATACCTACCTACGTGGCTTCTACGCCGTGATCTTCGTAGCGATTATACGCGTTTTGTCCCTTAGTTGGACCCGCGTCACACGTTCATTCAAAGGATCATCTATACGCAGGCATTGGTTATTTTAACCGTGGTGTAAAAGGGTGCTGTACTTTCCACTCCTCGGTTTCTATACCGACGGAGTGGTCACTGTCACTAAAACTCTATAAATAGAGACCTCTATCAATGAGGAACAAGGTCGACAAAAATTGGAGGATCGAAGGAATTGGTCTAAAAACCTCCAAAGAGATCGAACCACAGGTCGAACTTCCAAGAAAGATCGAACCAGAGGTCAAGAGAGAGAGAGAGAGAGAGAGAGAGAGAGAGAGAAGAATCCGGAGCTCAGGCAAAGAGTAGGGATCGACGACTTTGGCATCGTGCATCCACCCTCTTCTGCAACCTTCGAAGCTGCTTTCTGTCTTCTACGGCACTTCTTCATCATCGTGTGGTCCAAGGGCTAAAGTGATCGACTGTAGATCAGACACCTATAGCAATATTTATCCAAATTAAATAAATTATACTCCCACATCCTCGTATAGGATCAAATTGTACAAGTTTGTTTGTAAACCAAAGAAGACGGATTTCGTGTAAACCCTATCTTGAATACATTTTCATTCTTTCGTTTTCCACCACAAACAAGATGGCGACTCTGCTGGGGACATCTTTCTCTTCTGATGAGGAAGTAATTGCTCAACACGATGCGGTATCTGTAGGAACCGTGAAGATGACACTGGTCGTCCAATTCGACCAGTCTGCCTACGAAAATATGCTTCGAACCGGGGGTAGCTCTCACCCTCTCTCCGTCCAAGACAACAGGAAGCTGCGCAAGGTTTGGGTGCCCAAGACATCCTCTACCATCCCTGTGGACTCTCCGATCTCTCCGATCTCTCCGACCAATGAGGTTGTAACGTTGCTCCCTCCGTGCCCTGCACATAAAATTCAGTCTCCCGCTACGCGCGGTACAGACAAAACTTTGGGCAAAGCCTCAGCGCTAACCCAGAAGTATCCACTGCGCTCTACGCGTAGAAACCAGTCTCCCGCTACGCGCAGTACAGACAAAACTTCGGGCAAAGCCTTAGCGCTAACCCAGAAGTATCCATCGTGCCCTGTACGTAAAATTTAGTCTTCCGCTACGCGCGGTACAGACGAAACTTCGGGCAAAGCCTCAGCGCTAACCCAGAAGTATCCACTGCGCTCTAAACGTAGAAACCAGTCTCCCGCTATGCGCGGTACAGACAAAACTTTGGGCAAAGCCTCAGCGCTAATCCAGAACTATCCACTGCGCTCTACGCGTAGAAACCAGTCTCCCGCTACGCGCGGTACAGACAATCTTCGGCTATCGATTATCACGTTCATATTACCTCTGATATCGATTGTCATCTCAACTTAGCACCCGTACTTAACTCTAAGTACGCCAGTGGTGTTAAGTCCACAAAAACTGCCATGTCCATATTACCTCTGAGCAGATGTATGCCTCTATCCCCGATAGAGTCACAACCCAGGGAGTTTGTCATGTTCATATTACCTCTGAACAAACCTTCCTAAATTCGGCTATCGATTATCATGTTCATATTACCTCTGATATCGATTGTCATCTCAACTTAGCACCCGTACTTAACTCTAAGTACGGCAGTGGTGTTAAGTCCACAAAAAACTGCCATGTCCATATTACCTCTGAGCAGACGTGTACCTCCATCTCCAAAGGAGTCACGATCAAAAGTTTGTCATGTTCATATTACCTCTGAATAAACTTTCGGCTATCGATTATCACCTCTGATATCGATTGTCATCTCAACTTAGCACCCGTACTTAACTCTAAGTACGCCAGTGGTGTTGAGTCCACAAAAACTACCATATCCATATTTACCTCTGAGCAGATGTATGCCTCTATCCCCGATAGAGTCACAACCCAGGGAGTTTGTCATGTTCATATTACCTCTGAACAAACCTTCCTAAATTCGGCTATCGATTATCATGTTCATATTACCTCTGATATCGATTGTCATCTCAACTTAGCACCCGTACTTAACTCTAAGTACGCCAGTGGTGTTGAGTCCACAAAAAAAAACTGCCATGTCCATATTACCTCTGGCAGGGCTTGTCCCCAAACCTATTATTTGCACTCTCGTGCGCAACAAATGGTAGGTCCACAAAAAATTCCCCTGTGGAATGTCCGTAATGGAAAGTAGTACATGGCAACTGTTCTTCGACGGTGCCTCCAGGACTGGTCCCAAGGGAAACGTGGTTTCAGGGGTAGGAATCGTCCTGGTTACTCCCGATAAACTCGTCATCTATCGAGCATACTCTCTAAACGAGCCCTGTTCCAACAATGTGGCGGAGTACAACGCTCTACTAATCGGGCTCCAAGTCGCTAAAGAGCTGGGGGTCGAATCTCTGGAAGCCTTCGGTGATTCTCTACTGATCGTCAATTAGGTCAGAGGAATATATGATGTCCGAAATCCAGACCTCATCCCCTATCACCAAGCAACGGTCGAGATAGCCGTGACGTTCAAAGGATTCTTCCTTGAGCATGTACCTCAATCTCAGAATCTGGAAGCTGATGCCCTAGCCAGTCTAGCTGCGGATTTAGCCACTCCTATAAGAAGGCAGAATTCGGTAATCCTTCTTAACAGAGATTTATTCTGTATGAAGAACAGCTTTCACATAGAACGCAGCTAAGTTGTGAGCACAGATCCCCCTAGAAGAGACTGGAGAAGTCCCTTCGTAGATTTCGTAGCATACGGAATCTTGCCGGAGGACCCCAAAGAAGCAGTATCCGTCAAAAGACGATCATTACGCTTCTACTTTGATGCATCTTCACAATGCCTATATCGCCGGACCTACGACGGACTGCTATTGAGATGTCTCTCTAACGACGAAGCACAGCAGATTATCCGGGAAGCTCACAACGGCGTATGCGGAGCGCATCAACCCGGTCCTAAGCTACATGATCGTATCAGGAGAATGGGCTATTACTGGCCCACTATGATCACAGACGTGACCAACTATGCAAGACAATGTAGAGCCTGTCAGGTTCATGCATACTTCATACATCAACCGTCTGAATATCTACATCCTACGGTTGCATCCTGGCCTTTCGAAGCATGGAGTATGGATATCATTAGTCTTATTCACCCGTCTTCCTCCAGAGGTCACCGGTTCATACTGGCCATCACGGATTACTTCTCCAAATGGGCAGAGGCGATCCCTCTTGCTGAGGTAAAGGCGTCTAATGTAATCAGCTTCATCAAGCGTCACGTCATTTATCGCTTCGGGGTACCCCGGAGGATAATTCACGACAATGGGCCTCAGTTTATCAGCCAAGCGTTTCCCGATTTTGCGATAAAAATTGTATACACAATATTGCCTCTACAGCATATTATCCAGCTGCTAATGGTTTGGCGGAAGCTTTCAACAAAACCATTATCAAACTCTTGAAGAAGTTCATCTCTTCAAACAAGAGAGATTGGAATAAGAAGTTGGGCGAATGTCTCTGGGTATACCGCACAACGGTACGAACACCGACAGGTTGTACCCCATTTTCACTGGTCTACGGGAGCGAAGCAGTTCTCCCCATTGAAATCCAGATCCCGTCACTCAGGATAGCCGTGACTAATGAGCTGACTCAAGAAAAGAATGACCTGTTAAGGCTTCAAGAGCTAGAAGGATTAGACGAGAAACGCCTCCAAGCTCAACAGCGCATCGCACTCTACCAAGCACGCATTTCCAGAGCTTTCAATCATAAAGTAAAGGAAAGAGTGTTCAAAGTCGGCGAGCTAGTTTTAGCCGTAAGAAGACCGATAATTCTTACTCACAGGAGTAAAGGCAAATTCCAGCCCAATTGGGAAGGTCCTTATGTGATCGATACAACGTTCTCAAATGGCGCCTACAGGTTAGCCCAGCCTAATGGAGACCTGTTAATGGCTCCTATCAACGGCAAATTCCTGAAAAGGTACTATGCTTAATCTTCTCTGCTCAAGTAGAATATAGCGAGAATCTCAATTTTGACAAAAGTACTTCCAAAACGAAACTAGTTGGAGCATATTCTATCATGTCCGTACGACCTATGAATAGATATATCCTACCAAAGCATATTCTATCATGTTCGTATGACCTCTGAATAAATATGTCCTGCTAAAAGTTTATCGAGAGTCTATCACGTCCATACTACCTCTGATATCACTCTCGCCCAAACCTGTCATTTACATTCCAAAATGATGGGTCCACAAAGTTAGAAAAGATTCGCTTTATTTATTCCCAAAAAAGAGCAGAATTACATTTGGGAAGCAAAAAGAAGAAAGGGTACATCATTGTGGGAGACCGATCAGATCGCGAATCAGCTGCACCAGTGCAGCTATCCTCTCGTTCCTGGAAACCAAGGCATCAGCGCGAGCCCGCTCCAGCCGTGCCTCGTGGTTGCTCATAAAAGACAGCTCGGCCCTTGCCCGAAGAGAACCCGCACGGGCGGCTTCTGCACGCTCCAGATCCCGTCGTGCTATGCTCAGTCGGCCAGTCGCTACATCTAGACCTACCAACGACTGAAAAGCCCACTCCTCTGCCAGAGCGAGTTTTTCCTTCAACTTGCGGGCCCTCGCTACGTTCCCTTCATGCTCGGATTGGCACTTCGTCTGAAGAGCAAGAGCCTCCTCCACGACAGCTTTTCTTTCATCCATCTCCAGCTTATGTGTTTCGATAGAGTTATCTAGGCTTTCCAGCTGCTTAGTAAGCCGCGCAGTCATGAGGTCGTATCTGGCCTGGACCTCAGCTTCAAGGCTGCCTCGAGCCAGCTGCAAGTATTCGTTAATAGGTTGCTCCAAACCATTAACCATTGCCTCCAGGGCGTCAGCTACCCCAGAATCGCCGAACTCCCTGACCGCCCCAATCGAAAACTGAGAAGCCTTCTTCAGACGCTCGAAGTCTAGATTCTTTGCCAACATCATTGATATCAGCATTTTCAAACTGGTGTAAAAGAGGCTGGTATACTGCTCGGTCAGCACAACCAGATCTGATTGAACGCCAAGAGTGGCCACGATATTGGCGAGTCCCCCTCCAGGAGCGGTTACAGACGATGTGGCCACGGCTGTCGCCTCAACAGGCGGTGCGACCAAGGAAGATGCGACAACGATGGTCGAAGTCATCGGCATACTCGCAGGAGGCGATGTCACAATGACAGGCTCATCCTCCTCTTGAGATGACGAAACTACTCAGGGTGAGCCAGCACCCGAAGATGCTTCCTCTTCAAACTCAGGCACCTCCGTGTCGCCACCAGAAGCCGAAGCAGAGCCAAAAAATGCTTCAGCGCTCTTCTTCCCGTAGACATCTGCCCCTGAAAAGAAGACGAGAAAGATAATATCGACACGATGTTAGTTTCTCTAAAAAAAGGAAGGGCATAAAGACGACATTTACCCACGGTCGACGGCATATATGTCGTATCTGCAGCCTGTACAGCTAAATCACTTCTTAATGATGCTAAGCAGGCTATCATACCTGGAGAAGGGGGTCCGATGGCTGACACTGGCAAGTAGTCTTCCAAGTCCTCCTTAAATTCCAACCGAGGCTCATCGGCTGGAATCTCGCCAGGTGCGCTCGCAGGCGCGAAAGGGGTCTCTCCCGACGCTGATCCAGATAAAGGTATATGGAACCTTATACTCAGCCCCTGAGGCGACTTCGTTCCACTACCGGAGGCAGTGGCAACAACGACAGCTTCAAGCAGGAGTTCTCCGTCACCGCCAACCAAAACTGAGGGTCCCTCTCCGAAAGGCGAGGAACCTCCAATCAAAGAGGCATCCCCAACAGGAGAGATAGCAGGTTCCTCCCTAGGAGCCTCAGTACCAAGAATCCGGAGAGGATGATTAACCGTCTTCTTCTTCCTCTTGCGAGGGGAAGTCTGCTTTAGAACATGAGCCCTTCGCTTCCCAGAGACTACCAAAGCCCTCGCAGGCGGAGGCACTTCACACCTCGGCACCGACACCAGAGGCTCATCCAGAGTAACGGACTCCTCACCCTCGTCAGAAGAAACCGAGAGGACTTCGACTCTTCCCCCAGGCTTGGGAGAAGGTACCCTAAAGCTTCCACGCATGTCAAAATCGCGATGGAAGGTATTGATCGCCACGTAGAACTGGGCATACGAATGGAGGATGCGCAACTCCATGGAGAGTGTGACGACCGGCACGGTAAAGATTGCTCCCATGCAACCCACGATAAAATACCGCCATCCTCTGGCTCCATCAATGAGTCCGCCCCTGGACCTGAAGCTAGTGACGGTATTGCCCACGTGCAACTGATCGTACCCAAACTGCCTAGCGAACCGATTGGGCAGGTAGGGCTCGAAGAAGCAATAATCTTCGCTTCTGTACAGCAAATAGGAGGGTCTGATGCAGACCAACCAATTAAAAGCTTCCGGAGAAATATTTGTCTTCCCTCCACCTGAATCCTCAAGCCTAATCTCCGATTGATTGCGATGAACAGAGGGGACAATGCAGAGAAGCTTCCAGCAGTGACTGAGGTTCAGTACCAGTCGACAGTCTAAAACTGTGTTCACGTTCCAGGGAGAGTCCTTGTAGTTCAGCAAGAAACTACCCCCCGAGCTACTACCAGGGCCAAGAGACATCACCCGGGGGTTGTGGAGAATTAACCATCCCATCAAGTACAGGTATGGTAATTCTACCCTGGGAAAGCTATCACGTCGAGCTTCATCGACGAGCAGTCCATCAGTCATGGCCCTCAGGCCAGCTTGTATACGGCACACCATGGCAGGGAGCAAGCCCAGTCTTGCCCCGAACACCAGACGCACGGCAGGCCACAAGATATTCCGGTGAATACGGTTCCCGGACGTAATGCCAGGCACCATTACTCGACGCAGCCATATGGAGAGGAAACCAGCCAGCCGGGCTTCCTTAGACAGAGGCCTGCGGCAGCGCCTCAAGTAACTGTAGGCCTTAGTGCCTTCAGGATACTTTCCTACCCCGTCATCAAGAATCTGATCTAGAGCCTTAGCATCCTCCATAAGATCCTCGACGACCTGGGCACTAAGTATGCCCAAACAGTTCACGGGCTCATTCTTGCCCCCCGAGACTTTCTCCGACTTAGCGGCCCTGGCCCAGTGAAAGAAGAGGTAGGACGTCCACTTAGTGGTGTGAGCCAAATCAGAAGGCTCATTATAAAAAGCAGTGCACGTGAAGTAGTGGCACATCAGCTCCTGATATACTTCCACCACCCGAGGGTCCGAATCCTCCAACTCCCGATTGGTGGGAACATACTCTTCATATGGGGTATCCCCCATCGGTAGTCTCGAGATCACTGCCATCTCTTGAAGGGCCAACCCCAACTCCCCCAGTGGAGTGGCGAAGGTCCTAGTGAGCAAAATGTATCACTCCATCAGCGCCAGAAACAGGTTAGGGTTGGGATACAACCCAACACTCGTCTCACTCACAGCAGCATACAGTCCAATGCCCTCCAGCTCTCTCCGAAAATGCTTCAAGGCCCAGTCAACTAGGCAAGCCCATCGAAGGTTTGTTGGGGTGATCCACCCATTGCACCGAGGATTCTCCTTGGGGTATACCCCCCCTCACCCCATGAAGTCGTTGCAGAAAATCGACAATTGGACCGGCTGGATCACTGAACTGTTTTCACTCGGGACGCTGCCCGGGCACAGTCCCCTGAACACCGTCACAACGCCGGAAGGGCGGCTGACAAACGACCCCTGGTCAGCTCCTTTCAGATGAAAGATCTTCCCCGGCTTGCCGTGAAGATCGAGAGTTAGCGTCTACGACATCCTCCTGGGATGTGTAGCATGGGAGAAAGCCGAGATGGGATAATCTCTCGGCATCGTTGGCAGATACAAGACAAAACTCTCGGCAGGGAAAACCCAGGGTGCTCTCTTGGGCTTCGTCTGGGACTGTTTGTCAATCATGTCCCCGAAGAGAAAAGCCGGCTTTATGTACTGGTTCCCGTCTATGTACGTAAGGGACTCTCCGTTAATCATGTTCAACAACGTCTGCTCGCCCTGAGCCGATATCAAGATCTCCCTTCCTTCAGGATACTGGGGTCCGGAGATAGAAAATGTCACGTGGGACAGATCCTCCAGATAATTTGAGTGCAGCATCCCGGCAGCGGAACCCATCACCTCGGCCAGTGGAGACTCATGCAAGTTAACTGCAAAAGTGCAAAGAAAACACGTTATTACAAATCTTGCAACATAAAGACCAAGAAACGACAGTCTGTGCTTTACGCCAAGACTGTACAAATTTGGTCATTTTACGCCGGAAGTCACACCCAGAAGCGTAATTGGCGGTATACAGTCCGTGCTTTACGTCAGACTACCAAAATTCTAGTTATTACGCCGGAGGTCCCATCCACAAGCGTAAAGCTAAAATTTTATAGTATACACCAAGTTTTCAGCAGTCAGAGCTTTTATGCTCAAAACTGCAAAAATATAGAGTTTTTACGCTGGCACATTAGAAATGTGGACGTAAAAGATGAAAACGTCTCCGTGCGTCATCTTCCTCAAAGCGGCTATCAGCACAGAAGACGACCTAGCGCGGTCACGTTCAACGTGTGTGAAGGATTTTTCGTCGTTCTTTGTCATCCCGAAAGCTTTACCTCTAAGGCCGGGTGCGCTGCTCGTCGGCGGGATGCTTCGCTCAGAAGGAAGTTCACCTTGCCCGACCAAAGACTCGCCAGCTGGGACAGAAGAACGAGAAGAAGAACCTATACCCTTTCCCTTAGTGGAGGGGATTTGCTTCAGCGCCATTTCTGAAAACTCGGAGTGCTCGGAGAAAGAACGAGGAGAAAAAACTCAAATAGTTGAAGGCTCTCTTTCGCAGAAGACGGATGAAAAGTTTTTCGCTCAAAAGCTTGGGATATATATAGAGTTCGGGTCGACTCCTCGAATCCTCGGACGGAATCCTCGAAACCCCAACCAAATCTCACAATCAATATTGGTTATGATTGGGTACTACGTAAGCCCACTATTCTCGAAAGGCGGACAGTCAGCAAATTCGAAGAATTTTTCGTGCAAAAGCAGGTCAGCGGTTCCTACGCTAAGGAGATTTTTACGCTCGATAGCAATAGATCTACGGTTTTACGCTCGCAAGCTATCAGTCTATGATTTTATGCCCGGATGCCTTTGTGCTTGGTAGCTTTTATGCTCGAGAGGCTACAAACCTACGACTTTACGCTCAGCAGATACCAAATCGATGATCTCACGCTCAGTGGCGTTTAGTTTACGCTCGGAGGCAACAGATCCACAACCTTACGCTCAGAAGATTTCTTTTTCACAGGCTACAAATCTACAGTTCTACGCTAAGGAGCTTTCTACGCTCGACAGCTACGAATCTACAATTTTACGCTCGCAAGCTATCAGTCTATGGTTTTATGCCCAGATGCCTTTGTGCTCGGTAGCTTTTACGCTCGAGAGGCTACAAACCTACGACTTCACGCTCAGCAGCTACGAATCTACGATTTCACGCTCGGTGGCTTTCTACGCTCAATAGGCTACGAACTCAGAATTTTCAGCTCATCTACACTACGGATCTCTGACTTTCCGTATATCCGAACAGTTCTCAAAGCGGTCGATTACAGGAGTTCACACAGAAGATACTCCTTCTTGACCTCAAAATATCCCAAGTACTCAAAACATACAGAGTTCAAACATTGAGAAATTACTCTTCTCGGGTCAATTGGAGGTTCATCCAGACTCCAGTCTGAATATCTCGTCTATCAAGATGGCAACCCAGTTTGACAGCCATTTTTCGACCCTGTTCCAAGGGATTTTCAAGAAATCATTCTTGAAGACGAAGTATGAACAAAAATTCTGTTCATCAGAAGTAAAAACAACAGTTCAGAGCTCTACGCGGTTCTTCAGTCCTAGCAGCAGGACAGTTCTAAATGTTCAAAATGCTCAACAACGTTCTATGGACTATTCGCTTTGCGTAAAAGACTGGACCTAGCACTCTTTCTATACAGAGTCGGCGTAAAGAATCAGACGTGTCGAAGCTACACATATTCAGACTTCACAGCAACGTATGGCAAAACGATCATATGCAGAGAAGAAAAACAATTTTATTAAAATCAAAATCATAATTACATATGAGGGAAATCCTGTCTACAAGGGGTTTTTCTTCATTTTTCATGGTTATATATGAGGAAAATCTCGTCTACAAAGGATTTCCTCGTCTTCATTGGAAGGCCGCCCCAGAATCTGTTCTACCGGGTTCTCGCATCGGTGCAGGTCTTCCTCTTCTTCTATGGCAGTTCATCGACCACCATAGTCATGAACAAGAAGATCGATGGCGGAAGGATACAGAACTGGGCATGCATAAATGATACAGATCCCATGCTCCGTACGCCATGACCGATCCAGTTGAGGCTTCTTTAAAGACCCAACTCGATCGAGGACAGCAGTTATAGTTTGTCTGCTCTTGTCCGCGGAGGTCTCAGGGGGAAATATATAGCCTGCAAGCTGTATGGTCTAATATGACCCTTCCCTTTCCTGGAAGAACCGCCATATAAAGTTGTTGATTATTCCGAGCAAGGGAGGCTAAGATATCCTTCCATGATCCATCGTTGCAGTGGACACTTGCTCGAAGACGCCATCTTTTTCGGCTCCTTACTGTCACCACCCCATTTCCAGAGCCGAATATTTTTTTATATTTTAATTTGGGTTAATTGTGTATTATTTATAATTAATTGTATTTATATTTAATTAATGATTGTATTATTTTTATATTGATTGTTTTAGGATTTTGGCTAGCTTGGACCCATGTCAGACCTTAGTGGACCCATGTTCGACCCAGCCCACACCCCTGTGAGACTTATTTTTGGGTTTAGAATATTTATTATATTTTTAGTGGGTTATTTGGAGAGATTTGGAGCTAGTTTGGGTGCTTTTGGAACCCGGAACCCGAAACCAAGTCAAGTAGGGGCGTTTTGGGAATTTAGAAACTTGTAATCCCCTTTATTAGTGTTTGGCCGACCCATTCAGCCCCTCCCCCACCCGTGGACAGCAGCCCTCTCCCCCCTCTTTTTATTCCACTCTTCTTCTTCACTTCTTCTTCTTCTCCACTTCTTCTTTCTTCTTCCTTCTTCTTCAAGGTGCGTTTCTCTTCCATTTTCTTCCTTCTTTCTTCCATTTCTTCTTCCTAATTGAACCCTAAGCCTACTTTTTCCCCAACCTAGGTGGGTAGAGCCTAGATTTGGTGTTGGAGCTAGATTTGGGAGCTTGGAAGCTAGTTGAGGTAGATTTGGAGCATTTTTGAGATTTTGGCTTGGGATTCCAACTCCCAAGAGGTAAACCCTAATTTTCCTCCTTGTAATTATTTTTATATAGTGTAATTAATAGTTTAGAACCTTCCTAGACCCTTAGGCTACCCGTGGGAGGAAGTTGGAACTAGTTTGGTTGGGTTTAGAGACTTTAACACTAGGTTTTGTGTCAATTTCGGATGGAATCCAAATTTGGCCCAATTTTGGGTGATGCCCTAGGTTAGACGGACCTAGGTAGACGTTGTCGGGTGTATTGAGGGTGAGTGCGTATCCCCGTTCGGACACGGGAAGCCGTGTCGCGGAGAAACGGGCGTTTCGGACAAATTTGGGACTTTTCGTCGTCGCCGATTCTAAGTGCGTGCGTGTTTCTGCCACGGACCTAGAATCAATACGGAAGCACTTTTTCTAGGATCTAGGCATCGTTTAGAGCACGTGGGTAAATTTTGGGCCGATTCCGAGTTCGTTTGGTGTACGTTTCAGGAGATTTTCCGAACCGCGCACCGCGTGTTCGTCGAAATGACCGAACGGCCATTTTGACTTGGTTTCCTTATTTCGGGCTTGTGCGCGCGTTGGGATAGTATCGGAGAGTGTGTGCTAGAGTTTTCGAATTATATTTTATATATTTTAGGGTGTTGGTGAGTGTCGGGGTCGTTGGGCGTGAGTGGGGCGTGTTGTTGTGTGTTGTGGTTGAGTGGTGTTGTGTCTCTCTATATATATTTATAAGTGTCTATATATATATATATATATATATATATATGTATGTGTGTTTATGTATATATATTTATATATATATATTTGTGTATTTATATCTATGTGCTTGTGTATGTATATGCCTATGTGTATATATATATGTAGATGTGTAAGAGTGTGTGTGAGTGAGTTGATATGTATATATGTATATATATATATATATATATATATATATATATATATATATATATATATATATGTATGTGTGTGTGTGTGTGTGTGTGTGTGTGTGTGTGTATGTGTTTATATATATATATATATATATATATATATATATATATATATATATATATATGTATGTGTGTTTATGTATATATATTTATATATATATATTTGTGTATTTATATCTATGTGCTTGTGTATGTATATGCCTATGTGTATATATATATGTAGATGTGTAAGAGTGTGTGTGAGTGTGTTGATATGTATATATATATATATATATATATATATATATATATATATATATATATATATATATATATATATATATATATATATATATGTGTGTGTGTGTGTGTGTGTGTGTGTGTGTGTTTATATATATATATATATATATATATATATATATATATATATATATATATATATATATATATATATATATATATATATATATATATGATTATGAGTTTGAGTTTATGTATATATGTATATATATTTATATATATATGTAGGAGTGTTTGTGTGTGTGGTTGTGTGTTTGTGAGAGTGTGTGTTAGTGTGTGTGAGAGTGTGTGTGTAAGGGTGTGTGAGAGTGAGTTTGTGTGAGTGAGTGTGTATATATTTATATATGTTTGTGTGTGTGTGTGTATATGTATATATATATTAGTGTGTGTATATATATATATATATATAGATATATGTGTGTGTACCTATATGTATTAGTGTGTGTGTGTGTGTGTATTTATATATAGTAGTGCAGATATATATGTATGTATGTTGGTGTGTGTGTATATATATATATATATGTGTGTGTGTGTCTGCGTATGTGCGATTGTGTGTGTGTGGTCATGTGTGTGTATGTGTGCTTGTGTCTGGGTGCAGCAGAGCGAGGCACCGGACTGCACACAGCCGCTGCAGCAGCTCGCTCGAGCGAGGCAGCGTCGCGGCAGCAGCAGAAGCATCAGCAGCAAGCTGCAGCAGAGCGCGCGGGCGCAGCGCCGCCGCGGCAGCAGCTCGCTGCAGCGGCCTGCAGCAGCAGTTCCAGCTCGCAGCAGCGCCGCGGCAGCAGCTCGCTCGAGCGAGGCAGCGCTGCGGCGCAGCGCAGCAAGCGCGACAGCAGCAGCCTCCTGCAGCAGCAGGAACAGCAGCGAGCGCAGCTTCGTGGCGAGCACAGCGCCGCATGGCGAGGCCTAGCAGGGTAGCGTAGCGAGGGATCTATAAGTAGCGAGGGATCTATAGATAGATTCATAAATAGATAGGTAATAGATATATACATAGATAGATCCATTGATAGATGTGTATATATCAATAGATAGATAGCTAGATCTATAGTTAGATAGATATAGATTGTTAGATAGATAGATAACTAGGTAGATAGATAAGTTGATAGATAGATAGATAGTTAATTAGATACATAGATAGATAGAAATATCTATGGATAGATAGATAGCTATTAGATCTATGGATAAATAGGTAGTTAGTTAGATACCTAGATAGATGCATAAGTTAGATAGATATATAGTTATATAGCTAGCTAGATAGATAGATTCATAAATTGGTAGATTAATAGATAGATAATTAGATAGATAGTTAGATAGGTAAATACTAGATATAGATAACTAGTTAGATAGTTAGATAGATAACTAGATAGGTAGATGGATAGGTAGAGGGGTAGCTAGATATATAGATCTATATGTATAGGTATATACATATAGTTAGGTAGATAGTTTAGATATCTAGATATAGATATACATATATATTTATGAGGAGGGTAAGGTAAGGTAAGGTAAGGTAAGGTAAGGTAAGGTAAGGTAAGGTAAGGTATTGGGTATAGATATATAGGTATATGCCTATATGTATTAGATATCTATATTTTAGCCTAGATTATATCTAGACATATATGTTTATGCATAGTTAGCTAGCTAGAGGGGTAGTCGGGTTGAGTTTAGAGAGGTATCTCAATACCTTGAGATACCGAGGTATCTCAATACCTTGAGATATCCAAGGTATTGAGTTTCGAGCGGAGTTTTTGAGCATGAGCCTAGGAATAGTATTGGAGTGATTTTTATATGCTTATGTGTATATATTTACGCGTGCTAGCATAGGTTTTAGAGGGTATAGGCGGGGTATATAGCCTAGGTTGAGGTATCGGATACCGAGGGTATCCCGGTATCTCAAGGAGGCGAGTTTGTGAGTTTTCTAGCTTAATGAGCTCGGTTTGACCTAGAATTTCAGGAGCACCCTAGTTTGACCTAGACGTAGTTGACTCGGTTGATCGCCAAAGTCAACTTTTGACCTAGTTTTGACCCAGAGTTGAATCTTTGGATCCAGAGTTGACTTTTGACCCAGATTTTACCGGTTTGACCCGTTTGACCTAGAACGACCCTAGAAGCCTAATTTTAGTTATTTTATGTCTGTTTAATTCATTAGAACCCTGTTTAACCTTGCTTTTCGCAATAGGTCCTTGCGACACCGGTTCGGATCGCCAGTTGCTCAGGACGTCAGGCGAGTACATTCTTTGATAGTTTTCATTATCTGATGATTATTATGATTCAGCTTCTAGTATAGTATCATCTGATTATTCTGGCACAATACGGGACACTGACTGATATTTCTGGATTCATTTACTTGCGACACGTATATTTCATGTTTCTGGCCTCTATTTTGGAATCACTACTGGCATCACCTACAGGCATCACTACAGGCATCATTCATGTTCAGGCTGGACTCATCTTGATTTGCGTGTCGGGTCTTGGATCCACTTGTATTAGTCGGGATAAGGAAATACTCGAGTAGACATGTAAATATTCCCATCTGGAATTATCATGAATCACTCCCTCTGGTCTAATCTGGAATGATAGCAGCCGTGCACCCAGTGCGCGGTGAGCCGTACTTACCCCTAGCCGTTTACATGTCGAAACAAGTATTTCAAAGTCACCGAGTTCATTCTTTATAGTCTGGACTCACTTGCATTCTTGTTGGTCTCACTTACATATTTCTGGACTTGACTCACTACATATATTTCATGCTGGACTCACTACACCTTCATGTGCACAGACTTACTCTTAGTGTAGATTTCTTGTATCTTACAGTTATTACTATCTTATTTCTGATATTCCTGCACCTTTACCTTTATGCACCAGTGATTTATATATTTCTTGTTTCATACTTGCTTCACTCTTCTTGCTACTTGCTATAACTGTTTTATAGTTTTTATCATTTAAATGGAACTGCTGTTAGAGATGTACTTGCTCCAGTCCTGACTGGACATATTTTTCAGAGTATCCGTAGGAGTGGTGTCCGACGTTTTATGGACCTGAGCCTGTCGACGGTGCAGACAGGGACCCTCTAGTTTTGGGGTGATTTCCGGGTTGGTAGCCGGGATCACTAAGACTTTGTTGTTGTTTTATTAGCTTTTAGCACCGGATTTGTCTCCGGTTTTGGATTGAGACCTTGTTTGTATATTATTTTGGATGATGTATTATTATTATTGATGTTGTGGTTGTTGTAGTAGTTGTTGTTGGTTAGACTTTATAGTTGTTAGTCTTCTTTGTTATCTTATCGTGCTTAGATTCGTGATTGAGGACTTGATTATCATTATGATATTTGCTCCTCCGTTTGGAGTTGAGATCTTGACAGGTTTATATATTGATTGTGTGGTTGCCCTCCTTTTGGAGAGGTCATGGCAGATTTTTTGTGAGTTATCTAGATAGTTGACCTAGACAGCATTCTACCGCCGATGCTGCAGCGTAGGCTGGACGTACCCATGACTCATGCCCGATTTTCCGGGTGCGGGTCGTGACACATTTTGGTGGCGGCCCTATGCAGGTCTCGATTCGCAATTAGTGCGATGTCGTGATGGTACAACAACTTAGTTGTACTGCTGCGAGCCTGCTATAGGATCTAGGATCTAGGATGAGGGTATACTCAATCACGACTAGGAATAATTCCAATCTAATGATTCTGAAATTGTTTTCTTTTGAAATATTACTGTCCTTCTTTGATGATATCGTACCTTGCACCATATTGACTTCTTTTGATCTGTGTTCAGGATGCCTCCGAAGACACGATCCCATTATACCGTTCCAGCAGTTGCTACCGAGCGGTCTGCTACCTCTCGTCCAGCTCGTATTCAGGCAGCTGCTACCGCTCCACTCACCACTCCTGCGGTCGAGGGAGCATCTGTTTCTCTCGGGGATCCTCCTCCGCCTATCGATCCGAGGACTACCCCAGTCGTTCCGGTGGTTCCTCCACCACTTCCTGCTCCAGTAGATGCCACGCAGTTGTTTGCGTTCTTCAGGGAGATGATGGACGCGCAGCACCGTCAGGTAGATGTGATGAGACTGGGCATTGAGAATGTCCACCAGGTGGCCATGACAGCAGTGGACAGGGTGGCACAGATTCAGCCACAGGCAGATCAGATTCAGCGCCCGAGGCCGGGCAGCATTATTGATTTTTAGAGGATGCGGCCCAAGGAGTTCCGTGGTACAGAAGGGATCCTGTACGCGGATGACTGGATAGAGCAGATCGAGGGCATCTTCAGGCTGGCGCAGATTCCAGACAGTATGCAGATAGAGGCAGCGGGCAGTCAGATGTTCGACCTTGCCTTGATATGGTATCGCACAGATACGAGGATTGCAGCGCCAGGGCTTACTTGGGAGGCTTTCAAGAGGCTTTTTAAGGAGAAGTTTTTCCCAAATGTGGCGCTCAGTACTTTGGAGAGCCAGTTCGAGGCACTCGTCCAGGGGAGCATGACAGTGGACGAGTACGTAGCGGAGTTCTGCCGTCTGGGCATATTTGTAGATGGCTTGAGTGAGGCAGCAAAGGCGAGGAAGTTTCGCAAGGGCTTGGTTATGGCGGTCAAGTCTTTGACCAGGAGCGACCGCGAGGCGACTTTCGAGCAGATAGTAGGAGATGCTCAGAGAGCAGAGGATGACTTGGAGCTCAAGTCCAAGAGAGGCAGGGATGATTCAGGTAGTGCGAGTGGTAGTGCGGGACCAACTAAGCGTCCCTATGTGCAGAAGGCAGCGCAGCAAGTTCAGGATCAGAGGGTGCCCACTTGTGCCTACTGCAGGAAGGCAGGACACACTTGGGATGTTTGTAGGAGGAGGCTGAAGGTGTGTTTGTTCTGTGGATCCGCTGCTCACCAGATGCGAGATTTCCCCACTGCACCTCCATTGGGTGGAGCACAGGATCAGAGAGTTGGAGCTAGGCCACCTGTGGCACAGCATCATGTCCCGCACCCGTAGAGGGATACACCCCAGCAGGGCAGGGCTTATGCGTTGACGGTCGAGGAGGCCGATGCTACGGGAGTCGGGTTAGCAGGTCTGTCTCTTTGTTCTTCTTCCTGTCCTTTTCCATTCCTTGTGGTGTGCTTCATTAGTACCTGTTAGACTTTCTTTGTGCTGTGGTAGATAGTATAGTGACCCTGATTGAGACTGTGATAACACGACTAGTAGGACCATGATCTTGTATATTGTTTAGGTAGAATTTCTTGACTGTGATTGTTGGGGGTTTGACCTAGAGTGAGTGTGAATGACTTTAAATTTCGAGGACAAAATTTTCTAAGGAGGATAGGCTTGTCACCACCACATTTCCAGAGCCGGGTATTTTTTTTTATTTTAATTTGGGTTAATTGTGTATTATTTATAATTATTTGTATTTATATTTAATTAATGATTGTATTATTTTTATATTGATTGTTTTAGGATTTTGGCTAGCCTGGACCCATGTTAGACCTTAGTGGACCCATGTCCGACCCAGTCCACACCCCTGTGAGACTTATTTTTGGGTTTAAAATATGACTTATTTTTGGGTTTAAAATATTTATTATATTTTTAGTGGGTTATTTGGAGAGATTTGGAGCTAGTTTGAGTGCTTTTGGAACCCGGAACCCGAAACCAAGTCAAGTAGGGGCATTTTGGGAATTTAGAAACTTGTAATCCCCTTTATTAGTGTTTGGCCGACCCATTCAGCCCCTCCCCCACCCGTGGACAGCAGCCCTCTCCCCCCTCTTTTTATTCCACTCTTCTTCTTTACTTCTTCTTCTTCTCCACTTCTTCTTTCTTCTTCCTTCTTCTTCAAGGTGAGTTTCTCTTCCATTTTCTTCCTTCTTTCTTCCATTTCTTCTTCCTAATTGAACCCTAACCCTACTTTTTCCCCAACCTAGGTGGGTAAAGCCTAGATTTGGTGTTGGAGCTAGATTTGGGAGCTTGGAAGCTAGTTGAGGTGGATTTGGAGCATTTTTGAGATTTTGGCTTGGGATTCCAACTCCCAAGAGGTAAACCCTAATTTTCCCCTTGTAATTATTTTTATATAGTGTAATTAATAGTTTAGAACCTTCCTAGACCCTTAGGCTACCCGTGGGAGGAAGTTGGAACTAGTTTGGTTTGGTTTAGAGACTTTAACACTAGGTTTTATGTCAATTTTGGGTGGAATCCGAATTTGGTCCAATTTTGGGTGATGCCCTAGGTTAGATGGACCTAGGTAGACGTTGTCGGGTGTCTTGAGGGTGAGTGCGTGTCCCCGTTCGGACACGGGAAGCCGTGTCGCAGAGAAACGAGCGTTTTGGACGAATTTGGGGCATTTCGTCATCGCCGATTCTAAGTGCGTGCGTGTTTCCGCCACGGACCTAGAATCAACGCGGGAGTACTTTTTCTAGGATCTAGGCATCGTTTAGAGCACGTGGGTAAATTTTGGGCCGATTTCGAGTTCGTTTGGTGTGCGTTTCAGGAGGTTTTCCGAACCGCGCACCGCGTGTTCGTCGAAATGACCGAACGGCCATTTCGACTTGGTTTTCTTATTTTGGGCTTGTGCGCGCGTTGGGTTAGTATCGGAGAGTGTGTGCTAGAGTTTTTGAGTTATATTTTATATATTTTAGGGTGTTGGTGAGTGTCGGGGTCGTTGGGCGTGAGTGGGGCGTGTTGTGTCTCTATATATATATTTATAATTGTCTATATATATATATATTTATATATATATGTATGTGTGTTTATGTATATATATTTATATATATATATGTGTGTATTTATATATATGTGCTTGTGTATGTATATGCCTATGTGTATATATATATGTAGATGTGTAAGAGTGTGTGTGAGTGTGTTGATATGTATATATATATATATATATATATATATATATATATATATATATATATGTGTGTGTGTGTGTGTGTGTGTGTGTGTGTGTGTGTTTATAGATATATATATATATATGATTATGATTATGAGTTTGAGTTTATGTATATATGTATATATATTTATATAAATATGTAGGAGTGTTTGTGTGTGTGGTTGTGTGTTTGTGAGAGTGTGTGTTAGTGTGTGTGAGAGTGTGTGTGTAAGGGTGTGTGAGAGTGAGTTTGTGTGAGTGAGTGTGTATATATTTATATATGTTTGAGTGTGTGTGTGTATATGTATATATATATTAGTGTGTGTATATATATATATATAGATATATGTGTGTGTACCTATATGTATTAGTGTGTGTGTGTGTGTGTGTATTTATATATAGTAGTGTAGATATATATATGTATGTATGTTGGTGTGTGTATATATATATAAATGTGTGTGTGTGTGTCTGTGTATGTGTGATTGTGTGTGTGTGGTCGTGTGTGTGTATGTGTGCTTGTGTCTGGGTGTAGCAGAGCGAGGCAGCGGACTGCACACAGCCGCTGCAGCAGCCAGCAGAGCGAGGCAGCGCCGCGGCAGCAGCAGAAGCATCAGCAGTAGGCTGCAGCAGAGCGCACGGGCGGAGCAGCGCCGCGACAGCAGCTCGCTGCAGCGCGGCCTACAGCAGCTCCAGCGCGCAGCAGCACCGAGGCAGCGCCGTGGCAGCAGCTCGCTCGAGCGAGGCAGCGCTGCGGCACAGCGCAGCAAGCGTGGCAGCAGCAGCCTCCTGCAGCAGCAGGAACAGCAGCGAGCGCAGCTTCGTGGCGAGCACAACGCCGCATGGCGAGGCCTAGCAGGGTAGCGTGGCGAGGGATCTATAGGTAGCGAGGGATCTATAGATAGATTCATAAATAGATAGATAATAGATATATACATAGATAGATCCATTAATAGATGTGTATATATCAATAGATAGATAGCTAGATCTATAGTTAGATAGATATAGATTGTTAGATAGATAGATAACTAGGTAGATAGATAAGTTGATAGATAGATAGATAGTTAATTAGATACATAGATAGATAGAAATATCTATGGATAAATAGATAGCTATTAGATCTATGGATAAATAGGTAGTTAGTTAGATACCTAGATAGATGCATAAGTTAGATAGATATATAGTTATATAGCTAGCTAGATAGATAGATTCATAGATAGGTAGATTAATAGATAGATAATTAGATAGATAGTTAGATAGGTAAATACTAGATATAGATAACTAGTTAGATAGTTAGATAGATAACTAGATAGGTAGATGGATAGGTAGAGGGGTAGCTAGATATATAGATCTATATGTATAGGTATATACATATAGTTAGGTAGATAGTTTAGATATCTAGATATAGATATACATATATATTTATGAGGAGGGTAAGGTAAGGTAAGGTAAGGTAAGGTAAGGTAAGGTAAGGTATTGGGTATAGATATATAGGTATATGCCTATATGTATTAGATATCTATATTTTAGCCTAGATTATAGCTAGACATATATGTTTATGCATAGTTAGCTAGCTAGAGGGGTAGTCGGGTTGAGTTTAGAGAGGTATCTCAATACCTTGAGATACCGAGGTATCTCAATACCTTGAGAATCCAAGGTATTGAGTTTCGAGCGGGGTTTTTGAGCATTAGCCTAGGAATAGTATTGGAGTGATTTTTATATGCTTATGTGTATATATTTACGCATGCTAGCATAGGTTATAGAGGGTATAGGCGGGGTATATAGCCTAGGTTGAGGTATCGGATATCGAAGGTATCTCGGTATCTCAAGGAGGCGAGTTTGTGAGTTTTCTAGCTTAATGAGCTCGGTTTGACCTAGAATTTCAGGAGCACCCTAGTTTGACCTAGACTTGACCGTAGTTGACTTGGTTGACCGTTAAAGTCAACTTTTGACCTAGTTTTGACCTAGAGTTGACTTTTTGGGACCCATAGTTGACTTTTGACCCAGATTTCACCGGTTTGACCCGTTTGACCTAAAACGACCCTAGAAGCCTATTTTTAGTTATTTTATGTCTGTTTAACTCATTAGAACCCTGTTTAACCTTGCTTTTCGTAATAGGTCCTTGCGACACCGGTTCGGATCGCCAGTTGCTCAGGACGTCAGGCGAGTACATTCTCTAATAATTTTTATTATCTGATGATTATTATGATTTAGCTTCTAGTATAGTATCATCTGATTATTCTGGCACAACACGGGACACTGACTGATATTTCTAGATTCATTTACTTGCGACACGTATATTTTATGTTTCTGGCCTCTATTCTGGAATCACTACTGGCATCACCTACAGGCATCACTACAGGCATTATTCATGTTCAGGCTGGACTCATCTTGATTTGCGTATCGGGTCTTGGATCCACTTGTATTAGTCGGGACGAGGAAATACTCGAGTAGACATGTAAACATTCCCATCTGGAATCATCATGAATCACTCCCTCTGGTCTAATCTGGAATGGTAGCAGCCGCTCACCCCAGTGCACGGTGAGCCGTTGTCATGACCCGCACCCGAAATTTGGGCATGAGTCGTGGGTATGTCCAGCCTACGCCGCAGCATCGGCGGTAGAACGCTGTCTAGGTCTCAACACAACATATATATCCTGTCAATAGTCTCAACTCCGTATGGAGGACAAAGATAATAATCCACAGTTCTATAATACACTCAATCACACGCTATAAGAAATAATGGCACGATGAGAATAAAAAGAGTTCTATAAAAAATGACCACAATAAGTCCAACTCAAATCCTGGGTCTAGATGACCTCACAAAGTCACAAAATAATAAATACAACTCAGTCTCAGTCTGAAACAATAAATACAGAAAAAGTAATCTAAGTATTGGTAGGTAAGATCTCCTCTAGGATAGGCAACTCCTCTGGGATTTCCGGAGTGAAATCTCCCTCTAATCCTGGACCGTAATGAGTGGGGCACAAGTTCTCCAGGTCCTCTGAAAAATGTTATCCAGTCAAGATTGGAGCGAAGCATAAGCACTAACAGCAGTTTCATTAAATTGACAAAAACTATAAACAGTGTAAGAAATACAAGATGAGAATAAATACTGGAAATGTAAAGTACTGGAGAAATGAAATAGGCAATAGAGCATCTAGCAATGAACAATAAACAGTGAATGCTAGAACAAGTGGAACTGAATAAAGAATAGACATCTAGCTAAGTGTTTGAATTATCAGTTTATTATGTGATCGGCTTGGGACTAGATCAGGCTGGTTATATATGATTAGCTATGATTCTTGTAGGTCAGGCTAACCATATGGTTAGCTATGATGCATGTAGTGGTCAGGCTAATCATATATAACAGCTATGATGCATGTAAATGGTCAGGCCGCACCCGACGTGAGAAGTGGGGTGAGCTATGATGCATGTAGATGGTTGGATATGATCACATAATCTACTAATAGTTCCCCATCCCCCAGCTAGCACGATGGATTCCAATCATGACTCCTCATGATGGGGATCTAGGGTGCTAACCCGTGTATCCATAGTGTCAGAATCAAGTATGTAATACAACTGAATTATAGAGATAATCAACAATAAAAACTGTCAAAGAATGTACTCGCTTGTGGTCCTGAGCAAGGTGTGAGGATCGATGTCCAAAGTGAGATCACAATGACCTATTTATGGAATATAAATGTCAGGTACTGAATTTAAAGGAAATAACATGTTTAACTAATTAAGAAATGAGGCTTCTAGGTCATGGCTCAGGCTATGCTAGGTTAAACCCAAAGGTACAAGTATACTAGGGTTTAAAAATAGGTTTCATATATCAAAATAATATATATAATTATCTATCTTGACTGATACACTATCTAACTCACTGTTTTCTCACACAGGTATCCTACACTGACCTACACATACTGAACTGAAATAGACTAATTCCCTCTCTGAACAATTAACTTCCCACTGAGACACACTAACACATGTTCACAGTCACTGTACTACCCACTAATACCTCACTGAGAACACACACTAATATCTCACTGAGAACACACATTAATATCTCACTGATTCTAATACCTCACTGAGAACACTGAGAACACACACTAATATCTCTTACACACACACTGGTTCTCACTGCTCAGCTGCACACACTGATTTTACACCCTGTATACTATAATCTAACTGATACCCTGTTCTCCTACACCGACACACAGGTATCTAACTAATACACACAAGTTATGGGTTCTAAGATACATACACAGGTTTTGAATACACTGAACACACAATTACTTCTAACTGAGACACCCGTTTAAACACAGGTTTAGACACTGATACTTACTACACAAATTCACAGAATGATAACTGATATAGTGAACCACTCACAGTTACACAGTCTGAAGTTGTTCAGACTACCCTACACACAGTTACACAAGTTGCACACACACTCAGAGCATTCTCACACACTTCCTGATACACTGACACATGTTTCACTCACACACACAAGACTCACAGTCACATAGGCACTCTAACACTCTACTAATTCTATTAACCATTACTCACACAGGCTCTTTAACACACAGGTTCACGGTCTGAATTGTTTTAGACTACACAGGCACTCCACAATGGCTAACTGATACACATCCACAGGTAAATAACACATATACTGGATACACTGAATTTCACATAGGAACACTCACTGACACACCCAAAACTCTGCACACACACAGTCCAAATACAATGTTCTACTGATACACTCAGAACCTACACTACACAGCCCCTAACTCACTGAACTACTCACAAACACATATAGGAATTCACATAGGGCTACACTCTCATAGGTTCACATACTAATACTTATACACAGAACTAATTGCCACACACTGACATTTGAATACTGAAAACACACTCTCATAGGCTAAACTCAACATTGTTCACTGATACACTTGATACACTCAGCCATACACACACACATGTATCAACTGAACTCCTCACTGACACACCCTACACACAGACACACTGAGAACTGATTATTGATACACTAAAACTCAGACATTCACACACAGGTACACACTGCCACATACACAAGTTTGCACGTCTCAGGCTCACTAATATATGGACACAGGGATGCACACACTGACACACAGTAACTTCTCACTGAATCTGGAAAATATCAGATACATACTGCTCTCTCTCACTCACTGAATACCTACACTCACTGTCTAGAATCTGAGAATTTCCTCACTCACTCCCACAACAATTACACACAGATACATAGGTATTACTAACTGCACAGGATCTCCCCCAAAACCCGACTGCTCTATGCTCCCTCAAATCACCACCCACCTATACATACTATGCAAAAATAGCTATGTATATAGATTTATATGTCAAAATATGCAGAAATTAAAATACAAGGATAGGCAAGACCCTAAGAAACATTTTATCAAACACAAAAAGTACAGAAAAATGGATTTACATAAGAACCCATAATTCCTCAAATCAAAACCCTAAAATTGAGTTCAACTTGAAGTATATGAGATGAAATCTGTCTACATGTAAACCCTTAGGGTTAGGGTTCACGAAAATTGGGGAAAACCAATGTAGGTCACCCAAAACCCTAGAATTTCCTAGGTCTTCATGTAGGACCTACGAAATCGAGATCCATACAAAAGAGGGTTCCCTAAAATCGAAATCTAACAGCAAGGGTTCCTGAAGGCCAACCACAAATAGAAAAACAGAATCAAATAGGTAAAAAATCGGATTTACCTATGGGAGATGGTTTCTACAATGAAGGTTCTTCTTTCCCAAGGCTTCTTGACCCCAGATCCTTGTTTTCCCTTTGTTGGAGGAGGAAGAGGGATCTCCTAGGTCTAGATTCCGAATTTGTGGTGGGGGAAATGGTTTTCTCTAATGGAGGCTAGGGTTTTCTTTCTTCATGAAGGAAAAGGGTGGCTCCCTTTTATATAAAAAGCTAGGTTAGGGTTTCCAATGCATAGGTTTAGGTTAAACCCCCCATGTTAGGTCATGCAGAACTCTATTAGCTCAGGTTATGGTTTTCTAGGGTTTGAGGTTCAACCCTAAAGTTGGAATTCTAGGGTTTGCCTAGAATTTGGGTTTCAAACTAGGGTTTAGTCCTTAGGGTTATAGTCCTAATGAGTTCTAGGATTTGACCTAAACCAAACACAACTAACAACATGTAAATAGTTTTAAAAACTCAGCAGATTAATTTAAATACATAATTATTCAAAATAGTGAAATTACACAAATGCCCTTATCTGAAAATGTGGTAGTGACAGCCGTACTTACCCCTAGCCATTTACATGTCGAAATAAGTATTTCAAAGACACCGAGTTCATTCTTTATAGTCTGGACTCACTTGCATTCTTGTTGGTCTCACTTATATGTTTCTGGACTTGACTCACTACATGTATTTCATGCTGGACTCACTACACGTTCATGTGCACAGACTTACTCTTAGTGTAGATTTCTTGTATCTTGCAGTTATTACTATCTTATTTCTGATATTCCTGCACCTTTACCTTTATGCACCAGTGATTTATATATTTCTTGTTTCATACTTGCTTCACTCTTCTTGCTACTTGCTAAAACTGTTTTATAGTTTTTATCATTTAAATGGAACTGCTGTTAGAGATGTACTTGCTCCAGTCCTGACTGGACATATTTTTCAGAGTATCCGGAGGAGTGGTGTCCGACGTTTTATGGACCTGAGCCTGTCGACGGTGCAGACAGGGACCCTCTAGTTTAGGGGTAATTTCTGGGTTGGTAGCCGGGATCACTAAGACCTTGTTGTTGTTTTATTAGCTTTTAGCACCGGATTTGTCTCCGGTTTTGGATTGAGACCTTGTTTGTATATTATTTTGGATGATGTATTATTATTATTGATGTTGTGGTTGTTGTAGTAGTTGTTGTTGGTTAGACTTTATAGTTGTTAGTCTTCTTTGTTATCTTATCGTGCTTAGATTCGTGATTGAGTACTTGATTATCATTATGATATTTGCTTCTCCGTTTGGAGTTGAGATCTTAACAGGTTTATATATTGATTGCGTGGTTTCCCTCCTTTTGGAGAGGTCATGGCAGATTTTTTGTGAGTTATCTAGATAGTTGACCTAGACAGCGTTCTACCGCCGATGCTGCGGCGTAGGCTGGACGTACCCACGACTCATGCCCAATTTTCCGGGTGCGGGTCATGACACTTATACGCTGGAAGAACATGATCTCCTTCTTCCTCAGGTCGACCCGACGAACTCCGGCGATCATCTCTGCGTGGTGATGGAAATATGGGAAGAACGGGTTAACCCCTATAGGCGAAAGAGGTCACTCTGGTCCCCAATAAATCCGCCATAAAGACAGCATCGACCATTTCAACGCTCCATTCAGAAATGTTTTGACTTACGAGGAGCGGTTCATGCTTCATTCAAAGCGTTCCAAATTTTGAGGAATTTAAAAGCTTTGAAGGAGGTCTTGTAGAAGCATGAAAAATACGCCGGATGGCTATACGCAGCATATTGATGCAGAGCAGCGTAAACAGAGGCCTTCAGAGCCATCAAGCGTGCAACAGAGCTTTTTTCGCTAAACACAGCATGAAATATAAGCTCAAATGACCATCCGCGTAAGACAGTACGTCCAAGCCGCTTCAGCGTAAACAGGGTGCTTCATCGACTCCTGGGCATAAAACCCATCCTCTTTCAACGCAGCATTGAAGTGTACGAGAGACGCTTCGTATTCTCTGAAGTGAACCTGTTAGATCTTGCAATAAACCTGTCAGATCCTGCAATGAACCTTACGTCTGGACTTCTGACAAAAGGATACTACTCGACTACCCAGACGACGGCTATAATGATGGCACAGCACTACGACCCAGGCTGTCATTTACCGCCATCTCCTTTGCGTAAACTGCTTTTACGTGCACGAAGGGATACGCTGCCTTGTTTACACAGGCAGACATGAGCTGTTTACGCTCTGCAGTAGACAAACTGCCTGCCACATCAAAAGCTGCACTCCGTACGGGGCTCAAGGCACGTCTCTACGTCTAATGCACAGAGCGATGACAGTTGCTCGAGGCACGTCTCTACGTCTAATGCACAGAGCGATGACAGTTGCTCGAGGTACGTCTCTACGTCTAATGCACAGAGCGATGATAGTTGCTCGAGGCACGTCTCTACGTCTAATGCACAGAGCGATGACAGTTTCTCGAGGCACGTCTCTGCGACGGATGCATAGAAGGGCTGCAGACCTTCAAAACAAGCATCCGCATTTAATGCATAGGATGGTGGCAAATCTCTGTATTTAATGCAAGAGATTTGATTATATCTTCAAAAGCCATAATTTCGGCTAAGACGTCCACATCAGCACTCTGGCACGGTACGCAGCGGCTTCTACGCCCATTCAGCACTCTGACACGATACGCAGCGGCTTCTACGCCCATTCAGCTCCTGTGCTCACTCGGCTTCTACGTCCATTCGGCTTCTACGCTCATTCGACTTCAACGCCCACTCTGCCTCTATGACCGCTCGACTTCTACGCCCATTCGGCTTCAACACCCACTCGGCCTCTATGACCACTCGGCCTCTATGACCACTCGGCTTCTACGCCCACTCGGCCTCTATGATCGCTCGGCTTCTACGCCTATTTGGCTTCTATGCCTGCTTGGCTTCTACGCCATGGTGACAGACATTGGCTTCTACGCCCACCTTTTCTACATAAGGGATACCTACCTACGTGGCTTCTACGCCGTTATCTTCGTAGCGATTATACGCGTTTTGTCCCTTAGTTGGACCCGCGTCACACGCTCATTCAAAGGATCATCTATACGCAGACATTGGTTATTTTAACCGTTGTGTAAAAGGGTGCTATACTTTCCACTCCTCGGTTTCTACACCGATGGAGTGGTCACTGTCACTAAAACACTATAAATAGAGACCTCTATCAATGAGGAACAAGGTCGACAAAAATTGGAGGATCGAAGGAATTGGTCTAAAAACCTCCAAAGAGATCGAACCACAGGTCGAACTTGCATGAATATTTACCAAGGGCTAAAGTGATCGACTGCAGATCAGACACCTATAGCAATATTTACCAAGATTAAATAAATTATACTCCCACATCCTCGTATAGGATCAAATTGTACAAGTTTGTTTGTAAACCAAAGAAGGCGGGTTTCGTGTAAACCCCATCTTGAATACATTTTCATTATTTTGTTTTCCACCACAAACACAAGCCTTCTTCTTCTTCTTCTTCTGTTAATCCTCCCGACTTGCGTGAATTTCTGATCCAGAAGTACAAAGATAGAGCATCTTCCAACATGTCTATTACGCTCCCTAGGGAGCACTGTTGTAATAGTCATAAAATTGTAGTTAATTATTGTTGTTCTGAAGCAAAATGGTCAGTTTTCGACCGGTTAAACTACTCTTTGTCTTTCCAGGAAGAGGAGCCTACATATGCATCAGTGAACATGGCTTCACACGTTCCTAGATGAAGGTCAAATTCAAGATGTCATCCCTCTAGAACTCCAAACCAAAGGAGATTTAACAGACTCCTTGAGAACATTGAAGCTGGGGTGTTTCGAAACACCCATTCGAGGTCACGACAACCGGCTTCGTATTTTTCTGATTCCGACACTGGGGGTCGCCAGTTTCCCGAATCAGATGCTGAAAGTATAGAGTCAATCTCTACAGAGACCTATACTAACCCTTCAATGGCATCCAGAGAAATGGGAGTCTATGCCATTGAAGATGAACGCGAAGAGGCTTCCCCATCAGGAAGTACTGAGCAACGCATTGCTGTGTTGGAGACATCTCAGAAAGAGATACAGTCCATGATGGAGAATATGCACCAGATGATGCTGACAACACACATCTGCTATAGCTCAAGCATCGATTCTTCTGACTCAAATATGTGTGGGGGTGGACTTACCACCATCCAATGCGAATCAGGAGCCTGCTCTAAATCAGGAGTCAACAGCTCCTCTACTTCCTAATTCGAAGAATGTATTGCCTTCTGTTGGAGTTACAATACAACTGATCTCTCACCACTCCGCGGTCCCTCTACCAGCTGAAGATCCAATGCAGGTAGTGCGGGAATTGAAAGCCCAATTTGATGCCTTGAAGCATAAGGACCAGCTCAAGAAATTGGGAATCAACCTGCCTTACCCAGCTATCTGGGATGAGATCCCTTTTCCTCCTAAATACAAACCACAGGCTATGGCTTTGTTTGAGGGAAAGACATCACCGAGCCAGTACATGAACTACTTCAGCATGATGACGGTGTTATTGCAAGGGAATGACGTCCTTCTCACTCGAGTGTTCAAAGGCTGTCTCTCGGGAGTGGCTTATCAGTGGTACCGTAGTCTTGCGGACAACTGCATTACTTCCTTTGAAGATTTCAAGACTTTGTTCTTCTTGTGATTCTACGAAGGAGGGATGGACATGTCTATGTCCTCTCTCATCGAAGTAAAGCAGAAGGAGAAAGAGAACGTTCGTACTTTCATCGAACGTTTTTGTCAAGCCACTTTGTAAATGCCTTCTGGAGTTCCAAACTCGGCATTGGTGGACATTTGCAAGAAGAATCTTCTTCCGGTGATCTCAGTGTTCACAGGACCATATCAGTTCCATGATTGGCCCTCATTTATTATCTCAGCGGTAGCCGCTGAAGAAAATAGTCGGAAGGCGCATGATAATGGAATTATGATATCTACCTCTGATAAAGGCAAGAGGTCATCCTCCAACAGCGACCATCCTCGTGGTTCCAAAGGAAAAGAAGCTTTGACGATCAATACATCCAAGCAAAAGACTGTGGCAACCACACAGACGAAACCTGGGACTTCCAGGCCCATTGAAGTATATTCTTTTGACGAGGACGATATTCCGAGCATATTCGAGTGTCTAGTCAAAAGCGGCAAGATTACCCTCCCTGAGGTAAAGCGGCCTAATGAAGTCGGCAGTACCGATAACCCCAAGTACTGTATTTTCCATAGGTACATACATCATCCCACAAAGGCGTATTATGTACTAAAGAGGAAAATCCAGGAGTTGATCGATGCTAAGGCTATCACTCTGCGCAATAGCGAGAAGACGGTCACAGCCAACATGATCTCTCTCCAATTTGGCAATCTGCCTCCTCAAGAAGTTCCAGATGGGGTTGTACCTATTTCCCTGACAATGATGAATATTGTTAATCTCCCTCCGGCCAAGGGTCAAAATCATGACCTGGTACCCCTAACTACCCAGCGTTGCGAGATTATGTGGGTTCATCCAGATCTGGTGTCAGAGATCGAGGAAGAGACTCAAGCTGCTAAGCTAAGTCTAAAAAGAACTCTAAGTGTAGACCATGTTATATGGTTGCAATATCCTCGACATCAAAAGAAGAGGTTTTGGCTACCGGAACCTGTTTAGGGAAAGCCTACCTCAAGGACTATGGAGGAAGTCAGGAAGATGCATCGGCAGACACTTCAAAACCTGAACCTGTCGTACCAGAGGCAGGTCCTTCTAGACCAACTTCGGCGGACAAGGGCAAGCAAAAAGAAGTGCGCTTTGATAAACCTTTGAAGAATATTCAAAACAAATGTTTGGAGAAGCCATATAACTTCGACATCCTGGCCCAGTTGGCTAATACACCAGCCAGATTGTCCATTTTTGAACTACTCAGGCTCTCTAAAGATACTCGTCAAGCCCTGAGTGAAGCATTAATGCAGGCGGATGCATATTTGACCCAGCTCAAGTCCCCTGATGAAGAACCTGTGGCATGTTCTCAATACCATAGTGTGATGAAGGTGGTCCCTAATATCACTTCCACTCAAGATGACATGCTGTTGAAACATAACAAGCATGACAGACCCCTCTATTAGAAGACGGACAATCAGCGAATTCGAAAAGTTTTTCATGTAGAGCAGATCTATGATTTTACGCTCAGGAGTTTTTACGCTCAAAGGCTACAAATCTATGATTTTACGCTCAGAGGCTACAAATCTATAATTTTACGCTCAGAGGCTATAAGTCCATGGTTTTACGCCCAGATGCTTTTATGCTCGGTAGCTTTTACGCTCGAGAGGCTACAAACCTACGACTTTACGCTCAGAAGCTACAAATCTATGATTTCACGCTCAGAAATTTTTATGCTCAGAGGCTACAAATCTATGATTTCACACTCAGAGACTATAAGTCTATGGTTTTACGCCCGGATGCTTTTATGCTCGTTAGCTTTTACGCTCGAGAGGCTACAAACCTACGACTTTACGCTCAGAGGCTACAAATATGTGATTTCACGCTCAAAAGTTTTTTTACGCTCAGAAGCTACAAATATATGATTTTATGCTCGAAAACTACAGACAGCCAATTACAAGGGTTTACGCAGAAGATGCTCCTTTTTGTCTATAAAACATTCCAAGTGCCTGAAATACACAGAGTTCAACATTGAAGATGACTCTTCTCCTTGGGCTATTCGAAGTTCATCCAAAGTCCAGTCAGAATATTTTACAAAAATTTAAGTATGGCCTGTTCAACGGACATTTCTTGCCCTATTTCAAGGGATTTTCTAGAAATTATTCTTGAAAATGATGGTTTGAACAAGAATCCTTCGTGTCAAAGAAGTGACAATTCAGAATTCTACGCGACTCCTCGTTCAAAACAACATGACAGTTGTTTGATAATAAACGAAAGAAATAAAAATAGGTTTATATGGAACCCTTTCTTAGGTTTACAAACAAGAAGTACTATTAATCCTATATGAGGATGTTAAGTACAAAATTTAATCTGGGTAAATATTGCTATAGGAGTCTGATCTGTAGTCGATCACTTTGTCCCTGGACCACACGATGATAAAGAAGTGCTGTCGAAGAAGGAATAGCTTCAAAGATTGCAAGAAGGAGTGGATGCTTGATGCCAAGATCGTTGCTCACTACTCTCTGTCTGTGCTCTTCTCTCTTCGATTTTATGACTTCTCTCCTCAATTCTTTGACCTTTCGACCTCTGTTCTCCGAGTTCTTAACTTTGGACCTCCGTGGACGGAGGTCTCTATTTATAGGGTTTTAGTGACAGTAACCGTCCAGTCGGCGTAGAAGCCGGACAGTGGAGAGTGTGGCACTTTTTACGCGACGGTTATAATAACTGCCACCCACGTATAAATGATCTCCTGAATCCGCGTGTGACGCATGTCCTATGATGAGGTAACGCGTATAACTGTTGCGAAGATTACGGCATGCAAGCCACGTAGGTAACTGCCCCTCGCGTAGAAAATATTGGCGTAGAAGCCAATAACTGTCACCATGGCGTAGAAGCCAAATAGTTGTCAAACTGGCGTAGAAGCCAGGTAGACGTAGAAGCCCAGTAGGCAAAGAAGTCCAATAGCTGACATATAGGCGTAGAAGCCCAATAGCTGTCAGGTTGGCGTAGAAGCCAGATAGGCGTAGAAGCCTGATGCTGCATAGATAGGTTGCCGGCGTAAGGATAGCCGATCTTCCTTCCTTGATTGAGGTCTTGAACGTATTCTGGATAAATAGCCTTATCATGCACTAATACAAATATAGCTTGAGTTGGCGTATTCCGAGGAGATAACATACGGTGTACTCCTATAGTTGAAAATAGCCAGGTCGGCATATTTCAAGGAGATAGCGTACAACGTGCTCCTATAGGTGAAAATAGCCTGATGGTGTAACATGCAGAGGTGATGATGTGGACGTATTAGCCATAATTATTACTCACCCAGTCTTTGAAAGTAGAACAAAATCTCGTGCATTAAATACAGAGATCTGCCCCCATCACGTGCATTAACTGCAGAGACGTGCCTCGAGCTCTGTATGGAGAGCAGCTTTTGACGTGGTGGTTCATTTTGTCTTCTGCTGAGTGTAAAAGCTCACGTCTGCATGTATAAAACTAGGCAGCATATTTCCTTGAATGCGTAAAAGTAATTTGTATCAAGGAAATGTTACTAAACAACGGTCTGGGTCTCTGTGCCGAACCATCATTACAGCCATCGTCTGGGTAGTCGTGCAGTACTCTTTGTCAGGAGTCAGGTTCACTGCATGATCTGACAGGTTCATTCGAGGAATATGAAGAGTTCACCGTAAAACTTCCATGCTATATTAAAAGCAGATGGGTTTTACGCCATAAAGGCGAGGTAGCAACCTTTTTACGCTGAAGCAGTCTGAAATACTCTGCATTACGCGGGTTATTCTGGAGCTATATTTTATGCTGTACTAGCGATAAAGCTCTGCTGTACGCCGATAGCTCTGAAGTCATGTCTTATGCCACACAGCACTAAAACTCTGCTTTATGTGGGTTTTGTGCATACTGCGTATAATCCTGTAGCGTATTTTTTATGCTTCTACAAGACCCCCTTCAAAGTTTTCAAATTCCTCGTAATTTGAAATACTTTGAATGAAGCATGAAACGATAAAGTCTGACTCATTCCTCGAGGCTGATTTCTTGGCAAATTTTTGGGAGTTTGTTGGGATTCGGTGTGTTCTTTTTTGCCTATATAAAGGTTGATGAGTTAACCTGTTCTTCCCACACTTCCTTCTCCACACAGAGATGGTTGTCGAACTTCGTTGGGTCGACTTTAGAAAGAAGAAGATCATGTTCTTCCAGCATGTAAGGAGCCAAAAAGAAGGCGTCTTCGAGCAAATATCCTCTGCAACGATGGATCATGGAAGGATCTCATAGCTTCCTTTGCTCGGGATGATCAGCAATTTCATATGGCGATTCGTCTAGGAGAGAGAAAGGGTCACATTCGACCACACAGCTTGCAGTTTTGTATTTTCTCCCGTTACGACGGTGGACGAGGGCAGACAAACTGACCCTGTCTTCCAGTATTGAGTTGGGTCAGAATCCCAACTCAATCTGTCATGGCGTATGGAGGGTGGGCTCTTGAATAATTTAAACAAGCCCAGTTTTGTATCCTCCCGCTATTAATTATTTTTTTATATGTCAACTATTGGGCTTCTACGTCTACTTGGCTTTTACGCCATCAGAACAGCTATTTGGTTTTTACGCCAACGAGACAGTTATTTGGCTTCTATGCCAATCATCTCTACGCGAGGGGCAGTTACCTACGTGGCTTGCATGCCGTGATCTTCGCAATAGTTATACGCATTATCTCTTAATGGGACACGCGTCACATGCTCATTCAGAAGATCATTTATACGTGGGTAGCAGTTATGATAACCGTCGCGTAAAAGGTGCGGTTCTCTCCGCTGTTCAGTTTCTACGCCTATAAATAGAGACCTCCGTCCATGGAGGTCAGAGGTCAGATTTTATGAGGGTCGGAAAGAAAGGTCGAAAAATCGAAGAGAGAATAGCACAGACAGAGAGTAGTGATCGACAATTTTGGCATCGAGCATCCACTCCCTCTTGCAATCTTTGAAGCTATTCCTTCTTCTACAGCACTTCTTTATCATCGTGTGGTCCAAGGGACAAAGTGATCGACCGCAGATCAGACTCCTATAGCAATATTTACCCAGATTAAATTTTGTACTTAACATCCTCGTATAGGATTAATTATACTTCTTGTTTGTAAACCTAAGAAAGGGTTTCGTATAAACCTATTTTTATTTCTTTCATTTATTATCAAACAGTAAGTACTAGGTGTCCACCTTCTATTGGTTGGAGCAAACAAAAAAACCCCTTGGTCATGTCTTGATCGGTCATATGCTTCTCTCTTTCTCTCTCTTTTTATATGGTACTATGCCTACTTTAAATCCCAACCCTCCATTCAAACTTCCATCCATCACCACCACTCATTCCTTTATGACAACACCCCACACACACATCCTCCTAGGAAACCTAGTTGCCCTAATCCCCAAGCCCCCCTCTCTCTCTGCATTAAATACTACTCTCTCTTTCTCCTTCACTTATTGCATTCTCCAATGCTCCTCATTAACTTCAGCCGAACACCACCCTCACCATCACCATTCTCTTCCCTCCATTACAACCCGACCCCTCTCCCCCTCCAAAACTGAAAACCATCACCAATAGCATCACCTTCCCGATCACCACCACCACTACCACCACCACCATCATCTCCACGACCACCACCAGTCACACTACCACCACCACCACCATCATCTCCACGACCACCACCAGTCACACTACCACCACCACCACCATCATCTCCATGACCACCACCATCATTACCACCACTCCCCTCCCATTCTCGTCTTCTTCTTCTTCTTCTTCTTCTTCTTTATTAATCCTCCTCCTCATCTTCTTCACACCATCATCTTCCACCACCACCATCATACCTGACCTCCACCACCCTCACAACTATAACCACCACCTTCACTACCACCCTCACGACCACACAACTACTCAACCTTCACCAAATGACCACCCAGACCACCTTGCTACTGTTGCTGCCTCTTGTTCCTATTACTGCTACTTGCTACTGCTGATGTTGTTGATACCTATAGTTGCTGCTGCTATACTTCCTATTGCTGCAGTTGTTGTCACGCCCCGATCTCTCGTAGGTAATCGGCCATCCCCGCTGGGCATGAATCATCGCACCAGCGCTTCCACGGGATGATCGTTCTCATCTAGACGTGATATCGCATGAGCGGAAGTCGGGCCCGTACAAGGCCATGATCTTAACAGATGGTAAGATGTCTAAGCCACAGAGTCGTACATATAGTCCGAGTGCAGTAAAATAAAAAATGTGAAGGCGATTGGTAACAAATTCACAGAGTCGTCAATAGCAGCAGCACTGAATAATACAAGTATAGAAGTAAAACAAGCTCTTTATTATATTGAACAAGTGTTACAAACGACGCTAGGCCAAGATTATAAGTTGTTCAAGCCTCTCTCTCTGAAACGATAAAAGCGTGCCAAGTGGCTATATTTGTGGAATAATACATAGACGATATTCCAATATTATGTCTTGTATATGTGCTTTAGTTCCGGACGCAACGCTCTAAGGCTCCAGAGCGAACTCCATGCCTTAGCACGCGCAAAGGAGGCATCCGCATAGAATGAGGTTCTCTAGTGCCCTGCAAGCAATATGGTGGATTATCAGTACATGAATGCACTGGTAGGGAGGCTTCTCGCCCGTTCGATAAATCCAAACACATTATATAGGTTTCGTGCACCATCTATTAAGTTATATTTCTATTCTTGCCTTAGGATCAGTTTTATGGCATTTATGAAAAGCATAACTCGTGTGGCAGTATGCCGTGCGATATAAGGGAACACGACGAGACTTACCAACTTACCATTCGTCCTTCCCTGTCCAAGAAAAACCAAGTTAAATCAAGCATGGGCATATATAATAAAATCCAGGGCAATAACATAAGCAAGCAAAGTGTCATGTGCGAGGTGCTCTTTCGGAGGCATGAGTTATGTGGATTATCAGGTGTGTTACAGAAGATTTTGAAGTATTCCATATATACAAGTGTGTTATACTCATGATCGTTCAGGTATTTTCGATTACTGGATGTAATGCATTGACTCGCACACGGATTACCGCTAAGCGAGGATGACTTATCTATATGAACATGAGTCACTGGCATAGCCATAAAGGACGAGTTATAGTCATTGACGAGGATGGAATACAACGAAAGTACATCCTGCCCAGTATGTAAGACTATCAGTCTTCTAGAGAGAATGGTACAACGTGAAGCGCACATGCCATCCTGCTAAACATAATTAAGACTTACTTGAGTTCCATCCAGATCGGATCGGCCCTAGTGCCGCGGAGACCGTCCATGGAATAGGATCCAAAAATCTTACTTGTTAACAAGTTATCCGCTACATGCAAGTCTTGGTCATTCAAAATTTATAATATGACCTGATAATTCTTTATTCTTGTTCTGAACGAGCATTGCTCCACGAGCTGTGATTCTTACTTTACTTGACATGATTCTCGTTTAGTGTTCAACTTGACTTGATGCATTCCCCTGGTTCGGGGACTGCTTTGGCGACCAACGGTCCAGGATACTTGTATGTTCATATTACACATAAGGACTATTTGATAGTCTTCTGGCTAACTAGATGCATACAAGATACAAGATAGTGTTACTTGATTATGGCATAATTTTATTGTGGCAAGCATTAGAACGAGACAACGAGTACAAACTACAAGTAAGTAGACAATCATGTATTTTATGTGAAACATAAGCATTTTCCATTGGCACGGGTCTAAGGGTAAACCGAGGAGTGAAACCGTACAGAGACATATCGAGCGACATAATCTAGGGCGTACAGTATAAACAAGTGAACAGTGCACTACATAGAGTATATAACAATCTACTCGAGGCATAACGGGGTCTACTTGCACGAGGCAAATGTAGCATGCGCGGGTCCATTGCATAAGCCAAGTTTCATTTCCATATTCAAAATAAGCAATATAAGTTAGGATTATTCCCTTAGCTAGGTGTGTTATATTCTTTATTAGCATGCAGGGGGTGATTCACCTAGTGACTAGCATGTATCGTCCATATTTTAAGTGTACTGGCTAAGCAGAGACAAGTTCATCGTATCCACCCACCTTAGCGATGATTCGTCTCGGTCGAGCGATACTCCGAGCAAGCCTTTGAAAGTCCAAGTCTGAACTCCTGAAGGGCCAAGTCTGGAAATCCTTTGCCTCAAACGAGTCATCTCGTTGAGCAAAGCGGGTTGGGTCGTTGCACTTACGCCATTTGAATCGGCTATCTACTTGAACAGAATGGGTCGTTACATTATACACCACTCAGAAAAAGTCTCGTCCTCAAGACTTCCTGAGTGCAAGCCATTCTATCGTATTATTGAATCTATTCCAAGCATAGCAATCGGTACCACTAGATCCATTCCAACACAATTTCCTAGTCGTTCCTTATTACCGTGTTGCATGTATGTTGGGTCGGTCTTATTGAATTACTCTATCATTCAATCCAAGCTGTGACTCACTCTCTATTGCGCCTTAGCGCAGAACATATATCGCTTAGCACGAGGTCCGTTATAATCCATCTTGAATAATGATCTAGGGCTGAGGCAAACTTATACAAGTCATTATACTTGTCAATGTGAGTCTAACATTTTTACTTGCACTAGCATTTGAGATCAGCATATCTTGAGTCTGGATCGTGCATATATTCAAAGCATCATTTAAACATATGCATGTCAACCAACTTAGCTATAGCGAAGTCTTTGCATTCGAGTTTAACATATCATTGAGTCTTGGATCATGCACACGTTCAAGGCATCTCTCAAACATATGCATTCAACCAAACTTAGAGATAGTTAAATCGGATAAGCTACTTGTGAAAATCTCAAGGGTTCTTGTTTCATGAATCACAAGGATACTTCTGGCAGGGTCAATAAAATTCTAAGTCATTTCCATTCCAACTCAAACCAAGTATTTTTACTACCGTTAAGCATGATCTATCTGATTTAATCGACTAGTGTTCATTCGTTCGGGTTAAACATAGCACACACTTACCATTCCCAGTATAACTCTAAGTCTTGCTGGCCCAGTTCTATGGTTTATTCAAGCAACATGCTAAAGTCGGTCATACAAGTTTTTTCACTCGGCACAGGATCGTTTGCCTAATTACTAGGTCAGCTCATAAGGTCATAGGTACAAGTTCAAGCACACGATTCATCATGCAAATTCATCGCACGATGCTTGCCCCAATTCCTAAGGTCAAACCATTGTTCGTTTGCACGAAATATTCTACCCAAGTTTGTTTCACTTAGATTTCTAAACATCGAGCACGAATCATCCTACTCTCATTAACATGTTCGTTTGCACCGGATTCGAGTTCGTTCAGGCAATCCATGATATATCCAAGTTGCAGGACAAGCCTAGCAATTCACATAGTCTATCTCCTCAAGCTTGTTTTTAAAGGGTCTATATATCCATTCTATGTCTAGACCACCATGCCATTCTTCAGTTCTAAACCTTTGATTATAACTCCAAGTCGTCCAACAAGATTCATGTATCCGTTCATAAAATCATCAAGTGTGATTTACTCAAGGTTCAAGGTTAACTTATCCTAAGACACTTCTGATTCACTTGTATTTCCAAATTCGTCTTATCATGTCAAACCATAAGTCAAGACAATCCATTAGTTGTCACGCTCTGATCTTCCGCAAGTTCGATCATCCTTATTGGACGTGAGATTACCACGCCAATGCTCCATCTGTATAATCTTTCTAATTCGGATGTGACACATGTACGAGCATAGAGTTCTCGCACAAGACAAGGATGTCGAACGTTATGGTTATCTTTGAAATGATCGAGACACCCTATTATTTTATTTTGCTCCATCCAAATTATATATAAAATTCATTAAGTCATGTCCGTTCATGCAGTGATTATAATCGTCTAGCAAAATTATTCAACTACAATGTTACCATTTGATAAATCCATAGTCTACTTCTGGCATTCCTCAAGAAACTAAGTTTAAATATTCAAGCCAAAGTCTATCAACTTTTGATACATTCCATTCATCGAGGTCGTTTGAAATAATCATCGAACATGTTCCCGTGAGTTCGATTATCCACGCCGTACGTGAAATCACCATGCCGGCGCTCCCGCAGGATAATCGTTCTCGCTGGGACTGATTTTGAAGGTTATTTTTTTGAACTTGATTCAAGACCGTTCTTCCAAACTCCAGGTCAAATTCGTTATCGCTCATCTCTTTCATCGAACCATAATATTCTTTCTCGGTCTAACTTCTATTTGAGCGATATTGTATTCAAGTTCAATCAATTTGATCCAATCCAAAATTGCTTGCACGATCCTCCAAGTTTCCAACAAGTTTTCTTAACCAAGATATCGATTTCCATTTCTATGAATCCCTATTCGATATAAGCCTTATCATTTATTCAAGATATTCTCAAATCATTTAATCTAACTATCATACGAGACCTATGCATCTGTTTGGACATTTCTAAAATAAACCATACACCACTCAGGAATCGAGTCAACTAATCAAATCCTCAATCGTGTTCGCATCAATCGCTAGCATATTCACCAAGTCGTTTCTTAGAATTCCTGTACGATACCTAAGCATTGCCTGATAAATCTTAGTCTTGTATATATCCTGTTGGTAGTCATCCAAGTATACAATATTCAATTTGTATCTTCCAGATATGAAATACCGTTCGAGCTATTTTCTAAAATCTAAGAACGATTCTCTATGTTTGCCTAAACGATAATCTGATAATATTTCTTTCGGTTGCCATTCTAAGTCTGACTTGTCTTTTCCTGAACGATGTCCCAATCTTGCTTACAACTAGCTTGCACCAAAAAGGTCTTGGCGCACGATACTCAAAGTAACTTAGCTAAAAGGCTGTGTGCATAGCTAACCGTTCGAACAATATTCTATTCCGCACACTAACCATCTTGAAAATTATATATAGGTATTCTGGTTTGCACGTAACTTACAAAATTCTAGTACAAGTCTATTCCAACCAAGTCTAACACAGGTTGGCACAAAGGCCTTCGTATCATGATTTCGTACAAGCAATCATATCATTCACATACATATTTTAAAAGTATTTAGACTTATTGTTTGGAACATCCTATTGGGTCAACGAGAGAGTGTATGCACATAACCCACGAACGATCTTTCAAAACTGAGAAGATCGATAAGAAGTCCAAAGACATAAAGCCATGCTCTAATACCAATATGTCATGCCTCGATCTCCCGCAGGTAATCGGTCGTCCCTGCTGGGCGCGAATCACCGCGCCAGTGCTCCCGCTGGACGATCGTTCCCATCTGGACGTGATACCATACGAGCGAAAGCAGCACCCGTGCAAGACCATGATCCGAATAGGCGGTAAGATATCTAAGCCACAGAGTCGCATAGATAGTCCGAGTGCAGCAGAATAAGAAATGCACAGGCAATTGGTAACAAGTTCACAGAGTCATCAATAGCGAAAGCATTGATAATACAAGTATAAAAGTAAAACAAGCTCTTTATTAATATTGAACAAGTGTTATAAATGACGCTAGGCCGAGATTATAAGTTGCTCAAGCCTCTCTCTCTGAAACGATAAAAGCGTGCCAAGTGGCTACATTTATGGAATGATATATAGGTGATGTTCTAATATTATGTCTTGTATATGTGCTTCAGTTTCGGACGCAATGCTCCAAGGCTCCAGAGCGAACTTCACGCCTTAGCACGCACGAAGGAGGCATCCGCAACGAACGAGGTTCTCCCGCACCCTGCAAGCAATCTGGTGGATTATCAGTACATAAATGCACTGGTGGGTAGGCTTCTCGCCCGCTCGATAAATCCAAATATGTTATATAGGTTCCATGCACTATCTATTAAGTTATTATTCTATTCTTGCCTTAGGGTCAGTTTTATGGCATTTATGAAAAGCCTAACTCGTGTGGCAGTGGGCCGTGCGATATAAGAAAACTTGGTGAGACTTACCAACTTACTATTCGTCCTTCCCTGTCCAAGACAAACCAAGTTAAATCAAGCACAAGCATATATAATAAAATCCAGGACAATAACATAAGCAAGCAAAGTGTCATGTGCGAGGTGCCATTTTGGAGGCACGAGTTATACGGATTATCAGGTGTGTTGCAGAAGATATTGAAGTATTCTATATATATAAGTGTGTTATACTCATGATTGTTCATGTGTTTTTGATTACTGGATGCGATGCAATAACTCGCACGCGGATTGCCGCTAAGCGAGGATGACTTATCTATATGAACATGAGTCGCTGGCATAGCCATAAAGGATGAGTTATAGTCATTGACGATGATAGAATGCAACGAAAGTATAAGGGCTATAAGCCATCCCGTCCAGTACGTGAGACTATCAGTCTTTTAGCGAGAATGGTGCAGTGTGAAGCGCACACAACATCCTGCTAAACATAATTTAGTCTTACTTGAGTTCCATCCGGATCGGATCGGTCCCAGTATCCCGGAGATCGTCCGTGGAACGAGATCCAAAAATCTCACTTGTTAACAAGTTGTCCGCGACACGCAAGTCTTGGTTATTCCAAATTTGTCACTACCATATTTTCTAGGAAAGGGTATTTTAGTCATTTTATAATTAATTAAATATTATACATGTGAATAATTATTTATTATATTATTTAATTATTATTAGAAGTTAGTTTATTATTTTGGACTTGTGTTAGTGGACCTAACTAGTTTAGTTTAGACTCATGGACCAACATGTATTAATTGTTAGAATTGAGCCAAACTAGAAAGCCCATTGATTAGGAGGATGATTAGTTTAATTAAACCATTAGCCCAGAACCTTTCCTCCTTAATTATTTCTTTATGAGAGGCCTCAAGGGATATAATAGACATTACATAGTAGCTTGAGGGAGGGGCAAAGGGGGCCGACCATTATAAAGAGGGGGGAAAAGTTTCTCTCTCCTCTTTTTATTTCAAATATAGATCTATAATTTTTCTCAACCAAATTTTCTCATTCTCACGTCATTTCTCTACCAAATTTTATTCCAATTCCTTCGTAAATCACAATTAGAGGCTAGTAGAGTAAGGATCTAGAAGGAGGGAGTAAGGATCTACAAAGAGGAGCAAAGATCTACAAGTTGGAGGCCAATTTTATCAAATTTGGAGGTTGCATTGGGAATCCATCTCCCAATAGGTACAATTCAGTCCCCCCCTTAAATTAGATTCTAAATCTGAGATTTAACCATGAGAAATCAACCCATATGCATAGGCTACCCATAGGATTTGGAATTGAGTTCATATGAGGCCTATTGAGAAAGTTATGGTACTTTTTGTGTCAATTTTGGTAGAATTCCTAGATTGACACTTGTTGTGTTTGTCAATTGGTCCTATAGATCAATTTGATATATGTTTGTGTGTTTGTGGCTAGTGTCGTATCCACAATTGGGTACGTATAGTTCGTATCCCAATAATTTGGTGATACATGTTGATTTGGGGGTTTTTCCTCCGACACAGGACTTTGTGCATGTCACATTTTGACACGGACAGGTAGATATGTGTTTGACTCTTTCTATTATTCATAAATAATATATTAGACTTGGTTGTGTCCTTCGGGGTACGTTTGGTTGTATGGTGGACTCGTGTCACAAGCGTATCATAGATCTAGTGTAATACGGGTGTGATGCCCTCCACGTGTTTGTTGTATTTTGTTTCTAGATCTAAGTTCTATTATTCTTAGCCATTTGTAATAAATGTATATATATATATATATATATATATATATATATATATATATATATATATTATTATGTATATATATGTAGTTATATGTACTAGTGCATTAGTATCTATATGCATATGTATTTATATATATATGTGGTTATACATCTATATATATAGCTAATTGAATAGTATGATATATGTATATATGTATATTGATAAGTGTATATACATCTATGTATATGTATATATATGTGATGTTATATATATATATATATATATATATATATATATATATATATATATATATATATATATATATATATATATATATATATATATGTGTGTGTGTGTGTGTGTGTGTGTGTGTGTCTGTGTGTGTGTGTTATAGAGTGAGTGTGTGCATATAGGTGCATTGATATGTTTATATATCTAGATACTTTGTAAAGTACATAGTTATATGTATACATGCATTTAGAAGTATGATACTAGTGGGTGTGCTTGTGTGTGTGTAGGGGGGAGGGGGAGGAGAAGTGAACCAGTGCACCAATGCTTCACAAGGCAGTAAGCAGCAACAGCCACTGTAGCAGAAGCAAACGCAGTAGCAGCAAACACAACTACAGCAGTAACAGAGGCTACACCAGCAGTAGCAGCAGCTACAACAAGCAGTAGCAGCAAGTCCCAGCAGCAGCAGCAGCAGTCAGTGCAGTGAAGCCTCGACCAGTAGCAGCAGCAGCAACAACAGTTTCGAGCAGTCAGTGTAGTGAAGCCTCGACCAGTAATAGCTTACCTAGCCTCGACCAGTAGCAACAGCAGCAACAACAGTTTCGAGCAGCAGGGTATTCTTCAAGTTTCAGCTAGGTAAGCTATTAGTTAGCTAGTTAGTTATTGATAAGTTAGTTTCTTTAGTTATTTTAGTTAATAGTTAGTTGGTTAGTTAACTAGTAGTAGTTAGCTAGTATTTATTAGTAGCTTGATATTTATCTAGTTAATTGATTATATATATATATATATATATATATATATATATATATATATATATATATATATATATATGTACTAGTATCTATAGTTTAGTATTATATATATAGATATGTGTACATGTATATATATATGTATTAGTAGTTAGTGATTAGTTAGTAGTTGTATTAGATTGATATATATGTTAGTCATTAGATTGGGTAGCTAATATATAATAGAGTGACATTACCTTGAGATACCAAGGTAAGTGTCAAGGTATTGGTCGATACTCAAGGTATTAGGTTTGGGTATTGTGATTGGTGTTTAGTGGTGCGATATCGCATTGGTTCAAAGCCGAGGTATCCATTTAACGTTTGCCATTAGGACTAGTATATTTAATATTGATTGTATATATATATATATAATATGATATTTTTATATATTTTTAGTTGTGTATTTTACGATACGGTATCATATTGACTTTATAGTATCCTAATTAGCAAGTGTGGCCTAGTTACATAGTGTATGGACCCCATATCCTAGAGATAGACTCATACAACCTAGAAATAGCTAGTTTGACCATGTTTGACCATTTTGACTTAGAGTTGACCTAGTTTGACTGTTTTGACTTAGAAATGGCTTGTTGACCTAGAAGTTGACTAGTTTAACTTATTTTCATTCCGAAATCTTATATTGATATTATATTCCATATCTAGGTCTTCGAGGCATCGTATCAGACATTTGTGAGACTATTCACCAAACTTTAGGCGAGTATATTATCTGATAGTTTCTTATTTATGATATCCTCTATGTTTATTGTATTTAGTGTAGATATCCATATTTTCTTGACACGATGGTTACACAGATTGGTATATCCGGATCTTATCATGAGATGTTATTCCTTGGTATATGGTGTATCTTGTGCAAGCCTTGTTTTATTGTTCTTCTTGTACATGTACAGATACTGATTCTCGGGAAGACTTGCTATCTTCCTAGGGAATCCTGTGCCATAGCGTACCATGGTTGGATCCACTATACCAGTCGGGGTTGGAGAGTATGTAGGGTAGATATGTGATCATACCCTCCTTGTATCAAGACTTGTTCTTGAATAGTGTTAATCATATACCGCACGTATGATTAGCCATGCCATAAATCTTGTATCAAGTTTCCAAGCCGATCACATGTTAAAGCTAGTACTTACACACATAGTCAATAGTATTCTTGATCATTGTCATATTGTTCATTCTTGTATTTACTTCTAATATTTCCTTATTGTATATCTCTCTTGTATCTATTGTTGCATCTTGTATATTCATATCTATTTACTGTTACATAGTTTATATCATTGATTAGAACTGCTATTAGAGTTGTACTCTGCTCCTTTCCTGACTGGATATTTTTTTTCAGATGATACTGAGGAGTGGTATCCTACACATTACGGACCTCAGGATGTTGTAGGCTTAGAGTCAGAGACCTTGGCTCAGGAGGGACTCATCCCGACTGAGACAGATGACCCGGGACCTATAGCTTCTTAGTATTCTTTTGTACTGGATTTGTCTCCAGCTTATTGTTTATATTTTTTCTGACTCATTGATGTTATTATTTTAGACTCATGAGTGTATTGTGACTATTCTATTCTTTATCATATTCGGGCTTATTTCTATCTTAGATCTGTGATTGAGTATATTGATATTATTGGTGGCTCATTATATTATTAGATAGATTTTTCAAACAGCGTTCTACCGCCGATTCTGTGGCAGAGGCTGGACGTTGTTCCCGACTTATACCCTTACACCGGGTATGGGTCGTGACAAAATTCACAACATAAAATGATAATTCTTGATTCTTGTTCTGAACGAGCATTGCTCCAGGGGCTGTGATTCTTGCTTTACTTGATATGATTCTTGTTCAGTGTTCAACTTGACTTAATGAATTCTCCTGGTTCGGGGACTGCCTTGGAGACCAACGGTCCTGGATACTTGCAGGTTCATATTGCACAAAAGGACTATTTGATAGTCTTCTGGCTAACTAGATGCATGTACGATACACGATAGTGTTACTTGATTGTGGCATAATTTTATTGTGGCAAGCATTGGAACGAGGCAATGAGTACAAACTATAAGTAAGCAGGCAAGCATGCATTTTATATAAAACATAAGCATTTTCCATTGGTACGGGTCTAAGGGTAAACCGATGAGTGAAATCGTATATGGACATATCGAGCGACATAATCTAGGGGCATACAGTGTAAACAAGTGAACAATGTACTACATAGAGTATGTAATGATCTACTCGAGGCATAGCGGGGTCTACTTGCATAAGACAAATGTAGCATGCGAGGGTCCATTATATAAGCCAAGTTTCATTTTTATGTTCTAACACAAGCAATATAAGTTAGGATTATTCTCTTAGATAGGTGCATTGTATTCTTTATTAGCATGCAAGGGTGATTCACCTAGCGACTAGCATGTATCGTCCATATTTTAAGTATGTTGGCTAAGCAAAGACAAGTCCATCATAGCCACCCACCTTAGCGGTGATTCTCCTCAATCGAGCGATACTCTGAGCGAGCCTTTGAAAGTCTAAGTTTGAACTCCTGAAGGGCCAAGTCTGAAAATCATTTGCCTTAAACGAGTCATCTCACTGAGCAAAGCATGTCGGGTCATTGCACTTGTGCTACTTGAATCGACTGTCCGCTTGAACGGAATGGGTCATTACAGCTGTGGCTCTTGTCCTTCTTCTTATCCACCTGAGCAAGCCCCCATAGGCCCTGACCCAACCACACAAGCCCCCAAAACCTGAGCATCACAGTCCCATACCCAGCTGAATCAACCCCCCACCCGAGCAACCAAGTTCTCCTTCCTCCATTTCACTTGGAACCTAGGTAAACTTCACATCTTCTTCTTCATCCTCTTGTTCTTATTCTTCTTAATACATAATCTTCTTCTATGTGTAGTTCTTCATCATCTAAATTATTGAATGGAAGATATATATACTTGTCCTTCAACTTCTTATCTCCAGCATCTTGTGGAATGATGATTTGTATATATGTGCATCATGGTTGATGGATTTCTTGACTTGAGTAGCAATCCTAATTGACCCTTGTTATAACCTCATTAAATATTTATTAAACACTCTTAATAACTCCATTTGTTTAATAATTTCAGAATATATAAATTTGTTAGAATATTATTTAGTGTTAGATTTTGGTGTATGTTAGTAGTTAGTGTCATACTATTAGTTGTGGTTGTTGCCTAGCTTGTTAGACTAGTTGATTTATATATAAAATAGTGCCATGTTAAAGATTATTCTATACCATGTTAGGATTAAACTTTTGTTTGGGATAATTATAGTGCACATGTGTAAATGAGGAATTGCAAGTCTAATTATGTTTAGCATGCTATGTCAGAGAATATTTTATACCATGTTAGCAAGTGCATATATTCCATGCTAGTTAGTGTTAGTTGTGTCAAAAGATTAAGGAGCATATATGTTTTAAAGGGAGTTGCATGAGTAGTTGGGAGTAGAATAAATCTAGAAATAGTTGTGTTGTATATAAAGTTGTAGTTGACAATTGGAAATCCTAACATATTGAAGGTGGAATTATATGGGATGATTGACATGTGTAATATGGATTGAGAAAGATGTTAGTAAGCTCCAATTACCTATGTTATTGATGATTGACACTAGAACCTACTTTGAACAAACATTCAAGTTAGGATTAACACTTGCTTTAGGTACTTTGAGATGTGTATGTCATACTTGTACAAGAAGACCCTAGTAGGTAGGACACCTAATACCTATGTGTTTGAGGAGAAACTTAGCAACCTCACAAACCCTAGTATGACCATGGTTATGATATATGGAAAATTACACATTTAGGGGACTTGTAAATGTTAGGTGACCAGTAGACTTAGTGTACACATACTTTCTTGGTCTTTGACTAGTCAACCTTAGCCAACCCACTTAGTTAGAATGCTTGTTTGGTTTAGACTCTACGTGACTCATGACATTTTGTATGTTGTACTTTTGTGTATGCTTAGTGAAGTATAATGTAATGATTGATAATTATTATTATATATTCATAGGCATCCGGGACGGTTCTACCTTGGCTGCAGGTTTCGGAGCTTTACTTGTTCACATCAGAGTTCCAGGCAAGTATACCTTGCCTTGTTATACTAGTTAAATTCAGTTATTATAGATTACATGTTTATTGTTTTAATTATTATATAACTATGCGTGTCCGAGAATGACTCAGGTGTAGCCAATGAATACGTTAACGTTAGGACTTGTATTTGATCTAGTGTCTAATGGACACACCTAATGTTGTGGAGTTATCATTATGACTCCTAGGCCTTGTCACATATTATTACACATCAAAGAGTGAGTTCATGCTAGGGCACGGGCTTACGCATATGACTGATCATCAGTACGAGTAACACGTATGACGGTATTTAGCATAGTTGTATAGTTCTTTAGTGACTTGCATTATAGTACGAGATGTCCACGTCGTAATCATGACTTATATATTGGCATTGGACAGGAAAGACAATTAGTAGGCGTATGGGACATACATTTGGCTACCGTAGTTTTGGAGTAAACTATGGAGTAGTGAACCTTAGTGTTACCCAGTTATAGGCCATGTGTTACCCGGTTATGGGCTATGTGCTACCCGGTTATGGGCGTATATGCTTGTCGATACATTTAGCAGAGGTTATTAGCTTCGCGCTATCATGATCGGTGATGTAGTCAGCATATACTTCTAGCATCCAGTTTACAACTAATGTTAGATACTTAGCCTCTGGCTCAAGCTACACTTTATCCCTTTTACCTACTCATACATACCAAGGTTATCTTCAAGTATATTTTACTTAGCTGGTAGTTCACCCTCGTATTTACACAGTATTTACTTTATGGCATGTACTTTTTGTATCTTGTTACGTCCCTCTGAGGACCTGGTTTCTTTCCAGATCCGGACGAGCACTTGTACCCGATCATATACGGAGTAGGAGTGGAGACCAGATTCGTGGCTGAGGAATTTAGGGGTACACGGCTGCTTTGGTCTGGAGTATCTTTATCTAGATAGTTGATGCTCTAGTTATCTTACTGCTTTCCGTACTTTTATTCTATTATTGTATTTCAATGGGTTTATTCCCATCAGACAATTTCAGTTGTATTATGGATATTTAGACTCTTTGTATTTTATTTACCAGTACTTCAGTCTTTATTACATTTGTTCTCGTAGATAAAATTATTGTTTAGCTGAAGCTTGTTAGCATATCATATTAGACTTAATATGATTTTAGGACAGCGTAGTATGCTTCGACGGGTCCATTAAATTAGGAAATCCTTTGTAGTCGTATTAGCTAGCCATTGCCACATAGCCTGGTCCCGTATATTTTGGGATTGGGGTATGCCAGCTGGTGACTGTCTTGTAGCATTTTTGGCTATCACTATCGCTTTGATCCGGCCACCAGTACAATATCTGCAAATTAGAAAAATATTTTTTATCATTGTAATTAAAAATATTATAAATAAAATTTATATACATACCCCGAGCTTCTCCAGTCAAGCGAATCGTAGATCGAGCGGGATGTCACTGAAGTTGATATAAGGGCCATAAAAGTAGCCCCACATGATGTCACCCTCACTTTTTTAACTAGGAAAATTTTGGTAATTTGGCATAGATTTTTTTTATTTTTAGGAATATAATATTAAATATTGTGCATGTTGTAAATATTATTTATTGTATTATTTATTTATTGTATTATTTATTTATTGTTAGATGTTAGATTTTATTTTGGACTTGTGTTAGTGGACCTAACTAGTTTAGATTAGATCCATGGACCAACATTTAATTCTAGTTAGAATTGAGCCCAATAGTAAGTACATTCATTAGGAGGATAAATTAATTACTTAACCAATTAGACTAGAACCTTCCCTCCTTAATTAATTCCTTCAAGACAAGCCCCAAGGGGTATTGTGGATATTTTATAGTAGCTTAGAGGAGGGGGTAGAGGCCGACCACATTTGGAGTGGAGAGAGACTCTCTCTCTTTATTTTTTATTCCAAATCTAGATCTAGAATTCCTCTCTTCCGAATTCCTTTATTCCTACACCAATCCCTACCCAAATTTCTTCCCAATTCCTTTTTTATTCATCATTAGAGGCTATTAGAATAAGGAGAAAGTAAGGATCTACAAGGAGGAACAAGGATCTACAAGTTGAAGGCTCTTGACACTCATTTGAAGAATTATATTGGAAATCCATCTTCCAATAGGTACAATTCAAATTTTCCTCGCTAATTAAATTCTAAATATGTAATTTAATTATTAGGAACTCTCCCATATACTAAGGCTACCCATAGGAATTGGAATTAGGTTCATAGGACGCCTATGGAGAAAATTATGTTGTATTTTATGTCAATTTTGGAAGAATTCCGAGATTGGCACATCTTATGTTTGTCAATAGGTCAATTAGACCAAATTGACATGTATTTTATTGTGTGTGACTAGTGTCGTATCCACAATTGGATACGTGTAGGCCGTATCCCGATAATTTGGCAATACGGGTTAATTTTGGAGTTTTTTTCCGACACGGGGGTTTGAGCATGTCATATTTTGACATGGGCACTTAGACATATAGCTAATAATTTGTGTTGCTTCTAATTATGATTTTAGACTTGCTCGTGTCCTTCGGGGTATGTTTGGTGTTGTGGTGGAGCCGTATCGCAAGCGTATCATAGATTGAGTGTGATACGGGTGCGGTGCACTCCACATGTTTGTTTTCTTGTATTTCAATTCAATTTACCTTGGTTATAGCTATTAGAGTATTATAATTATAATTATAATTGTTGTATGATATATATGTATATATATAATTATGTGTATGTTATATATTTTATTTTGATGTGTTGGTGGTCATGGGAGAATAGATGTGTGCATGTGCCTCATTAATGTGGGTATGTAGTGACATATATATATATATATATATATATATATATATATATATATATATATATATATATATATATATATATGTGTGTGTGTGTGTGTGTGTGTGTGTGTGTGTGTGTGTGTGTGTGTGTATTAGATGTGTGCATGTGAGCTAGAGGGAAGAATTATAGGCAAAGCAGCAGCAGAAGCAACAAGCTGTAGCAGCAGCAGAAGCAGTAAGCTGCAGAGATAAGCTGTAGCACTGCAGAAGCAGGAAACAATAAGCTGCAACAGCAGCAGCAGAAAACAATAAGCAATAACAGAAAGCAATAAGCACCAGCAGCGATAAATAGAAGCAGTAGCAATAAGCAGCAGTAGCTTGAGTGCTTAAAAATTAAGTTGTAGATAAGTTAGTAAGCTAGTTAATAAGCTAAGTTAGTTATATTGATAAGTTAGTTAGTAAGTTAAGTATATATATATATATATATATATATATATATATATATATATATATATATATATATATATATATATATATATATATAAGCATTAGTTAGCCTTGGTTAGTATTATTTCTAGTTTACCTTGAGTTACACCAAGGTAATGAGAGTTGAGGTATCTTGGGTATTGCTATTGAATATCTATTGGGTATGTTAGTTATGATAGTTGGTATAGTATTGTTATAAGTTTAAATGTATGTTAGTATATAGTGAGGTATGTTGGTTAGTTAGCTAATGTTAGATATTGTATTACCTTCTGATACCAAGGTAATGTCAAGGTATTGGTTTATACTCAAGGTATTTAGTTTGTATATCAAGATGGGTGTGTATGTGGTGTGATACCGCATTTGGTTCAAAGCCAAGGTATCCACTTAGCATTAGTTTGGCTAAGAGTACTATATATTTTGTCTTGTATATATATATTATAGTATTTTCATATCTAACAACTTGCGTATCTTATGATACGGTATTTTCTTGGTATCCTAGTATCCTAATAGCTAGTATAGCCTAGTTACATAGTGTATAGACTCAATATCCTAGAGATAGACTCATACAACCTAGAAATAGCTAGTTTGACCAAGTTTGACTAGTTTGACCCAGTTTGACTGTTTTGACTTAGAAATGGCTTTATGACCTAGAATTGAACTAGTTTAACTTATTTTTATTCCAAATCCTTGTATTGATACAATATACATATATAGGTCTGTGTGACACCAGCTTGGGCATCGAGAGATACACCTTGCTCAGGACCTTAGGCGAGTACATTTCTCTGTTAGTTTTTCTTTCATAATAGTGTACATATCTCATGTTCTAGAACTGTATACTTGATTCTGATACAGTAGTTTCACGGACTGGTACTACATGGATCCTGTCAGGAGATCTTATTCCTTACTGTGTTCAGCGGGTACTCCTTCATATGTATTCCATCGTGTGTATCGGGTATTGATTTAGTGTACTTCGTGTTCACACACTGCTCGTGTTCAATGTACTTATATTCGTGTATACGCACTGCTCGTGTTCAGTGTGCCCATATTCGTGTTCGTAACGTGTTGTGATTAGATCCATTGGTATTAGTTGGGGATGGGAAAATTGGAGTTGATTATGTGATCTAGCCCCAGTGTATTATGTCGATTATATATCACATTTGTAATCGAGTTACCATATTGTATTCGTGTTCAAACTAAACTGATCACATAATAAACTTGTCTTCCATGGCAAATTAGTTAGATTTCAGTTATTTCCATTATATTGCAGATATTCTATTGGATGTCCTTCTTTCCAGTACATTACCTGTTCACTCTAGTTTATTTTATTATATCGTTTAGTTATCTTGTATTTTTTTCTATTATCTGTTTTATATGCTCGATTATGTATTTGAAACTGCTTTCAAAGGTATGTACTTTGCTCCAATCATGATTGGATATATTTTTCAGATAATTGGCTCGTAGACCAGTGTCCCACATATTATGGACCACATGAGGGCATACCATTAGAGGATACTCCTGTAGGCCAGAAGAACTTAGTACCAGAGCCTAAGGAGGTTTAGATTATTTTTAGACTGTTATTGAGACTTATGGCATGTATATATATTATTTCAGTCTTATGGATGTATTGTGATTCTTTTCCTTCGTTATTCCATTCGTGCTCTATTTTCCTTAGTTTGCATTATGATTGAGTATAGTTACATTTATGAGATACCATATTGTTCCTCCGTTTAGAGTTGAGATAATTGACAGAAACCATATATATATTGTGTGAGATGTTTAGATAGTATAGTTGACCCAGACAACGTTCTACCGTCGATGTTGCGGCGTAGGCTAGACGTACCCACATACTCGTACCCGAATATCCGGGTGCAGATTGTGACACATTTTTAGTGGTGGCCCATGCAGGTCTAGAGTCACAATTAGAGCGATATTGTAGTAGTGCTCACCTAGAGTACTCCTACGAGCCTCCTTTAGAAAATAGGATTTAGGCTGAGAGTATACACAATCACAACTAGGAAACACTTCCAAATATCAGTTTTGCTATCATTCTTTATTAGAATGCTTCCTTTACTTTGAATAAATTATATCCTTCTTTGATGATATCTTATCATACACAATATTGATTCCTTTGTTCCATCTATCTTCAGGATGCCACCGAAGATGCGTTCCTAGCGCTCAGGCACAATATCAGCGAGATTGGTCACTTCATCGTCTATGAGGGCAGCACCATCAGACGTTGTTTCAGTAGCTATATTCCAGAGGTCCGCTTCACCGATCCAGGTGTCACTACCATATTTTCTAAGAAAGGGTATTTTGGTAATTTTATAACTAATTAAATATTATGCATGTGAATAATTATTTATTATATTATTTTATTATTGTTAGATGTTATTTTATAATTTTGGATATGTGTTAGTGGACCTAAATAGTCTAGTTTAGACTCATAGACCAACATGTATTAATTGTTAGAATTGAGCCCAATTAGAAGCCTATTGATTAGGAGGATGATTAATTTAATTAAACCATTAGACTAGAACCTTTCCTCCTTAATTATTTCTTTATGAGAGGCCCCAAGGGGTATAATGGATATTATATAGTAGCTTGAGGAAGGGACAAGGGGGACCGGCCTACATATTGAGGGGGAAAAAGTTTCTCTCTCCTCTTTTCATATCTAGAATTTTCCTCAACCAAATTTCTTCATTCCCACATTATTTCCCTACCAATTTTATTCCAATTCCTTCCCAAATCACCATTGGAGCAAGGATCTAGAAGGAGGAAGCAAGGATCTACAAAGAGGAGCAAGGATCTACTAGTTGGAGGCCAATTTTATCACATTTGGAGGTTGCATTGGGAATCCATCTTCCAATAGGTACAATTCAATTTTTTTCCTTTATTTAAGTTATAAATTTGAGATTTAACCATAAAAAATCAACCCATATGCATAGGCTACCCATAGGATTTGGAATTGAGTTCATATGAGGCATATTGAGAAAGTTATGGTACTTTTTGTGTCAATTTTGGTGGAATTCCTAGATTGACACTTGTTGTGTTTGTTAATTGGTCCTATAGATCAATTTGACATGTGTTTGTGTGTTTGTGGCTAGTGTAGTATCCACAATTGGGTATGTGTAGGTCGTATCCCAATAATTTGGTGATACGTGTTGATTTGGGGGTTTTTCCTCCGATACAGGACTTTGTGTATATCATATTTTGACACGAACACATAGATATATGTTTGACTCTTCGTATTGTTCATATATAGTAATTTAGACTTACTCGTGTCCTTTGGGGTATGCTTGGTTGTGTGGTGGACTCGTGTCGCAAGCGTATCATAGATCTAGTGTGATACGGGTGCGATGCACTCTACGTGTTTGTTGCATTTCAATTTTAGATCCATTTTCCTTTGTTCTTAGTTATTGGTATTATATGTATTTCTATGTATATGTATAAGTATATATAATTATATGATACCATATTGTTACATTTGTATATAGCTATATGATTGTGTGTTTATATGCATATTGACATTATGTGTAACTATAGTATATGGTAGGCATAATTATATATAAACTAGTTATATATTATTATGTATATATGTAAGGATTTATGTATGAAGTTGTGGATATACTAGTGTATCTAGTATCTATTTGCAAATGTGCTTATATATGTATGTAGATATACATCTATATATATCTATATGTTGGTTATGATATTGTAGTATATGTATGTTATATATACATGTATATATATGTAGGTGATGCTATCTATTTATATATGTGAGTGTTGGTGTATATATATATATATATATATATATATATATATATATATATATATATATATATATATATATATATATATGCTAAGGGAGGAGGGTGTTTATGGATAGGTTGATATATATACGTATATATGCAGTATAGATGTATATGCATAGGGGTTGTGTTTGTGTGTGCGTTGTGTACTCGTATGGGTGTCGGACAAAAGGGAGAGCAACAGTAGCCGCAAAGGGAAGAGCAGCAGCAGCCGCAAAAGAGAAGAGCAACAACAGCCGCAAAGGGAAAGAGCAGCAGCAATAGCAAAGGAAGAACGGCAGCACCAGCACTAAAAAAGAAAGAGCAGCAGCAGCCGCAAAAGAGAAGAGCAGCAACAACATCAGTAAAAGAGGAGCAACAGCAGCAGTGAAAGAGAGAGCAGCAACATCAACTTCAACAAGGTTTGGCTCAGGTAAGGTTAGCTATTTAGGTAGTTGATTAATAGATAAGTTAGTCTCTTTAGTAGTTAGTTTGATAGCTAATTAGTTGTTAGTAGTTAGATATGTATACATATAGTTTAGCTAGATTAGTTAATTTACTTAGTTTAGTTAAATAACTATATGTATATACTTGTGATGGATTAGTGAGATAGATCTACACATATATATTTATGTATCTTAGTTATCTATATAGTAGGTATGTGTATACATGTATATACGTATTAGTGGTTAGAGATTAGTATAGTAGGTGATATTGTATTAGATAAATACATATTAGCTTATGGTTTGAGTTGGGTAGCTAATATATGCTAGAGTGACATTACCTCGAGATACCAAGGTAAGTGTCAAGGTATTGAGGGATACTCAAGGTATATTGGATTTGGGTGTCGAGTTGGAGGTTTAATGGTAGGATACCGAGTTGGTTCAAAACCAAGATATCCGTTTAATAATTGTAATTAGGATTAATATATTTAATATTGTTTGGATTTATATATTTACTAATTCATATCTTTTATTTGCGTATCTTGCGATACGGTATCATAGTATCCTAGATTAAGCTTGTCTGGTCTAGTTTCATAGTTTATGAACCCAATATCTTTGAGATAGACTCATACAACCTAAAAATAGGTAGTTTGGCCAAGTTTGACTGGTTTGACTTAGAGTTGATATAGTTTGACTATTTTGACTTAAAATGGCTCTTTGACCTAGATGTTGACTAGTTTAACTTATTTTTCATTTTGAAATCTTGTATTATGTTGTATTCCATATCTAGGTCTTTGAGGCACCGTATCAGACATCTGTAAGACTATTCAACTGACTTCAGGCGATTACATTCTCTGATATTTTTCCATTTATGATATCCTCTATGTTTATTGTATCTAGTGTAGATATTCATATTTTATGGACACGATGGTTACACGGATTGGTATATCCGGATCTCGTCATAAGATATTATTCCTTGGTATATGGTGCATCTTGTGCAAGCCTTGTTTCATTGTTTATCTTGTACATGTACAGACACTGATTCTCGGGGAGAGTCGCTATCTTCCTGGAGAATCCCATGCCATAGTGTACCATGGTTGGATCTCCTATACCAGTCGGGGGTAGGAAGTATTTTAGTGTAGATATATGATCATACCCTTCTTGTGCATGTCTTATTTTTCTGTGAGTATTGGTCATACACCGCACATATGACTAACCAGGCCATTATTCCTATACAAGTTTTCTTGTGCAAGTTCTCAATATGATCACATGTTAAATATAGTACTTACACACTTAGTCATTAGTATTCTTGTTCATTGTCATATTGTTCACTCTCGTATTTATTTATAGTATTTTCTTTATTGTATATCTCTTGTATCTATTGTTGTATCTTGTATATTCATATCTATTTACTGTTACATAGTTTATATCATTGATTAGAACTGCTGTTAGAGATATACTCTGCTCTTTTCTTGACTGGATATAATTTTCCCATATGACACTGAGGAGTGGTACCCTACACATTACGGGCCTCAGGATGTTATGGGCTTAGAGTCAGAGACCCTGGCTCAGGAGGGACTCATCCCGAATGAGACAGATGACCCGGGACTTGTAGCTTCTTAGTATTCTTTTGTACTGGATTTGTCTCCAGCATATTATTTAGTATTTTTCAGACTCATTGATGTTATTATTTGACTCATGAGTGTATTGTGACTATTTAATTCTTTATCATATTCGTGCTCTTTTCTATCTTAGATTTGTGATTGAGTATATTGATATTGTTGGTGGCTCATTATATTGTTAGATAGATTACCCAAACAATGTTCTACCACCGATTCTGTGGCATAGGCTAGGCGTTGTTCCCGACTTGTACCCTTTCATCGGGTGTGAGTCATGACACAAGGTGGGCGTTTCCACAACAGTTTTCGGAGGTGCTCCACCTCCGGTACAGAGGGCAGCGTCGACAGTTTCTGGGGATCTTCTACCTCCACTATCCGTAGTCGATCAGACGTAGATGTTTAAACTTTTTCAGCAGATGATGGAAGCGTAGTAGCGTCAGTCAGAGGTTATGAGGCAGTGTATTGAGAATTCTCACCAGATTGCACTCATAACAATCGAAAGAGTCATCTTAGTCCATCCACAGATGGCACTACCTCCGTTTAACCCATAGCAGCCGTGGCCAGGGACTATCATAGACTTCAAGAGGATGGGGCTGAAGGACTTTAAAGGCACCGAAGGGATCATTTATGATGATGATTGGATAAAAGATATTGAGCAGAACCTACGGTTGGCACAGATTCCATAGATGTTGCAGATAGAGGCCGCGGGGAGCATGATGTTCGACATTGCATTGACTTGGTTCAGGACGGACCCCAGGATCTCGGCACCAGAACTTGCTTGGAAATCTTTCAAAGAGCTCTTCAAGGAAAAGTTTTTTCCATATGTGGCTTTGACGACTCTAGAGAGACAGTTTCAGTACCTCGTTCAGGGAGGTATGGCGGTGGATGAGTATGTGGTAGAGTATTGTAGATTAGGCCACTTTGTGGAGGGACAGAACCCCAGAGAAAGATCCAGGAAGTTCAGGAAGGGCCTGAACAAGGAGATCAAATCACATACGAATGGAGATCCTACCACTGCTTTTGAGGAGATTCTGAGGCAGGCACAGAGGGCAGAGGATAATTTAGAGCTTGGCTCTAAGAGACCGAGAGATATAGGAGGATCCAGTACCAATATGGGTCCAATGAAGCGGCCTCATTTTTAGCAGCAGCACCAGAGGCACTTCCAACAGCCGAGGCAGTAGTATCATGTGTCACCCCCACTTTTTGGATTAGGGGTATTTTCGTCTTTCCATAATTAATGTGTAGATGATTTGCATGATATTTAATTATACTTAAATAATTGAGGATGATTATTTGATTGTTGCAATTTATCGTTGCTTCGATAATTAGGACGCTATGCGAGCCCTTGTTTTCCAACTGATGTCGCAACCCATTGTAGTTAATCCTCAATAAATTCAATTTTGTATAATTTTCCCTATTGTTGGACACTTTTTATGCAAAAGCGTATTAAGGTGACCATCCCATTGGACACGACACGCGAATAAATCTATTTTCCCTTCATGTATATATTTTCCATAATTTTGGGACTGTAAAATTGCAACATCAATCTCCATTAAACCATGGTCTCAAAAACCTTGGAACTAATGCATCCTAGCCTACCATTTTAATTCTATTAAATCTTGGCCCTTGAAATATCTCCATAATAGGCCAATTCCAAGAGGGTTGACCAGTCAACCCAACCCTAGGTCAACCCCTTACAAAATACTATATATATAAACCTCTTTTCCTCTTTTCCTTTTTCTTCCAACCACAGCCGATTAAATTGTTACCATCCCTATTCTCAAACCCGACAGCCCCGACCTTTCCCGCTGATCCCTCGAGCACTTCGCCGGACGCCTGTTCCCCCGCCCTTGTCGACCGGAGCCAACCGCTGAACGCCTCGACACCGATTGCACCAGAGGCCGCTGTCCGCTGAACCGTCTGCACCGAGAGCGCCGGAGACCATCGACCGAGACTCGCCTATACCCCGCAGTGGAGTTCGACGACCGCTGCTGAACGCCTGGACACCCCGCTCTGGCTGCTCGACGATGCTGCCGACCGAGAGTCCCCGCCTGTGAGCTGTCGACCGACTGATCGACGACGCTGCCGATCGGAGAAGCCCGAAGTTCGACGACAGACCGTGCACCCGACCGACCTCCCCCTGTTCGTGACCATCGCCTCGTCGTTATCATCGTCATCGTCTTATTTCCGCACGCAGGTTTGACGTAAACCTACACTCGAATACGTACACATCCGGATATCATGCGTTAGTACGTGTAGGTATCGGTACATGCACGTATATGCATATATACATGTAGAGGTATGTAGATATCATGCTCACTAAGATATATACGTACTCATATATGTGTATTCTAGATACCCTAGTATATATATATGTTATTATGTATACACACGGTATATGGTTTTGTTAGTACATCTAAATGATGTCTATGCACATATTATAATGGTAACTAATGCATACTTATGTACATACATACGAACCGTATAATTGTCAATCAGCATAATCCATACGTATATGTATATGTGTGTGCATCGTATGAATTGAATTAAGTATAAACATATGGAAATCTATTAATTATGTAATTAATTAGTACCATGAGATGCGTTAGCCATAGTATTTACTATGTAATATATGCACTAGATGTCCTGAATGTGACCACGGATACCCCGTAGGCACATCGACCTGTGACCCTAGCGTAGCCTGTTGAGATCTTTATGTTGATTGTGTGCTAGAGTAATGACTGATGAAGTATTGTACTATATGATATGTTTATAGGATTGTGGGATCACTCAGACGATACCTTGGAACCCGGACAGAGGTATTACCAGCTAAGGACCCCAGGCGAGTACATTCTCTGATAGTTTCCATTATGTTGATCATCTCTATAATTCTTGTTGTATAGCGTACATGACTCTGACACTGTTGCTTACACGAGTTAGCATCATTGAGACCTGTCACGAGGAGTCGTGATTGGAATCCATCGTGCTAGCTGGGGGAAACGGGGAAGTATTAGTAGTTTATGTGATCATACCCAACTTACATGCAGCATTAGCTCACCCATATTTTACGTCTGTGCAGCCTTACCCTTACATGCCTCATCGCTGTTACATCTGGTTAGCCTGACCTGTTGGGGATGACCGCTAACTAATGTAATGAGTCATATAGCCCAAGCCGATCACATGATATACTGATGTTTCACACACTTAGATAGATGATTCTTGACATGTATCTTGATAGACTGATCTTGTATTTCCACATGTTCTAGTTGTTGTTCTTATACACACTTACAGACCAGTTCTTTGTACTTGCGTACACTTATAGTTCTATTCCTTGTCAGATGCATATTGATGATGATATTCTAATACTTTATTCCAGTATTTCTCATTGCCAGTATTTTATTCTGTCTTGTATTTCTTTACACTGTATTATAGTTTTTGTCAATATATGTGGAACTGCTGTTAGAGGTGTATTTTTGTTCCAATCCTGACTGGATATTTTTTTCAGAGAATCTTGAGGATTTCTGTACCACCCACTACGGACCAGGTATAGATGCAGACTATGTACCAGAGATCCTAGAGGAGACTATGCTTCTAGATGAGACATTGCCTACAGCTATCTAGATAGTATTTATTTATGTTTGAGACTTATGGAGGTTATTTCAGTTTATGTTTAGACTTATGTTAAGTTTAATTGGAGACTTGTGTTGGACAGCTAGACTGTGAGTTATCTTTATGTTTGAGATATGGTGTTTAACTAAGTCATTTTCTTTTATCCTTTATCGTGCCTTACAGTTGTTGTGATTGAGTTATATTGTGAGATTATGGAGATGTATATTATTGACAGGTGTTAGTTATTTAGAGTTACTGTGACCTAGACAGTGTTCTACCGCCGATGCTGCGGCGTAGGGTGGACGTACCCACGCTCTCGTGCCCCTGTACTGGGTGCGGGTCATGACATCATGGACCAGCTAGAGCGCTGGTACAACAGATGCACCAGATCCAGAAGACAACTATTCCTTGCACATTCTGTAAGAAGTAGGGACATGGATGTGATGCATGTAGGATGAGATTGGGCCAGTGCTTATTCTGCAGATCAAGAAACCATCAGTTGAGGGCTTGTCCTAAAGTTCCAGCTCGTCCTGCCCAGGGCGGAGCTCAGGCACAAAGAGCACCCGTGAGACCACTAGCGGGACAACAGAGAGGATCTCTTCTACCACCACAACTGCGATAAGTACCAGCAATAACAGAGAGGTACCCAGCGACAGGGGCGAGCTTTCGCCTTGACCATCGAGGAGGAGGAGGAGCCAGTCGGTGATATTATCTCAGGTTCAGTCTATCTTGATTCTTTTCCAGCTCGTGCTTTATTTGATTTTGGTACTTCATATAGTTTTGTATCTTGCTCTAAAATATCACCTTGAGACTGAACCGTTGGTGAGAACTTGTAAGATCATGACCGGGGGTGGCATTATCCTGGTTAGTGATGTTTGTAAGGACCGAAGAGTTTCTTTGGGAGGCCGATAGTTGAGCGTATGTCTACTCGTAATAACACTTCCAGGTATGATATAGTACTCAGGATGGATTGGTTGAGTAGGCACCATGCTAGTATCGTTTATCGAGGAGGCAGAGTTTTATTCCAGATACTAGGAGAGCCAGGGTTTGAGTTCATCAGAGGGGCAATAGAGCAGAGTGAAGGAGACTACTATGGATCTTGGGTAGAAGAGCAGGAGCCGCCATATCCATTGATTGCTGAGTATATGGACGTCTTTTTGGAGGAGTTGTCGGGGTTGCCACCATACAGAGATGTGGAGTTCTCTATAGACTTGGTGTGATGCACAAAGGAAATATCACAGCACATCTATAGAGTGAACAACAACGAACTGACAAAGTTGAAGAAGTAGGTGGATGAGTTGCAGAACAATGGCTTCATCCTCTCTAGTTCATCACTGTGGGGTGCTCCGGTATTATTTGTACCAAAGAAGGATGGGTCGGTACGCATGTATATCGACTACAGGGCACTCAACAACCTCACTATCAAGAAAAAATATCCGTTGCCACGGATTGACAATTTATTTGATCAGTTGAACGGAGCGAAGGTATTCTCAAAGATAGACTTGAGGTTGGGGTACCACCAGGTGAAAGTAAAAAAGGAAGATATTCCAAAAATAGCTTTCAAGACTCGGTATAGGCAGTTTGAGTTCTTTATGATGTCGTTTGGGTTGATCAATGCCCCGACGGTATTCATGAACCTGATGAATAAGGTATTTCATCAACACTTGGATCAGTTTGTGGTAGTATTCATTAATGATATACTGATTTATTCGAAGATCCCGGAGGAGCATGAGAAGCACCTGAGGATAGTTCTGGAGACCCTCAGGAAGGAGAAGCTTTATGGCAAATTTTCAAAGTGTGAGTTCTTCTTTGATAAGGTTGAATTCCTCGGGCATGTGATTACATGAGACGGGATCTCAGTAGACCCAAAAAAGATTTCAGCAGTTGAGTCATGGTCTACCCCGGTTTCAGTGGCAGAGATCAGGAGTTTTCTTAGACTGGCAGGCTATTATCGAAGATTTGTTCAAGATTTTTCCAGGATTGCGGAGCCAATGACTAGACTAACCAGGAAGGACGTGGAGTTCGTCTGGACTGGGGATTGTCAGTGTGCTTTTGAGGAGCTAAAGAAGAGGTTGACTACAGCTCCAATATTGACATTGTCATCAAGGGAAGAAGAATTTTCTATATATAGTGATGCATCGGGTAAGGGTTTAGGTTGTGTGTTACAGCAGAACGGGAATGTGATTGCCTATGCTTCCAGGCAATTATGCCCGCATGAGAAGAATTATCCTACCCATGACTTGGAGTTTATAGTAGTTATAATTGCTCTTAAACTGTAAACCCCCTCATTTGTTTTTATAGATAGACGGGTTATGGGTTAGAAAATTTTAGTTTAACATCAGGTATTTGAGGTTTAGATTTAAGGTTACAGATGTCTGTTTCTTTAATTAAACCCTTGGTGCGCCCTACCATTGTTGAAATATTCGGAGCCCAACATTAGCCCATAATTTCCAACTTATTGTTGCATTCTAGACTTGACACGCCAATTTAGGCGCTGGACTTTTCTGTCACTCAAAATCTTAATCCCTAGTGCTTTAATTTAATTGCACAACTTCCCGTAACCAAAATCTAATATTTAATCCTGTGTCGCGCCCCTATGTCGTTGCCATCAATTTTGAGACACCAATTCAACCCGTTGAGCCGGACCAATAAAAGGGTCTAAGACTGACACCAAGCCTACATCTTTCATGACCTTTGTGTCACCCAATTGAGACCCCATGTGCCCCCATTTAATTTAAGAGCACATAATATTTTATTTTAATTAAATTGGGGATACCAACTTTGACTAATCCCAACTTAACCCCAATTTAATCCAAATACCCCATTAATTAAACCCATGCAAAACACATAATACCCCCTCACCCTACAAAACACCAAATAACCCCAATTTAAGGGACTTATTTGCAAAAGTTGTACTAGGTGTCATCACCCCATTGGTTCAAACCAAATAGAGAAGCCCTCAACCCTTGACCGATTCAAACCTCATCCCACTCTCTACATTGTGTGAACACAATTCCCTTATGTTGAATCCTAGCCACTCATTCAAAATCAACCCCCATCCTTACCACACACTCCCCATCATCCCCCCTATATAATATCTCTTCATGCACACATACCAACCGGCCCTAATCCCCAAACTTGGGAAACCCCCTACCTTCTCTCTCCACCCTCCTCACAACCCACAACCGTAGGTTTCTTCCCTTCTTCTTCTTCTTCTTCTTCTTCTTCTTCTTCTTCTTCTTCTTTCACTCCACTTCTCCTTCTTTATTTTTTTTAACCACCCTACTCCGGCCAACCTCCCTGCTCCGGCCAACCCCCCCGGCCACTCCTTCTTCTCCACTAGCACCTCCACGAGCCCGCTCCTTCTCCAGTCTCCAACACAACCACCCGTACCACCACCATCACCACCCTCCAGCATTGCCTCGACCACCTACAACCATTCCCACTGTACCCGACCGGCCTCGACCACCGCCTGCCGAGCTGCTGTTGGCCACCCTTAGCTTCCACACTACAACACGAGCCCGCTGCCTCCACCGCCATCACTTTCAGTCGACCGGCCGCCTCCCTCCAGAACCTCCCGATCTCCATCCGTACCCCGGCCACTGCAACCACTGCAACTTTCTCCCCCTTGCACTACCACCCCACAACCACCATACACCACTAGCACCACTCCACACCACCAACACCATCACCCTACACCAACAGCACCACCAGCACCACCACACACTACCAGCACCATCACCCGACCACTCTACCACCACCTCGACCGAGCCGCCTCCCTTCACTGCCACCCTGTTCACCACCTTACCTCTGGCCGCTTCTCCTCCGGCCACCCTACACCACCAGCATCTCCATCTCCACCACCAGCATCTTCATCATCATCATCATCATCATCATCATCATCATCACCACAGGCCACTCCGGCCAGAGACGGCCACCAAAGCGACGCCAAGGTAACCCCTCCCCCAACTCCTTTGTAGTGTAATAGTTTTATGGTTTAAAATAACATAGTTAGGGTTAAGGTTTAAGAAGTTTGATTTGAGGTTTAAGTTATCTCTTTTAAATTACGCATATGGTTTATTGTTGATGATGTAATATTAAATATTATTGAGGAGCAGGAATAAAATTATGGAGAAATGGGTATGATATCAAAATATTTGTTATTATCGAGCCTTAGGGTTGGTGAATGCTACTTTGAGTTTTATGGTTTATTATATATACAGTGGGTAGTTAAATGCTATGTTGAGAGCAGGATTTATAAATGTTGGGTACGAGAATTTAGGGTGATTTATATTTTATTATGTAAATATTGATTATGGTTGATGAGTAGATTTAAATTATTGTGAAACGATACTGTGAAATTAAAATAATGATTAACATTGGAGAACAGGTGATGGATTATATAATAGTGAGTAATATCGAACCTTTAGTCATTCATTGAGGATGGATGAATAACGATGAACTTAATTAAGTATTAGTTTTATTATGAAATCATAGTAAATGTATATCTTCGAGGGTTTAATAAATAATTGATACTTTATTTAAGGATGAGATATGTCAAACGTGCATATTAATGTCTGTGAAGATCCGGGGTAAAATTGAGGATTTGATCATGGTTTGAACCACTGAATCGTATGATGAATATAGTAAGATTAAGGTTTTGTTGATGCTATTGTACATATGATAAATTTGATTAGATGTAACATACTCCGGGTTAACCTTGGTCAACCCTCTAGCGTTGTGTCCATGTGAGTTAGAGCTGAGTTTGAACCTATGATGTGTGTCACATCTTATTTCAGTCTCGTGATAGTTATTGATTGAGCTTGTGCCTTGTCTCTAGGTACTAAGGGACCTACGAACTTGGACGTTGTACCGGATCTTCATCTTCAGCATTCGGACCCAGGCAAGTGTACCTTGCCACCCTGTATTTCAGTTACCAGTTATTTATTGTTTTAATATATGCATTATGCGCGTGTTTATTTAGAATCGTTACTTCTCGTCCAGATCACAACCGGATGTAGACGTTCGTCATAACGTCTTGTAACGAATGATAGATGGTTCACAACACCTTGATGTACGTACCTGTGTATATCGTAACCCTAGGACACATTCGGACACTGTCATCGTGCCAGATTTCCTGTATCCTGATACTGACATCATGACCGGAACCTGGGATGGCCTAAGGGTCGCGTTGATTGATAATTACTACAGTATGACGAGACTGCTAGATAGGGGTTCAGGTTCAGCGCACAATCATTGACCGCTTGGGATGGGGAAGACAGTTACTAGACGTTTGGGCTCCTCTGCACGCGCTATATATATGTATTAATCTATTTTTGGTAGTATTCCTGTATCTGGATTAGTGGTATCACCCGTGTGACTCTTTACTCGAAGCTGCGGTACGTCCCGTGTGTTTCGGTGTCCGGAGCTACGATTTTATTTTGGATAGCCCACGCGTCGAACATTGTCTTTAAACTGTGTATCACTTAGTTGGTTATGCTATATTACACCGTCGTTGCACTTGCTTCTTTCTGTTATACTTGGCATGCTGTATTTTTGTACCTTGTTATGTGCCTCTGAGGACCTGGTCCCCTGCCAGTTTTGCAGCATAGATGATTATAGAGCCTTTGGAGTTGCTGATGGAGTTGCTTGATGTGCGGGCATTAGTACCAGGTACTCATATCACTTTTACCAGCATTATGGTTATTTTATTCATATTGTATTCATCTGCTATTGTAGCCTAGTTTTTATAGCCTCATATTTTTTCTCGAGTCTATTCGAGTTGGTGTGTTTTTGGGCGGCCAACTTTAGCACATGCAGCTCTTTCTTATATATTTCTGTTTATTGTGGATTGAGACATAGATGTTTACATTTACGGGATTATTTAGATAGTGACCTTTATTATACAGCTTATACGTATTCGAGTCAGACCAGAGTCTGGTCGAATGCGTAACTCGTATATTGCGTATTCCTGGTCCTACGTATTTTGAAACTGGGGCGTTATATGTTTTTGTGGTGGCCCATGCAGGTCAGATTTAAATCGTCTTGGTCACCTGACTGTGCCAAGCGAGCCTGCAAATTAGGAATAGATATTATGATTTATTGTTGAATAGGCTCTCAATCCATAATCGATTAAAAAAACTCCCTTCGTAATTGATTATCGCCATTGGACTTCCCAATTGTATTCATTTCTTTTTCATCAATATCATTATCCTTGTATCTCATCCCCTTTCATTTAGAAGGACAAATGCTTTAGCCTGATGGTTCCCTCCAGAAGAAGATCGAAGTCCAGATGACAGAAGACATAATTCGTGTACTATTCTCTAAGTAGATTGTTACCCTTAGTAGGATAGATTGATAGGTTCATTTTGGATTCTAGAACTAGTGTCGAAGGTTAGTAAGAGAATTGGACCCAGTAGTACCCTAACCGTACTTGAGATAGCAGTGATTTGGGAAGTACTGGGAGCTAGAAAAATTGTTGATCATAACCCTCTAGAATAATTTATGGAAGTGCGATGCTAGAAATTAGTTGTACATATGATAGCGATACCAAGAACGATATTATGAACTAGAGGAGATGGAATTTTAGGCTCTCACCTAGCAGATGATGATCTAATAACAGAAATTCTAGCATGTGCTTGGGTGTTGCCATTATTATAGATTGCACTATGTGACTTGGAGAGATAAATAACGGAAGAAGAAATTTGAGGAGAAGAGTAATTATATATTAGGCAAGGAAAAATTTTCTTTTGGAGGATTGGTGTTGAAAATAGAACGGGAGAATTTATTAGGAGGTTAAGTCTAGACTATGACATTGTCCTAGGCATGGATTGTTTGAGCCAATACCACGAGACACTCAATTATCGACGTGGTTGTATTATTTTTAGACCACCAAATTACCCTGAGTTTGAGTTTCTTCAGGGAGCCCGGGAGTATGGTGCCCATCTACCTCAGAGGCACACATTGCAGAAGGTGAACTGGTGTACCCCCGCATTATATCAGGATTGGAAGATGTATTTCCAGAGGATCTTCCAGGCCTGTCACCTGACAGAGAGAGAGAAAGAGAGTTTGCGATAGAGTTGACTCCCAGTGTCAAGCCAGTTATTTCCCACGTCTACAGACTAGCACCCGAAGGAGTTGGTTGAATTGAAAGTCTATGGTAGAGGATCTCTTAGACAAGGGATTCATTCGGGCTAGTGTCATCTTAATTGTGCCAAAGAAAGATGGGATGGTACGTTTGTCAGCTTAGTGGCGCATGTATATTCTCGAAGATCGACCTCAGATCAGACTATCATCAGATAAAGGTACAGAGAGAGGACATTCCGAAGACGACTTTCCGGACGAAGTATGGACACTATGAGTTTCTAGTCATGCCGTTTGGTTTAACCAACACGCCAACAGTATTTATGAGCCTGATGAACAATATTTTCTACCAGCACTTAGATAAGTTCGTGGTGGTGTTCATTGACGACATCATGGTATATTCCAAGAGCCAGGAGGAGTACGAGAGACATCTAAGATCATGATAGAGACGCTGAGGCAGGAGAGGCTGTATGCCAAGCTTAGCAAATGTGAGTTCTGTTTGGATAGAGTACCCTTCCTGGGACACATAATCACCAGAGATGGACTATCAGTTGACCCAGAGAAGATAGCTGTAGATTGAGACATGGCCAACCCCTACATCAGTTACCGAGATTAGGAGCTTTCTCGGACTTGCTGGATATTATCGGAGGCTTGTAGAAAATTTCCCGAGGATTGCTGCGCCTATGACGCGATTGACGCGTAAAGGCGATGAGTTTATCTGGACCAAAGAGTGTCAGAAGGCTTTCAATGAGCTGAAGAAGCGTCTAACATCAGCACCGATATTGATACTTCCTTCAGGATCGAAAGGATTTGTAGTGTACAGTGATGCGTCTGGGAGCGAATTAGGATGTGTACTGATGCAACATGGCAAATTGATAGCCTACGCATCGAGACAACTAAGAGTTCATGAGAAGAACTATTCGACGCACGACCTAGAGCTAGCTGTAGTGATATTTACACTAAAGCTATGGCGACACTACCTTTATAGAGAGCGTGTTAAGATTTACACAGACCACAAAAGTTTGAAGTATGTCTACACTCAGAAGGAGCTCAACATGAGACAAAGACGCTGGCTAGAGTTGATGACAGATTATGATATCGAGTTGCAGTACCACCCTGGCAAGGCGAATATAGTAGCAGATGCCTTAAGTAGGAAGCCCATGGCATACTTTTTGACGACTTCGCACCAATTGTTAGAGGATCTTCAGAAGCTCAGGATTGAGATTGTATTCCCAGGCATAGATGGACAGATGGCCAGTCTCAAGGTCCAGTCTACATTGATTGAGAGGATCAAGGCAGCCCTGCCTACAGATGCGAGATTTTGATGACTGCGAGAGATAACAGAGGCCGCCATGCAGATGGGACTCAGGATTCATGGAGACGAAATATTGAGGTGTGGAGATTGCCTATACGTTCCGAGTGGTGAGCCACGTCAGGAGTTGATGGTCGAGGCTCATAGCTCTATTTATTCTATTCATCCCGGGGGTACGAAGATGTACCAAGATTTGAGACAACATTATTGGTGGCATGGGATAAAGAGAGAGATTACAAGATTCGTGGCGAGATGCTTGGTCTGTCAGCAAGTCAAGGATGAATATCAGAGGACTACAGGACTATTGCAGCCGCTTCCCATTCTCGAGTGGAAGTGGAAACACATTACCATGGACTTCGTCACATGATTCCCGCGGAGCCCTAGCAAGAAGGATGCAATTTGGATTATCGTAGACAGACTCACCAAGTCTGCACATTTCTTGCCCTTCAGAGTTGGGCAGTCCACATAGATATAATCTGACATGTATATGAGACAGGTAATACGACTACATGGAGTGCCTGTCAGCATTGCATCGGATCATGATTCCAGATTTACGTCATATTTTTGGCGTAGTATGTAGGAGAGTCTAGGAACTCATCTCAAGTTCAGCACTGCATATCATCCACAGACGGATGGCCAGTCAGAGCGCACGATAGATATATTGAGAGCGTGCATGATCGACTTTGGAGGATCTTGGGAGGACCACCTACACTTGGTGGAATTCTCCTACAATAACAGCTACCAGGCTAGCATACATATGGCACCTTATGAGGCACTGTACACAGGAAGTGTAGGTCACCGATATGTTGGAGTGACGTGGGAGAGCGTCAGTTACTTGGTCCAGAGTTGGTGACACAGACAGTGGAGAAAGTAAAACAGATTCAGAGCCACCTGCATGTAGCACAGGACAGACAAAAGTATTGGGCAGATGTGCACCGTAGACCTTTGGAGTTCAAGGAAGGTGACCATATATTTTTGAAGATATCGCCTACTCGTGGAACCATCAGGTTCGGAGGCAGAGGCAAGCTGAGTCCGAGGTACATCAGACCTTTCGACATCTTGGAACGAGTTGGCGAAGTGACTTATCGTCTTGCATTGCCTCCATCATTAGAAGGAGTGCATAAAGTATTTCACGTATCGCAGTTGAGGAGATACGTGGCAGACCCTAGCCACGTGCTTGATCATTCAGAGATTACAGTCGGACCCAGTTTATCTTACGTGGAGAAGCCAGTGGTGATACTTGATCACAGTGAAAAGAATTTGAGAGGTCAGACTATTCGACTGGTCAGAGTTGCATGGAAGCATCATTCGCCAAGCGAGTCTACCTGGGAGCGCGAAGATTCTATTTGGCAGCATTTTTCGGATTTATTTGAGGATCGAGGTACGAATTTATGTACCGCATTTGATTACCAGCTTGTTTCTAAATTTTTCGTAGCTATTATCGTGCTTTACTTTTAATTTCGGTGACAAAATTTTTCTAAGTTGGAAAGGATGTAAACCCCCTCATTTGTTTTTATATATAGAAGGGTTACGGTTTAGAAAATTTTAGTTTAACATCAGGTATTTGAGGTTTAGGTTTAAGGTTACAGATGTCTGTTTCTTTAATTAAACCCTTGGTGCGCCCTACCATTGTTGAAATATTCGGAGCCCAACATTAGCCCATAATTTCCAACTTATTGGTGCATTCTAGACTTGACACGCCAATTTAGGCACTGGACTTTTCTGTCACCCAAAATCATAATTCTTAGTGCTCTAATTTAATTGCACAACTTCCCGTAACCGAAATCCAATATTTAATGCTGTGTCGTGCCCCTGTGTCGTTGCCATCAATTTTGAGACACCAACTCAACCCGTTGAGCCAGACCAATAAAAGGGTCTACGACTGACACCAAGCCTACACCTTTTATGACCTTTGTGTCACTCCCAATTGAGACCCCATGTGCCCCTATTTAATTAAGAGCACGTGACATTTTATTTTAATTAAATTGGGGATACCAACTTTGACTAATTCCAACTTAACCCTAATTTAATCCAAATACCCCATTAATTAAACCCATGCAAAACATACAACACCCCCTCACCCTACAAAACACCAAACACCAATTCTCCCACCAATTTTTTATCATTTTATGTGTCTGTGCAAATATCCAAATTTAAGGGACTTATTTGCAAAAGTTGCACTAGGTGTCATTACCCCATTGGTTCAAACCAAATGGAGAAGCCCTCAACCCTTGACCGGTTCAAACCTCATCCCACTCTCTACATTGTGTAAACATAATTCCCTCATGTTGAATCCTAACCACTCATTCAAAATCAACTCCCATCCTCACCACACACTCCCCATCACCCTCCCCTATATAATATCTCTTCATGCACACATACCAACCGGCCCTAATCCCCAAACTTGGGAAACCCCCCACCTTCTTTCTCCTCCCTCCTTATAAACCCATAACCGTAGGTTCCTTCCCTTCTTCTTCTTCTTCCTTTCTTCTTCTTCTTCTTCTTTCACTCCACTTCTTCTTCTTTAATTTTTTTAACCACCCTACTCCGACAAACCTCCCTGCTCCGGCCAACCCCCCGGCCACTCCTTCTTCTCTATTGGCACCTCTACGAGCCCGCTTCTCCTCCAGTCTCCAGCACAACCACCCGCATCACCACCCTCCAACATTGTCCCGGCCACCTGCAACCATTCCCGCTGCACCCGACCGGCCTCGACCACCGCCTGCCGAGATGCTGTTGGCTACCCTTAGCTTCCCCACTGCAACATGAGCCCGCTGCCTCCATCGCCATCACTTTCAGTCGACCGGTCGCCTCCCTCCCGAACCTCCCAAGCTCCACCCGTACCCCGGCCATTGCAACCACTGCAACCATCTCCCCCTTGCACTACTACCCCACGTCCACCACACACCACCAGCACCACCCCACACCACCAGTATCATCACCCTATACCACCAGCACCACCACCCCATGACCACCACACACCACCAGCACCACCACACACTACCAGCACCATCACCCGACCACTCTACCGCCACTACCTCGACAGAGCCCCCTCCCTTCACTACCACCCCGTTCACCACCTTACCTCCGGCCACTTCTCCTCTGGCCACCCTCCACCACCAGCATCTCCATCTCCACCACCAGCATCTTCATCTTCACCATCATCATCATCATCATCATCATCATCACCACCACAGCCCACTCCGGCCAGAGACGGCCACCACCGCGACGCCAAGGTAACCCCTCCCCCAACTCCTTTGTAGTGTAATAGTTTTATGGTTTAAAATAACATAGTTAGGGTTAAGGTTTAAGAAGTTCAATTTGAGGTTTAAGTTATCTCTTTTAAATTACGCATATGGTTTATTGTTAATGATGCAATATTAAATGTTATTGAGGAGCAGGAATAAAATTATGGAGAAATGGGTATGATATCAAAACATTGGTTATTATCGAGCCTTTGGGTTGGTGAATGCTACTTTGAGTTTTATGGTTTATTATATATGCAGTGGGTAGTTAAATGCTATGTTGAGAGCAGGATTTATAAATACTGGGTACGAGAATTTAGGATGATGTATATTTTATTATATAAATATTGATTATGGCTGATGAGCAGATTTATTATATATATATGAGTGAGTGTATGTGTGTATTAGATGTGTGCATGTGAGCTAGAGGAGGAAATTATAGGCAAAGCAGGGAGCAAGCAGCAGCAGCAGCAGCAGAAGTAAGATGCAAAGATAAGCAGCAGCAAAAAGCAATAAGCAACAACATCGATAAGCAAAAGCAGTAGTAATAAGTAGCAGTAGCTTGAGTGCTTAGAAATTAAGTTGTAGATAAGTTAGTAAGCTAGTTAATAAGCTAAGTTAGTAATATTGATAAGTTAGTTGGTAAGTTAAGTATATATATATATATATATATATATATATATAGGAAAAAAGGGATATGAGCCATAGGCCTATATTCCTACATGAGCCAATGTACATGTGGACCAATAGGAATGGAGTGTACTAGTGCACATGGGTGCACATGGGATATGGAAATCTATTCCTATTGGTCCACATATACATGGCTCATATAGGAATATGGGCTTATGGCTCATATCCCGTTTACCCATATATATATATATATTTATATATATATATATATATATATATATATATATATAAGCATTAGTTAGCATTTGTTAGTATTATTTCTAGTTTACCTTGAGTTACACCAAGGTAATTAGAGTTGAGGTATCTTGGGTATGGGTATTGAATATCTATTGGGTATGTTAGTTATGATAGTTGGTATAGTATTGTTATAAGTTTAAATGCATGTTAGTATATAGTGAGGTATGTTGGTTAGTTAGCTAATTTTAGATATTGTATTACCTTCTGATACGAAGGCAATGTCAAGGTATTGGTTTATACTCAAGGTATTGAGTTTGTGTATCAAGATGGGTGTGTAGGTGGTGTGATACCACATTTGATTCAAAGCCAAGGTATCCACTTAGCATTAGTTTGGCTATGACTACTATATATTTTATCTTGTATATATATATTATAGTATTTTCATATCTAATAACTTGCGTATCTTATGATACGGTATTTTGTTGGTATCCTAGTATCCTAACATAGCTAGTATAGCTTAGTTACATAGTGTATGGACCCAATATCCTAGAGATGGACTCACACAACCTGGAAATAGCTAGTTTGACCAAGTTTGACTAGTTTGACCTAGAGTTGACCTAGTATAACTATTTTGACTTAGAAATGGCTTTATGACCTAGAATTGAACTAGTTTAACTTATTTTCATTCCAAAACCTTGTAATGATGTAATATACTATATATAGGTCTATGTGACACTAGCTTGGGTATCGAGAGACACACCTTGCTCAGGACCTCAGGCGAGTATATTTCTCTGTTAGTGTTCATTTTATAATAGTGTATATATCTTATGTTCTAGAACTATATACTTGATTCCGATAAAGTAGTTTTACGGACTCGTACTACATGTATCATGTCAGGAGATGTTATCCCTTATCGTGTTCAGCAGGTACTCCTTCACATGTATTTTATCGTGTGTATCGGGTATTGATTTAGTGTACTTCGTATTCATACACTGCTCGTATTCAGTGTACTTATATTCATGTACACACACTCTCGTGTTCAGTGTGCCCATATTCGTGTTCGTAACGTGTCATGATTGGATCCATTGGTATTAGTTGGGGATGGGAGAATAGGAGTTGATTATGTGATCAAGCCCTAGTGTATTCGTGTACATGTCGATTATATATCACACTTGTAATTGAGTTACCATATTGTATTTGTGTTCAGCCTAAACCGATCACATAATGAACTTGTATTCTATAGCACATTAGTTAGATTTCACTTATTTCCATTATATTGCAGATATTCTATTGTATGTCCTTCTTTCTAGTATATTACCTGTTCACTCTAGTTTATTTCATTATGTTGTTTAGTTATCTTGTATTCTTTTCTATTATCTGTTTTGTATGCTCGATTATGTATTTGAAACTTCTTTCAGAGGTATGTACTTTGCTCCAATCCTGACTGGATATATTTTTTAGATGGTTGGCTCGTAGATCAGTGTCCCACATACTATGGACCGCAGGAGGGCATACTATTAGAGGATACTCCAGTAGGCCAGGAGGACTTAGTACCGGAGCTTGAGGAGGTTTAGATTATTTTTAGACTGTTATTGAGACTTATGGCATGTATATATATTATTTCAGTCTTGTGGATGTATTGTGATTCTTTTCCTTCATTATTCTATTCGTGCTCTATCTTCTTTAGTTTGCATTATGATTGAGTATAGTTATATTTATGAGGTACCATATATTGTTCCTCCGTTTAGAATTGAGATGATTGACAAGTACCATACATATATTATATAAGATATTTAGATCGTATAGTTGATACAGACAACGTTCTACCACCGATGCTGCGGCGTAGGCTGAACGTATCCACGTACTCGTGCCCGAATATCCGGGTGCAGATCATGACACATGATCTCTCCCAGATCATTCCCAGCCTTGATCAGGAAGAATCGAAAATAAGTAGACAATATACAATTAGAATAAAAAATACAAAATAAATGTATGAATTGACAAATAAATGCTTACGTCGCTCTATCGGCCCATAGTTCGGGACGACAGATATTGGCTGGCCGCTTTATTTTACACGTATCAAAAACCATAATTTCTCGACACTCAACAGAATATGGCCGATACATGCCATAGCATAGTAAGGTTGGAACTACTAATTACTATTCATATTAGTATCCTAAAGTATAATTATAAATGACTATATTACTAAGAAATAACACTAAAATTACTTAAAATTATGCCTAAAGTATAAAATATATTTTCTAAAATATTAATAATTAGTGATAACCGTATCGGTTAAATTTGTGATAATCGATACTCATAGTAATGGTTTGATACCGATTCCGATACCAATACCAATACTCTAAAATATTAATAATTTATTATAGGTTAAATAATTGAGAACCGTATCGATTTTAGGGCCGATGAATAAATCAACACCGATACGGATTTTTGAACGTCACATATTCTATTTCTGATATTCTAGGATACGCTCAAGCCTACGTATTAAGAATTACGTACGTCTAAGGATACACATATAAATTAAAATAATTATATATGTAATATTCAATTTTTTAATCTTTTTCTAAGTTAATTATAGACACATACAATATATATTACCATTTTCGTGTCATAATACTCGTGTCAATTTGTCTGCATTTTTTTTGATACATGTGTCCATGCTATAAATCGATAATATATATATATATATATATATATATATATATATATATATATATATATATATATTCAACCTAATTTCTGACCTAATATAAATTACCTAATTGATCATGATAAATTGACCAACATGAACAAAATTAAAGAAAATGAACAAAATTGAAGTAGGGGGAGAGGAAGAGGACTTGCCTAGGGCTCCTCGACTTGCAATTTGAGAAGGAGGAAAGGGAATGGAGGTGGGGCTGCTGCTACTAGGGCACCTCGACTTGCCTAGGGCTCCTCGGATTGGGGCTGTCGGAGGAGGAGGAGGAGGAGGAGGTGGAGGAGGGGGTCGTCGAAGACGAAGAAGAAGAGGGGGTCGGGGTCAAGCCTGTCACGACCCGCACCCGAAATTTGGGCATGAGCCTTGTGTACGTCCAGCCTACGCCGCAACATCGATGGTAGAACGTCGTCTAGGTCTCAAGACTACTAAACATAACTCACAAAAGAACCTACCAATGATCTCAACTCCATAAGGAGAACAATGGATATGCATAATGATCCTCAAAATATATGGTACTCAATCAAAATAACTATAAAAAAGTAAATGGAACGATAAGATATAAAAGATAAGGAAGTACTGACATAAGTCTAGCACAATAACCCAAATACAACAATAATTTAGAGTCTAGCTATCCCAACATAAATAGTCTCAACATAATACAATCCAAATCTTAAGTTTAGAATAATTTAATACATAGATAACTAGACCAAGAAGCTGTCTAAACGACTGCAGGTGGTGTCTCCTCTAAGGAGAGTGGCTCCTCTAGAATCTCCGGTATGTAGTCTCCCTCTACTCCTGGGCCATAGTGAGTTGAACAAAAATTCTCATGATCCTCTGAAAATATTATCCAGTCAGAATTGGAGCGAAGCACAAACACTAAACAGCAGTTTCAATTATATTGACAAAAACTATAAGACAGTGTAAGTAAATACATGATGAAGAAATACTAGAAAAATAAGGAATACTGGAGAGACATGTAATCAGCAATAATACTAACTTGCAATGAACAGATATATGTGAATGCTAGAAATGAGTGAACTGGAATAAAGAATAGAAATTCTAGCTAAGTGTTGTGAAATATCAGTTTACTATGTGATCGGCTTGGGACTAGATCAGGCTTGTTATATATGATTGGCTATGATACATGTGAGGTCAGGCTACACCCTATGTGAATGGTCAGGCTACACCCTACGTGATATGTGGGGTGAGCTATGATGCAAGTAAAGTGAGGCTAATCATATATAACAGGCTATGAGGCATATAAATGGTCAGGCTATACCCTTGTTATATGTGGGGTAAGCTATAATGCATGTAAAGTGGGGTATGATCACATAATCTTTCTAATATTTCTCTGTCCCCAGCTAGTACGATGGATTCCAACCACGACTCCTTGTGACAGGTATCTATGATACTAGCCCGTCTATCCACAGTGTTAGAATTAAGCATACACTACAACTATAATCATAGTAATAATCAACATAATAAAAACTGTCAGAGAATGTACTCACCTGAAGTCCTAAGCAATGTGTGTCTCTCGATGCCCAAGCTGGTGTCACATAGACCTATATATGGTACTTTGCATCAATACAAGGTTCTGGAATGAAAATAAGTTAAACTGATGCAATTCTAAGTCATAAAGCCATTTCTAAGTCAAACCGACTATTACTAGGTAGTATGAGTCTAACTCTAGGATACTAGGTCAATACACTATGAAACTAAGCTACACTATCTAATCTAAGATACTATGAGATACAAAAATTGCCGTATCCTAAGATACGCAAGTTTGAATAAAAATAATAATAATTTATATATAGATACAAGTCAATATATATGGTATCTTAACTAATCAATAAAATTTGGATACCTTGGCCTTGCACCAATGCGTATCGTATTACCTCACACCTATCCCGATACTCAAACCCAATACCTTGAGTATCGACTCAATACCTTGATATTACCTTGGTATCCCAAGGTAATTCAAAATCCTTTATATAGCTAATACATATATTAACCCCCAATACTCTATATGCTAGTATATACCAATTACTTAAATAGATATCAATACAAATATAGAAAATATCTGTAATACAATACATACATATCTACATATAGCTAACCATTAATATACATTACCTATTAGTATATATATACTACACTAGCTATTACCCAATCCATACACATAACACACACACACACACACACACACACACACACACACACACACACACATATATATATATATATATATATATAGCATACATAACTAACTAATAGCTATCCTTGATACTAAACTAACAGATACACTAACACACTAAATTGACCAAACCTCACTGAACTAACAGACTTCACTGATACTGAATGCTGCTCCCCTCTTCTTGCTGTCAGATACTACTCACACTGCCTTCTTGCTGAATACTGGGTAGCTCCTTCCTTGTGCAGCCACTGTGCACTGATACCTCCCTCTTCTTGCTGAGCATGCTGATACCTGGCATTGCTGCTACTACAATATGCTGAAATGCCAATGCATTGCTGAACTACAAATACTACTACAGGGTGCTCGAGATCACACTTCTACATATTCCTTTGTGCTGCAGTGTTTACACTCCCTTGCTACCACTCACTTGAGCAGTGGCTGCTACTGCATCTTGCTCTGTTTGCTGCCTAGTGCACTAATGCACCCTGCTCTATCGAGGACTGCATGAGCTCCCTCTAGTTGAGCATTGCAGAGTAGACTGCAATATGGTACTGGTTGATGCGTACTGAATCCTCCCTGTGCACTTGGTTGCTGCTTGATGTTGAACTTCTTGAGATGGCTGCAATGCACTGATGTGCATACTGCTGCACCTCCCTCTTGCTTGTACTGCCTGAGACTGCACAGCTAAAACTTGCCTACCTTGCTGCTTCAGGGAATATTGTACTGCACGCTGTAGTGAACTACAGTGCCTCCCATTTCTGCTATTACCTAGCTCGACTGACTGCACTTGAAGGCTCTATGCAGCAAGCCGCTGTCCACGAGCTTCTCTGCTGAGCCTTCTATCTCACACACACAAACACAACACATAGCACACCTATACTCAAACACCTCTATGTATATATCAATCTACATATATATCAAACTCTCTCTCTCTATATATATATATATATATATACTCTTACATATAGATAACATATACACTTAGATATAATTAGATACATATACATAAACACATATAAACATATATATATATATATATATATATATATATATATATATATATATATATATATATATATATATATATATATATATATATAGTACACACAATACCCATATATATATTTAGATATAAACTTTCACACACTCATACATATAGATATATACATATCTATGTACACTTAGCTAGCACCTATATATAATATCACAAAACATACTTATATGGATATCTATACAAACTAATATATCATACATATATATACACAAGCACATATACGAATGAGGACCAAAACCAAACACGTGGAGTGCCCCGCACCCGTATCACCAAATTGATGAGATACGCCTACAGTATCCAATTGTGGATACGACACTAGTCACAAACAATCATTCATATGTCATATTGATCTATTTGATCATTTGACAAACACTACATGTGCCAATCTCGAAATTCTCCCAAAATTGACACCAAAACACACATAACTTCCACCATAGGTCTCCTATGAACCTAAATTTTTTTTTTATGGGTACCCAATGCACGTGTGTTGGTTTCTCAAGGTTAAATCTCAGATTTACAGCCTACTATAAGAAGGAAAACTGAAATGTACCTATTGGGAGATTGATTCCCAATGAAAATCCCGAGTACTAGAAATGTAGCTCCTTCTTGTAGATATTGGCCTCCTCCTTGTTGTCCCTTGCTTTCTTTTTGTAGATCCTTGTTGTAGTAGCCTCAAATGAAGAATAGGGAAGGAATTTATAAAACAATTTGTGAGGGAATGGTGTGGGAATATAGAAAATTGAAAAAGGGAAAAATATAGAACTAAAAGCAATGGAAAAATAAAATGAGAGACACTCTCTCACTCCCTCTAATGGCCGGCGCTAGTTCCTCTCCCTCAAGCAATATAAAATGTCCAATACACCCCCTTGGGGCCGCTCATAAAAAAATTAATTAAGGGGGAAAGGTTCTAGTCTAATGGTTTCAATAATTAATCCATCCTCTTAAATCATGGGCCTAATTATTGGGCTCAACCTAAACCAAAATAAATTATTGGGTTCATGCATCTAACTTAATTAGTTAGGTCCACTACACAAGTCCAAAAATAGATACTACATCTAACAATCAATAATTAATACAACCAATAATTAATCACAGGCACAATATTTAAATACAATAAATCCTAAAATTAAAAATACCCATGTTAATTACCAAATTATCCTTGATTAAAAATGTGAGGGTGACAATCCTACCCACCTTAGAAAATTATGTCTTCGAAATTAATGAAGAAACTAACTACCAAAAGCAAACAATACAACGCAAGTAAGAATTATACCTCAAGGTTCGAAGAGATACGGGTACTGCTCACGCATTTTGTCCTCTCTCCCAGGTTGACTCGCCTAGAGAGTGATGTCTCTATGCAACATAAACCAGAGGAATAGTCTGGTTCCGCAATAACTTCTCCCTACGATCCAAAATCTCTACGGGCTGCGCAGGATAGCTGAGAGTCGGACCAACCTCGATCTCTGAGTGATCTAGTACATGACTAGGATCCGCCATGTACCGTCTCAGCTGCGACACATAGAACACGTCATGTACTCCCTCTAGTGCAGACGACAAGTCTAGTCTATAGGCCACTGCACCGACCCTCGCAAGAATACCGAAAGGTCCGATGTACCGTGGACTAAGCTTTCTGCCTCCACCAAAATGAATCGTGTCCCGTGTCGGAGAAATCCGTAAGAACACCAAATCACCAACCTAGAACAAAAGTAGCCTTAACACACAATCTTAAAAAAAAATAATCACAAACAAAAATAACAAAACCTATACCTCAAACTCTAAGGGTCTACGGTGGTTGTCGGCCCAATGCCACTGTCTGTCCTGCGCCACTCGAAGTCTGTCTTTGATGAGTTTCACCTTTTCCGCTGCATACACGACCATCTCTGGTCCCAACAAGGCTTTCTCTCCAATATCATCCTAAGATAACGGTGTGCGATACCTCCGTCCATATAGAGCCTCGAACGGCGATATCTCAATACTGGCCTGGTAGCTGTTGTTGTAAGAAAACTCTACCAGGAGTAGATGATCCTCCCAAGAACCTCCGAGATCTAGAACACAAGTGCATAGCATATCCTCGAGAGTCTGAATAGTCCTTTCAGACTGCTCATCTGTCTGGGGTGATATGCTCAACTGTCAGAGAATGTACTCGCCTGAAGTCCTCAACAAGGTGTGTCTCTCGATGTCCAAGCTGGTGTCACACAGACCTATATATGGTACGTTGCATCAATACAAGGTTCTGAAATAAAATAAGTTAAACTGATGCAATTCTAAATCATAAAGCCATTTCTAAGTCAAACCGACTATTACTAGGTTGTATGAGCCCAACTCTAGGATACTAGGTCAATACACTATGAAACTAAGTTACACTATCTAATCTAAGATACTATGAGACACACAAATTTTCGTATCCTAAGATACGCAAGTTTGAATATAAAAAAATAGTAATTTATATATAGATATATACAAGTCAATATATATGGTATCTTAACTAATCAATAAAATTTGGATATATTGGCCTTGCACCAATGCGTATCGCACTACCTCACACCTATCCCCATACTCAAACCCAATACCTTGAGTATCGGCCCAATACCTTGATATTACCTTGGTATCCCAAGGTAATTCAAAACCCTTCATATAGCTAATACACATATTAACCCCCAATACTCTATATGCTAGTATATACCAATTACTTAAATAGATATCAATACAAATATAGAAACTATTTATAATACAATACATACATATCTACATATAGCTAATATAGCTAACCATTAATATACATTACCTATTAGTATATATTTACTATACTAGCTATTACCCGATCCATATACATAACACACACACACACACACACACACACACACACACATATATATATATATATATATATATATATATATATATATATATATATATATATATATATATATATAGCATATATAGCATATATAACTAACTAATAGTTATCCTTGAGACTAAACTAGCTGATACACTAACACACTAAACTAACCAAAACCTCATTGAACTAACTGACTTCACTGATACTGAATGCTGTTCCCCTCTTCTTACTGTCAGATACTGCTCACACTGCCTCCTTGCTGAACACTGGGTAGCTCCTTCCTTGTGCAGCCACTGTGCACTGATACCTCCCTCTTCTTGCTGAGCATGCTGATACCTGGCATTGCTGCCATTACAATATGCTAAAATGCCACTGCATTGCTGAACTGCAGATACTACTGCAGGGTGCTCGAGATCACACTGCTGTACTTGTGCAGCTGCACATTCCTTTGTGCTGCAGTGTACACACTCCCTTGCTGCCACTCACTCGAGCAGTGGCTGCTACTGCATCTTGCTCTGTTTGCTGCCTAGTGCACTGATGAACCCTGCTCTGTTGAGGACTGCACGAGCTTCCTCTAGATGAGCATTGCAGTGTAGACTGCAATGTGGTACAGGTTGATGCATATTGAATCCTTCCTGTGTACTTGGCTGCTGCTCGATGTTGAACATCCTGAGATGGCTACAGTGCAGTGATGTGCATACTGCTGCACCTCCCTCTTGCATGCACAGCCTGAGACTGCACAAATGATACTTGCCTATATTGTTGCTTCAGGGAATACTGTACTGCAGACTGCAGTGAACTGCAGTGCCTCATATTTCTGCCATTGCCTAGCTCGACTGACTGCACTTGAAGGCTCTGTGCAACAAGCCAATGTGCACGAGCTTCTCTGCTGAGCCTCCCATCACACACACACAAACACAACACATAGCACACCTACACTCAAACACCTCTATGTATATATCAATCTACATATATATCAAACTCTATATATATATCTACATATGTATATATATATATATGTACACTCTTACATATATACATATATATATAGATAACATATACACTTAGATATAATTAGATACATATACATAAACACTTATAAACATACATATATATATAGTACACACAATACCCATATATGTATATACATATAAACATTCACATACTCATACATATAGATATATACATATCTATGTACACTTAGCTAGCACCTATATATAATATCATAAAACATACTTATATATATATATATATATATATATATATATATATATATACACACACACACACAAGCACATATAGGAATGAGGACCAAAAACTAAATACGTGGAGTGCACCGCACCCGCATCACCAAATTGATGAGATACGGCCTACACGTATCCAATTGTGGACACGACACTAGTCACAAACAATCATTCACATGTCATATTGATCTATTTGACCATTTGACAAATACTACATGTGCTAATCTCAAAATTTCCCCAAAATTGACACCAAAACACACATAACTTCCGCCATAGGTCTCCTATGAACCTAAAACCAATTCCTATGGGTAGCCTATGCATGTGGGTTGGTTTCTCATGGTTAAATATTATATTTAGATCATACTACAAGAGAAAAACTAAAATGTACCTATTGGGAGATTGGTTCCCAATAAAAATCTCCAATACTAGAAATGTAGCTCCTCTTTGTAGATCTTGGCCTCCTCCTTGTTGCTCCTTGCTTTCTTCTTGTAGATCCTTGTTGTAGTAGCCTCAAATAAATAATAGGAAACAAGTTTATGAGATAATGTTGAGGGAATGAAGGAAATTGGAAAGAGGGAAAATGTAAATCTAAAAGCAATAGAAAAATAAAATGAGAGACACTCTCTCTCTTTCCTCTAATGGCCAGCCCTAGCTCTCTCTCCCTTAAGAAATATAAAATGTCCAATACACCCCTTGGGGCCTCTCATGAAGAAATTAATTAAGGAGGAAATGTTCTAGTCTAATGGTTTAACTAATTAATCCATCCTCTTAAGCTATGGGCCTAATTATTGGGCTCAATCTAAACAAAAATAAATTGTTGGGTTCATGCATCTAACTTAATTAGTTAGGTCCACTACACAAGTCCAAAAATAGGTACTACATCTAACAATCAATAATTAATCACAAGCACAATATTTAAATACAATAAATCCTAAAATTAAAAATATTTGTGTCAATTACCAAATTACCCTTGATTGAAAATGTGAGGATGACAGCGCCAAAGCAAGGGGAGAGGAGGTCAGGGTCTCAAGAGACGCCGGAGGAGGAGGAGAGGGGTCGAAGTATCACCGGAGCAAGGGGAGAGGAGTTCCAAGGTCGCTGGAGACGTCAGAGGAGGCGGAGAGAGGGTCGGGGGTCATCGAAGCAAGGGAGAGGGGGTCGGGGAACGTCGGAGGAGGAGGAGAGGGGGTCGGGGGTCGCGGAGGAGAGAGAGTTTGGAGGGAAATGAAAATAAAATTGGGATATTAAATTTTAACCTTTGGCAGCGACGAAATCTATTCGTCGTTAGTTCGTCGTTGAGAAAAATTGACACCACAGCGACGGTCTAGCGACGAAAATTAATATATATTTCTTATATAAATATTTTCGTCGGTAATCCGTTGCTACACCAGCGACGAAAAATATTCCATCGTTGATATCCGTCGCTATATTCCAATATTTTTGTAGTAGTTATTTTGATAATTTTTCTTCTCTTTTTAATTTCAAGTTATTATTAATGTATATGTATTGTGAAAGAGAACTTTAAAATATTATCAACCAACAAAGATTTTTCTCCATTTTATCTTCTTCTTCTCTTCCAAACCCTAATCCGTGTCTCCAAATCTGTACATGGTACTAGAGCTTGCTCTTTAAGAATCTTGGATTTCCATCCCCTCTCTCTCTCTCTCTCTCTCTCTCTCTCTCAAGTGGCAAGGAGGTGGAGACACAAGTTTCCAAGTTGGTTCAATCTCAGAAAGAGTCATAATTTATGAGAAATTTTCAAGACATGTTTGTGTGGACTCCTATGTGGAGTTGATGGCGTGCATACTCGTGGATATGCAATTTCGCAAAGGCTAATTCTAAAGGCACTTCATATATTGCTTAGGATAGTCCAATTTTTTTTTAATTTTTTTACAAGTTTGACGCTAGTTTTTTTTTACTGAGAGCAACCCAAATTCTCATATAAAAGGCAATGACTTTATTTTTCAGCCTAAATATTTTCCAGGACTGTCACAATGTTACAGTCCTTCAAATTAGAAGGACTGTCAACATTTTTGATAGTCCTAATTATTAGGACTGTCAAAAATATTGACAATCTTTTCAATTGGAAGGACTGTAACATTGTAACAGTCCTAAATAATTATGACTGTAAAAAATTGACAGTCCTTCCTATTGGAAGGATTGTAAATATTTTGACAGTACATTAAAGAAGAAGAAGAAGAAGCAGTAGCAGCAGGGACGAGCTGCGGGGGCGGACGACGGGGTGCGGGGCGGGTGGCGGCGACGACGGCGGCAGCAACAACGACATCATCAACATCAACAGCACCCCGCCTCCGCCTCCTCCCCCGCCTCCGCCGCCTCCTCCTCCTCCGTCTCCTCCTCCTCCTCCGCCTCCTCCTCCTCCAGCGGTTGGGGTTGAGATTAGGGTTAGGATTTGGGGGTTTGGAAATGTGAAAGAAGAGTAGAAATTTAGAATGAAGAATTTTGGGAAGATTTGAGAGATTTGACTGTCCTAAGTAAATTTTAGGTTGTACTAAGTAAAAGTTACAAAAATCTGAATTATCTTGAAATAATGGACTGTTCTAAACAATTTTAGAAGTGCCTATAGAATTAGCATATCGCAAATGCAGTTGTTATGGTCCTAGATAGGCTGGAGTTGGTGACCATGCTAGTAGGGAGTTGGCGGAACGCCAATGAGTTGGATGCTGAGGAGGTCATGTTTTCAGAACGGCATGAAGGATGCCGAGTGCGGAGGAGTTCCCCAGAAGACTCGTTAGGAGAAATCAGTGTGTTTTAGCACTCTCCATGGATATTCCGAAGGAAAGAACCTCTAATTCCCTAAGGACTTGTCATGGAGAAGTCGATGTGTTTTGCACTCTCTACAACTGTTCCGAAGAAAAGGACATCTGATCTCCACCATGATCTAGGTCTTAAACAATCTAAATGAGGGCAAGCTTTCCAATAGAATGGTAGCGTTCCCCAAGAAATCCCTAAGATGATAACTTTTGCATTCAAAGGAGGGTGACAATTATTCTTGTCCGTGAAGATGGCCTGAGTGGAAGTATTCTCGAAGGAATTTGTTCCACAATGTGTTTTGCACATTCCACAATTATTCGGAGCAGAATTATTACCTGTCAGTGAAGACAGTCCGGACAAACACATGCCCTCAGTAGAATTTTCAATCGACATCTGATGCATTTTGTACTCTCCATGGTCGTCTTGGACATGTTTGATAAAGTGTAAGTATAAAAATATAAAATTTTAATTTCAATGAAGAATTTTATGTTAGAATCTATTAATTTTTTTGTCTTTCTAATAGGAGACAAATATGTTTAGTTGAGGTAAACAGTGAAAAATAAAAAATTATGTATATGCGTTTGGTTGAGATAGAAAAATAAAAAATGGTAAATGAAAGATTGTATTATAATCGTAGTAAAATTTCAAATCTAAAATATTAATAATTTTTTTAATTAATTATTAGTTAATTTAATAAATATTAACAATTATTAATGAATATTTATAATTAATAAATAATTTAACAGCATTAATTAATATTAACAAATATTAATAAGTATTTATAATTTATAATTTATAATTTATAATTTATAATGAAATAGGTGGCTGCCATTCTCTCAAAAATAATACTCTCTCTCTCTCTCTCTTCCCACACCATCTTCCTCCTCACTCTCCTACTCCTCCCCTTCCTTCGCCACGTCCTCACCGTCCTCGTCGAAGTCGGCCTCGGATCCAGCCGCGTCTCCTCGCCCTCGCTGATGTTGGCCTCCACGCTTAGGAAGAGGAGCTTACGGCCACCGCCCCTGCTCCGTCCAAGCCGGCTCCTCCTCCGGATCCCTCCTTCCCCGTCTAATCGATGACTCCGCCGTCGACCCCTCCTCGACCTCGCCACCGTCGACGACCCAACTGACCTATGCTATCTCTTCCCTCCGTGACCTTGCCATTGCCGACGAACCATCCGACCCTCTGCTCTCTTTTCTCCTCCTCCATCAAAGCACACTTCCAACCCACATCCTCGTTTTTTGAGAGGACGAGGGAATGCAGAAATTAGAAGATTTAGAGGTGGGTCCAGGAAATGCAAACATCAAATCCCGTCCCCACATTCCAGCGAACCAAACAATTAATTTCCTCTTTCGACCTCTCAATTCCAGTGAAATGTGAAATCCACCCCCACTTTCAGTTTACCAAACACCCCCTAAAGGAGAGACATTCGAACTCTCAAGAGATTTCGTTCTAAGATGGCCAAAAAAGGATTCGACAAATGCCATTTCTAAAGGCACATCAAAACTTACTCACGACAACTTAATTTTTTTTTCTTTTTATTTACAAATTTGCCACCGAAATTTTTTACTCGGAACAGTTCCAATTTTTTCAGGACTATCAAAAAATATGACAGTACTTCTTATTGGAAGGACTGTCAAAATATTTGACAGTCATAATTTTAGGACTGTCAAATATTTCGACAGTCCTAATTTTTTATGACTGTCAAAAAATTAATTTGGCAGTCATTCCAAGCCAAATATTTCAACAATCCTCTTCCTCCTCCTCTCTCCCTCCTCCGTCTCCTTCTCTCTTCCTCCTCTCCTCCGCCTCATTCTCTCCTCTACCTCCTCTCCTCTCCTCGACCTCCTCCTCCTCCGCCTCCTCCTCGACCACCTCCTCTCTTCTCCTCCTCCTCCGCCTCCTCTTGCCGCCGCGTCCTCCTCCTCCTCCTCCTAGACCACCTCCTCTCTTCTCCTCCGCCTCCTCCTCTCCTCCACCTCCTCCTCCTCTCCTCCGCCTATCCCGCCGTCTCCTCCTCCTCCTCCTGCTCCCGTCGCCTCCTCCTCTCGCCGCCTCCTCCTCCTTCCGTCGTCTCCTCCTCCGGGTTAGAGTTAGGATTAGGGTTTTGGGTGGAGGAGAATGGAGGTGTGTCTTCAACCAGGTTATTCTATTCCACCTCTTATAGAGAAAAGAACTTAAAGCAAAATATTTAATAACACGGCGATACATTTATACAAAACTTCTACTCCGAGTACACGCAATGGAGCCGTAGATAGTCAAGTAAAATCCAGGGTAGTCCCCCTTCGCGCGGTCCTGAGCCATCTCAGAGTAAATTTTGGGTTGTCCTGAGTAAAAGTTGTTTCAATCAGGACTAGCACCAAGTAATCGGCTTTCCTGAACAAGTTTGGATGTGCTTTTAGAAATGGCCTCAAAAAATCAAGGGTCGATTTCTAAACTTCCCTAACAAGTCGGGAGCATTTTGGATCGAATTCTCTATACTTTCCCAGCAAGCAGGTACGGAACCAGGACCCACGTTAGACGGAGGCCGAGCACGATAGCAAATAATAATACAAAAATCATATCATAAAACAAAAAATAGAGCCAATATTTTTTACTGATATCACATTTTTAGAGAATACAGGTTCAAAGATTCATAAAATTATATAATATTCATAGAGAATGTAGGTTCAAAGGTTCACAGATTAGAGAATGCTAGGTGTAATATCACATTCAAAGAGAAAGCATGTTTAAATACAATATCATCATAATAAGAGAGATATGTTTATCAAATCTTTTATAACAAAACTATATTGTAGCTCTGGAAAGTATTTGGACCTTCGGAAAGAAATTTCATACTGTCTTGTGCACCATTTTGTGCAACACCTATAGATGTAGAAAAATTTCCAGCAAAAAGAAGCAATAACTCTATCCTGTTTCAGAGGCAAAATGGTATGAGAAAGGGGAACATAATAAATTAAGAAAACTTTCACACACAAGTATAGTCAGAATATTTTTTTCTAAGGAAACCTCATTACCTGATTCACAAAACAAAAGAACGAGCATATCGCCAAGAGAATTTGCTTTAAACAGAAACACCAAAGTACATATGCCTAGGCATGCAAACAGGTAGATTCCGAAAGAATACAAGGCAAATGCTTTGTAACAATTCCTCAAAATGTCGCAAACTATAAAAAAATTCTGCTTTCCATTATGATATTATCTGAAGAAAATAAATAAGACATTCCAAAATAAGCATAAAGTTTGCGCTTGCATGTGCAATAAGTACAACAAACAGACTCAACAAACAGACTCGTTCTGTGTTGTTTGAAATTTATTAATGTGTCAGGTGAAAGCCAAACACATTGGAATGTCACAACCATATGCTAATTAATACATTTCAGGTTTGCACTTGCATGTGCTAATAAGCATCAAGTCTGAACAAAGAAGAGAATGTCACAACCATATGTTAATACATTTCAGGAATTTAAAAATAAGCATGAAGCTAGGTTTGCACTGCATGTCAGCATCCATAACACTGAAGTGTAAATACTAAATTTCACAAACAATGAAGAAGCAAGATCAAAAGACCATAAGAAATATCATTATACTAAGTCTATTGGAGTTCTTCTATATATCTCCAGGCCATTTGAACATACCTGATTCACAAAACAAAAAAGAGCAAGCTATGTTTCATAAGCCTCATCCCATAATTCAACAGCAGCACTCAAAAGGAATATAGGCACGGAGAAAGAAGAAAAAAGTGACTCTAGTTGCTAGCGCCACAAGTCATCCCTCTCCTCCATTCAAACACTACAAAAATACATTGTTTTAGCGACGGAATTATCCGTCGCTAAAATGCAATTTTTCGTCGGTATTTGATTTTAGCGACGGATTAGCGATGAAAATGTTCCGTCAGAATAACTAACGCCGCTACAAAAATTTCATCGCTAATCCGTCGCTATATCGATGGATTGACGACGGATTGAGCGACATAAAACCAGCGACGGATCATCGACGTATAAGTTACGTCGCTAAACTTGTTGACTACTTACTGACGGATTGGCGACGGATTATGTGAGCCAAAATTTGCCAAAATTTTCAGAAGGTTTTGCACATTCAGGGCTCGGAAAGTTCGTCGCTAATCCGTCGCTGATGACGGATTAGCGACGGATTTTAGCGACGGATTCGAATACATGTTTGGCACATTTGTGTGTATCAGACATTTTAGCGACGAAATTTTTCGTCTCTGGGTAGTCGCTGGCCTGAGATTTTTCGTCAAAAATCTGTCTATGAACTGAAGTTTTTCAGATATTCCGTCGTTATTACGGCGTCTGTCCGTCGCTAAAGGTAATATTTTTTCCAAAAATCAATTTCTGTTGAGCATATACCTATTATACATTCATAAATTTTCACACAAATAAATTTAACATAAACAAATTCCACACAAACTAATAAAATCCACACAAACATATACAAATGTTATATATACGTCGAAATAATAAAGTAGAGCAATCCAAACATATACAAATAACTGTTATACAATCCCACAAAGTCAAATAAATACAATCAAGTCAAAAAAAAATACAGCCAACTAAAAAAAATCCCACAAAGTAAAAAAATCCATCATGCCGACGGTGGAGGCGGAGGCGGCGGCGACGGCTATCGGCTAGCCATGTACTGTGCCACAACCATAGCGATGATATCCTGTAGATCATCAGGAGCAACAACAGACGTAGCAGTTGTAGGAGACGTCAAAGGAACTGGAGGACCCATCGATGCCGTCGGAGGAGCTGGAGCCGTCGGAGTAGATGGAGGACCCAACTAGTAGCCGTCAGAGTAGTCGTCGTAGTAGCCGTCGGAGGAGCAGGTGCTGCAGCATCACGAGTGTCTATCAAATGTCGGACCAGCCCATGTAGCTCATGCACAGTCGTCATGGGCTGCTCCAGAGATATCGCACCAGAAGGAATGCCGTAGTCGGACACTGATGGAGCTGGAGTAGCCGTCGGAGGAGCTTTAGAAAGAACCGACGACATCGATGCCAACGATCCGGTACCGTACACGTTGCTGCCTTTCCCTCTCTCGACAGCTTGTACCCACCGATTGTTTTTCTCAATCGACGTACTGCTCTCAACGCCCCCCTCTAACGTCTCATACGACTCCAATATTTATTTATATAAATAGGTTTAGAGTTAAGGATTTTAGAGGTACATGTGCTATATTTGATTTTGGTTAGAGTATCATATTAGATACTAGATATCATAGTATATGTATATAATTTGAGTTATATTTGCTATATTTGATTTCCATGATATCTTAAAATATGATATTAATCAAGGTTCAATGTATCAGAATCGGTATCGGTATCGGACCATTCCTATGAGATTTAAAGTAAATTGAATGAAATTGTAATTTTAAGTATTTATAGTATTTACAATGTTGTTTCTTAAAATAGGATATTAACAAAGGTGCACAATTTTAAGTATTTACAGTTTGTTTCTTATTATTTTTGAAATTGAATTACGTAGAGTTGACATAGTTTGACTATTTTGACCTAGAAACCTAGAATCTAATTAAATTATAAAAATAATTTAATTAAATTCACAAAATTTTATAAAGACAACTTACATATGCTTTGGCGGCCCGCTCATCTACAAGCTTTCCATCCTTCTTTCTTTTGTGGGTCCGCTGAAAGATTGCTGGAAAGTCGACAGTCTTGGGGTCTTCCCCGGCTCTGGCGGCCTCGTTGCACTGTAAAAATTAAGCATTTAATAAATAAGAAAAAAATTAGAATTATAAAAAAACTGAGTTAGCAAAAAAAATTTAATACTAACCATCCGTCGAAAATGCTCGACGGTCGAAATGGATCCACCAGTATGGAGACCACCCTTACTACGGGCAGCCTTCGCCTTCTCGCACTTGGCCTTATACGCCTGGGTGTCCATCTTCTTCTTCTTCATCTCCTCCTAGTACTCTGCCTTCAGCCACTCCTTGCGGTGATCCGGTCCAAGTGACGCCAGGGCCTTCTGGTCATTGATCATATCTCTCAACCTCTTGTTGCGACGGTCATGTAGCACTTCCGGATATCACTATCTCTATGATCCGGCCACCAGTACAACCTCTACAAATTAGAAAAATATTTTTTATCATTGTAATAAAAAAATTTCTATATTATTATAAGTAAAATTTATATACATACCCCGAGCTTCTCCAGCCAAGTGAATCGTCGATCGAGCGGGATGTCACTAAAGTTGATACTTATTTTAGATTCTTCTCGACCAAGGCTAGGAATGATCTGGGGGAGATCATGCAGGGCTACTTTGATGGTATAAAATTAGAATAAAAATACAAAATAAATGTGTAAATTGACAAATAAATGCTTACGACGCTCCATCGGCCCAAAGCTCGGGACAACAAATATTGGCTGGCTGCTCTGGTAGAGTAGGGGGGGTCTGCAAATCCTGGATGGCGGACATATACTCTGTTGTCCACAAGAAGGCCTGAAAATGGATTTGCTCCTGTGGAAGCAACTGGTGGAGTAGCCGGTGTAGTAGTGCCGGTAGTGGCTGGAGTAGAAGAAGGGGTAGTAGCTGATGGCAATCCGGGGGATAGAGTAGTTTCTCCTACTGAAGAACGAGTATATGGCGGGGATAAACCATCTGCCGCATCTACGAACTTGTCCTCAGGTCCGATAAGAGTAACCCAGCTCCACGACATCTCTTAGTACACCGTAATAGTCGAATTCTAGATCGACATCGTAGACTGAACCCCTCACACATACTCCAATTTTTTTTGTATAATTAGCCTCCTCACCAACAAGTAATTAATTAATAGACATATTAGTGGTTCTAAATTTGAAGCCATCAATGGTGTATCCATCCCAACACTTTGCCCTCTTGCTTGGTCCGATAGGTAATGCTCAAAGTTGTTCGTTCTGTAAGTCTATACCATGACAGAAAATCCGAAACATCACGTATCATATAGATATTAGACAAAGATTAGTCTGAATGCTAAATTTAGAATGCTTATTATTTAGGATCCGTACATAATTATGGAACCACGATAGAAATTTTTTATCAACCTCTCTAGCAAGATCATTGTCACGCCCCAGTCCCAAAATACCGAGGGACTAGACACGTGGCAATGGCCAGCAGCACACACCGATGGACAAACCCAATTTAATGGATCCATCAGGGCGTACTTAAGCTGTAAAATCAAGTCTACGACAACATGGCACAACTAATCTCATCCACACAAGATATAAAATATTATCCACAGAATATAAGGAATGTAAATCATCAACCAGCCTCAACAAAGTGCTTCGGGGAACAACCTGATAAATATCTGATACAATGGTCCAACAGACCAAAATATAAATGACAGAATAAAGTAAATACTGAGCATGGAACATAGATGCTCAGGAGAAGTCTTCAGCTAACACCTCATCCTCGGGTGTCGGTACAGCTCCTGTATCTGCTTCTGCTCCGGTCCCGTATACCTCGGGATAAATCTCGTCTGCAAATCCTGGGGACATAATCCAGATCCAGGTCCTCAGGGGACATAGCAAGGTACAGAAAATACAAGCCAAAATAAATGCAGTACAACAAATAATGAAATAAATAGGGTAAGTATGTAACCATCTATGTGAAATGCAAGTGAGAGCATCACGAGTACTCAGGCTGAGCCACTATAAGCTCTGTGTCGGGGAGCCGGTAGCGGTAATAACCGACAATGTGTCTAGCTCTGCTACGAGAGTCTACGACCTCACAATAGTAGTAGATATATATAAAACAGCCTGTAGCCTGTGTGTCTCTCCCCACCCAATGTAACCACGCATATCATGACCATAACGTCTCATGTCCATGTCAAGCGGGATCATAGCTAAAGCAACCAGTCATAAAGTATCTAAGAATATAGTATCTCTATCAAGTCCTGTATCCTATACAGAATCACCATGAATATCCAAGGAAGATCCTGTCTCATGAATGGTGTCAAGTGTCCTGGGTCATAGTGTACTTGGTAAGACAAGTACGAGAATATAAAGTGTCACGAATGTCCATCTCTAGTTGACAATACACAACACCTCGTACGGTGTTGGCACCCGACTAATAATCAACGCTGAGTAAGTCACACGATCCTAGGTTAAGCATGCACAGCAAAGTAAATGAAGCAAGAAAAATATGTAACAATACTGCAGAGTTTGGCAAGATACACTTGCCCACTGATGTATAACTAAGTCAAGGAAATAAGTAGCAAAGCTGCAGGGTTTGGCAAGGTACACTTGCCCACTGATGTATAACTAAGTCAAGGAAATAAGTAGCAAAGCTGCAGGGTTTGGCAAGATACACTTGCCCACTGATGTATAACTAAGTCAAGAAAATAAGTAGCAAAGCTGTATAACTAAGTCAAGAAAATAAGTAGCAAAGCTGCAGGGTTTGGCAAGGTACACTTGCCTGGTGTTTGAATACCAACAGTTGTCCCTGTATCAGTGGATCCTGTGGGTACTCCTCCAAAAGCTGTAATAAACATCACCAACAGTCTCAGAAGTCAAATAGCTAGAAATGCCTGTCCTTAAGTCCAATTTGGACACAAGGGCAGAAATGATATTTCTGGGTCAAAGCGGGGTCCACATGTGGGCCACTTTGCACCAAAAAGTGTGTCAGGGTCAAAGGTCTCCAAATTTATCAAACTTAGTGTCAACAAGTCAGCAATGATGATACGAACCCAACAGAACTTTCAGAATTGGATTTCGATGAGCCGATCACAAAATCGCCCGTCTAGTGGAGCCGGTGGGGCCCACGATACACGATTTTGTCAACATTCTCAGAATTGAACCAAACTTGGGTCACAGGACCAACGTATTGCTACGAGTCCGATGGTATAAGTTTCGTCTTGATCCGACATGTGTACACAAAGTTACAGTGTGTTCCAGAATAGGCGGATACGGGACGTTGTCGGCGGATACGCGTTGATTTCGGTGTGCACGCACATCCAAATCAGCTTCTGCGAACTCCCACACATCCGTATCAATGTCGCACACGTTTCGGTTAAGACTGCGTGCGACCAAGTCATCCCGTTTGGCGGGGTGAACTCAGTTCCGGGGTAAAACAAGGCGTTATTTTTCCTGTTTTTGGATCGCGGTTTGCGATCACCATAGGACGCGATGCACCGAGCGGGTTTCACGGGCACTGAGAGGGTTACACAGTCCACGCATTGCAACAGACGGAATCGAAAATGGAGTTACGAGGTGGGAGGAAACATTACCTGAACTGGGCTCCGAGAAGTCTGAATTCTCGTGTCCTGCTCGTGTCCGGGTCGAGCTTTTGTGTCCGTGTGTCTGCTGCTCTAAGTTTCTGATCGAGACAGCGGCGGGGGCTTCGCTGGAGAGAGTCGGGCTCGGGGTTGGCGAGGTCGGGCTAGGGCTTGCTGTGCTCAGCGGGTCGGAGGAGCGCTGAGCGGAGGCGGCGAGGAGTCGGGTCGGCGGAGATGGGAGGTGGATGAGATGAGAGGGATGCGGGGGGAGGCTGTCGATGCTGGGCTAGGGCGGCATGCGATGGTTGGTCGAGTCGGGGAGAGGTGCAGCGCCGGAGTCGGATCGGGTGCACCGGTGGCGGGGTCGACGAGGGGTTGAACTCGAGGGGAGTCGCTCGTCCAACGGAGAGGGAGAAAGGGAAGTCGGTCGTCGAGGATGGCGACTGCGTCGGGGTGTCCGGTGGCGCTTGCGGGGATGTCGAGATGAGAGGGAGACAGGTCTGGCAGCGGGGCGGTGCACGAAAGCCGAGGCGGCTTTAATTTGCCGCTACAATAAAATTCGGTGGGTTTAGGGTTTCAATTTGGGTTTCGGGTCTGGGTCGGGTTTGACTCGGATCTGACCCGACCCAACCTATTATGCTGGTTTGGTTTGGTTTGGTTCGGTTCAGTCAGGTTTGGTTCGGTTCAGTCAGGTTTGGTTTGGTTTAAATATCCAATAGTTTTTAGGGCTTTAAACACGTTTTCGGAGTCCAATAAATTCACCGAAAATTACCCTATGTCCGGTTTTCCATTATACACCATAATATATTATTTCCATAATATTTTAACTTTAATTAACAGTATTTAAAAATCTTTTGATCATAATTACCTTGGTTCTTTATCCAGAAAAATACCCAAAAGTTAGGGAAAAATTATATTAAAATTTATTCTGAAAAATCAGGGTGTTTATAATCTACCCCCTTAAGAGGATTGCGTCCTCGCAATCAAAGAATGAACTACTAAAGGAAGAACTAGGAATTTACAAGAATGCTTAGGTGATAACAGCATCCGCGAATAAGTGGGGATAATGTTGGCGCATACTATCCTCCCGTTCCCAAGTCGATTCGCCAGGAGAATGATGCTTCCAAGCTACACGGACCAGTCTAATTTTCTGTCCTCGCAATGTCTTCTCACTGATGTCGAGGATGCCAACTGGTTGTTCTTCATATCTCAAGCTAGGGCCCACTGCGATCTCTGAATGATCGACTACATGACTTGGGTCAGTCACGTACCTTCTCAGCTGTGAGACGTGGAATACGTCATGTACTCCCTCTAAGGATGGAGGTAATGCAAGACGATAAGCCACCTCACCAATGCTCTGTAGAATATCAAATGGCCCTATGTACCTTGGGCTCAACTTGCCTCTGCTCCCAAATCTGATAGTACCACGAGTGGGCGAAATCCTCAAGAATACTTGCTCTCCTTCTTTGAATTCTAGGGGCGCCTGTGCGTATCAGCCAAATACTTCTGTCTGTCCTGAGCTACTCGAAGATGATTCTGGATTTGTTTTACCTTCTCCACTATCTGCGTTACCAATTTTGGATCCAGTATTTGACGTTCACCAACGTCACTCCAGCATATTGGCGATCTGCACTTCCTTCCGTATAATGCCTCGAATGGTGCCTGATAACTGTTATTGTAGGAGAACTCTACTAAGTATAAATGATCTTCCCAAGATCCTCCAAAGTCTAGCATACACGATCGCAACATATCCTCCCAGATCTGAATCATGCGCTCCAATTGACCATCTGTCTGTGGGTGGTAAGCTATGCTGAATTTGAGTCTGGTGCCAAGACTCTCTTGCATGCTTCGCCAGAAATGAGATGTAAATCTCGAATCTCGATCCGATACAATACTAACCGGCACTCCATGTAATCTTACAATTTGTCGTATATACCTGTCGGCTAGTACCTCTGTGGACTGTCCAACTCTAAATGGCAAGAAATGTGCCGATTTAGTGAGTCGATCCACGATAACCCATACCGCATCTTTTTCGCTGGGGCTCCTTGGAAATCCTGTGACAAATCCATTGTGATATGTTCCCACTTCCATTCTGGTATAGGAAGCGGCTGTAACATACCTGCAGTCCTCTGATGCTCGGCCTTTACTTGCTGACAGACTAAACATTTAGCCACAAATCTTGCAATCTCCCTTTTTATTCCATGCCACCAATAATACTGTCTCAAGTCTCGGTACATCTTGGTTCCTCCTGGGTGAACAGAGTACATGGAGCTATGTGCTTCAGTCATTAACTCCTGTCTCAATTCTCTATTTGGAACATACAGACGATTCCTAAACCTTAATGTCCCGTCTTCATGTATGCGAAGTCCTGTCTGCATGCCTGCTTCTGTCCTCTCTTTGAGTCTTCAAAATCTAGCATTGGTGGACAATTCCTCTTTAATTCTTTCCACAAGTGACAACTTAATTTTAAGATTAGCCAGCAAGCCACTCTGTCATGGTAAAACAACCTCTATCTGAAGCTCCTGTAGATCTCTCAATAACTCGGGCTGCATCATCAAGAAATAAGTTGTAGGCTTCCTGCTGAGAGCGTCTGCTACGACATTCACCTTTCCCGGATGATACTGTAGATCTATATCAAAATCTACTATCAATTCAAGCCAACGTCTCTGCCTTATGTTGAGCTCCTTCTGAGTATATACATACTTCTGACTCTTGTGATCTGTAAAGATTTCTACCTCTCCCCATAAAGATAGTGCCTCCAAATCTTTAGTGTAAATATAATTGCTGCTAGCTCCAGACCGTGTGTTGGGTAGTTCTTCTCTTGGACCTTCAACTATCTCGATGCATAAGCAATGACTTTGCCATGTTGCATTAAAACACATCCTAGTCCACTACCTGATGCATCACTGTAAACAACAAAACCTCCTGACCATGAAGGAAGAGTCAAGACAGGTTCTGTTGTCAATCTTCTCTTCAATTCTTCAAAAAGCCTTCTGGCAGTCTTCTGTCCATATAAACTCCTGGTCTTTACGTGTCAACTTCGTCATAGACTCTGCAATTCTTGAGAAATTTTCTACAAACCTTCGGTAATATCCCGCAAGTCCGAGAAAACTTCTCACCTCTGCAACTGATGTGGGTGTAGGCCAAGTCTCTATTGCAGCAACTTTCTCTGGATCAACTGAAAGTCCTTCTCCTGAGATGATATGTCCCAAGAAAGGCACTTTATCCATACAAAACTCACACTTACTGAGTTTGGCATATAACTTCTCCTGTCTCAAGGTCTCTAACACGATTCTGAGATGCTCCTCGTGCTCTTCGTGGCTCTTAGAATATATTAGAATGTCGTCAATGAACACAACCACAAATTTATCCAAGAACTGATGAAAGACTCTGTTTATTAAACTCATAAACACTGCTGGCGCGTTGGTTAAACCAAACGGCATTACCAAGAACTCATAATATCCATACTTGGTCCTGAAAGCTGTCTTCGGTATGTCCTCCTTTCTTACTTTGATCTGATGATAGCCGGATCTAAGGTCAATCTTCGAGAATACCCTAGCACCACTCAATTGATCGAATAGATCATCAATACGTGGTAAGGGATACCTGTTCTTGATGGTCACAGCATTTAGTGCCCTGTAGTTAATGCACAACCGTACTGTTCCATCCTTCTTTGGCACAAATAATATGGGTGCTCCCCAAGGTGAAACACTGGGCCGGATAAAACCCTTCTCCAGAAGATCATCAACCTGTTCCTTCAACTCCACTAACTCCTTAGGTGCTAGCCAATATACTGATGAAGTGATAGGCTCTACTCCTGGAGTTAAGTCTATTATGAATTCTATTTCCCGATCAAGCGGTAAACCTGGAAGATCATCAGGAAATACATCCACAAACTCTGATATGACTCTTGGGTAACCTGTCTCCCCTTCTACCGATAGTACCCTAAGAGTAGGCTGAGCTCCTTGCTCTACTGCTCCTCGAAGAAACTCAAATTCTGGATGTCCAGGCGGTCTAAATATAACCCGTCCAAGTTTGGTGATGCTTTAACCAAATCCTCTGCATTAAATGCAGAGATCCGCCATCATACCGTGGGGCACGTCCCGAGGGGTCTGCCATCGTTTCCAGCTGTCGTCTGGGTAGCCGTGCAGCACTTTTTGTCAGGAGTCAGAGGTCAGATTCACTGCGTGACTTGACAGGTTCATTTTGGGGAAGACGAAGCATTCCTCGTACGCATTAACGCTGCTTTGAGAGCGGTTGAGTTTTACGCCATGGAGGCGATGAAGAACTCTGTCTTACGCTGGAGCGGCCTGGACGTACTGCACTTACGCGGATGGTCCTTTGAGCATACACTTCATGCTGTGTTTTAGCAGAAAAAGCTCTGTTGTACGCTTGATGGCTCTGAAGGCCTCTGTTTACGCTGCTCTGCATCAAGAGGCTGCGTAGCTCTTCCCAGCGTATTTTTTATGCTTCTACAAGACCCCCTTCAAAGCTTTTAAATTCCTCGGAATTTGAAACGCTTTGAATGAAGCATGAACGGCCCCTCGTAACTCGAAACATTTCTGAATGGAGCGCTGAAATGGTCGATACAGACTTTATGGTGGATTTATTGGGGACCGCTGTGATCTCTTTTGCCTATAAAAAGGCTGGAGGGGTGAACCTGTTCTCACCACATTCTCATCACCATGCAGAGATGATCGCCGGAGTTCGTCGGGTCGACCTGAGGAAGAAGTAGATCATGTTCTTCCAGCATATAGGGAGCCGAAAAAGACGGCGTCTTCGAGCAAATATCCACTGCAATGATGGATCATGAAAGGATATCTTAGCCTCCCTTGCTCGGGATAATCAGCAACTTTGTATGGCGCTGCTCCAGGAGAGAGGAAGGGTCGTCTTTGACCACACAGCTTGCAAGTGCTATCTTCTCCCTTTGCCTCCGGTGACGAGAGCCAGACAGACTCGCTCTGTCCCGGCTTGATCGGTGCACGGAGCATGGGATCTGCAAAATCTATGCAGGCCCAGTTCTGTATCCGCCCGTCGTTGATCATTGCCCTGTCAGTCAGTTTGAGGCAACTGACCGACTGCTGGAGAAGATGGATGAAGAATTGAAGCCCAGCGAGAACCTGTTAGAACAGCTTCTGGGCAATCTTCAGACGATGATGAGGGGGCCCCTTTGTAGACGGAGTTTCCCTCAGTTGTAATCATGAAAATGAAAAGAAAACCCTTGTAGATTGGATTTCCCTCATATGTAATCATGACTTTGATCTTTTAATAAAATTGTCTTGCTTCTTCATATGATCATCTTGCCATACGTTGCTGTGAAGTCTGAATATGTGTAGCTTCAACACGTCTGAATCTTTACGCCGACTCTGTAGAAAGAGTGCTAGGTCCTGTCCTTTACGCATAGCGAATAGTCTATAGAACGCTGTAGAGCATTTTAAATATTTTAGAACTGTCCTGTTGCTAGGACTGAGGGACCGCGTAGAGCTCTGAACTTCTGATAAACATAATTTTTTTTGTTCAGACTTCGTCTTCAAGAATGACTTCCCGAGAAATCCCTTGGAACAGGGTCAAGAAATGGCTGTCTAACTGAGTTGCCATCTTTTGATAGACGAGATATTCAGACTGGAGTCTGGATGAACCTCCAATTTTGGACCCGAGAAGAGTAATTTCTCAATGTTTGAACTCTTGTATGCTTCGGGTACTTGGGATGCTTTGGGTCAAGAACGAGTATCTTCTGTGTGAACTCTTTGCAATTGACCACTTTGGGGACTGCTTCGAATATGCGAAAAGTCATAGAGCGCGAAATCATCAGTCTGTAACCTCTGGGCGTAAAACACCATCGAGCGCGGAATCATAGACTTGTGGTTTCTGAGCGTGAAGTCATAGGTTTGTAGCCTCTCGAGCATAAAAGCTACCGAGCACAAAGGCATCCGGGCATAAAACCATAGACTTATAGCTGTCGAACGTAAAGCTGTAGATTCGTAGCCATCGAGCGTAGAAAGCTCCTTTAGCGTAGAACTGTTTGATTTGTAGCTCCTGAAAAGAAAGTTTCTTCGAGCATGAAGTTTGCGGATCTGTTGCCTCTGAGCGTAAACTGAGCGCCACCGAGCGTGAGATTGTCGATTTGGTATCTGCTGAGCGTAAAGTCGTAGGTTTGTGGCCTCTCGAGCATAAAAGCTACCGAGCACAAAGGCATCCGGGCGTAAAACCATAGACTTGTAGCTTGCGAGCGTAAAATCGGAGATCCGTTGCTGTCGAGCGTAGAAAGCTCCTTTAGCGTAGAACCCGCTGAACCGTTTTGCACGAAAAACTTTTCGAATTCGCTGACTGTCCGTCTTCCAAGGGTAGTGGGCTGACGTAGCATCCAATCATAACCCATTATTTAATTTGTGAGATTTGGTTAGGGTCTCGAGGAGTTCGTCCGAGGATTCGAGGAGTCAACTCGGACTATATATACCCCAAGTTTTTTGAGAGAAAAACTTTTTATCTGTCTTCTGCGAAAGAGAGCTTTCGACTGTTTCAAGTTTTTCTTCGTTCCTTCTCCGAGCACTTCGAGTCTTCAGAAATGGCGCCGAAACAAACCCCCTCCGCTAAGGGAAAGAGCATAGGTTCTTCCTCTCATTCTTCTGCCCCAGCGAGGGAGTCTCTGGTCGGGCAAGGCAAACTTTCTTCCGAGCAAAGTATCCCGCCAACGAGTAGCGCACCCGGCCTTAGAGGTAGAGCCTTTGGGGTGACAAAAACGACGAAAAAAAAAATCCTTCGCACACGTTGAACGTGACCGCGCTAGGTCGTCTTTTGTGCTGATAGCCTCTTTGGAGGAAGTTGATGCACGGAGGCATTTTCATCTTTTACGCCCACATTTCTAATGTGCCAGCGTAAAGACTCCACATTTTCGTAGTTTTGAGCGTAAAAGCTCTGGCTACCGAAAATTGGTGTATATCGTAAATTTTGAGTTTTACGCTTGTGGGGAGGACTGCCGGCGTAAAATAGCCAGATTTGCATAATCCTGCGTAGAGCACAGACTGTCGTTTCTTCGGTCTGCATGTTCGTGCAAGACTTGTAGTGACATCTTTTCCTTGCACTTTTGCAGTTGATTTGGGTGAGTCTCCACTGGCCGAGGTGATGGGCTCCGCTGCTGGGATGCTGCACTCGAACTACCTGGAGGATCTGTCCCACGTGGCATTTCCCATCTCCGGACCCCAGTATCCTGAGGGAAGGGGGTTTCTGATATCGGTTCCGGGCGAGCGAGCGCTGCTGAGCATGATTAATGGCGAGCCCCTGACCTACGTAGACGGGGAGCAGTACATAAAGCCGACTTTCCTCTTTGGGGACATGATTGACAAACAGTCCCAAACGAGGCCCAAGAGGGAGGCCTGGGTTTTCCCTGCCGGGAATTTGGTTTTGTATTTGCCAACGATGCCGAAGGATTATCCCATCTCGGCCTTCTTCCATGCGACGCATCCCCGGAAGATGTCGTGGATGCTGACTCCTAATCTTCACGGTAAGCCGGGGAAGATCTTTCATCTCAAAGGAGCTGACCGGGGGTCGTTTGTCAGTCGCCCTTCCGGCTTTGTGACGTTGTTCCGGGGACTGTGCCCGGGTAGTGTCCCGAGTGAAGACAGCTCGGTGATCCAGCCGGTCCAATTGCCGACCTTCTGCAACGACTTCATGGGACGAGGCGGGGTATATCCCAAGAAGAATCCTCGGTGTAATGGGTGGTTGACTGGCCTTGAAGCACTTCCGGAGAGAGCTGGAGGTTATTGGACTATATGCCGCTGTGAGTGCGACGAGCGTCGGGTTGCCTCCGAACCCTAACTTATTCCTGGCGCTGATGGAGCGGTATATTCCGCTCACTGGGACCTTTGCCACTCCACTGGGGGAGTTGGGATTGGCGCCCCACGAGATGGCAGTTGTCTCGAGACTGCCGATGGAGGATACCCCTTATGAAGAGTACGTTCCCACCAACCGGGAGTTGGGGGATTTGGACCCTCGGGTGGCGGAAGTATATCAGGAGCTGATGTGTCAATACTTTGCGTGCACCGCTTTTTATAACGATCCTTCTGATTTGGCTCATACCACCAAGTGGATGTCCTACCTCTTCTTTCACCGAGCTGGGGCTGCCAAGTCGGAGAAAGCCTCGGGGGACAAAAATGAGCCCGTGAATTGTTTGGGCGTGCTTAGCGCCCAGGTCGTCGAGGGTCTTATGGAGGAGGCCGCAGCTCCGGATCAGATTCTCGTCGAGGGGGTAGAAAAGTACCCCGAAGGCACTAAGGCCTGTAGTTACTTGAGGCGCTGTCGCCGGCCTCTGTCTAAGGAAGCCCAGTTGGCTGGTTTCCTCTCCATATGGCTGCGTCGAGTAGTAGTGCCCGGCACAGCGTCCGCGGACCGTATTTACCGGAACATCCTGTGGCCGGCAGTGCGCCTGGTGTTTGGGGGCAAGACTGGGCTTGCTTCCCGCCATGGTGTGCCGTATATAGGCTGGTCTGAGAGCCATAACTGATGGGTTGCTCGTCGACGAAGCTCGGCGTGAGAGTTTTCCCAGGGTGGAATTACCATACCTATACTTGATGGGATGGTTAATCCTCCACAATCCCCAGGTGATGTCTTCTGTCCCCGGTAGCAGATCGGGGGGTACATTCTTGCTGAATTATAAGGATTCCTCCTGGAATGTGAACACAGTCTTAGACTGTCGGTTGGTGTTGAACCTCAGCCATGGCTGGAATATTCTCTGTATTGTCCCCCCCGTACATCGCAATCAATCAGGGGTGCGGCTTGAGGATTCAGGTGGAGAGAAGACCAACCTTTCCCCGGAAGCTTTTAACTGGTTGGTCTGTATTAGGCCCTCTCATCTGCTGTACAGGAGCGAAGATCACTGCTTTTTCGAGCCTTACTTGCCTAGTCGGTTCGCCAGGCAGTTTGGGTACGATCAGTTGTACGCGAGCAATGCCGTTACCAGCTTCAGGTCCAGGGGCGGACTAATTGATGGAGCTAGAGGGTGGCGATATTTCCTCATGGGTTGTACGGGGGCAAGCTTTATCGTGCCGGTCGTTACAACCTCCACGGAGCTCCGCATTCTCCATTCTTATGCCCAGTTTTATGTGGCGATTAACACCTTCCATCATGATTTGGCCACGCGTGGAAGCTTCAGGGTGTCTTCTCCCAAGCATGGGGGAAGAGTTGACGTCCCCTCGGTTTCTTCGGATGAGGGCGAGGAGTCTGGTACTCCGGATGAGCCTCTGGTGTCGGTGTCGAGGTGCGAAGTGCCTCCGCCTGCGGGGGCTTTGGTAGTCTCTTCTGGGAAGCGACGGGCTTCTGCTCCGAAGGAAGTTTCTCTTCGTAAGAGGAGGAAGGAGACGGTCGCTCGTCCTCTCTGCATTCTTGGTGTTGAGGCTCCCGGGAGTGAGCCTGCCTCTTCCTATATCAGGGATGATTCTTTGGCTGGAGGTTCCTCGCCTTTTAGAGAGGGACCTTCTACAGTTCCGGCCGGCGGCGCCGGAGAATCCTCGCTTGAGGTCGCTGTCGTGGCTGCTGCTCCAGGTAGCGGAGCGAGTTTGCCTGTGTGGCCGAGGCAGATGGGAGAATTTTTCCCGAGGTCAGCAACGGGTAAAACTCCCGTTGTGTCAGCGAGCGTGCCTGGCGAGATTCCAGCTAATGAACCTCGACTGTGTCTTGGTGAGGGCTTGGCAGAACTCTTGGCGATATCAGTCGGCCCACCACCTTCTCCAGGCATGACGATTCGCATTGCGTCATTAAGGCGTGGTTTAGCTACCTCGGGTGCAGATGCGTCGTATATGCCGTTGGCTTTGGGTAAATGTCGTCTTCATGTCTCCCTTTAGAAAGATTATCATCATACTGATATTAACTTTCTTGTCCTCTTTTCAGGGGATAGCGCCCACGGGGAGTATAGCGTTGAAGCGCATTCTAGCTCCGCTCGGGCTCCAAACGATGATACAGAGGCGTTCGACTTTGATGAGGAAGTAGCTTCGGGGGCCAGTACGCCCGGAGTAGTTTCGTCACCTCAAGAGGAGGATGAACCCGTCGTCGTGACCTTGCCTCTTGTGAGCGTGGCGATGACTTCGACCGTCGTTGCCGCACCTTCTTCGGTCGCGCCATGCGTCGATGCGACGACTGTGGCCACCTCGTCTGTAATTATCCCTGGAGAGGGACTTGCTGATATTGCGGCCGCTCCCGGCGTCCAGTCGGACCTAGTTGCGTTGATCGAGCAACATACCAGCCTCTTCTATACCGGTTTGAAAACGATGATATCAATGGTGTTAGCGAAGAGTCTAGATTTTGAGCGCCTGAAGAAGATTTCTCTTGCTTCAATCGTGGTCATCAGGGAGCTCGGTGATCCTGGGACAGCTGACGCTCTAGAGGCGATGGTTAATGGGTTAGAGCAACCCATTACTGAATACTTACAGCTGACTCGGGGCAGCCTCGATGCTGATGTCCAGGCTCGGTTCGACCTCATGACTGTGCGGCTTGCTACAAAGCTGGAAAGCCTAGACAACTCTATCCAGAGGCATAAGCTGGAGATGGATAGGAGAAAAGCTGTCGTGGAAGAGGCTCTTGCCGTTGAGATGCAGTGTCGCACCGAGCATGAAGGGAACGCGGTGAGGGCCTCCAAGCTAAAGAAAAAACTCGCTCGGGCTGAGGAGTAGGCTTCTCAATCGTTGGCGGGTCTAGAGGTAGCAGCTGGTCGTCTGAGCACAGCGTGGCAGGATTTGGACCGTGCAGAAGCTGCTCGTGCGGGCTGTCTTTGGGCAAAGGCTGATCTAACCCTTACGAACACTCCCGAGGTACGGCTGGAGAAAGCTCGCACCGATGCCTTGGTTCTTAGGAATGAGAGGATAGCTGCACTGGAGCGTCTGATTCGTAATCTGACTACTCCGCCATCATGATGTATCCTTTCCCTTTTTGCTTGTCCAGATGTAATTCTGCCTCCTTTTTTTTTGAGAATAAATAAAGGCGACTCTTTTCTGACTTTTTGTGGACCCGTCATTTCGGAATGTAAATGACAGTTGCAGAATCTTTTTCTTTAGGCGAGAGTAATATTAGAGGTAGTATGAACATGATAGACTCTCGATAAGCTTCTTAGCAGGACATACCTATTCAGAGGTCGTACAGACATGATAGGATATGACCCAACTAGTTTTGTTTTGGGAGAAGTCTTGTTAGAATATGAGATCCTTGCTATATTCCATCCGAGCAGGGGAGTTTAAGCATAGTACCTTTTCAGGAATTTGCCGTTGATAGGAGCCATTAACAGGTCTCCATTAGGCTGGGCTAACCTGTAAGCGCCATTCGAGAACGTTGTCTCGATCACATAAGGGCCTTCCCACTTGGGCTGGAATTTGCCTTTACTCCTGTGAGTAAGAATCATCGGCCTTCTTACGGCTAGGACTAGCTCGCCGACTTTGAACACTCTTTCCTTTACTTTACGATTGAAAGCTTTGGAAATGCGTGCTTGGTAGAGCGCGATGCGCTGTTGAGCTTGGAGGCATTTCTCTTCTAATCCTTCCAGCTCTTGGAGCCTTAACAGGTCATTCTTTTCTCGAGTCAGCTCACTAGTCACGGCTATCCTGAGTGACGGGATCTGGATTTCGATGGAAAGAACTGCTTCGCTCCCGTAGACTAGTAAAAAGGGGGTACAACCTGTCGGTGTTCGTACCGTTGTGCGGTATGCCCAGAGACATTCGCCTAACTTCTCGTTCCAGTCTCTTTTGTTTGAAGAGACAAATTTCTTCAAGAGTTTGATAATGGTTTTGTTGAAAGCTTCCGCCAAACCATTAGCAGCTGGATAATATGCCGTAGAGGCAATATTGTGTATCCAATTTTTATCGCAAAACCGATGAAATGCTTGGCTGATGAACTGAGGCCCATTGTCGTAAATTATCCTCCGGGGTACCCCGAAGCGATAAATGACGTAGTGCTTGATGAAGCTGATTACGTCAGACGCCTTTACCTCAGCCAGAGGGATCGCCTCTGCCCATTTGGAGAAGTAATCCGTGATGGCCAGTATGAATCGGTGGCCTCTGGAGGAAGACGGGTGAATGGCACCAACGATATCCATACCCCATGTTTCGAAGGGCCAGGATGCAACCGTAGGATGTAGATATTCAGACGGTTGGTGTATGAAGTTTGCATGAACCTGACAGGCTCTGCATTGTCTTGTATAGCTGATTGCGTCTGTGATCATAGTGGGCCAGTAATAGCCCATTCTCCTGATACGATCCTGTAGCTTAGGACCGGGCTGATGTGCTCCGCATACGCCGTCGTGAGCTTCCCGGATAACCTGCTGTGCTTCATCGTCTGAGAGACATCTTAATAGCAGTCCGTCGTAAGTCCGACGATATAGGCATTGTGAAGATGCATCGAAGTAGAAGCGTAATGATCATCTCTTGACGGATACTGCTTCTCTGGGGTCTTTTGGCAAGATTCCGTATGCGACAAAATCTATGAAGGGACTCCTCCAGTCTCTTTCAGGGGGATCTGTGTTTACAGTGTGGCTGCATTCTATGTGGAGGTTGTTCTTCACGCAGAATAAATCTCTGTTAAGAAGGATAACCGAATTCTGCCTTCTTATAGGAGTAGCTAAATCCGCCACTAGACTGGCTAGGGCATCAGCTTCCAGATTCTGAGATCGAGGGACATGCTCTAGGAAGAATCCTTTGAATGTCATGGCTATCTCGACCGTCGCTTGGTGATAGGGGATGAGGTCTGGATTTCGGACTTCATATATTCCTCTGACTTGATTGACGATAAGCAGAGAATCACCAAAAGATTCCAGGGACTCTACCCCCAGCTCTTTAGCAACTTGGAGCCCTATTAGTAGAGTGTTGTACTACGCCACATTATTGGAGCAGGGCTTGCTAAGAGAATATGCTCGGTAGATGACGAGCTGATCAGGGGCGACCAGGACGACTCCTACTCCTGAAACGATGTTTCCCTTAGGACCGGTTCTGGAGGCGCCGTCGAAGAACTGCTGCCATGCGTCACCTTCCATTGCGGAATTATATTCTGCAACTTCGTCGGAAATGTCTTCGTATAATTTGGAGGTCTCCGGGATCGGATGAGCAGCTAGGAAGTCGGCTAGCGCTTGGCCTTTGATGGACTTCTGCGGTACGTATACCATGTCATATGGTGTTAACAACATCGCCCAAGTTGCGAGTCGGGAATTAAGAATGCTCGGCTTGCTCATCAGTACTCGAAGAGGGTTAATCCTGGAGATGATGTGGATAGTCTGGCCAGTGACGTAGTGCCGCATCTTTTGGATAGAGAACATCAGAGCCAAGCATTCTTTCTCTACTGGGTTGTACCGGTGTTCGGCTCCGACCATCATCCTGCTGAGGTAGTAGATAGCCTGTTCATGCCCTACATCATTCTTCTGTGCGAGAAGAGCTCCTAGCGAATGATCCATTGCTCGGACGTACAGCAAGAACGGTTTTCCCATAACGGGAGTCACCAGAACTGGCGGACTGGTGAGCTAGCTTTTGATATCTCCGAATGCTTGCTGACAGGTTTTGTCCTACACGAAGGATACACCTTTCTTCATGAGATGTGAAAAGGGCTGACATCTTCCCGAGAGGTTGGATATGAACCTCCGGATATAAGCCAGACGGCCTTGAAATCCCCGGAGTTCCCTCAGATTGCGGGGCGGTCGCATTTCTACGATGGCCTGGGCTTTGTCAGGGTCCACCTGGATGCCTTTGGCGGTGATGACAAATCCCAGGAATTTGCCACTAGATACACCCAGAAAGGACTTCGTAGGGTTCATCTTGAGTTGATGTTGGCACATTAACTCGAATACCGTCCTCAAGTCTTGAATGTGATCATCCTTGAGGCGGCTCTTGACGGCTATGTCGTCCACGTAACATTCTACTGTTTTGCGTAAATATTCATAGAATATGCTGCTCATAGCCCGTTGGTATGTAGTCCCGGCGTTCTTCAATCCGAAGGGCATGACTGTGTAGCAATATACTCCCAATAGGGTACAGAAGGCAGTGTGCTTCTCGTCTTCAGGATGCATCTTGATCTGATTGTACCCTGAGAACCCGTCCATGAAAGACATGCGTTCAAAGCCGCAGGTGTTGTCGATCATGATGTCCGTGATGGGAAGAGGGAATTCATCCTTGGGGCAGGCCGCATTCAGATCTCGGTAATCGATGCAGATACGTACCTTCCCATTTTTCTTCATGACTGGGACAACATTGGTGACCCAGTCGGGATGTTGTTCCTCCCGGATGAAACCACAGGCTATCAGCTTCTTGACTTCAGCTTCAATGGCGTCCATCATGTCCGGGCGGAACCGGCGTTGGTGCTGCTTCATAGGCTTTGAATCGGTCAATATATTAAGCTTATGAGTAGCCACCTTTGGGTCAAGGCCCGACATGTCCCCATAATCCCATGCAAAGACGTCGACGTATTCCTTTATCAGCTGTATGATTTCTCCCCTTTCAGCTGGGGGAAGATTGTCACTGATAAATATCGGTTTTGGCAAAAGTTCACCCCCAACATCGATTTGGATAACTTCGTCTTTGGTGGAAGGTTCTCTTTGCTCGAAGCGGAATTCCTACTGCGTATCCATTTGTTGAGCCCAAGAGTCATTCTCAAATGGCTCAGAATCCTGTTCATCTGCTTCTGGGGAATCTGTCACCACCATATTTACTGATAGCGTTTGTCCAAGAGCATCAGGTGAGTCGGGGGGTGACGGGCCGTCCTGGGAGGAGAAAAAGATATCCTCATCCGACTTGGAAGTCGTAAGGGAGGTGGCATACCCTAACCCGAAACAAGTTTGACGATAGCGGGGGTTGCCGCGCGGCGGCGTTCGTCTGCCTCTTCCGTAGTTGAGTCCTGGCTTCCGCTTTAAGTCATAGCCCATGTTTTGTATGATCCTTAATGCCTGTGGGCTGTATCGGTGAATCTGTATTTTCCCAGTATCGTCATCGAAAGGGTCTTCCAGGCTGGCCGGTTGACTGCGCATGCGACCGAAGAATATGGGGCGCTGACTGCTGCAGCTAGGCGGGACAACGAAATAGAATCCTTATGGGGTCCATACGTCGTGATGATGTTGGACGATGATGCTGCTTCCCAGACATATAGATGGTAGAAGTTTATAGCTGCCAAGAATTTTTGTGCTATGGGTCCTACCTCGTCACGGGGCGTGGATTCCTGATTTGGAATCTGAGCATCAATGTACTGGAAAAGAGGAAGTTTATTATCATCTGGAATTCCGTTCCTGGTCATGTTTACATCGGTCGGCTGCCCGTTGCGCCGAAGGTTGATGACCAAAGGTGGAGGCTTTTGGTTCAGAGTGACCGTTGGAGAGTCGCTTCCTTTTCCTGAGTTGGATCTGTTCAGGTGAATAGCCATAGGCTCTATGGCTTTTGGACGCGTGGTTCGTCCTTTCACTCTGATTGACAGCGGTAGTGCGGCGGAGGGTTTTCCTGGCTCCCGGACGAGTGCTTCGTCCTTCGCCTCGCCTGGCGCTTCTTTCGTGTGGTCTTGGGAGTACAACACGGCGTCGGAATAGTAGGATTCTATTCTTTTAAACGGGTTTAGGTCAGCCACCTCCGTTTGTACGGTTCCTTGTGCGTCTACATATTTAAGGCATTGATGTAGAGTTGAAGGAACGATGTTGTGGTCGTGGATCCACGGTCTTCCCAGCAAAATATTGTAGGACACCTCTGAATCGATGACATAACATGTGGCCATCGATCTGAGGTTGCCAATCTGGATTCTCAAGCGGATCTTTCCCAATGGCTTACTTCTTCCAGCGTTGAAACCCACGATTGTAGTGGTAGTGTAAGCCAGTTCGCTGGTAGGAATTCTTAGTGGCCTGAGCAGACTGTGAGGGATGATGCTGATCGACGACCCCGGATCTATGTGAATCCGGTCGACCTCCATGGAACCGACATACCCGGTGTAATAGAGGGGCCTGTCATATCTGTTATGTTTTAACAGCATGTCGTCTTGAGTGAAAGTGATATTTGGGACCACCTCCATCACGCTGTGGCATTGAGGACACGCCACTGGCTCCCCGTCGGGGGACTTGAGCTGGGTCAAGTATACCTCCGCCTGCATCAGTGCTTCACTCAGGGCTAGACGAGTGTCTGGGGAGAGCCTGAGTAGCTCAAAGATGGAGAGCCTGGCTGGCGTATTGGCTAGTTGGGCCAGGATGTAGAATTCGTACGGCTTCTCTAAACCCTTGCTTGGAATGTTTTTTATAGGTTTATCAAAGCGTACTTCTCTCTGCTTCCCCTTTTCCGCCGGAGTAGGTTTCGTAGGGCTGATGTTTTGCATGGCGGGACCTTGCTCTGAAGGTTTGGCGGCTGGAGCGTCAGCCGGTGCGCCTTCCTGACCTGCTCCGTTGTCGTTGAGGTAGGCCTTCCCCGAACGGGTTACGGCAAATACTTCGTCTCCGTCTGATGCAGAAGAAGTTGCGACCATGTGGCTATGGCCTGTATTTAGGGCTCTTTTTAGACGTAGCTTTAGTAGCTTTAGTCTCTTTTTCGAGCTCTGACACCAAATCCGGATGGAACCACATAATCTCGCCCTAACGGGTGGTCAGGGGTACTAGGTCATGATTTTGATCCCTAGCTGGAGGGAGATTGACGATGTTCATCGTAGCTCGGGAAATGGGCGTAACACCGTTCATGACTTCTTGAGGAGGCAGATCGCCGAACCGCAGAGAGATCATGTTGGCCGTGACCCTCTTCTCGGTGTTGTGCAGAGTGATGGCCTTATCATCGATCAACCCCTGGATCTTCCTTTTTAGTATGTAACACACCTTTGTTGGGTGGTGTACGTATCTGTGAAAGATGCAGAATTTGGGGTCGTCAGTGCTGCCGACTTCTTGGGGCCGCCTTAGCTCCGGAAGAGTGATCTTGCCGCTCTTGACGAGACACTCGAATATAATAGGGATATCGTCGTCGTCGAAAGAGTAGACTTTGACGGGCCTGGAAGTCCCGGGCTTCGTCTGCGTGGTTGTCGCTGCCTTTTGTCTGGACGTATTGACCGTCAGAGCTTCTTTTCCCTTGGAGCTGCGAGGATGGTCGCTGCTGGGAGATGACCTTTTGCCTCTATCGGAGGCGGAGATCATAATGCCATTGTCGCGCACCTTGCGACTGTTGTCTTCGGCGGCCACTGCCGAGATGATGAACGAAGGCCACTCATGGAACTGATATGGTCCTGTAAACACCAAGATTACGGGAAGGAGGTTCTTCCTGCAAATGTCTACTAATGCCGAGTCCGGAACTCCTGGAGGCATTTGTAAGGTGGCCTGACGAAAACGTTCGACGAAGGTGCGAACGTCCTCCTTTTCCCTTTGTTTGACTTCGATGAGAGAGGACATAGACATGTCCATCCCACCCTCGTAGAATCGCGTGAAGAACAAAGCTTTGAAGTCTTCGAAGGAAGTAATGCAGTTGTCCGCCAAGCTACGGTACCACTGATAGGCTACTCCTGAGAGGCAGCCTTTGAACACCCGAGTGAGGAGGGTGTCGTTCCCTTGTAGCAATACCGTCATCATACTGAAATAGTTCATGTATTGACTTGGTGATATTTTTCCTTCGAACAGAGCCATAGTCTGAGGTTTGTATTTCGGAGGAAAAGGGACTTCTTTCCAGGTAGTTGGGTAAGGTTGGTTGATTCCCAGTTTCTTCAGCTGATCTTTGTGCTTCAAGGCGTCAAACTGGGCTTTCAACTCCCGTACTGCCTGCATCGGATTTTCTGTTGAGAGCGAGGCTCCGGTGTAGTGTGGAGTTGGTTGTATCGTGACTCCAACGGGAGGTAATATATTCACCGAGTGGGGAAGCGGAGGAGCTGCCGACTCTTGATCTAGAGCGGGCTCTTGGCTTGGGTTGGATGGTGGCAAGTCCACCCCCACACATATCTGAGTTGGCGGGACCGACGCTTGAGCCACGGCAGTTGCGTGCTGAGTTAGCATCATCTGGTGCATGTTCTCCATTACGGATTATATTTGTTTCAGAGACGTCTCCAGCACAGTGATGCTTTGTTCCGCGTTTCCTAAGGGCGAAGCTTCCTCGCGTCCATCTTTAACAGCGTAAACTCCCATTTTCCTGGGCGTCACCGAAGGATTAGTATAGGTCGCTGCAGAAGTCGACTCTATACTCTCAGCATCTGATCTGGGAGATTGGCGACCCCCAGCGTTGGAATCAGATGAGTACGAAGCCGGTTGCTGTGACCTTGCACGGGTGTTTTGGAACACCCCAGCTTCAGTGTTCCTGAGGAGGTCTTCGAATCTCCTTCGGCTCGGAGGTCCAGAGGGATGACGTCTTGAGCTTGACCTTCTTCTAGGTATGCGTGAAGCCATGTTCACGGATGCATACGCGGGCTCTTCTTCCGGGAAAGACTGAGAGTAGCTCAGTTGGTCGAAAACTGACCGTCTTGCTTTAGAACAGTAGCAGTCAATCACGATTTTATGACTATTACAATATTGCTCTCTAGGGGGCGTAATAGACATGTTGGAAGGTCCCATCTCCTTATGCTTCTGGTTTAGGCATTCGCGTAGGTCAGGAGTAGCAACCTGAGCTTGCTTCACGTCGTGGGACCTCTCCTGGCGTAATTTGGAGATTCGCTCAGACTGGCGTAAAGCTGAAGAGGTCCTCAGTCGGCCATCGGCTTCTCGCATAATCCGGAGAGTAGGCAGATTGTTCTCTTGCTGGCGTAAAGGCCGAGAAGCTGAGTATTCGCCTGTTTACTTCCCCTCGCGGAGATCACAGCGCTCATCTGGTTTATCGTAGAGGTCAGATATTGTTTTGCGCGTGGAGCGTGATCTATACTTCCGATTTGGCGTTAAGGCACCATCGAAAGTTTTGTCTGTACCGCGCGTAGCGGGAGACTGATTCCTACGCGTAGAGCGCAGTGGATACTTCTGGGTTAGCGCTGAGGCTTTGCCCGAAGTTTTGTCTGTACCGCGCGTAGCGGGAGACTGATTCCTACGCGTAAAGCGCAGTGGACACTTCTGGGTCAGCGCTGAGGCTTTGCCCGAAGTTTTGTCTGTACCGTGCGTAGCGGGAGACTGATTTCTGCGCATAAAGCGTAGTGGATACTTCTGGGTCAGCGCTGAGGCTTTGCCCGAAGTTTTGTCTGTACCGCGCATAGCAGGAGACTGATTTTTACGTGCAGGGCACGGAGGGAGCGATGCTACCGCCTCATTGGTCGGAGAGATCGGAGAGATCGGAGAGATCGGAGAGTCCACAGGAACGGTAGAGGATGTCTTGGGCATCCACACTTTGCGCAGCTTCCTGTTGTCTTGGACGGAGAGAGAGTGAGAGCCACCCCCAGTCTGAAGCATGTCTTCGTAGGTAGACTGGTCGAATTGGATGACCAGTGTCTTCTTCACGGATCCCACGGATACCGCATCATGTTGAGCAATTGCTTCCTCGTCAGAAGAGAAAGATGTCCCCAGCAGAGTCGCCATCTTATTTGTGGTTATTTAAACGAAAAGAATAGGAATGTATTCGATATGGGGGTTTACACGGAACCCGCCTTCTTTTGTTTACAAACAAACTTGTACAATGTAATCCTATACGAGGATGTGGGAGTATAATTTATTTAATCTGGGTAGATATTGTTATAGGTGTCTGATCTGCGGTCGATCACTTTAGCCCTTGGACCATACGATGTTGAAGAAGTGCCGTAGGAGACAGGAAGCAGCTTCAAAGGTTGCAGAAGAGGGTGGATGCACGATGCCGAAGTCGTCGATCCCTACTCTTTGCCTGAGCTCCGAGTGCTCTCTCTCTCTCTCTCTCTCTCTCTTTACCAATTCTTCGACCTGGTTCGATCTTCCAAATTGTCGACCTTGTTCCCCACTGATAGGGGTCTCTATTTATAGAGTTTTGGTGACAGTGACCACTCCATCGGTGTAACAACCGAGGAGTGGAAAGTACAGCACCCTTTTACACAACGGTTAAAGTAACCAATGCCTATGTATAGATGATCTTTTGAATGAGCGTGTGACGCGGGTCCAACTAAGGGGACACAACGCGTACAATTGCTACTAAGATCACGACATAAAAGCCACGTAGGTAGGTATCCATTGTGTAGTAGAGGTTGGCATAGAAGCCAAATGTCTGTCACCATGGCATAGAAGCCAAGTAGGCATAGAAGCCGAATAGGCATAGAAGCCGAACAGGCATAGAAGCCGAGTAGGTATAGAAGCCGAGCAGGCATAGAAGCCGAACAGGCATAGAAGCCGAGTGGTCGTAGAGACTGAATGGTCATAGAGACTGAGTGGGCGTAGAAGCCGTATGAGCACAGATCCTGAATGGGCGTAGAAGCCGCTACATACTGTGCTAGAATGGGCGTAGAAGTCACTCCGTACCGTGCTGATGTTGACGTCTTAGCCGGAATTACGGCTTTTGGAGATATAATCGAATCTCTTGCAGAGATTTGCCACCATCTTATGCATTAAATACGGAGGCGTGTTTTGATGGTCTGCAACCCTTCTGTGCACCCATCGCAGAGACGTGCCTTGAGAGAAACTGTCACCGCTCTGTGCAATTAGACGTGGAGACGTGCCTCGAGTCCCTTACGAGGTGCAGCTTTTGACGTGGCAGACGGTTTGCCTGCTGCGGAGCGTAAAACAGCTCATGTTTGCCTGTGTAAAACAGGTCGGCGTATTCCCTTGTACGCGAAAGAGCGGTTTATGCTGAGGGGACTCCAGTAAATGATGGTTTGGTGATGCTTTAACCAAATCCTCTGCATTAAATGCAGAGATCCACCATCATACCGTGGGGCGCGTCCCGAGGGGTCTGCCATTATTTCCAGCCGTCGTCTGGGTAGCCGTGCAGCACTTTTTGTCAGGAGTCAGAGGTCAGATTCACTGTGTGACTTGACAGGTTCATTTTGGGGAAGACGAAACGTTCCTCGTACGCATTAACGCTGCTTTGAGAGCGGTTGAGTTTTACGCCATGGAGGCGATGAAGAACTCTGTCTTACGCTGGAGCGGCCTGGACGTACTGCATTTACGCAGATGGTCCTTTGAGCATACACTTCATGCTGTGTTTTAGCGAAAAAAGCTCTGTTGTACGCTTGATGGCTGAAGGCCTCTGTTTACGCTACTCTGTATCAAGAGGCTGCTTAGCTCTTCCCAGCGTATTTTTCATGCTTCTACAACAGCTGGTAATGAAGCTACTAAAATAGTACCTGCGATAACTTCGCCTGCAGTAGCTTCCTCCTCAACAGCCATTGTGAATGCCTGTCCTCGTCCCTGAGCTGGACCTCTCTGTTGCTGAGCCTGCTGAAATAGGGCTGCCTGTGGTGCTAGTGGTGGTCTCTGCTGGTATCCTCCTGTAGCTGGTGGCCTGACTCCTCCAGCTCTTGTCTGCGGTGCTCCCACTGCTGGATAAGCTGGTCGTGGTGCAGGTAAAGCTAGTCTTGGTGCTCCCTCTCTATGTTTAGTTCAGTCTCTTGATAGATGCTGGTTGGATCCGCAAAGCAGGCATAGTCCCAACTTGCGCCTGCATTCTCTCTCAATGTGTCCTACCTTGCCGCAGTAGTTACAAGTAGGAAGAGATATGGCCCTGTGTGCTGCTCTATCTGGCATACTCCTCTGGGATCGTTTTGCAGAATCCCCATATGCTGTCCTGGATGGTGCCGATGTGATTGGCCTCTTCAGATTTGACTCCCTTCTAACGACGCGCTCCATGCGTCGCGCTGCTGCGAGGAAGTCGGTATATGATGTAGGTACGACCGATCCAATCAATCTTTGGAGCTCGAATTTCAGTCCGTCAAAGAACTTCTCAGCTTTCTCTTCCTTTGTCAAAATCAAGGTTGGGGCGAAGCGACTGAGACGAATAAATTCTGCGTTGTATTCTTCCACTGTCATATTGCCTTGGATAAGGCGGTTGAACTTGTCTCTGAGCTCCGACCGTGCTACTGCTGGAATATACATATCTTGGAACAGTCTGGAGAACTCTTCCCAAGTGACTCGGTCCTGTCCGAGCCTTCTCTCTTCTGCTAACCACAAATGATATGTATTTTCAGTCAACTGCATCCTCACTGCAGTCATCCATTTCTCTCTTAGAAGTTCAGCTGCTTCCAACTGGTGCTGTATGTTCGTGAGCCATTCATGAACTTATGTTGGCCCCTCTTTACCAGAGAATGTACGAGGCTTGAGCTGACAAAAATCAGTGATAGATCCCATCGCTGATCGCCTCGCTGGTGGATTTGCCTGCTCCAATGCGAATACCAGGCTGGTTCTCAGATACTCTGCCTCATGACGATGTGCCTCTTGCTGAATATGCTGCTGGGCTTGCATCATGGCATACATCATCTGGAACATCTGTTGCCCGTCTATGGCTTATCCTGGCGGGAAAACTGGCATCTGTGGAGTGAACTGTGGTGGAGGTGGGATATCATCTCTCCGGAACCTTGGATTAGGCTGGCCGGTATGATCACTCTACGATGTTTGTCCTTCGCTCCCTGGTGTCACTCCGTCTATATAAGTAACCACAGCATCGTGTGGCATATCCAATGGAATCTCATCTCCGTTCCTGGGATCCATTACTCTGCAACCAAAAGATAAACTATAAGAACGCACAGAGAAATCAACACAGGATGCAAATAAAGTAACAAATTTGAGTTCGATATAGAGTTCAAAATAGTTCAAACAATGGATGAGATCCTATAACTTATCCTATCCTTAGGGCAGGCTTGTTCAGTCCCTAAGTTAAAACCAAAATAAATTAGTCGTAGACCTGCATGGGCCACCACAAAAACCATGTCACGCCCCAGTCCCAAAATACCGAGGGACTAGACACGTGGCAATGGCCAGCAGCACACACCGATGGACAAACCCAATTTAATGGATCCATCAGGGCGTACTTAAGCTGTAAAATCAAGTCTACGACAACATGGCACAACTAATCTCATCCACACAAGATATAAAATATGATCCACAGAATATAAGGAATGTAAATCATCAACCAGTCTCGACAAAGTGCTTTGGGGAACAACCGGATAAATATCTGTTACAATGGTTCAACAGACCAAAATATAAATGACAGAATAAAGTAAATACTAAGCATGGAACATAGATGCTCAGGAGAAGTCTTCAGCTAATACCTCGTCCTCGGGTGTCGGTACAGCTCCTGTATCTGCTTCTGCTCCGATCCCGTATACCTCGGGATAAATCTCGTCTGCAAATCCTGGGGACATAATCCGGATCCAGGTCCTCAGGGGACATAGCAAGGTACAGAAAATACAAGCGAAAATAAATGCAGTGCAGCAAATAATAAAATAAATGGGGTAAGTATGTAACCATCTATGTGAAATACAAGTGAGAGCATCACGAGTCTTCAGGCTGAGCCACTACAAGCTCTGTGTCGGTGAGCCGGTAGCGATAATAACCGATAATGTGTCTAGCTCTGCTACGAGAGTCTACGACCTCACAATAGTAGTATATATATATATAAACAGCCTGTAGCCTGTGTGTCTCTCCCCACCCAATATAACCACGCATATCATGACCATAACGTCTCATGTCCATGTCAAGCGGGATCATAGCTAATGCAACCAGTCATAAAGTATCTAAGAATATAGTATCTCTGTCAAGTCCTGTATCGTATACAGAATCACCATGAATATCTCAGGAAGATCCTGTCTCATGAATGGTGTCAAGTGTCCTGGGTCATAGTGTACTTGCTAAGACAAGTATGATAATATAAAGTGTCACGAATGTCCATCTCTAGTTGACAATACACAACACCGCGTACGGTGTTGGCACCCGACTAATAATCGGACGCTGAGTAAGTCACACGATCCTAGGTTAAGCATGCACATCAAAGTAAATAAAGCAAGGAAAATATGTAACAATACTGCAGAGTTTGGCAAGGTACACTTGCCCACTGATGTATAACTAAGTCAAGGAAATAAGTAGCAAAGCTGCAGGGTTTGGCAAGGTACACTTGCCCACTGATGTATAACTAAGTCAAGGAAATAAGTAGCAAAGCTGCAGGGTTTGGCAAGGTACACTTTCCTGGTGTTTGAATACCAACAGCTGTCCTTGTATCAGTGGATCCTGTGGGTACTCCGCCAAAAGCTGTAATAAACATCACCAACAGTCTCAGAAGATATCAAATAGCTAGAAACGCCTGTCCTTAAGTCCAATTTGGACACAAGGGAAGAAATAACATTTCTGGATCAAAGCGGGGTCCACATGTGGGCCACTTTGCACCGAAAAGCGTGTCAGGGTCAAAGGTCTCCAAATTCGTCAAACTTAGTGTCAATAAGTCAGAAACGATGATACGAACCCAACGAAACTTCCAGAATTGGATTCCGATGAGCCGATCACAAAACCGCTCGTTAAGTGGAGCCGATGGGGATACATGATTTTGTCAACGTTCTCAGAATCGAACCAAACAAGGGTCACAGGACCAGCGTATTGCTACGAGTCCGATGGCGCAAGTTTCGTCTCGATCCGACGTGTGTACACAAAGTTACAGCATTTTCCAGAATAGACGGATACGGGGCGTTATCGGCGGATACGCGTTGATTCTGGTGTGCACGCACATCCAAATCAGCTTCTGTGAAATCCTACACGTCCTTATCAACGTCGTACATGTTTTGGTAAAGACCGCGTGCGACCAAGTCGTCACGTTTGGTAGGGTGCACTCAGTTCCGGGGTGAAATAGGGCGTTGTTTTTCCTGTTTTTGGATCGCGGTTTGCGATCACCATATGATGCGATGCACCGAGCGGGTTGCAGGGACACCGAGAGGGTTACACAGTCTACGCATTGCAATAGACGGAATCGAAAATGGAGTTACGAGGTGGAAGAAAACGTTACCTAAACTGGGCTCCGAGAAGTCTGAATTCTCGTGTCCTGCTCGTGTCCGGGTCGAGCTCTTGTGTCCGTGTGTCTGCTGCTCTAGGGTTCTGATCGAGACAGCGGCGGGGGCTTCGCCGAAGGGAGTCGGGCTCGGGGTTGGCGAAGTCGTGCTAGGGCTTGCTGTGTTCAGCGGGTCGGAGGAGGGCTAAGCGGAGGCGGCGAGGAGTCGGGTCGGCGGAGATGGGAGGCAGATGAGATGAGAGGGATGCGGGGGGGGGGGGGGGGGGAGACTGTCGATGCTGGGCTAGGGCGGCGTGCGGTGGTTGGTCGAGTCGGGGAAAGGTGCAGCACCGAAGTCGGATCGGGTGCACCGGTGGCGGGGTCGACGAGGGGCTGAACTCGAGGGGAGTCGCTCGTCCGGCGGAGAGGGAGAAAGGGAAGTCGGTCGTCGAGGATGGCGACTGCGTCGGGGTGTCCGGTGGCGCTCGCGGGGATGTCGAGATAAAAGGGAGACAGGTCTGGCGGCGGTGCGGTGCACGAAAGCCGAGGCGGCTTTAAATAGCCGCTACAGTAAAATCCGGTGGGTTTAGGGTTTCAATTTGGGTATCGGGTCTGGGTCGGGTTTGACTCGGATCCGACCTGACCTAACCCATTATGCTGGTTTGGGTTGGTTTGGTTCGGTTTGGTTCGGTACAGTCAGGTTTGGTTCGGTTCAGTCATGTTTGGTTCGGTTTAAATATCCAATAGTTTTTAGGGCTTTAAACGCATTTCCGGAGTCCAATAAATTCACCAAAAATTATCCTATGTCCGGTTTTCTATTACACACCATAAAATATTATTTCTATAATATTTTAACATCAATTAACAGTATTTAAAAATCTTTTGATCACAATTACCTTGGTTCTTCATCCAGAAAAATACCGAAAAGTTGGGGAAAAATATATTAAAATTTATTCTGAAAAATCAGGGTGTTTACAATCATCTTCATTAATATTAGGTCTCTCCATTTTTACCTCAGCTCTAAAAGTACTGTGATAATAAGGAGAACTGTTAGAGCAATTCTTTTCCAAGTATATACAAAATTGAAATATCTAAAAAATATGTGTCGCTTACTTCTCAATATCTTGCATCTTTTTTATACCACTATTTAACAATATATACCGATGAGCAGCTTCAAACTCATCGTCTTCCAACCAACGTACTTTAGTAGCACTTGTAGTCTTCCCTCCCATATTGAATATAGCGTGGATTACACTATTCGGGACATCAACCCCACCGTCATCATTCCTTGGGGCTCTATTGCAATTTATTCTGACATTAGTATCAAAGTAGATGGAGCAGAAGTTTAAAACCTCCTCAATGATATATGCTTCACATATCGAAGCTTTTACATGGGCCTTATTATCTACCTTCTTCTTCAGGTGATGTAGATACCTATAGATAATATATTGAATCTTAGAATTATTTAAATAAATAAATTATTAGTATAAAGAATTTATACCTTTCAAATGGATACATCCATCGATAATGGATGGGAGCACCGACGCGCGCATTGTATGTAAGATGAATCGGCAAATGCTCCATACTATCAAAAAAATGGGGGGAATCACCCTCTCTAACTTACACAATGTCAATACATTCTTCAACTTAAGTTCTATTATATGTTGCATCGTCAACTTGCTTGAATATAAATCTCTAAAGAATATAATTTTTTTTTGCCAACGGAGTCCATACTTGATGAGGTAACATCTTTCTTAGAGCAATAGGTAGTAACCTCTCCATAAACATATGACAATCATGACTCTTCATCCCTGTTAGCTTGCGTTTGTTGAGATCAACACATCTTGCCAGATTTGACATGTAGCCATCAGAAAATCTCAACTTTGAAATCGAGTTGCATAAATTTATCCTCCCTACTCAATGTAAATGGCGCTGGAGGCTTAACCCAATTATCGTTGCCATTTTATTTTAGGAGCAAATCTGAACGCCTATAAATAATTTTTAAGTCCTTTCTTGCTTTGACATTTTCTTTCATTTTTTCTTTGATATCCATCACCGTATTAAAGATGTTATCGAATACATTCTTTTCGATATGCATGACATCTGGATTGTGCATTATGAGATTGTCCTTCCAATAAGGTAAGTCCCAAAAGATACTCTGTTTCGTACAATTATGCCTACGCCTGAACCCTTTAAAGTGATCGCCCGATATTAGATCTTCCATCATAGTCGGCAATCCATCTATCTCTTTCCAAACTTTTACTCCTGCCAGTCTCAACGGGGGAGGAGATAGTTCCTGTTTACCAGCTCTAAAGGCATCTTTGTTCCTTCTCCACAGATGAGACGCAGGAAAGAACTATCTGTGACAATAAAAAAAGCATGCTTTTTCTCCATTCTGGAGATGGAATGCCATACTCTTTTTCATACATATCGGACAAGACAAAGTTTCATGAGTACTCCACCCCGATAACATCTCATATGCTGGAAAATCATTGATGGTCCACATGAGAGACGCTCTCATCTGAAAGTTCTGCTCCTACGATATATCATATATCCGAACACCGAATTGCCACAATTGTTTCAACTCATCCACCAACGGCTGCAAGTAGATATCGATGTTCTTCTTTAGATTTTTTAGACCGGGTATGATAAGTGTCAAGAATATATAAGGAGTCTTCATACACATCCACGGTGGTAGATTATAAGGAGTCAAAATCATCGGCCAGCAAGAGTACTGAGATTCCGACTGTCCGAAAGGGGTGAATCCATTAGAACATAAACCCAACCGGACATTCCTGGGCTCCACAGCAATTTCAGGATGACACAGATCAAAATATTTCCATGCCTCTCCATCGGAAGAATGATATAATTCTTCTTCATCCATCTTTCGTTCCTTGCTATATCATGTCATGTGTTGTGATGTATTTGCGGACATATACATCCTCTGCAACCTCTTTGTGATCGACAAAAACTGCATGTACTTGTAGGGACGCAACCTTGCTTAGATAGTTAACTTTTCTTTGCCCCGAATTAGCTTATACTGGTGCGCATGACAGAAAATACATTTATCTTTATCATTGTTCCTTGTAGTCCAACATACAATCATTTCGACAAAAATCTATCTTTTTGTAGCCAAATCCGAGTTTCTGTATCATCATCTTTGACTTATAGAAGTTTTCCTGGCGACTCCTTCAATCCTTTTGGCAACAACTCTCTAACAAACTTAATTATCTGGTCGTAGCATTCTTGCGGCAAGTTAAAATCGGACTTTAGGTTCAACAGCCGCATCACGACCGACAAGACATAATGAGAATCATAACCCAAGTATAACGTGTATCGGCATTCTTGAACATATCATAGAATTCCTTCGCATAAGGATTAGGATCCTCCAGATCAAAACTTGGACCGACCGCATCAAATACCAACTTACGCGCCAGGTTTTGCGGTTGATATTCAAAGTTATCTCCGAGAGTGGACTCTTCTACCTCCGTATTGAAGGAGGAATGATGATATTGAAAAAACAAAGGTTCTTATTGAGCCATCCACTCATTATAGTTCGGTACGAAACCCTTCTTGTAAAGATGCTCCCTCATGAGATCCACCTCTTTGAATGATATATTATGATATTTGACACAAGGACACTTGATAAGCCTCTCATCCATGAAATAAGGTTGACTATGGACGTATTTGAGAAATTCCTCACCGCTCGCCCTGAAATCATCTGTCAAACCAATCATACTCTCATGTCGCCGATTGTATATCCATGATCGGTCAACTAAGTATCGACTTATTGATTATGCATGTACCATATATATTAATTCAAATAATATAGATTAATTAGATTCAAGGTGAGTTAAGATATTTGCTAAAAGATTAGTTATTTTTATGTTTCTAGTGAAATATAATTAATCTGTTATTTTTATGTTTCTAATTTTACGTTTCTAGTAAAATATAATTAATTTGTGAAATATAATTCAAACAACATGGCATCCAATTTTATGTTTCTAGTGAAATATAATTAATCTATTATTTTTAAATAGCTAAAATTTGTTTTTATTTTCTACAAAGAAAATTAAATAATTTGGTCTCCATTGTGATTTCAAAATGGAGATTTGTGCTCATTTTGGGAGAATTACAAGATTGATGCACCAAGTGTGTGTCATGAGACCAATTTGGTCTAATTAGACTTAGATCGGGGTTGTGAGACTAGCTATATCTCCACAATTGGATACGAATAGCCCGTATCACGATACGGTGCGATACATGGCTCATTTTGGATGATTTGTGTTAATTCTCTTCAATTCATGTTGTAACTAGTTATATTAGTTATTATTATATGTAATTGAGATGTATATATGTTTATTATAGAGAATGGTGAGTTTTGACTCTTTATTTGGGTGCGTGTCATAAAATATCTTGCATATGCATACTAGGTGTTTTGATTCAATGCTTTAGTGTGTATCATAATGTGTTATAGCATAGGTGTATCACATGAGCTTTTTGTTGGATACTTGTGGGTGTGTCATGACACATTAAGTGTTTGATTAAATACCTACTAGTGTTAGTATGGGTAAGTCTATGAATATATGGTGTTGCATGTAATATTCAATTATGTTTTATCCATATAAGATCTATATGTGTGTACACACACACACACACACACACACACACACACACACATATATATATATATATATATATATATATATAAGGATCGGATGTGTTCACTGTATGAAGTGATTAGATCATTGTGTGTATGTATGATTTGTGAAGGAGCAAGGAGTGTTGGGTTGGTTTGATATAGTGAGCAGCAGCAGCATCATGCATTAGCTATTGTTGTTGATATTATTTATGTTATTGATGTTGTCGAGGTTGTGACTAATATTGTGTGAGCATGTTGGTTAGATGTGCACTGATATGTGCATGAAGGGGGGTAAACCAAGGAGGCAATAGTGCACCTAGTGCGCTACTCTGTGAGCAAGAGATCTTGGTAATGGGTATTTGCATTAGGAAAAAGTGATACCATGTATCATTTGGGGTATTGGGTTTGGATGAAAGGAAGGGCAATAGGAGCTCGAGGTCTGAATTGAATGTATCAATCATGATACATGACAACAGTAGGTATCAACAGTGTAGGAAGCACTATACAGTGCTCCATTGTGAGTGTTGTGATGGTGAGTATCAGTGGGTTTAAGAGATGTATATGTGTGTATGTGTGTGTGTGTGTGTGTGTATGTGTGTGTGTGTATCGAGTTAGAAGTGCTTGGGGTCATATGGGTAGGTAACACTCTTTAGTATATCAAGTGGTATCTGTGGCTTGTGAATGGATTTTAGGAAATGTTGGCTAGTGATGCTCAGGTTCAAGTGATACCAGGTTATGAACACAATGAGTGGTAAGCAAGTGTATTTGTACATGTATGGGCTAGTGACTGATAGAAAGTTTGTACCAGTAGCAGCAACAGAGTCAAGGAGGGGGAACTGCATTTAGCTCCAACACAGTTCATTAAATGTGTTAACTAAGTGCTGTATTTTCAGGCACATTTATGTGCTAATAAGGTGTAGTCATGTGGAGCATTGGAGTAAGGGTAATAAGATAATTCCAGAGTAGGTAGATATTCATTAGATAAAGGTACCCGCGTTAACACCAAATAGTGGATAGTAGGGTAATGTGGGATATATTAGTGTAGGATATGGGTATGAGGTAAGGGTAACTTGAGGGTATTTAAATACTAAGTATTATATAAGTTAAGGTATTGAGTAATAACTCATCAAAGTTTCTTTCAATTGTGTAAAAGATACAAATTTTGGCAAATTTACGAATTCAGCCCCAATACACACTAATTTAGGGCATAAATCACATTTTTTAATTATTTTCCCCCGGTTTAGGTTTATGTAGTATTAATTAGGATTTTACGCAATAGGGCATTCGTGTCCAACATATCGTGCATGTCTGTACGTGTCCGTGTCCAACATATCGTGTCCATGTCCAACGTATCAAAAATACCAAACCATTTTTTTCGTGTCCGTGTCTAGCGTATCGTGTCTGTACGTGTGTCTAGACCCCCACAATCCAAATGCAATAATTAACAAAATTGAAATGAGGGTTAAGGTTACCTTAGCTGGAGGAGGAGGCGGAGGGGGTCGTGGGTGGAGGAGGAGGGCTTGGGGATTGGACACCGGAGGAGGAGGAGGAGGAGGAGTGGGGGTCGGGGGTCGATGGAGAAGAAAGAGAGGGGGAGGGGCTGTCGGAGAGGGGGAGGTTGCCTGAGAGGGGGAGGGGGTCGGGGAGGGGGGAATGGTCGCCGGAGAGAGAGAGAGAGAGAGAGAGAGAGAGAGAGAGAGAGAGAGAGAGAGAATAGGGGAAATGAAATGCGGCTGGAAATTTAAATTTTTTGCAATGATGGATATTTCTATCGCTAATCCGTCGCTGAAATAGCAACAACAGATTTCTAACAAAAAATAATATTTTTTTTAATAAATAACTTAGTTGTTTTTTCGTCGAATTTCCGTCGCTGACTTAGCGGCGAATTATTTTTTGTCGCTGAAATCTGTTGCTATTTAACAATATTTTTATAGTGAAAAGAGCAAGCTATATAGCCAGTACTCAACATGAGCACTCAAAAAAGCAAGCTATATAGGCAGTTGAACAAGCCTGATTCACAAATAAAATTGATTGATTAGAATTAGTTCACACATTTAACACTGAAAATACAATATCACATTATAGTTGAACAAGCCAGATTAGAGATGTCCTAAAACCAATTACTTGATGTTGACACTACAAAACCTGATTAGAGATATCCTAAAACCAAATCAAAGTGGAACTCTAGATTCTTTTAATTCATGAAAGTCTTCCATAAGTGTCGTTGTACTAATAGTTTTGGCAATTTCCTTTTCGATATTCACAATCAAAGAGTCTTCAAGAAATCCATCATTCATTTTTTTGAAGTTTAGTCTTGACAATATTCATGGCAAAGAATGACCTTTCTGTTGTTGCTATAGAAACCAGAAGAGTAAGCACAAGAGTAATAACTCTATAAACAAGATGGTATGTTGTCGATCTTTTGGTTCTTACCAACCATTTACATAGTTCTAAAATACTTGACAAATTTTTGTACTCTAGGTGAAGAACAACGCCCAGCCTACACCGCAGCATCGATGGTAGAACGTTGTCTAGGCCAACCGTACTATCTAAATATCTCATACAATATATATAAGGTACCTGTCAATGTCATCTCAACTCCAAACAGAGAAATAATATAGTATATGATAATGGTAAACAATAATCACAATATAAAACTAAAGGAGGATAAAAGAACGATATGGAATAAAAGAGAGAAAATAAGAGTCACAATACATCCATAAGTCCAAATCCATAAGTCTAGACATGGACATAGACATAGACACTCCCAAAATAATATATACATGCCATGAGTCTAGAAATGAGACTAATACAATGCCCAAACAATATAACTAGGCCTCCTCGGACACTGGCACTAGGTCCTCCTTCTCTAGGGGAGTATTCTCTAATGACTCACCATCCTGCGGCCCGTAATAAGTGGGACACCGCTCCACAAGATAATCAACTAAAAAATATATCCAATCAGGATTAGAGCGAAGTACAAAACTCTGAAAGAAGTTCCAAATACATGGTAGAGCATATATGACAGGTAATAGAAAAGAATACAAGATGTACAAGTAACTAAGAAATGGAAATAAAACAGAATAAGCATGTAATGTACTGGAAAGGAAAGAACATGCAATACAAAGTAACTGCAAGTAATAGAAATAGATAACACTAGCTAATATGCCTTAGAGTACAAGTTCATTATGTGATTGGTTTAGGTTGAACACGAATACAATATGGTAACTCGATTACACGTGTGATATATAATCGACATGTATACGAATACACTGGGCTTGATCACATAACCAACTCATACTCCCCCATCCCCAACCAATACTTATGGATTCAATCACGATACATTACAAACACGAATATAAGTATACTAAACACGAGCACTTTGTGAACATAAAGTATACGATAGTCAATACCCAATACATACGATAAAATACATGTGAAGGAGTACCGGCTGAATACAGAAGGGGATAACATCCTATGACAGGATCCATATAGTACCAGTCCATGTAACCACTGTGTCAAAATTAAGTAAACAGTTCTAAAATATGTGATATATACACTATCATGACTGAAAACCAACAGAGAGATGTACTCGCCTCTAGTCCTGGACAAAGGGTGTATCTCGATGCCCAAGCTGGTGTCACACAATCCTATTTAGAAAATATCATGTCAGATGGTGCAATAGAGTGATAAAATGCTAAAATGAGCTAAAACATGATGTTCTAGGTCAATACTAAGTCTAACTAGGTCAAACTAGGCAATATAAGTCAAACTAGGTCACTACTAGCTAACACTAGTTGTATTAGTTAATAACACTAATAACTATATAATAATATACTCTACATATCAGTACACTATCTTACCTATATACACTACTAGGTAATAGGCTAACAGATACATAACTAGTTAAGTGTGTTACATGCTAACTAACACAACTAATGACTGATACTAAAAGCTAACTAATACTAACCATTCTCAGTGATACCAACTGTTATATATATATACCAACTGTCCTTAGAGAAATATTAACTGACTAACTGACATTAACTAACATCATTAAGGATACATAAAAACTGATATCTAACTTTGTAAACTCCCTCACCCAAAATAGGTATTTTGTGTATATTTTATATTATTATATTTATTATAGATGTTAAATTTATTTAGAGTATTCTCTTATTTAATTAGAAAATAAATTTTTTTAGTATATTTACTTATATAAATAATTATCTAGAATTATTTTTAGGCTATTTTAGATTATTGGGATTTTTCCATAATTTTTAGTTAATTAAAAACTAGTAACACTAATTTTCTAGAATTTTGAAGAATTTAATTTATATTCAAACTTAATTAAAAATATCCCAAACTTTTATTTTAGATTCTAAATAATAAAATATATTTTCTAGAATTTTCTGGGAATTTTTTGAGTATTTTTAGTATTTATTGGGAGTAATTAGGCTAATAACTAATTTTTAGAACTTGTAGAATTTATTATGCAATCCCAAAATATAGAATGGACCCACGTTATTTTTTAGGGTTTATAATATTATTATATATTTTTTGGAATTATTTTAAAATTTTTGGAATAATTTTAGTATTTATTTTTAGTTATATGGAGAAAACTAATGTTTAGAGCTTCTCCTAATTATAGTAGAAAATCTATGAATATAAAATTATCCCAAATATTTTTATAGAGTTTTTAAATTCAAAATATATTTTCTGTAATTTTTCCAGATTTTTATGATTATTTTTAATATTTATTTTGAGTTATTTAGATTTAAAATGACTTAAATAATATTTTGATAAATGTAAATCAAAATCAAATAATATAATCAAAATCATCCAATCAAATCATGACACGTGTCACCCTATCAACTTTCATTCAGCCGCTCAACATCCCTATATATATATTATTATAACCCTAATTATCCCATTATTTTAGAGAGAGAGATTTTGGAGAATTGCATCTAGGGTTCCCTCATCTTCTAGAAGCCATTGCGCATAGCTCCGGACTCCAAACGAGGCCTAGTTTTTTTTTTTAGAATGATATTGAGGTTAGATTTCTGATTATATAAATTTTTTTATGAAATTATCAGTATTAAATTCTGGAAAATTCGTAGAACACAGCATGTCCAAAAATAGATGCGTTTTGATGTTTTCCCGATTTCGGGAGAACCAGGAATCCGAATCATGAACCGTTTAAAGTTTCGGAAAGCTAATATCGAGATAATTGACATATGTTTTGCCCAGAATTTAATTCGAAGTATTTATATACTGTTAATTCTGTAGAACTTCTAGGTTAGAATTTAACCATCGGTGCACAATACAAAATTTTAATTCAGACGAGCTGTAAATTCCAACATGTTTTTGACGCTGAAATCTACAGGAAATCATGCATGAAAGTTGAGTTTGTGTCGGTTGACTTTTCGGTCAACAGATCGCCTCGATTTGCGTGCCATGAGTCTCAAGTTGATAAAATTTAGTTTCTTTGGACAAAATTTAGGAATTAACATAAAAATCAGAATAATAAGATTAAAATAGGATTTTAGAGTAATTATTCTAGAATTAAATAAATTAAAATAAATTATCTTTTGACGTGATAAATTTGTAATACATAGGCTATTTGGACTGTGACTTGGACTCTGATTCATACCAGCAGCAGAACCCCAGGCGAGTACATTCTCTGACAGTGTTTTAGTAGGAGGTAGTATTTAGCCACCACGGTTAGTTACATCAGACCCTGAGTTGGAGAACCCAACGCGCGTTCGTACATTTACATGTACGCAAATATTATTCAGTTTGGTATATATATTTATGTACGTAATTACTATATATATTCCAATAATTATGTAAATAAATTGATTGTTATATTATTATATAGTTATATGAATATATAACTAAGTAAATGCTAATTGATAATTATGACTAAATATTCAGACTGTACGATCCTAGGACACCTTGGACTATCCCATACTTACCTTGACCATGTTGACCCTAAGAACTTGTGAATTTGTCCGCCTTGCGTACATTAACGTACTGGCATAGACACCTATCAGTTGACTGACTAATTTCGTACAATACTTGAAGACGCGACACCCGCATAATTCAACGCATAATTGACCGTGTTAGATGACTAGTGTTACCCCTAGTATACCCCCTGAGCCCAGTGTAAATATGGTTGGGTATGTGCTAGTGTAAAGACTAATGATTCTATTGTATTATATTTATGTGTACATAGGATGTTGGATTTATTCTGCGCAACTTTTGGAGCAGGTTATTGGTACATCGCAGCTTTCTTGCCAGGCAAATATACCTTGCCATTGTACTGTTATTTATATTCCATATGTTGCATGCATCTTTATTTTTTGTCTTTAGTTCATATATTTTAACTGTTATATAAAATGCGCGTGACGGTGTCATCGCGATATATTTTTATCTATGTATTGCATTGACCTTGTTTATGAGACTACCCCATTATCATGTAGCATCATTAGGTTCATTGGCCGTGACACAGTTGTTACACGAGTTGTGAGTCTCATGTAGATCACGGACTTGCATGCAGGTTTTGGCCTCCTGTACGTGTGGGCCATACATTAGGAATAACTGCTGTTAGAAACTTTGTATGCTAGTAGACTTAGCAGTTATTAGAGGTCTATGGACATAGCCTATTATAGTACGGTGGTCCCATCCTTGTCCTTGTTTGGTTGCAGGATTGGGCTAGGGTACTAAGAATAGGCTATGAACCAAATGGTGTCATGGATGTGAGATGCTTAGAGCATGGGGTGGGGAGAACAACAAGTACCGCATTTGAGCTCCTTTACACTTTTTCTATTGTGCGGCCGGATTCTCCTCTGGAGATACGGGCGGTGATGACCACTATATATTATATTATTATCAGGCGGGTCTTCGGCATTCGAAAGTCGTCGTGCCTTTGTAGGCCCCTTGATCTCCAATAGAGAACCATACCAAATCCCAGTTTTCAGCCAGATAGCTCACTTGTGGGAAAAGTTGTTCTTAACTGCATTCACTTAGATGGTTAGGCGACCCCATTGGATATTTATTTCAGTACTTTATTGGCATGTGTTTAAGTATCTTGTTATGTCCCTCTGAGGACCTGGTCCGCTGCCAGGTGTACCTGTTCTTGAGTATTTATAGGAGCGCAGATTTGGATGGTTATAGATGCTTCGAGGATATCTTCTCTTCGAGCCGTGATTGATAGCTGGTATTCTTATATTATGTTTATTGTGGTGTACTTAGATTGTATTGCTCTTATATTCGAGTTGGTAGTGGATTTGTTTCCATCCAACTATCATCCTTAAGATACTTATATTGAGATCTAGTTTCATAGATACTGGTTATTTATTTATATTTGATTTTCTATGGATGAGATTTAGATTATACCCTGTGACTTGTGATACATTTTATACCACTTGTGGATTTGATATTCATATTACAGCGTACGTATGGGTTATGGTTTCCATATATTGGAGTTGCCATATCCATGCGGCTGGCATGCTTACGTGTCCTAGTCCTACGTATTTTTGGGACTGGGACATGACATATTTTTGTGGTGGCCCATGCAGGTCGAGAGCATATTGTCTCGGTTATGTTACTGTACCGAACAAGCCTGCACCTAGGACTAGAGTATAGGATCTCATCCACAATTGACTATGATTCATCTTCCTCCTCTCTGTTCTATTCGAACAATTATATCCTGCTTGATTCCTGTGCTTCCCTAATAGTTCCTTGAGTATAGCCTTCTACTGAGAACATAGGAACCCCTGTTATTAGGATGATAATTAGAGTAGCATACCTATTAAGATAACCACGAGAATATAGACACACCACTAAGTTTAGAATATCTAGTGAACCTAGAATTCCTTATCTATAGATTGGTTTACCATTATCCCTTGATGTATTATGAGGACCTGTGAGTAGTATAGATACTACTAGAGATGGTTAGAAGTTTTACCATAATGTTTGACCCTAGTATTGAGGAACCAATGGAGAATCAATATTGAACATTAGGATTGAACCTAACCTTCATAATTGGATGGTATTGGAGAACTATAAATTTAGATTATTGTCTTAAGATAAGCAGACAGTACCTTAGAAAGCCAAGAGCAATGCATAGAATATTTTCCTAATCATACCTCAAACACAGAGACTAGCATACCCCTTTCCCTTGGAAAACCATGATGCTATCTAGAGTCCTCCATTTAATTTTATATATTTGTTCCTCCGAAACCCTAGCGCTCACTACTTGTGCGACGACTAATCATGCTTTCTCTTTTTCATCTTTCAACTCGTGCCATCTGACACTTCGGATAGTAGGCAAAGTAATTTTATTCTTTGTTAAGGGCTCATAGTTTGCTAGGATTATAGTTGTAGCCTTGAATATGAAATTTTTTTTTGTGCTTGGTAGTTAGAACTTGATAAGTTTAAGTTGTTTTTGTAGATTGTGACCGATGATTAACCCTTAGTTTTTAAATTACGTAATTTGTACCCTCACCTCGATACAAGCGAGATCCCTTTTCCCCTTAAAACGGCCAGTAACTCTTCTATCCTTACTATTGACACTTATTCTATAAGCACAATGACTAACATGTAAGATGACCATAACCTATGTAATAGAAGAGGATACCCCAATAAAGTACCAAGACCCCTTTTCATAGACCTTAACATGAGCTTTTACGGTATCCTTAAGACACTACAATAGTAGTAAATTATTTTAAGTTGGTAGTATACCTCACCACCTAGTATCACACAGTCCTCTTAACCCATTGGTGAAGTATAACCAAATAACACCGACTTTAGACTTGCATAAGAAGATCACATTTAGACTATAGAAATGGAAGGCCCTATCCCTATTGGTCGACTAGCAACTTAGACAAGGAGGTTGTATGATAATTGTAGAGATTGTAGAGTCTTTTATTATTATTGCTTATGTTGTTTTTGCTTTTGCAAACTTGAACTATTTTGTAACTTCTCTCATCATAATCCAGCGTTATATTTTCTGTGCTACCTCGAATTATGCTGCTATTATAGCCTAGTTTTTTTTTGTAAGCTTATTCTTTATCGAGCTTGTTCATGACATATGTATTATTGGGTATACACACTAATACATTTCAGAATCAGTGTACTACGGTCTGATCAACAATAGTGCGCTTGGTTCACCCTTCGCATACCTACTTTACGTGGATCGAGATATATAGTGATTAGTAGACGAATGTACTTGCCCCCTAGATATGTCTGAGCATATCGTATCTATTACATAACTGTACTGATACGAGCATGTGAATAGGAATTACCAAAATAGGACTTCAATCCATAACTGCCTTGACAATTCTTATTTGAATTCTTTAAATGCCTTGATCCCGATACTTCTATTCTATTACCTCGCCTTGAACTCTTTATTATTGATCTCCGTCTTCCCTTATTTCGGAAAGACGAAACCTCGTGCTTGGTATAAGTTTGATACACATAGAGTACTAGATATACTCCATAGGCCGATCACATACTTGAGGATTATTCTTTCATAATTAAGGACATATCATTTGTGATATGATCGGCGTTGAAGTTTCGAGGATTGAATGACATGAGTAAATATATTAAGGAATATTTTCTTAAGGTATATAGTCTTATGTGATAGATGGGTAAATTCTAAGTTGGGTAGCAGTGCATTGGCAACTCGAGAGGAATTTCTTTTAGATTGTGATCGAGTAAGATTAGATTGGGAGAGGTTCAAGCCATTTTAATTTTGAGAATTTTAGAAGAATGACTAAGATGATGGATTAATAAATTTTAAAAATCTTGATATTGAGGACCCAAATTTATACCTTAAGTACATAATTTAAATTTTTGAGTATTGAAGGTAAAATCATCAATTTGAATTTGAAGGATAAATATATAATTTCAGACTTGAACATTGGTGGACTGCATTTAAATTATTTTTCAATTTGATGATATAAATTAAGAATTAAAATTTGATGGTTGGACTACCTATTTGAAATATTGAGAATGTGAATGGAATTTAAAAAGTTGAAGAATACAAAAAAATTTATAAGTAAAAATAGGAATAATATTGGACTCGAATTATTTCTAGAGGAGATTATGATACTTGGAGATCGTGAGGTAAAATTTGATATGGGTTATTTAAATCTTGAAGATATTATATGAATTCAATTTAAATTTGGATATTGATGATTTGGAAAAGTGAGAAGAGATCACAATAGGTTGAATTTTGATTTGAACAATGATTATCTTAATTTTGAAGTGATCGCGATAGATTTGAATAGATTTTGTTATTTAAATTTTTGGAAGAGATTGCGATTGACGTACCTTATGTACGAATGTGAAGGATTTAACAAATTATGCCTTATTTTAATTTCGAGGATGAAATTATTTCAAGTTGGGTAGATTGTAAACTCCCTCACCCAAAATAGGTATTTTGTGTATATTTTATATTATTATATTTATTATAGATATTGAATTTATTTAGAGTATTCTCTTATTTAATTAGAAAATAAATTTTCTTAGTATATTTACTTATATAAATAATTATTTAGAATTATTTTTAGGCTATTTTAGATTATTGATATTTTTCCATAATTTTTAGTTAATTAAAAACTAGTAACACTAATTTTCTAGGAATTTGAAGAATTTATTTTATGTTCAAACTTAATTAAAAATATCCCAAACTTTTATTTTAGGTTCTAAATAATAAAATATATTTTCTAGAATTTTCTGAGTATTTTTAGTATTTATTGGGAGTAATTAGGCTAATAACTAATTTTTAGAACTTGTAGAATTTTTTGTGCAATCCTAAAATATAGAATGGACCCACGTTATTGTTTTAGGGTTTATAATATTATTATATATTTTCTAGAATTATTTTAAAATTTTTGGAATAATTTTAGTATTTATTTTTAGTTATATGGGGAAAACTAATGTTTAGAGCTTCTCCTAATTATAGTAGGAAATCTATGAATATAAAATTATCCCAAATATTTTTCTAGAGTTTTTAAATTCAAAATATATTTTCTGTAATTTTCCAGATTTTTATGATTATTTTTAATATTTATTTTGAGTTATTTAGATTTAAAATGACTTAAATAATGTTTTGATAAAGGCAAATCAAAATCAAATAATATAACCAAAATCATCCAATCAAATCATGACACGTGTCACCCTATCAACTTTCATTCAGCCGCTCAACATCCCTATACATATATATTATTATAACCCTAATTATTCTATTATTTTAGAGAGAGAGATTTTGGAGAATTGCCATCTAGGGTTCCTTCATCTTCCAGAAGCCATTGCGCATAGCTCCGAACTCCAAACGAGGCCTAGTTTTTTTCTTAAAATGATATTGAGGTTAGATTTCTGATTATATAAATTGTTTTACCAAATTATGAGTATTAAATTCTGGAAAATTCGTAGAATACAGCATGTCCGAAAATAGATGCGTTTTGATATTTTTGCGATTTTGGGAGAACCAGGAAACCGAATCACGAACCGTTTAAAGTTTCGGAAAGCTAATGTCGAGATAATTGACATATATTTTTCCTAGAATTTAATTCAAAGTATTTATATACTGTTAATTCTGTAGAACTTCTAGGTTAGAATTTAACCATCGGTGCACAATACAAAATTTGTATGTGCCATAATTCCCAAACAAATTTTAATTCGGACGAGCCGTAAATTCTAGCATGTTTTTGACACTGAAATCTACAAGAAATCATGCATGAAAGTTGAGTTTGTGTCGGTTGACTTTTCGGTCAACAGATCGCCTCGATTTGCGTGCCATGAGTCTCAAGTTGATAAAATTTAGTTTCTTTGGACAAAATTTAGGAATTAACATAAAAATCAGAATAATAAGATTAAAATAAGATTTTAGAGTAATTATTCCAAAATTAAATAAATTAAAATAAATTATCTTTTGACGTGATAAATTTATAATACATAGGCTATTTGGACTGTGACTTGGACTCTGATTCATACCAGCAGCAGGACCCCAGGCGAGTACATTCTCTGACAGTGTTCCAGTAGGACGTAGTATTTAGCCACCACGGTTAGTTACATCAGACCCTGAGTCTGAGAACCCAACGCGCGTTCGTACATTTACATGTACGCAAATATTATTCAGTTTGGTATATATATATTTATGTACGTAATTACTATATGTATTCCAATAATTATGTAAATAAATTGATGGTTATATTATTATATAGTTATATGAATATATAACTAAGTAAATGCTAATTGATAATTATGACTAAATATTTAGACTGTACGACCCTAGGATACTGTAGACTATACCATACTTACCTTGACCATGTTGACCCTAAGAACTTGTGAATTTGTCCGTCTTGCGTACATTAACGTACTGGCATAGACACCTGTCAATTGACTGACTGATTTCGTACAGTACTTGAAGACGCGACACCCGCGTAATTCAACGCGTAATTGACCGTGTTAGATGACTAGTGTTACCCCTAGTATACCCCCTGAGCCCAGTGTAAATATGGTTGGGTATGTGCTAGTGTAAAGACTAATGATTCTATTGTATTATATTTATGTGTACATAGGATGTTGGATTTATTCTGTACGACTTTTGGAGCAGGTTATTGGTACATCGCAACTTTCTTGCCAGGCAAGTATACCTTGCCATTGTTCTGTTATTTATATTCCATATGTTGCATGCATCTTTATTTTCTGTCTTTAGTTCATATATTTTAACTGTTATATAAAATGCGCGTGACGGTGTCGTCGCGATATGTTTTTATCTATGTATTGCATTGAACTTGTTTATGAGACTACCCCATTATCATGTAGCATCATTAGGTTCATTGGCCGTGACACAGTTATTACACGAGTTGTGAGTCTCATGTAGATCACGGACTTGCGTGCAGGTTTGGCCTCCTGTACGTGTGGGCCGTGCGTTAGGAATAACTGCTGTTAGAAACTTTGCATGCTAGTAGACTTAGCAGTTATTAGAGGTCTAGGGACATAGCCAATTGTAGTACGGTGGTCCCATCCTTGTCCTTGTTTGGTTGCAGGATTGGACTAGGGTACTAAGAATAGGCTATGAACCAAATGGTGTCATGGATGTGACATGCTTAGAGCATGGGGTAGGGAGAACAACAAGTACCGCATTTGAGCTCCTTTACACTTTTTCTATTGTGCGGCCTGTCACCCCCACTTTTTGGATTAGGGGTATTTTCATCTTTTTGTAATTAATGTGTAGATGATTTGCATGATATTTAATTATATTTAAATAATTGAGGATAACTATTTGATTGTTGCAATTTATCGTTGCTTCGATAATTAGGACGCTATGCGAGCCCTTGTTTTCCAACTGATGTTGCAACCCATTGTAGTTAATCCTCAATAAATTCAATTTTGTGCAATTTTCCCTATTGTTGGACACTTTTTATGCAAAAGCGTATTAAGGTGACCATCCCATTGGATACGACACGCGAATAAATCTATTTTCCCTTCATGTATATTTTTCCATAATTTTGGGACTGTGAAATTGCAACATCAATCTTCATTAAACCATGGTCTTAAAAACCTTGGAACTAATGCATCCTAGCCTACCATTTTAATTCTATTAAATCTTGGCCCTTGAAATATCTCCATAAGAGGCCAATTCCAAGAGGGTTGACCAGTCAACCCAACCCTAGGTCAACCCCTTACAAAATACTATATATATAAACCTCTTTTCCTCTTTTCCTTTTCTTCCAACCACAGCCGATTAAATTGTTACCATCCCTATTCTCAAACCCGACTGCCCCGTATATACATGCATGTGTAGGTATTGGTACATGCACATATATACATATATACATGTAGAGGTATGTAGATATTATGCTCACTAAGATATATACGTACTCATATATGTGTATTCTAGATACCCCTAGTATATATATATATATGTTATTATGTATACACACAGTATAAGGTTTTGTTAGTACATCTAAATGATGTATATGCACATATTATAATGGTAACTAATGCATACTTATGTACATACATACGAACCGTATAATTCTCAATCAGCATACTCCATACGTATATATATATGTGTGTGCATAGTATGAATTGAATTAAGTATGAACATATGGAAATCTATTAATTGTGTAATTAATTAGTACCATGAGATGCATTAGCCATAGTATTTACTATGTAATATATGCACTAGATTTCTTGAATGTGACCACGGATATCCCGTAGGCACATCGACCTGTGACCCTATCGTAGCCTGTTGAGATCATTATGTTGATTGTGTGCTAGAGTAATGACTGATGAAGTATTATAATATATGATATGTTTATAGGATTGTGGGATCACTCAGACGATACCTTGTGTAAACCCCCTTGACCAGAAATTAGGGTTAAATTATTTAACTAGCATGATTAGGGTTAATCTGATTTAATTATGATTAATATCTAGTATTATAAATACATGTGAAATAATTTGATTAATTGGGTTGATACCATAGCTGTTGCCCTAAAACGAATGCTACATATTTGACCTAGACATGTAAACCCATCATATTGAACCTAGAACAAACCCCGGATTCGGATTTTCGTGCCTAATTTTAGTCGCACAAAAGTCGTTGCAAACGTCCGCGCACAAATTAATTAAAATGCGTAATTACGTTCGCTGCCCGTTCCAATTGACATTGAGACCCAACCTCAACCAGTTTTGACCAACCCAGATCACGATAATATTGTACACTGAGCCTACTACACCAAAGACCCTTGACCAACCAAATTTAGACTCCCGATTTTTAATTAAATTAAATTAGAAACACTGTTACATTAATTAAGAATTAATTAATGTGGTGACCTAACCTAAATTAAATTGGACCCAACTCCAACCCAAACCCACATCCACACCCACAAGCCTCATACAAAACACCATACACCACCCTAGTCCAATGAGGAACACCAAACATGGTGTTTGTTTACATTAAATCCCTAATTCTAATTATTGTGCAAATACCAAATTATTCAGGGGCCTAATTACAAAATTGCAATGAGGTGTCCCCCTCTCATTGGCCCAAACCATCATGGAGAAAAGCATTGGTCATGACCAATCATATGTATTTGATTTCCCCCCCTTTCCTATGTACCTACATCACTTTATGTAGGGCACATCATGGCCCTACATTTTAAATGACTAAATCCTAGCCCTTCCCTCAACATGTAGAAGCTTCCCCAACTCCCCAAAACCCTCCTACAGCCGGCCCTAATCCCTAGGCAGCCCCCCTCACTCTCTCTCCTACATATACATGCATTAGTACTCATTAAAAGAAAAACAAAACCCTAAAAATACCCAAAACCCCATTTTCCCCAAACCAAACCCATCCTTCAGCCGACCCCAACTTCACTTCCCCGAGCCCGACGCCGGCCAAGTGCAACCACCAGACGCCACCACACAGACCCGACACCTTCGTTGGACCGTCCCCCCACCTGCCACCATCGCCAACCACCACTACGCCGTCGGCAGCCACCTCCCCACCGACATCCCCAACCCGACTGCTCCCTCCCCCGAGTGCACAGCCGACCACCCCATCGTCTCGTACTCCGCCACCACCGAACCTCCGGCCACCAAACTTCACCGAGCCCTCCCCCAGCCAGTCCTCTTCCTCCCCATAAATTTTCAGCCGACGACGTCGACGCACTGGAGAGTTCTCGCCCCCGCAGCGCTGGAGCTGTGCTGAACCGCTGCTGCTGCCGATCCCTCCCCGCGCGACGCCGGAGCGCCGTCCGTCCACCACCGCCAGCGACGATCCACCACCGGACTCCCCTCGACCCGATCTTCGCTGAGGTACATCATTTTATGTATAAATACGGGTATTCGAGTACGTATTTAAGGCTGCAAGTATATATATATATAGTTTCATGTATTAATTTAAGTATTTAAATGCGTATTCAATATTAAATACTGTATTTTGTATTTATCAGTATATATATCTAAAATACTCCTGTATAAATTCTGTAATATATATATATATATATTTATTGTAATTAATATTATATATAATAGAAATTATATATGTGTATTTGTGTATGTATATAAACATCTATTTTGTATAAATGTATATATTTATATGTAGATATATATAAATATATGTATGTATGTACAATGTATAAAATAGTAAGTTTTTAATATCAATCATAATAAAAGAAATTTCTTTGATTAAATATTATATAAAATATAATACTATTTTCTTAGTATATTTACGTATTAATACTTATACATATGTAGCATGTATAAAATTATGTATGTATGTTCAATCTAGATGGATGTATATGTTTAAATATATAAATTTGTGTTATTACAAATTATGTACAGATATTTAATAGGTGTATTGTTAGTATATACTAATTAATACATAAGTGCTATTTTTGTACTAATGAACAAATATAATATTTTATTTAAAATAATTAAATATGATATAGTGTATATGTATATGTTAGTGTTAGCTATATATACATACAGCCCTGACCCTTGACAGCTGTAGATACAAATAGTGTGTCTTAGTCGTGCTATTGTAGCGACTAATTTGGTCATTACTATATCCTATATAGGATTGCTGGACACTACTGCCGAGGCATCAGGAGCAGGGCTTTGGATTTTGCAGCTACCCGGGACAGGCAAGTATACCTTGCCTTGTTGTACTGTTTAAATTCAATTATTATTGGTTATATATTTATTCATTATATAAATATGCGCGTCCGAGCAGACTCGGGTGCAGTCAACGAAGGTGTTGACGTTAGGAGTAGTATCTGACTTAGTGTCTAGTAGACCCACCTAAAGTTGTGAAGTTATTGATATAACTTTCCAGGCCTTGACACGTATCATTACACGTCACAGAGTGAGTTCATGTAGGGATGCGTGCCTGATGCGCGACTGGCCATCAGTATGAGCAATACGTGTAGAGATATGTAGCTCAGTTGTTTATTTCATAGAGACTTGCATCATAGTATGAGATATCCATGTCGTTTTTATGATTTGTACATCTACATTGGGCGGGAAAGACATCTAGTAGGCGTATGGGACACCCCCCCTGATATATACTTAAGTTACCATGCTCTTCGGAGATGGGGATTACGGTATATATAGCGAGTTACCATGCTCTTATGAGATGGGGAGTTGCAACATATTTTGGGTTACCATGCTCTTCGGAGATGGGGAGTTACAACATATCTCGGGTTACCATGCTCTTCGGAGATGGAGAGTTGCAACATATTTCGGGTTACCATGCTCTTCGGAAATGGGGAGTTGCAATATGTTTCAAGTTACCATGCTCTTAGGAGATGGGGATAGCATCAATGCCCTTAAACGGGGGCATATGTGGCATATACTAGCCAGTCCCGACGATTGGTGAATTACGTCAGCATATGTCTGAGCCTACACATTCCCATGCGTACTACCAGGTCCTTAAATTGTATTCACTTAGATGGTTAGCACACCCCCCCTTTATTTACTCAGTACTTACTTTATGGCATGTATTTTTTGTATCTTGTTACGTCCCTCTGAGGACCTAGTTCCCTTCCAGGTTGTTTGTGCAGTTGCAGGATACTTGATCTGATAGAGTGTGGACATTATTACAGGTATATTTACATTTCCAGCTTTTTCAGTCTTGTATTACTTCCATTTTATTCTGCTTATATAGCCTAGTGTTTATAGACCTATATTGTTCTTCTGGTCTATTTGAACGGATGTGTTATTGGGCTGCAGACTGATGATGCGTATCGTTCTTTCTTGAGATTACTTATCCTGGATTGAGATCTAGATTTAGTTGTTGTATATTAGCAATAGATTATTACTTGGATCACTTGACCATGGACATCGTAAGTGCACTTCGTCGGGTCCATTAAATTGGAAAGCCCTACGGAGTCGTACAAGCTGGCCATTGCCACGTGTCTGGTCTCATAGATTTTAGGACTGGGGCATGACATGGTTTTAGTGGTGGCCCATGCAGGTCTCTGAGCAAATCGTATCGGTTACGTTACTGTACCGAACGAGCCTGCAACTTATGATTAATGTGAATAAGATCTCAATCCATAACCAATTTTAAAACTCCTCTGGTATGTGATTATCGCCCTTGGACTTCCAATTTACATTCGTTCAATCTTCGTCAATATCGCCATCCTTGTTCCTCGTCCCCTATTGTTCAGGGAGACGAATGCTTGTGACTGATGACTTCCCTCCAGAAGAAGATCGAAGACCAGACGACAGGAGATAGAATTCGTATACCTTTCTCGGAGAAGATTGTTACCTTATCAGGATAGATTGATGGGTTCTTTGGATTCTAGAACTAGTGTGGAAGGTTGGCAAGAGAGTTGGACCCAGTAGTACCCTACCCGTGCTTGAGGTAGCAGTGATCTTGGAAGTACTAAGAGCTGGAAGGATTATTGATCATGGCCTAGAATAGTCTAAGGAAATGCATAGCCTAATGCTGGAAACTAGTGGTTGCATGTTATAGCAATATCAGGAATGATATTATGGACTAGAGAGGATAAAATTTTAGGCTCTCAATTGGAAGATAATGATCTAATTTCAAGAAATGTGCTTGAGTGATACCATTATTGTACTATGTGACTTGGAGAGATAAATAACGAAAAGAAGAAATTTGAGGAATGAAATTTTAGAGAAAATTTGAGAAGAGAAATTATATTTTAGACAGGGAAGAATTTTTTTTTCTTCCAGAGGATTAGTGTGGTAAACAGAACGGGAGAATTTATTTTGAGGATTAAGTCTGGACGATGACACCGTCCTAGCATGAGTTGATTGAGCCAATACCACGCGACACTAGATTGTCGACGTAATTACGTTATTTATGGCCACCAGATTACCCTGAGTTGAGTTACTTCAGGGAGCCTGGGAGCGTGGTGCCCATCTACCTTAGGAGTATACAACGCATGAGGTGAACCAGTGTACCACCATATTATATCAGGGTTGAGGATGTGATTCTAGATAATCTTCCAGGCCTGCCACCTGACAGAGAGATAGAGTTGCTATAGACTTGACTCCAAGAGCCGAGCCAGTTAATTTTCCGTCTTCAGACTAGCACCGATAGAGTTGGTTGAGTTGTGGGTCCGTCATGGAGGATCTCTTAGACAAGGGTTTCGGTCGGGCTAGTGTTTCTCCATGGGGCAATACCCATCTTAATTATGCCAAAAAAAATAGGACGGTACAGTTGAATCAGCTAAGTGGTGCATATATATTTTGAAGATCGATCTCAGATCCAGCTATCATCAGATCTAGGTACGGAGAGAGGGCATTCCTAAGACGACTTTTCGGACGTAGTATGGACACTATGAGTTTCTAGTCATGACGTTTGGTTTAACCAAGTGCCAGCAGTAATTGTGAGCCAAATGAACAATGTCTTCCACCAGTACTTGGATAAGTTCGTGGTAGAATTTATAGACTACATCTTGATATATTCTAAGAGCCAGGAGGAGCCTGAGAGGCATCTCAAAATCGTGTTGGAGATGCTGAGACATGAGAGGCTGTACGCCAAACTCAGCAATTGTGAGTTTTGCTTGGATAGCGTACCATTTTTGGGACACATAATCACCGGAGATGGACTATCAGTTGATCCGGAGAAGATAGCTGCAGTAGAGACCTGGCCTACCCCTACATCAGTTACAGAGGTTAGGAGTTTCCTCGGACTTGCCGGATATTACCGGAGGTTCGTGGAAAACTTTTCGAGGATAGCTACGCCTATGACGCGACTGACGCGTAAAGGCGAAGAGTTTATCTGGAACGACGAGTATCATGCGGCTTTCGATGAGCTGAAGAAGCGTCTGACATCAGCACCGATTTTGACACTACCCTCAGGATCAGGAGGATTTGTAGTGTACAGTGATGCGTCAGGGAGCGGATTAGGATGTGTACTGATGCAACACGGCAAGGTGATAGCCTACTCATCGAGACAGTTGAGAGTTCATGAGAAGAACTATCCGACGCACGACTTGGAGCTAGCTGCGGTGATATTTGCACTAAAACTATGGAGATATTACCTTTAGGGTGAGCGTGTTGAGATTTATACAGATCATAAAAGCCTGTAGTACGTCTACACGCAGAAGGAGCTCAACATGAGGCAGAGACGTTGGCTAGAGTTGATGACCGATTATGACATTGAGTTGCAGTACCACCCTGGCAAGGCGAATGTCGTAGCAGATGCCTTAAGCAGGAAGCCCATGGCATACTTTTTGACGACGCAGCGACGGTTGCTAGAGGATCTCCAGGAGCTTGGGATAGAGATCGTATTGCCAGGCATGGATGGACAGATGGCCAGCCTCGAGGTTCAGTCTACCCTGATTGAGAGGATCAGGGCAGCCCTGCCAACAGATGCGAGATTTCGACGTCTACGAGAGAGGACAGAGGCCGGCATGCAGACGGGAGTCAGGATTCACGAAGACGAAATATTGAGGTGTGGAGATCGCCTATACGATCCAAGAGGTGACCTACACAAGAGTTGATGGCCGAGGCTCATTGCTCAATTTAATCTATTCATCCCGGGGGTACGAAGATGTACCGAGACTTAAGGCAACATTACTGGTAGCATGGGATGAAGAGAGAGATTGAGAGATTTGTGGCAAGATACTTGGTATGTCAGCAAGACAAGGCTGGATAACAGAGAACTGCAGGACTAATGCAACTGTTTTCCAATTTTCGAGTGGAAGTGGGAACACATTAACAGGGACATCGTCGCAGGATTCCCGCAGAGCCCTAGCGGGAAGGATTGTAATTTGTGTTGTCATAGACAGACTCACCAAGTCTGCCCATTTCTTGCCCTTCAGAGTAGGGCAATCCACAGAGATACTAGCTGATATGTATATGAGACAGATAGTACGACTACATGGAGTGCCTGGCAGCATCGTATCGGCTCGTGATTCCAGATTCACGTCACATTTTTGGCGGAGTATGTAGGAGAGCTTAGGAACTCGTCTCAAGTTCAGCACTGCATATCATCAACAGACTAATGGACAGTCAGAGCGCACGATACAGATATTGGAAGATATGTTAAGAGCGTGCATGATTGATTTTGGAGGATCTTGGGAGGACCATCTACACTTGGTAGAATTCTCCTACAATAACAGTTACCAGGCCAGCATACAGATGGCACCTTATGAGGCACTGTACGACAGGAAATGTAGGTCGCCAGTTTGTTGGAGTGACGTGGGAGAGCGTCAGATACTTGGTTCGGAATTGGTGACACAGACAGTAGAGAAGGTCAAGCAGATTCAGAGCCACCTGTGCGCAGCATAGGACAGACAGAAACACTGGGCAGATGTGCACCGCAGACCATTGGAGTTCAAGGAGGGTGACCACATATTTTTGAGGATATCGCCCACTCGTGGTACCATCAGATTCAGAGACAGAGGCAAGCTGAGTCCGAGGTACATTGGACCCTTCGATGTGCTAGAGCGCGTCGGAGAAGTTGCTTACAGATTGGCCTTGCCACAGACACTGGAAGGAGTTCACGACGTCTTCCATGTATCTCAGCTGAGGAGGTACATACCGGATCCGAGTCATGTGCTTAACCATTCGGAGATCACCGTTGGTCCAAGCTTGTCATACCAGGAGGAGCCGGTAGAGATCCTAGACCGAAGCAAGAAGGTACTGCGAGGCCAAACTATCCCTCTAGTTCGTGTCGCATGGAGGCATCACGCACCAGGTGAATCAACCTGGGAACGAGAGGACGATATTCGGCAACGTTTTCTCCATCTCTTCGAAGGCCTAGGTATGTGATAGTACTTATTTCATTCAATAGTTTTGTTATATGTCTGTTTTAATTTCGAGGACGAAATGCTCTAAGGAGGGTATGTTGTAAACCCCCTTGACCAGAAATTAGGGTTAAATTATTTAATTAGCATGATTAGGGTTAATCTGATTTAATTATGATTAATATCTAGTATTATAAATACCTGTAAAATGATTTGATTAATTGGGTTGATACCATAGCTGTTGCCCTAAAACGAATGCTACATATTTGACCTAGACATGTAAACCCATCATATTGAACCTAGAACAAATCCCAGATACGGATTTTCGTGCCTAATTTTAGTCGCACAAAAGTCGTTACAAACGTCCGCGCACAAATTAATTAAAATACGTAATTACGTTCGCTACCCGTTCTAATTGACATTGAGACCCAACCTCAACCAGTTTTGACCAACCCAGATCACGATAATATTGTACACTGAGCCTACTATACCGAAGACCCTTGACCAACCAAATTTAGACTCCCGGTGTTTAATTAAATTAAATTAGAAACACCGTTACATTATAAGAATTAATTAATGTGGTGACCTAACCTAAATTAAATTGGACCCAACTCCAACCCAAACCCACATCCACACCCACAAGCCTCATACAAAATACCATACACCACCCTAGTCCAATGAGGAACACCAAACATGGTATTTGTTTACATTAAATCCCTAATTCTAATTATTGTGCAAATACCAAATTGTTCAGGGCCTAATTGCAAAATTGCAATGAGGTGTCCCCATCTCATTGGCCCAAACCATCATGGAGAAAAGCATTGGTCATGACCAATCATATGCATTTGATTTCCCCCCTTTACTATGTACCTACATCACTTTATGTAGGGCACATCATGGCCCTACATTTCAAATGACTAAATCCTAGCCCTTCCCTCAACATGTAGAAGCTTTCCCAACTCCCCAAAACCCTCCTACAGCCGGCCCTAATCCCTAGGCAGCCCCTCCTCACTCTTTCTCCTATATATACATGCAATAGTACTCATTAAAAGAAAAACAAAATCCTAAAAATACCCAAAACCCCATTTTCCCCAAACCAAACCCATCCTTCAGCCGACCCCAACTTCACTTCCCCGAGCCCGACGCCGGCCAAGTGCAACCACCAGACGCCACCACACAGACCCGACACCTTCGTTGGACCGTCCCCCCACCTGCCACCATCGCCAACCACCACTACGCCGTCGGCAGCCACCTCCCCACCGACATCCCCAACCCGACTGCTCCCTCCCCCGAGTGCACAGCCGACCACCCCATCGTCTCGTACTCCGCCACCACCGAACCTCCGGCCACCAAACTTCACCGAGCCCTCCCCCAGCCAGTCCTCTTCCTCCCCATAAATTTTCAGCCGACGACGTCGACGCACTGGAGAGTTCTCGCCCCCGCAGCGCTGGAGCTGTGCTGAACCGCTGCTGCTGCCGATCCCTCCCCGCGCGACGCCGGAGCGCCGTCCGTCCACCACCGCCAGCGACGATCCACCACCGGACTCCCCTCGACCCGATCTTCGCTGAGGTACATCATTTTATGTATAAATACGGGTATTCGAGTACGTATTTAAGGCTGCAAGTATATATATATATAGTTTCATGTATTAATTTAAGTATTTAAATGCGTATTCAATATTAAATACTGTATTTTGTATTTATCAGTATATATATCTAAAATACTCCTGTATAAATTCTGTAATATATATATATATATATATATATTTATTGTAATTAATATTATATATAATGGAAATTATATATGTGTATTTGTGTATGTATATAAATATCTATTTTGTATAAATGTATATATTTATATGTAGATATATATAAATATATGTATGTATGTACAATGTATAAAATAGTAAGTTTTTAATATCAATCATAATAAAAGAAATTTCTGTGATTAAATATTATATAAAATATAATACTATTTTCTTAGTATATTTACGTATTAATAATTATACATATGTAGCATGTATAAAATTATGTATGTATGTTCAATCTAGATGGATGTATATGCTTAAATATATAAATTTGTGTTATTACAAATTATGTACAGATATTTAATAGGTGTATTGTTAGTATATACTAATTAATACATAAGTGCTATTTTTGTACTAATAAACAAATATAATATTTTATTTAAAATAATTAAATATGATATAGTGTATATGTATATGTTAGTGTTAGCTATATATACATACAGCCCCGACCCTTGACAGCTGTAGATACAAACAGTGTGTCTTAGTCGTGCTTTTGTAGCGACTAATTTGGTCATTACTATATCCTATATAGGATTGCTGGACACTACTGCCGAGGCATCCGGAGCAGGGCTTTGGATTTTGCAGCTACCCAGGACAGGCAAGTATACCTTGCCTTGTTGTACTGTTTAAATTTAATTATTGTTGGTTACATATTTATTTATTATATAAATGTGCGCGTCCGAGCAGACTCGGGTGCAGTCAACGAAGGCGTTAGTATCTGACTTAGTGTCTAGTAGACCCACCTAAAGTTGTGAAGTTATTGATATAACTTCCCAGGCCTTGACACGTATCATTACACGTCACAGAGTGAGTTCATGTAGGGACGCGTGCCTCATGCGCGACTGGCCATCAGTATGAGCAACACGTGTAGCGGTATGTAGCTCAGTTGTTTATTTCATAGAGACTTGCATCATAGTATGAGATGTCCACGTCGTTTTCACGATTTGTACATCTACATTGGGCGGGAAAGACATCTAGTAGGCGTATGGGACACCCCCCCTGATATATACTCAAGTTACCATGCTCTTCGGAGATGGGGATTACGGTATATATAGCGAGTTACCATGCTCTTATGAGATGGGGAGTTGCAACATATTTTGGGTTACCATGCTCTTCGGAGATGGGGAGTTGCAACATATCTCGGGTTACCATGCTCTTCGGAGATGGGGAGTTGCAACATATTTCGGGTTACCATGCTCTTCGGAGATGGGGAGTTGCAATATGTTTCAAGTTACCATGCTCTTAGGAGATGGGGATAGCATCAATGCCCTTAAACGGGGGCATATGTGGCATATACTAGCCAGTCCCGACAATTGGTGAATTACGTCAGCATATGTCTGAGCCTACACATTCTCATGCGTACTACCAGGTCCTTAAATTGCATTCACTTAGATGGTTAGCACACCCCCCCTTTATTTACTCAGTACTTACTTTATGGCATGTATTTTTTGTATCTTGTTACGTCCCTCTGAGGACCTGGTTCCCTTCCAGGTTGTTTGTGCAGTTGCAAGATACTTGATCTGATAGAGTGTGGACATCATTGCAGGTATATTTACATTTCTAGCTTTTTCAGTCTTGTATTACTTCCATTTTATTCTGCTTATATAGCCTAGTATTTATAGACCTATATTGTTCTTCTGGTTTATTCGAACAGATGTGTTATTGGGCTGCAGACTGATGATGCGTATCGTTCTTTCTTGAGATTACTTATCCTGGATTGAGATATAGATTTAGTTGTTGTATATTAGCAATAGATTATTACTTGGATCACTTGACCATGGACAGCGTAAGTGCACTTCGTCGGGTCCATTAAATTGGAAAGCCCTATGGAGTCGTACCAGCTGGCCATTGCCACGTGTCTGGTCTCATAGATTTTAGGACTGGGGCGTGACACCTTGGAACCCGGACAGAGGTATTACCAGCTAAGGACCCCAGGCGAGTACATTATCTGACAGTTTCTATTATGTTGATTATCTCTATAATTCTTGTTGTATAGCGTACATGACTCTGACACTGTTGCTTACATGAGACCTGTCACGGGGAGTCATGATTGGAATCCATCGTGCTAGCTGGGGGAAACGGGGAAGTATTAGTAGTTTATGTGATCATACCCAACATACATGCAACATTAGCTCACCCATATTTTACGTCGGTGTAGCCTTACCCTTACATGCCTCATCGCTGTTACATCTGGTTTGCCTGACCTATTGGGGATGACCGCTAACTAATGTAATGAGTCATATAACCCAAGCCGATCACATGATATACTGATGTTTCACACACTTAGATAGATGATTCTTGACATGTATCTTGATAGACTGATCTTGTATTTCCACATGTTCTAGTTATTGTTCTTATACACACTTACATACCAGTTCTTTGTACTTGCATACACTTATAGTTCTATTCCTTGTCAGATGCATATTGATGATGATGTTCCAGTACTTTATTCCAGTATTTCTCATTGCCAGTATTTCATTCTGTCTTGTATTTCTTTACACTGTATTATAGTTTTTGTCAATATATGTGGAACTGCTGTTAGAGGTGTATTTTCGTTCCAATCCTGACTGGATATTTTTTCCAGAGAATCTTGAGGATTTCTGTACCACGCACTACGGACCAGGTATAGAAGCAGACTATGTACTAGAGATCCTAGAGGAGACCATGCCCTAGATGAGGCATTGCCTACAGCTATCTAGATAGTATTTATTTATTTTTGAGACTTATGGAGGTTATTTCAGTTTATGTTTAGACTTATGTTAAGTTTAATTGGAGATTTGTGTTGGACAGCTAGACTGCGAGTTATCTTTATGTTTGAGACATGGTGTTTAACTAAGTCATTTCCTTTTATCTTTTATCGTGCCTTATAGTTGTTGTGATTGAGTTATATTGTGAGATTATGGAGATGTATATTATTGACAGGTGTTTAGTTATTTAGAGTTACTGTGACCTAGACAGGGTTCTACCGCCGATGCTGCGGCGTAGGCTGGACGTACCCACGCTCTCGTGCCCCTGTATTGGGTGCGGATCATGACACATTTTTAGTGGTGGCCCATGCAGGTCTAGTTTTGCAAGTTATGCGATATCGTTGTAGTGCGACAACTTAGTTGTACTGCTACGAGCCTGTGCTAGGATATAGGAAATAGGATCTAGGATGAGAATATGCTCAACCACACTAGGAAATTCTGAACTTCATATTGCTATTCTAATGGATTGCTTCCTTTAGCACTTTAGTGTCCTTCCTTAATAATATCACATCTATCACCTTAATTGATTCTTTGATCTATATTCAGGATGTCGTCGAATACTAGATCCATGAGAATGGGAGCAGCCAATTCAGAGAGGACTGCCACCTCTCAACCTGACGAACAGATACCTGGAGATTCTCCTACATCTCCTGTTCGTGTGGGAGTACCTGCAACTAACGGGATTCCTCTTCCACCTATACAGAGGATTGCCCCAGCTATGACAGACAACCTTCCACCCCCACCGAAACTAATTTTTGGAGGAGTGCCCGCTGATGGGGCACAGATGTTCGCATTAATGCAGGGCATGCTAGAGGTCCAGAGAGTAACAACAGAAGCTCAGCGTGTTCAAGCTGAGGCTCAGAGAATGCAAGCAGAAGCACACCAGGCGCAGACCGAACTAATGAGAGAGAGCATGGAGAATGCTCATCAGGTGACTCTCCAGGCTGTGGAGAGAGTAGCACGACAACCGCAACATCAAGGTCAGCAACAACAGAGGCCCGGTACCATAGTGGACTTTAAGAGGATGATGTATCGAGAGTTCAAAGGCACAGAAGGAATACTATATGCTGACGAATGGTTAGAAGACATAGAGAGGAATCTGCGCTTATCACAGATTCCAGAGATTCTTCAGATAGAAGCCGCTGGCAGTCAGATGTTTGTATCGCACTGACGTGGTATCGTACAGAGCCGAGACTCGCCGCTGAAGGACTTACTTGGGAGAACTTTAAAGAACTCTTCAAAGAGAAATTCTTTCCTGACGTAGCCTTGGGAGCATTAGAAAGTCAGTTCCATGACTTAGTCCAAGGAGGCATGTCGGTCGACGAATATACTGCAGCGTTTTGCCGATTGAGTCAATTTGCGCCATCGATGGTTCGAGACCCAGGAGACAGAGCTCGAAAGTTCAGGAAGGGATTAAATAGGGAGATCAAGTCTCGTACTTCGGGACGACGTACTGCTACATTTGAGAGTATTCTGATGGATGCCCAGATTGTCGAAGACGACTTGGACCTCAGGCCCAAGAGAGGACGCGATACATCTGGAGCAACAGGAGGTAACACAGGACCAGCCAAGCGTCCAAACTTTCAACAATAACATAGGCCGCACCAGCAACAACACCAGCAGTAACACCAGCAACAGGCACCATTTCGAGGACATGCTCAACAACAGCAACCACAGAGGCATAATCAACTCGCTACCCCATGTTCGTATTGCGGAAAGATAGGACATACAAGAGACATCTGCAAAAAAAGATTGGCACTTGCTTATCATGTGGGTCAGCAGCACATCAGCTGAGGGACTGCCCAGCTATTCAGACTCGCCAAGGAGGAGGAGCAGCTCAGAGAGGACCAGCCAGAGCACCTATTGTACCAGGAGGCCAGCAGAGAGGACCTCTACTTCCATCATAGCAGGAGAGGTTTGCTCAGCAACAGCAGCAACAGAGAGGAGCACCACAAGGATGAGCTTACGCCATGACCACTAAGGAGGGCGAGCCAGCTGGAGACGTAATTTCAGGTTCAGTCTTACTCGATTCTATTCCAGCACTTGCATTATTTGATTCTGGTGCTTCCCATTATTTCGTATCTGTATCTTATGCCCTTAAACATCATTTGAAAATGGGACCATTAGATAGGACTTGCAAGATCACGACAGAAGGAGGCATTATCCTATTCCGTGATTATTGCAAGGATCGGAGAGTGTCATTGGAAAGCCGAGAGTTAAGCGTGAGTTTACTCGTCATGCCACTCCCGGAATACGATATTATACTCGGAATGGACTGGCTGAGTAAACACCATGCTTCCATAGATTATCACAGAGGAAGAGTAGTATTTTGACCACCAGGAGAGCCAGAGTTCGAGATTGCCAGAGGAGCAGAGGAACGGAGCAGAGGCACTTTTTGCGGAGCCAGGGTGGAAGAAGAAGAGATACCGCATCCACTTATAGCGGAGTTCCTGGATGTATTTCCAGAGGAGTTGCCAGGTTTGCTGCCAGACAGAGACGTTGAGATTTTTATAGACTTGATACCAGGAGCGGAGCCTATTTCACAACATGTCTATAGAGTTAACAACAACGAGTTGGTAGAACTAAAGAAACAAGTTGAGGAGCTGTAAGACAAAGGTTTTATTAGATCCAGTTCATCGCCATGGGGAGCACCGATATTATTTGTACCAAAGAAGGATGGAACGGTACGTATGTGTATCGATTATAGAGCTTTGAATAACCTCACTATCAAAAATAAATACCCGCTGCCGAGGATAGATGATCTTTTCGATCAATTGAACGGAGCGAAGGTGTTTTCAAAAATAGACTTGAGGTCAGGCTATCACCAGGTAAAAGTGAAGAAAGAAGACATATCGAAGACCGCCTTTCGAACCAGATATGGCCAGTTTGAATTTACAGTAATGCCGTTTAGTTTAACCAATGCACCAGCAGTATTTATGAACTTGATGAACAAGGTGTTCCACCAGTACCTTGACAAGTTCGTAGTAGTATTTATTGACGACATTCTAGTATATTCGAAAACCCCCGAAGAACATTAAGAGCACTTGAGAATAGTCTTAGAAACTCTCAGGAGAGAGAAATTGTACGGGAAGCTTTCAAAGTGTGAGTTCTTTCTTGAAAAGGTTGAATTCCTTGGACATATGGTAACGGGTGACAGAATTTTAGTTAACCCAAAGAAGATAGAGGCAGTGAAGTCATGGGCTACCCCCGGTACGGTAGCTGAAATTAGGAGCTTTCTCGGACTAGCAGGATACTACAGAAGATTTGTACAATACTTCTCCAAGATTGCAGAGCCAATGACTAGGCTGACCAAGAAGGATGTAGAATTTGTCTGGACAGAAGAATGTCAAGCCGCATTCGATGAGCTGAAGAGGAGATTGACGACAGCACCAGTTTTGACATTGCCCTCAGGGACAGGTGGATTCACTATCTACAGTGATGCTTTAGGAAAAGGGTTGGGATGCGTTCTTCAACAACACAAGAAAGTAATTGCCTATGCTTCAAGACAATTATGCCCTCATAAAAATAACTACCCCACTCATGATCTGGAGTTAGCAGTGGTTATCTTTGCCCTAAAGCTGTGGAAGCACTATCTGTACGGAGAGCGTGTGGAGATCTTCACAGACCACAAAAGCTTAAAGTACGTGTTTACACCGAAGGAGCTGAATATGAGACAGAGAAGGTGGTTAGAATTGATGAAAGACTTTGATATCTCATTACAGTATCATCCAGGGAAAGCCAACGTAGTCGCGGATGCCTTGAGCAGGTACCCAATGGCTATGTGCTTGACTTCGGATAGACACTTATTAGCTGATCTTGAGAGCTTGGAAATTGAGGTATTAGTTCCAGGAGCTGAGATTCAGATGTGGGGACTGCAGATTCAATCAGATCTGATAGACAGAATTAGAGCTGCGCAGTATGATGATGAGACTCTAAGGAATATTAGGGCACAAGTTTAGACAGGATTGATAGACGATTTCACTATTGCGGATGATGGATCCTTACGACATGGCACGAGGATGTGTGTACCAAGCGGAGAGCTGCGCAAAGAAGTTTTACAGGAGGCACACCGCTCTCAGTACTCGATGCATCCCGGAGCCAACAAGATGTATCGAGATTTGAGGAAGCATGTATGGTGGTATGGTATGAAGCGAGAAGTATCACGCTTCGTATCTCGATGTTTAGTGTGCCAACAGGTGAAAGAAGATCGACAGAGGCCAGGGGGATTGCTTCAACCCTTACCCATTCCAGAATGGAAGTGGGAGCACGTGACTATGGACTTCGTTTCGGGACTTCCTCGTTACCCAGGAGGAAAGGACGCAATTTGGGTCATCGTGGATAGGTTGACCAAATCAGCCCACTTCTTACCTTTCAAAGTAGGTACTTCGACGGAGAAGCTAGCAGAGATGTACGTACAACAGATTGTCAGATTACATGGAGTTCCTGTGAGTATTGTCTCAGATCGGGATAGTCGTTTTAATTCCCATTTCTGGAGGAGCCTGCAGTCTAGCTTGGGCACTCAGCTCAAGTTCAGTACCGCATATCACCCTCAGATAGACGGGCAGTCTGAAAGGACTATTCAGACTCTTGAAGACATGCTACGCACTTGCGTCCTGGATCTCGAAGGTTCTTGGGAGGATCATCTACACTTGGTAGAGTTTGCCTACAACAACAGCTACCAGGCCAGCATTGAGATGTCACCATTCGAGGCCTTATATGGACGGAGGTGTCGTACCCCTTTATCTTGGGATGATGTTGGAGAAAGAGCCTTGTTAGGACCAGAAATGGTCGTGGATGCAGCAGAAAAGGTGAAACTTATCAGAGACAGACTGCGAGTGGCGCAGGACAGACATCGGCATTGGGCCGATAGCCACCGTAGACCCCTAGAGTTTCAGGTATTGTTTTGTTTTGTTTTGTTTGGTTTGTGATTATTTTGTTTAGATTGCATGTTAAGATCGTTGTTCTAGGTTGGCGATTTGGTGTTCTTACGGATTTCTCTAAGACGAGGCACGATTCGTTTCGGCGGAGGAGGAAAGCTTAGCCCACGATACATCGGGCCCTTCAGTATTCTTGTAAGGGTCGGTGCAGTGGCCTATAGACTAGACTTACCGCCTGCTCTAAATGGAGTGCATAACGTGTTCCACGTGTCGCAGCTGAGATGATACGTGGCAGATCCTAGTCACGTATTAGATCACTCGGAGATCGAAGTTGGACCGACACTCAGCTATCCTAAACAACCTGTGGAGATCTTGGATTGTAGAGAGAAGGTATTGCGGAACCAGACTATTCCTTTGGTTCGTGTCGCATGGAGAAATCACTCTCCAGAAGAATCAACTTGGGAGAGAGAGGACGAAATGCGCGAGCGGTATCCATATCTCTTCGAGACTTGAGGTATAATTTATAAATTGATTGCTTGCTCTTGTGCTAGTTTATTTTAATTTCGGGGACAAATTTTTTTTAAGGAGGGTAGACTTGTCAACCCCACTTTTTGGATTAGGGGTATTTTCGTCTTTCCGTAATTAATGTGTAGATGATTTGCATGATATTTAATTATATTTAAATAATTGAGGATGATTATTTGATTGTTGTAATTTATCGTTGCTTCGATAATTAGGACGCTATGCGAGCCCTTGTTTTCCAACTGATGTCGCAACCCATTGTAGTTAATCCTTAATAAATTCAATTTTGTGCAATTTTCCCTATTGTTGGACACTTTTTATGCAAAAGCGTATTAAGTTGACCATCCCATTGGACACGACATACGAATAAATCCATTTTCCCTTCATGTATATTTTTCCATAATTTTGGGACTGTGAAATTGCAAAATCAATCTCCATTAAACCATGGTCTCAAAAATCTTGGAACTAATGCATCCTAGCCTACCATTTTAATTCTATTAAATCTTGGCCCTTGAAATATCTCCATAAGAGGCCAATTCCAAGAGGGTTGACCAGTCAACCCAAGCCTAGGTCAACCCCTTACAAAATACTATATATATAAACCTCTTTTCCTCTTTTCCTTTTCTTCCAACCACAGCCGATTAAATTGTTACCATCCCTATTCTCAAACCCGACTGCCCCGACCTTACCCGCTGATCCCTCAAGCACTTCGCCGGACGCCTGTTCCCCCGCCCTTGTCGACGGGAGCCAACCGCTGAACGCCTCGACACCGACTACACCAGAGGCCGCTGTCCGCCAGACCGACTGCACCAGAGGCCGCTGTCCGCTGAACCGTCTGCACCGAGAGCGCCGAAGACCATCGACCGAGACTCGCCTATACCCCACGGCGGAGTTCGATGACCGCTGCTGAACGCCTGGACACCCCGCACCGGCTGCTCGATGATGCTGCCGATCGAGAGTCCCCGCCTGTGCGCTGTCGACCGACTGATCGACGACGCTGCCGATGGGAGAAGCCGGAGTTCGACGACTGACCGTGCACCCGACCTCCCCCAGTTCGTGACCATCGCCTCGTCGTTATCATCGTCATTATCTCGTTTCCGCACGCAGGTTCGACGTAAACCTACACCCGAATACGTACACATCCGAATATCATGCGTTAGTACGTGTAGGTATCGGTACATGCACGTATATACATATATACATGTAGAGGTATGTAGATATTATGCTCACTAAGATATATACGTACTCATATATGTGTATTCTAGATACCCCTAGTATATATATATATGTTATTATGTATACACACGGTATAAGGTTTTGTTAGTACATCTAAATGATGTATATGCACATATTATAATGGTAACTGATGCGTACTTATGTACATACATACGAACCGTATAATTCTCAATCAGCATAATCCATATGTATATATATGTGTGTGTGCATCGTATGAATTGAATTAAGTATGAACATATAGAAATCTATTAATTGTGTAATTAATTAGTACCATGAGATGCGTTAGCCATAGTATTTACTATGTAATATATGCACTAGATGTCTTGAATGTGACCACGGATACCCCGTAGGCACATCGACCTGTGACCCTAGCGTAGCCTGTTGAGATCATTATGTTGATTGTGTGCTAGAGTAATGACTGATGAAGTATTATAATATATGATATATTTATAGGATTGTGGGATCACTCAGACGATACCTTGGAACCCGGACAGAGGTATTACCAGCTAAGGACCCCAGGCGAGTACATTCTCTGACAGTTTTCATTATGTTGATTATCCCTATAATTCTTGTTGTATAGCGTACATGACTCTGACACTGTTGCTTACACGAGTTAGCATCATTGAGACTTGTCACGAGGAGTCGTGATTGGAATCCATCGTGCTAGCTGGAGGAAACGGGGAAGTATTAGTAGTTTATGTGATCATACCCAACTTACATGCAGCATTAGCTCACCCACATTTCACGTCGGTGCAGCCTTACCCTTACATGCCTCATCGCTGTTACATCTGGTTAGCCTGACCTGTTGGGGATGACCGCTAACTAATGTAATGAGTCATATAGCCCAAGCCGTTCACATGATATACTGATGTTTCACACACTTAGATAGATGATTCTTGACATGTATCTTGATAGACTGATCTTGTATTTCCATATGTTCTAGTTGTTGTTCTTATACACACTTACATACCAGTTCTTTGTACTTGCATACACTTATAGTTCTATTCCTTGTCAGATGCATATTGATGATGATGTTCCAGTACTTTATTCCAGTATTTCTCATTGCCAGTATTTCATTCTGTCTTGTATTTCTTTACACTGTATTATAGTTTTTGTCAATATATATGGAACTGCTGTTAGAGGTGTATTTTCGTTCCAATCCTGACTGGATATTTTTTCCAGAGAATCTTGAGGATTTCTGTACCACGCACTACGGACCAGGTATAGAAGCAGACTATGTACTAGAGATCCTAGAGGAGACCATGCCCTAGATGAGGCATTGCCTACAACTATCTAGATAGTATTTATTTATGCTTGAGACTTATGGAGGTTATTTCAGTTTATGTTTAGACTTATGTTAAGTTTAATTGGAGATTTGTGTTGGACAGCTAGACTGCGAGTTATCTTTATGTTTGAGACATGGTGTTTAACTAAGTTATTTCCTTTTATCTTTTATCGTGCCTTATAGTTGTTGTGATTGAGTTATATTTTGAGATTATGGAGATGTATATTATTGACAGGTATTTAGTTATTTAGAGTTACTGTGACCTAGACAGCGTTCTACCGCCGATGCTGCGGCGTAGGCTGGACGTACCCACGCTCTCGGGCTCCTGTATTGGGTGCGGGTCGTGACACGGCTGGATTCTCCACTGGAGATACGGGCGGTGATGACCACTATATATTATATTATTATCAGGCGGGCATCCGGCGTTAGAAAGTCGTCGTGCCTTTGTAGGCCCCTGGATCTCCAATAGAGAACCATGCCAAATCCCAATTTTTAGCCAGATAGCTCACTTGTGGGGAAAGTTGTTCTTAACTGTATTCACTTAGATGGTTAGGCGATCCCATTGGATATTTATTTTAGTACTTTATTGGCATGTATTTAAGTATCTTGTTATGTCCCTCTGAGGACCTGGTTCGCTGCCAGGTGTACCTGTTCTTGAGTATTTGCAGGAGCGCAGATTTGGATGGTTATAGATGCTTCGAGGATATCTTCTCTTCGAGCCATGATTGATAGCTGGTATTCTTATATTATGTTTATTGTGGTGTACTTAGATTGTATTGCTCTTATATTCGAGTTGGTAGTAGATTTGTTTCCATCCAACTATCATCCTTAAGATACTTATATTGAGATCTAGTTTCATAGATACTGGTTATTTATTTATATTTGATTTTCTGTGGATGAGATTTAGATTATACCCTGTGACTTGTGATACATTTTATACCACTTATGGATTTGATATTCATATTACAGCGTACGTATAGGTTATGGTTTCCATATATTGGAGTTGCCATATCCATGCGGCTGGCATGCTTACGTGTCCTAGTCCTACGCATTTTTGGGACTGGGCGTGACAAACTTGATTAACCAATTAACACAGTTAGCTAACACCTCTGATACTCTATCAATCTTTCCAACTCACACACACACCACATTACCTTGATACCTTACTGTGAAGCAACCTTGCCCACACCCACATAGAATTTCCCTAAATACCTGTACATCAGGGTCTAACTGCTAATGTTTCAACACCAAAAAATGGTTGCTTGGGCACACCCTTCACTTCTCATTACACAGGCACCCAGCAACACCATCACCCTCTACTACCACTGCTTGCCTTCCACCCAAGCTCCCTTTTGCTTACACAGTGCAGTGTACTGTGTCTAACACTCCATATCCCAATCTGATAGCCTAAGCCTCTTGCTCTCTTTCGAGCAGAGATTGAAGTGGGCAGTCTACCTAATGATATATTAGTTTAGCAATGTGCTAAACCAGACCTTACAGTCCCCACACCTGACTGCCAGAACTCGTATTGCCCAATGTTAGATACAATAACCCGAGATCTCTATTTCTCAGGTACCTACGACCATGCTTCCTTCCTTACTTACCTGAACACCAAGAACTCAGTAACCACAGATACTTGACTGATACACTCTTACTTCTTATTGAACTTAATTCTTGTCATGCCCCAGTCCTAAAATACATAGGACCAGGTATACGTACACATGCCAGCTGTACGAATAAGTATAGGAACCCAATTTAATGGACCTAACCCATCGTAGTACGCTGTAAAATATAACTAAGTCACAAAAACACATGCAGGTATAATCTAGTCTTATCCACAAATATCACAGAATAAGGAACTGATAAATAGATAAGTCTCAAGTCCACTACATATAAAGTCTAGTGGAGAACAATCCATGAAAAATGAGTATAAATGATTACTGAAAGAATACAACTAAGTAATAAAGAAATAATAAAAATAGTCTGGGCGTCAGCTAACTAGATAATGACACCCAAGGCTCTAAGCAACTGTCGTCCAGGACGCTCAAGAAAACTCTAGTGGCTCCACCTCAAGGTCCTCGTCAGCAAGATCTCCAACTCCATAGTCCATCAGGTACAAGTGCTCGTCGGGATCTGGAAAAGGTGCTAGGTCCTCAGATGGACATAACAAGTACACAAGAATCGACATGCATGAAAGTAAAGCGGTAAACAATAATAGGGTAACTAACCATCTATGTGATATGCACTCGAGACATCTCTAGTGGCGCATGAGGGGAGAGAAATAGAAGAATAGTCATCCCTCCAAGCGCTCCAAAGAACTCGGGGGTATATGATATACACTATTTACACCATTAGAAATAGAAATCCTATACGCTCACTAGTAGACTCTCCCCTCCCAATGTACTATCCGAACCATATACGCGGTGTAGACATAATGCAAGACGCAATAAAATCTAGAACATAAACTAACACCAACAACTAAAACCAGACGCAAACTCACGTATCAAGGGCCAGTCAATACGCTAGTCTATGCACTCTCTCACTCAGTGAACGTGTTTGAAACTTTGTCTGGTCAAAAGATACCATGTATCTTTACCATACCAGGTAGGTCAACTACTTCTAGGATGCATGCACACAACTAACAAAATAAAAAGAACTAGGCATAATATAAACTGCATAATACAAACAAGCAAGGTGTACTTGCCTGATAAGCCAAAATACGGGAACAACTTATCTGGTCCTGAGCTCTCCACAGGAACATCACGAACACCTACCAATTTATTACACTAATTAGACTCTTACTATCTAGTAAAAAATTAGGTTATTAATTAGTTATTAATTCTACGTTGATTGCACATATAAGTAACTAGCCTCAAAATAATACTAACCGTTAATCATTACCAAAATCCTTTTTAACGATATTAATTAAATAAAATAATAATTCTGGAATGAATCATAAAAATAGATAAAATAATGGTCTTTTTCTACAAAGGGTTTCTACGAGGGTTGTCAACTAGTCATACTAATATAGGTGCTAAACAAGGTTTTTTTGACATGCAAGTTCTAAAAAGTTAAAATCATAAAAAAATGTTAAATTCTACGAATAATTTCAAAATATTAAAAAATAATGATTAAATGAGTTCCTACATGCATCTTTATCAATTCTACTTATTGGCCTTTCCACTGGACATCTATTAGTCTTCTAGCAATAGTATGCGCAATTCAACGGAGGGTTGCTCTGGGTCTATTTATATATTTTTTTGGATTAGACATTTTTGTGTGCAATTCTAGTATGATTGTGAGATTTATTTTATTTTTCTTCTTTATATATATATATATATATATATATTTGTATTTGTTTTATATATTTGTGTATTTCTTTTATCATCATATGTTGTTATCAGTTATGACAGGACGATACGGAGGGTTCGAACATGGAGGAGCATCTAGAGGATACCGTGCTCCGAGCAGCATCACTTCTTTGGTACCGGATACTAGGGCCGGACCACTTGCATCTCCTTATTACAGTACTCCTAGGACGAGCACTCCTGGGACGAGAAGTACTCCACTCTTCCGACCACTTGTACCTCCTCATGATAGTACTCCTGGGACGAGCAGTTCTATGCCGAAGCCTAGTACTCCTCCGTCTACCGTTCCTACTGCTGACGATACCATAGAGACCGAGGAGGAGACGGGCGAGTCATAGCCCTCACAATATCAGAGAGATCCTCCATGCGCGTCTCCGGACGAGCATCAGATGGAGATTTGGGCCGACGACACAAAGTAAGTTACTTAGTTAATATTTTCTTACGTATATATATATATATATATATATATATATATATATATATATATATATATATATATATATATATACTTTTCTATGAATATAATTATCGCTGTATAGATATCATTCGAGGAAGACGTTCTAGTTTAAGTACTTCAAGGTAAAAATATATTTGATTTTAATATCGATCATCTAATTTATATTACATAACTTACTATATTACTTCTTGTAGGACACGTATTTCTACCCACCAATCGGGCCGAGGTGATCGAGGAGATATTTTCTTCTATTGTCGCCAAGCTAGTCTGGGATGTGATCAATGATCAGAAGGACCGTGATCGTTTAGGAAAAGCAATCTAAGGTTGGATCACGACTGGGCAGTGGAATCAGATGAGGGCTAGATTCGACGATCCCAGGTACAAGAAAAAGTCGGAGAAGGCGAAGGAGGCCAGGAAGAAGGCAGAAAAGTAGTGTGGTGGTTCGATTCCGATGACGGAACATTTTTGTCGCATGGTAAGTATTTAAACTTATATATTATTTTAATCAAAGTAGGATAAAATGATTAATTTTAACAATATATCAATTTGTAATTAACATGTCCAGAGGGGTGAAGACGCTAACATGGTGACCGTCTTCCTCGCCACCCATCGGAAGGGCGACGGATAACTCATCGATGATAGGGCCACGTAGACTTACGTAAGTATTACTTTACATTTTTTAATTTTAATATAACTTAGAAAATATGCAAATAAATATCCATGTCGTTAGTAAAAAGTTGCTTAGATAATAGGTTTATTTATACTAACTATCCCTATATTTTTGGTTTATAACACCGGGTACCCCTGCTTTTGAACAACTTAGAAAATAAGCAAATAAATTTCCATGTAGTTAGTAATAAATATATTTATTGAGCGATTCATTTTTTTTAGAATGAGTATCTACGGCTCGGTGAGCAATCGATGGAATATGTTGCGTCTGCATCTCCCAAGGGAGAGGCCGGTACTCCCTCGCAGCCACCGGCCCACCAAGTTCTGTCGGCTGACTAGCTGTGGTAGACCACCACTGGTGGTCTTCAGAGGGGTACGTACTATGGTATGTGATCCTACGACACCTATGTTATGACGTAGGGCTCTAGGACCCTCTCTGCCCCTGCGCATACCCCACAACCTTCCCAAGAGTTAGTGTGAGTCCAACAGGAGAGAGTTGACCATCAGATTACGTCTCTGCGTGACTAGATGATGAGATAGATTTTGCAGCAGCCCCAGTCCCAGCTGCAGATGGACGATGCGAGGATATTAGCATATTTTGATACGCTCGAGCAAAACCTTTTGGAGCTCAGGACTATAACCGTGCGACATAGCAGGACATTACGGATCTGACATCATCGACACATCATTCCATTACTCAGATTATAGGTGTCATAGATTCATATAATGATCGCCTATCATCATTTGAGCGGATACGTCCTCCTAGTTCACCGGCATCGACACCGACTCCACCTACTCCACCGACGATACTGCCTCCTAGTTTAACATCGGTGATGCTTTCATTGGGCCAGTTGGACTATATCGTATCCTAGTTGCACGGCGGTGTTCCTCCTCCTTCTCCTCCTCCTTATCAGCATTAGTCCTAGGTTGGACAGATAGTTATGAGTTTGTGTGAATTTGGCCTATTTTTAGGAATTTGTGTGACATTAGCCCATTTCTGAGTCTGTTGTATATATATTTTTTGTGACATAAGGATATTTATTTCAGACTTTTATGTATGTATGAATTTGTATGACATTGGCCAACAGTGATAGTAGATTTGAATTTATCGGTGTTTAATAATTTTTTTATGTATGACAATCTATTTTTATAAACTATGAATATATTTGTATAAACTGCAGGCTGAATATTGTTATATAAATTATTATGTAACAATATACATTTTTTTTTAAAAATTTACAGCAATATAGCAACTTTTAGCGATGTACAAATACGTCACAGAGAGGTATCAGAACGTCGCTATCCCTGTACCAAGATGTCGCAAATATGTTGCTAAAAGTCGCTAATTTGCTGACTTGGCAATCTCTGCCATGTCATCAAGACGTAACTAAAATACGTTGCTGAACGTCGCTACATTCAAGAAACATTAGCGACGTACATGTGTTGCTAAACATCACTAACGGAAGAATGTCAACGATGTTTCATGACACAGTAAATGTCACTAAGTATAGAAATATCAGCGATGTTTTGCGACTAAATTTGTGTCGCTCATATACCGACGTTGCGCCATAGAACGTCGCTAATTAGTAAAAATTTTTGCGACGTTCATACGTCACTAAGATACGTCGCTAGTTGCAACTTATAACGATGTATTTTCAGTCAGTGACTAGCTAGACTGCGACAATTATAAAATGTCGCTATTTTATTTCAGTTATATAATTTTATAATTTAGCGACGTTTTATAACGTCGCTAACCCCACAATTTTTAGGAGTGTTTCTAGGCCATTTCTAGGTCATTCTAGCTTACACAAGCTTATATTAGGTTAATACCTTAATTTAGGTCCACACCTAGCTTTTTAGGTTGGTTACATGGCTATAGTAATAATTACTAGTGATATCTAGGTCTCTAGGTTCAATACAAGGCTATACTAGCTATGTAGATACTAAGTATTAGCTAAAATACTATATAAACACGTAGGTAGTAACATATATATATATATATATATATATATATATATATATATATATATATACCTTACATTGATATTTATCACAACTACCCCATTAATTACCTTAGTATATGAACTTATACTAAATGTCTTAAGCTAGTACTAATACTTAATTCACTAACACATGGATGCCTTAATAACCACCCATTACCTTGCATATGATATCCTACCTATTACCAAGTAACTTGGTATCCCACCTCACCCCCACACCCATATCTACTATAGCTAATCACATACACAACAACTATATATATATATATATATATATATATATATATATATATATATATATATATATATATATATATATATATATATATATATATATACTTCACTATGTACAGAACTGAGACAAGCTCGAGCCCAATTTCTAGGAACCTACATACTGACTCAGTGCCAACAACACACACTAACACCCCTTGCCATCCTCCCTACTTAATATCACACCCAAATCAACATCTAAACCATAACTTAACCCTCTACTCTTGATGTCTGCACATCAATTGGAACTCCTTTATTACCTGTACACCCTCTCAAATCAAGTGCTCGACACACACTTCATCCAACTGCTGCTACCTCAAGCACTTGCAGGTTTTCCCCAAGCCTGGATACTATCCCCAACTGCTACTACATCTTACTGCTACTGCTCCTACTGCATCTTGTATGCAGCTACTACTGCACCTTGCTGCTGCTACTGCATCTTGCTATAACCCGAGTCTTAGTGTTTCCCCCCTCCTACTGTCATCGGTGTACATACACCATCCTGTTGCAGGTAAGTGCCTGCACACAGCATGGCTGCTGGTTCTCGCCTAACCTCTACAACACACACACAACTCGATGGCCTGCATGTAATAGGAACACACTTTCCCCCTTCCTTATTCCTGATGCCTCCTTACTTGGGCACTCATACTCGAGCCTTGCACAACTATGGCTAGTGCAACTCCTTTCAATCAATGCACAAGTCTCCCATATGCATACACTCATTACTAATATCACATATCATCTGTCCTAGCAGATATTGATACTCTTGTATCACCAATCCCGATGTCCCAATACCTATTTGCACTCACACATCTAATATATATCCATATATAGGTATATATATCTATATATAATAATGACTCACATATATGCTTTATACATATATAAATAGATCTATATTAGTATATACATTAGCTAATAGTCAATTCGACAAACACCTATAGTGCATAATTACGAATTCCATGATACGTACCCTAATGAGAGACAAAACTCATAATACACCACAATAAATATTTTTACATATCAAATATACTATTTCCTAACTAATGCAACTTGCTACAATAATAATTGAAGAGCATTTATACAAATTCCCCAAAAATGAGCCACGTATCACACTATATCACAAAAATACTATGATACGCTCTACTCGTGTCCAATTGTGGACCCGTATCTAGTCACACAACCTCAATATAAGTCTAATTAGATCTAATTGGTATCATGACACACAAACTTGATGTGTCAATCTCGTAATCCGCCCTAATTAGACACAAATCACTATGTTGATTCCACAATACAAGTCATATGAACCTAGTTCTTGATCCTATGGGTAGCCCTAAGCCAAAAGATGCTTCATAATGGTTAAATGCATGAATTAGAGTCTAAATTAAGAGGTGGATTCATAATTTATATATTGGGAGATGGATTCCCAATAAAATGCTCAATGTATACAATTAGGACACAATCTCCTTGTCAATTCCTCCTCCTTCAAGTGCTTCTTGCAATCCAAGCTCCAATGCTTCTTATTTGATAAAATTGAGAGGTGATGGGTGTGAATTAGGTTGAATTTGGTGGAGGGAAGAAGTAAATTAGGATAAACTAAATTGGGGATCTAGAATTAAATAAAATGAACAGGAGAGAGAGTGAAAACCCCCTATAGGTGGCAGACCCCTTCTCTTTCCCTCCAAGTAACAACTAATGACCAATAAACCCCCACTAGTTAATTAAAAATAATAATTAGGAAGGGCTATATTGTAAAGTCTCTAAACTAATACAAATTAAGCTAATTTCATTAATTAATTAAGTGAAAGGGTCTAATGGGCTTAGTTTAATGCTGGGCTCAATGTGTCATGACAATCCAATGGGTCCACTAATGACAAGTCTAAATAAATATAGGCTAGACCACTAATAAATAATTAAATAATACTACATAATATAATTAAGTAGTAGCACAAAATAAATAATTAATCACTAAATAATAAATGTACTAAATGACCAAAATGCCCTAATCTAGAAATGTGGTAGTGATTAGTCTACCCTCCTTAGAAAAATTTTGTCCTCGAAATTTGGGGAAGACCTAACACTACAACAAGCAATCAAGCAAGAAAGAATGATACCTCATGGCTCAAAGAGATAAGGGTATCGCTCACGCATCTCGGCTTCCCTCTCCCAGGTAGACTCTCCCGGAGAGTGATGCCTCCATGGGACGCATACCAAGGGAATCGTCTAGTGGTTCCGCATCACCTTCTCCCTGTGATCCAAAATCTCTACTAGCTGCTCCGGGTAGCTGAGAGTCAGACCCACCTCAAACTCTGAGTGATCCAATATGTGACTAGGATCTGCTATGTACCCTCTCAGCTGTGACACATGGAACACATCATGAACTCACTCTAGTGCAGGAGGCAAGTCTAGTCTGTAGGCTACTGCACCGACCCTCGCAAGAACACCGAAGGGTCCGATGTACCATGGACTAAGCTTTCCACCTCCACCAAAGTGAATAGTGCCCTATGTCGGAAAAATTCACAAGACACCAGATCGCCAACCTATAATAAAATACGGCCTTAAGACTCAACCTAAACCAAAAAAATTACAAGCAAGCAAACCAAATCTATACCTCAAACTCCTAAGGTCTCCGGTGGCAATCGGCCTAATGCCGCTGTCTTTTCTGTGCCACCCGAATTCTATTCTTGATGAGGTTCACCTTCTCAGCTACATCCACAATCATCTTCGGTCCCAATAAGGCTCTCTCACCAACAGCATCCTAAGATAGAGGAGTGCGATATCTCCGTCTGTAAAGCTTCGAATGGTGACATCTTGATACTGGCCTGATAGCTATTGTTGTAAACAAACTCTGCCAGGTGAAGATGATCCTCCCAAGAGCCTCTAAAATTAAAAACACAAGTGCGAAGCATATCCTTGAGAGTCTGAATAGTCCTTTCTGACTGCCCGTCTGTCTGGGGTGATATGCGGTACTAAACCTGAGCTGGGTGCCCAAGCTAGCCTACAAATTCCTCCAGAAGTGGGATATGAAGTAACTATCCCGATCCGAGACTATGCTAACAGAAACTCCATACAATTTGATAATCTGTCGCACATACATCTCCGCTAGCTTCTTCGTAGACGTACCTACTTTAAATGACAAGAAGTGGGCTGATTTGGTCAACCTATCTACGATGACCCAAATCGCGTCTTTACCTCCTAGAGAACGTGGAAGCCCTGAAACAAAATCCATGGTAAGATGCTCCCACTTCTACTCATGAATAGGTAAAGGCTGAAGTAAACTACCTGGCCTCTGTCTCTCTGCCTTTACCTGCTGGCACACTAAACTTTTGGATATAAAGCGTGCCACCTCCCGCTTTATACCATACCACCATACATGCTCTCTCAGATCTCTATACATATTATTGGCACCTGGATGTATGGAATACTGCGATCGATGCACCTCCTGAAGAACACCCTTCTGTAATGTCCCACTTGGCATACACAACCTGATACCGTGCCATAGTGATCCATCCCCATCAATAGTGAAGTCATCGAATAATCCTATCTGAACCTATGCCCTGATGCTCCTTAAACACTCATCGTAATATTACGTAGCTCAAATCCTGTCTATTAGCTCTGACTGTATCTACAATCCCTACATCTGCATCTCGACACCTGGTACCAGTACCTTAATACCCAAGCTCTCAAGATCGACCAATAAATATCTGTCCGTAGTCAAGCACATAGCCACTAGATATCTTCTCAAGGCATCAACAACTATATTGGCCTTCCCTGGTTGGTACTGTAATGATATGTCAAAGTCCGTCATCAACTGCAACCACCATCGTTGTCTCATGATTAGTCTTTCTGAGTAAACATATACTTCAAGCTCTTGTGGTCTGTGAAGATCTCCACACACTCTTCGTACAAATAGTATTTTTATAGCTTTAGAGCAAAGATGATCGCTACCAACTCCAAATCGTGGGTAGGATAATTCTTCTTATGAGGACTTAATTGCTTGGAAATATAGGCAATCACCTTACCATTCTGCTGTAAGACACAACCCAAACCCTTCGCTAAAGCATCACTATATATAGTTAATCCACCTAATCCTGATGGCAACATCAACACTGGAGTTATTGTCAACCTCTTCTTCAGCTCCTCAAAAGCGACTTGACTCTCCTCAGTTCAGACAAAATCTACGTCCTTCCTGGTCAGCCTAGTCATCGGCTCCGTAATCCTGGATATGTCCTGTACAAACCTTCGATAATAACCTGCTAGCCCCAGAAAACTCCTTATCTCTGCCACTGAACTTGGAGTAGCCCACGACTCCACTGGTGAAATATTTTTTGGGTCCACTGAGATTCTTCCACCTGTAATCATATGCCCAAGGAATTCAACCTTTTTAAGGAAGATTCACACTTCGAAAGCTTGCCATAAAGCTTATCCTTCCTGATAGTCTCCAAAACTATCCTTAGATGCTCCTCATGCTCCTTCGGGGTCTACGAGTATACTAGAATATCATCAATAAATACTATCTCAAACTTATCAAGATATTGGTGGAACACCTTGTTCATCAGATTCCTGAATATCATCGGGGCATTGGTCAACCCAAACGACATCACCATGAACTCAAACTAGTCGTACCGAGTTCAAAAAGCTATTTTCGAAATATCTTTCTTCTTCACTTTCACCTGGTGGTAACCTGACCTCGTGTCTATTTTTGTAAATACCTTCGCTCTGCTCAACTGATTAAAGAGATCATCAATCCTCGACAGTGGGTATTTGTTCTTGATAGTGAGGTTTTTTAGGGCCCTGTAGTCGATACACATGCGTACTGACCCATCCTTCTTCGGTACAAACAATACCGGAGCACCCCGTGGTAATGAACTGGATCGAATAAAGTCTGTGTCCTGCGACTCATCAACCTGCTTCTTAAACTCTACCAGTTTATTGTGGTTAACTCTATGGACGTGCTGAGATATCGGCTCTGCACCTGGCACCAAATCTACAAAGAGCTCAAAATCTCTTTCTGGCGGTAAACCCGATAACTCCTCCAAAAAAAATCCATGAACTCTACTATCAAAGGATTTGACAACTCCTTCTCTTCCACTATGACTCGACAGATGGCATCCTCTTTTTACTCCGCTCCTCCTCTGGCAATCTCAAACTTTTGCTCTCCTAGCGGTCGAAATAAAACTCTGCCTCCACAAAAATCTATACTAGCATGGTGCCTACTCAGCTAATCAATCCCGAGTACAATATCGTAGCTCAGAAGTAGCATTACGAGTAAGCTCGCACTCAACTCTCGGTCTTCCAGTATAACTCTCTGATCCTTGCAAACATCACTGACCAGGATAATGCCTCCCTAGTCTTGATCTTGCAAGTCCTAGCCAAAGGTTCGGACTCTAATCGATGCTTAAGAGTAAAAGATACAGATACAAAAGAATAAGAAACACCAGAATCAAATAAAGCATAGGCTGGAATAGAATCAAGGAAAACTGAACCTGATATCAAATTTCCAACTGGCTCCTCCTCCTCAACTGCCATGGCGAAAGCTCGCCCTTGCGGTGCACTTCTCTGCTACTGCTGGTGCTAGACAAAGTGCTGCTGCTGAGTCTGTAATGAAGGTCCCCTCTGCTGTCCTGCAGGTAGCCTCGTTGGTGATCTCTGTGCCGGTGCTGCTCCCTGGCCTATTCGAATTGGAGCCACTAGACACTTCCTCAACTGGTGGCCTGGCTCTCCACAATACAGGCACACTCCAAGCCTCTTCCTATAGACTTCCCGTGTATATCTAATCTTCCCATAGTGAGTACACTGTGGGGCCTGCTGTGATAGTCTCGGGACCTGGTATGTCTGTTGTACGGGTGCTCGGAATGGTGCATAAAACTGCTATCTCTGCTGCTGCAAGGTCCTCTGCTGTTGGAAGTGGGGTCATTTGGCTGGACCTGCACTACTGCTAGATCCTCCTGACATCTCGCATCCTCTTGGATTTGAGCTCCTAGTCATCTTCTTCCCTCTGTGCGTCCATCAGGATATCCTCAAATGTTGCGGTGCGGTGTCCTCAAGTGAGAGATTTGATCTTCCTGATCAAAATCTTCTTAAACTTTCCGGCCTTCCCTAGAGGATTTGTCCCTCTACAAATTTTTTCAGTCTGCAGAACCCTGTTGTATACTCATCCACTGTCATGTTCCCTGGACAAGGTCTAGGAACAGGCTCTCTAGAGCACTCAGAGCCACATATAGAAAGAAATTCTCCTTGAAAAGCTCTTTGAAGGCTTCCCAAGTCAGTCCTGGCACTGCGATCCTAGGGTCTATGCGGAACCATGTCAGAGAAATATCGAACATCTGGCTGCCCGCTGCCTCCATCTGTAGGCCCTGAAGTCCTTGGGTCCCATCCTCTTGAAGTCAATGATGACCCAACCTCGGCTGGTACGGTACGGGATAAAGCGGTACGGTCTATGGCTGAACCAGTGCTTCCTTTTTAATAGTAGCTAGTGCTAACTGGTGAGCACTCTCGATGCCCTACCATAGAACGTCCGTCTACCTATACGGCGCCGCCATCATCTCCTGGAATATAGCGAATATTTGTGTCCCGTCTGATGGCATAGGTAGTGGGGGGTGGAAGATCCTCCGTGACTGATGGAATAGTCCTCCCAAAAGCTGCTGCTAAAATGCCCACTTGGAATGGTGAAACAATCCTCTGAGCGAAAGAAGGCAGAACTGTCACTACTGGCTCTCTCTGAGGTGATGAAGTAACGGACCTCGCCGAGAATGCTCCTGAGTGCTGCGATCGAGTCTTCAGCGACATCCTGAAGATAGATTCAAATAAAGGAATAAATATTGCGCAAGATACGGTAGCATCAAGGAAGGACAGTAATATTTCAAAGGAAGCAACTATCTCGAATGATAAAGATAACAATTTCAATAGATTATAAATTTTCCTAGTAGTGATTGAGTATCCTATCATCCTATATCCCTAGTCCTATATCCTATAGAAGGCTTGTAGTAATACTAAGTCTGAGTAATACTACTGAGATGACCTACATGGGCCACCACAAAAATATGTCATGACCTGCACCAGGTGTAGGGGTACGAGTACGTGGGTACGTCCAGTCTACGCTGCAACATCGACGGTAGAACACCGTCTAGGTCAACAATACTATCTATACATCTCACACATAATATATAAGGTACCTGTCATGCTATCTCAACTCTAAATGGAGGACAATATGATAATAAGATAATAGTAAACAATACTCAATCATAACAACAAACTAGAGGAAGATAGGGCACGATATGAAATAGAAGAAAGAAATAAAGTCAAAAATATATCATAAGTCCAAGTCTAATGTCAACGCAAGACATCAAATAATAATACAATGCCAAAGTTACTAACAGATATATATAATATCATGAATAAAGTAACTATGCCTCATTAACAGCTGGTACCAACTCAACATGCTCTATGGGTGATAACTCAACTGGCTCGCCATCCTGTGGCCCGGAGTACGTAGGACGCCAGTCCTCTAATGAATCATCTAAAAAATATATACAGTCAGGATTGGGGCAAAGTACAACCCAAATAGCAGTTCTAATAATTGACAAAAACTATAAAATATTAATAGCAATAAAAATAAATGATGGAAGTAACTGAAATATATCACGAAAAATAGCATCATGGTAAATAATGGCAAGAACTAAGAACAATATAATAAGAAATAATAATGTAACGAACTAGAATAAAGGAAACAATATATATACATGTGCCATAAAATATTAGTAAGATAATGAGATCGGCTTGGGCCTAATAAGGGCTATATATAAAATGTGAGCTAGCATGATCACGCGTGAGTTTTATGATCTGCTAACTAGCACGGGCTACACTAAATCACGGGCTATAAGGTATGATCATATATCCACTAATACTTTTCCAAACCCCGACTAGTACACGGATCCAAATTATGACACGTTATAATACGTATATCACACTGCACGGTCTACAATATCATGTACTATGATCATTGTCTATATAATTGTCACGCCCCGATTTTGCCGAATAGTAGGGGCGTCCCCCGGCGTGACCGCCGTGCAGGCCTGGGGTTGCGCCCGCACAAGGCTAGAGTATTTTTGCATAACGAGCACATATTCAGAGTACGTAGATAAATTGAAACACAAATTTAAAATATGGAAAAGTTCTCTTTATTGATAATGAACATATATTACAAACTCTTGAACGAGTCAGCTAATTTGCCGCATGGGCTTACAAAAATATTGACTCAAAATGAGATAACAGTCCTGTACATTACATCCCTTTACTAAACTTCAAAATATATAGACCTCCGGACTGGAGGACGACTTTGCCGCGGAGCTGCATTGTTGCTTGGGTTCTAGCTCCTTTCTTCAAGTACTTCAAAATACGGCACGGTCAGGATGCGCCTACAGCTGGACTGGATCGGGAAGACGACTTTGGCTCCTCGCTCGAAACTCCTTAGTGCGGAGAACCTGTTTCAACGAGGGTCTGTATGTCGAAACATACTGGTGAAGGCAAGCTAAACCCAACTATACCAATCAATATGTTGTTTTAATGAAGCATGCATATTTATTGTGGTCTTTCTATCTTGCCTTAGTTTATTTACAAGTAAGCAGCATATAGAATTTACTGAAATAAACTTGCCACCGTTCGGTGGCTTTTACCTGTCCGTCTGAACCACCTGTACAATACTTACCATGCCTTCCCTGCCACGAAGACACAAGTTAGTTTGCAACATGTTTAAATATACAAGGGGATCACTAGCGTATGCCATAATGGACGATAGTCTTTGACGAGAATGCTATACAACGAAAGTACAAGGGGCGCTGTAAGCCATTCCGCCAAGAACAAGAGACTAAACAATAGGCATCGCCCGGACCGGATCGATGCCAGTGCCCCAGCATCGTCTGCGAGACCGTGACCCTGTGCACAAGTTGTCCGTGATCTAACGGTATGTTTACAAGTTAACAATTCATGCAGTTGGGGCAACAAGAGTACAAGATAAGCAATAATTCATGATTTACAACAAGAGTACAAGACAAGCAATAATTCATGATTTATTCCCAAATGAACAAGCATGCAATATAAGTAATCGTTCCCAAGTTGAATGACAAGCAATAAAATCCAAATCTATTCCCTTTTATCTTGACATCTTTTAGTTATTACTTGGTATCGTCTGATCGGGGCAAACAAGGATGCAAGATTTATTAGGTGTGAAGACTGGAAGCAGGGCTAGCTAATCGGGATGGTAGCCACTCACTTAGATGGTTGGAAGGGAGAAGGAAAGAGGCGCTTCAAGACTCCGCTCGTAAGCCGCCTACTGCTCGTTCACCTGCAGTACGAACAACTCGATTCAATACCTCTTCCTCTCTTTCTAATCTTGGAATTGAAATGCAGTGCAAGGAACGAAAATAATAAAATCCATCGAAACCGTTCAAGAAAACCCAAGCAAATCCGAAAACCAACTCAAAGCACGAAAGCAACAAGCGATATCGAAATCCGAGGCAACAAAGATAACAACGGAGAGGTCCCTCCTGACTCTGTCGCTAAATCGATCCCGGGGGCACGGTCCACTGAATATGGAAATCGATTTCGAAGAAGCAAATCCATAACGAGGACGAGTTCTTGTTTCAATCTATCCCAATCGAACAATATCGTCTTGTATTTCTTAGCCGTGCTCCCCGAATAGGAGGAACGGGGCCCCACAATAATCACTTAGATATCACAGTAACCACTGAGTAATCAAGAAGCATGACATGGCGATCACTGAGTAACCACGATAATAAAATCTCATGACCAAGATCCTCGTATACCAATTCGTGAAACCATCGTGTCTAGAATCAAATATCTAAATACTAAATATACGAAACATAGAGGCTATCAAATAAGAAAACTATCAGAGAATATACTCGCCTGTAGTCCTGAAAAAATGGTATATCTCGGTATCTGAACTGGTATCACACACGCCTAAATAGGAATATCATGTTTCTTGGTGTAATGAAATGGAAAATGAGTTAAAATGCATTAATACGATTTTTTAGTCCATTTCTAGGTCATTCTAGCTTACACTAGCTTATATTAGCTGTACTAGGTCAATACCTTAATTTAGGTCCACACATAGCTTCTAGGTTGGTTACAAGGTGATAGTAATAATTACTAGGTGATATCTAGGTCTCCAGGTTCAATACAAGACAATACTAGCTATGTAGATACTAAGCATTAGCTAAATATACTATATAAACTCATAGGTATATATATATATATATATATATATATATATATATATATATATATATATATATATATATATATATATATATATATATATATATATATATATATATATACCTTACCTTGATATTTACAACTATCCTATTCATTACCTTCGTATATGAACTTATACTAAATTCCTTAAGCTAGTACTAATACTTAAGTCACTAACACTTGTATGCCCTAATAACCACCTATTACCTTGCATTGGAAACCCTACCTATTACCAACTAACTTGGTATCTCACCTCACCCTCACACCTACATCTACTATAGCTAATCACATACACAACAACTATATATATACTTCACTGTGCATTGAACCGAGACAAGCTCGAGCCCTATTTTTAGGTACCTACATACTGACTCAGTGCCAACATCACACACTAACACCTCTTTCCATCCTCCCTACTTAATATAACACCCAAATCAACATCTAAACCATAACTTAACCCTCTACTCTTGATGTCTGCACATTAATTGGAACCCCTTTATTCTTTGTGCACCCTCTCAACTCAAGTTCTCGACATAAACTTCATCCAACTACTTATACCTCAAGCACTTGCAAGTTTCCACCAAGCCTAGAGACTAGTCCCAACTGCTACTGCATCTTACTGCTACTGCTGCTACTGCATCTTTTATGCTGCTGCTGCTGCATCTTGCTATTGCTGCATCTTGCTGTTGTTGCTACTGCACCTTGCTGCTGCTGCTACTACTTCACCTTGCTGCTGCTACTGCATCTTACTATAACCCAAGTCTAAGTGTTTCCCCCCTCCTACTGTCATCAGTGTACATACACCCACTTGCTGCAGGTAAGTGCTTGCACACAATGTGGCTATTGCTGCTCGCCTACCCTTTACAACACACACACAACTCGATGGCCTGTAGGTAACATGAACCCGCTTTCGCCCCTTCCTTATTTCTGATTCCTCCTTACCTGGGCACTCATACTCGAGCCTTGCACATCTATGGCTAGTGCAACTCCTTGCAATCAATGCTCAAGTCTCCTATATGCTACACTCATTACTAATATCACATATCATCTGTCATAGCTGCTACTGATACTCTTGTATCTCCATCCGTGATATCCCAATAACTATTTGCACACACAAATCTAATATATATCAACATATAGGTATATATATCTATATATAATAATGACTAACATATATGCTTCATATATATATTAATAGATCTATATTAGTATATACACTAGCTAATAATCAATTCGACAAACACCTATAATGCATAATTAGGAATTCTAGGATACGTACCCAAATGAGAGTCAAAACTCATAATACACCAAAATAAACATTCCTACATATCAAATACACTATTTCCTAACAAATGCAACTTGCTACAATAATAAATGAAAAGCGTTTAAAAAAATTCCCCCAAAATGAGCCTCGTATCACACTATATCACAAAATACTATAATACGCTCTACTTGTGTCCAATTATGGACACATATCTAGTCCCATAATCTCGATCTAAGTATAATTAGATCTAATTGGTCTCATGACACACACTTGATGTGTCAATCTCATAATTCTCCCTAATTGGATCTAAATCACCATATAGATTCCATAATACAAGTCATATAAACCTAGTTCTTGATCCTATGGGTAGCCCTAAGCCAAGGGATGATTCCTAATGGTTAAATACATAATTATAGTCTAAATTAAGGGGTGGATTCAGAATTTATCTATTGGGAGATGGATTCCCAATGAAATGCTCAATGGACACAATTAGGACATAATCTCCTTGTCAATTCCTTCTCCTTTAAGTGCTTCATGTAATCCAAGCTCCAATGCTTCTTAGATGATGAAATTGAGAGGGGATGTGTGTGAATTGGGTTGAATTTGGTGGATGGATGGAGTGAATTAGGGATAAACTAAATTGTGGATCTAGAATAAAATAAAATAAAGAGGCATGAGAGTGAGAACCCCCTATAGGTGGCCGACCCCCTTTTCTTCCCCTCCAAACAATAACTAATGACCAATGTACCTCCACTTGTTAATTATGAGGAATTATTAGGAAGAGCTATATTGGAAAGTCTCTAAACTAATGTTAATTAAGCTAATCTCCTTAATTAATTAAGGAAAATGGTCTAATGGGCTTAGTCTAATGTTGGGTTCAATGTGTCATGACAATCTAATGGGTCCACTAATGACAAGTTTAAATAAATATATGCTAGCCCAATAAAAAATAATTAGATAGCACTATATAATATAATTAATAAGTAGCACAAAATAAATATTTAATCACTACATAATAAATATTCTAAAAGACTATAATATCCTCATCTAGAAATATGGTAATGACAGGCACGCTATATTAATGCTACAAAGATTAGAGCACAATGGTCCTACCCCGCTCTCAGCATTTAATGCAACAGATTGACAGCTGACAGTTACAGAAATCGAAGAGATCAATTCATTTATTGCAGAAGAGCTTAGATATGCAGACCCATGTTGTCGTGTAGCGACCCATTTATCTAAATTCCATCAAAAGAGCGTCGTTGTACTAATTTCATCAAAAATGCGCCATCATGGCCAACTTCTTCAAAAATGCACCATCACGACTACTTCATCAGAAGTGCGCCGCTGTGACAACTTCTACAAAAGTGTGCCATCACGGCCAACTTCATCAAAAGTGAGCACTGTGCTACGAAAGTGTACCATCACGGCCAACTTCCTCAAAAGTGTGCCATCATGCCTACTTATTCAAAAAAGTGCTTGTATAGCCAATCTTTACAAAAGTGCACCAATTTCTAGACAATTTCTAAAGTGCACCTATGATCCTAACTGACAAAGACAAGTTACGATTATGTGTCCTACATGCCATATTTCTCGTAAAATGTGTACAAATAACTGTCCTCCATGACCTATGCTTTCCTTGTATCGGAAGCTACGTGTCAAGCATGTAGCAAGTTGTGCATCTACTTATTAAGAACTGGGTGTTAGTCCACTAAAAGTATGCGCACAATAGTAAAACAGTGCAGACGATCCAAAGTGTGCGCATACTCTCACAACCGCTTCTAAACTCTATAAATACAGGATCGATACATCCATTAGAAGGGGAGAGGGGGAGGCATAGACGTTATAAGGGAAGAATTTTCAAGTTTTTAAATTTCAAGAACAGAATGAGAGAAATAGAAGCTTGTCGTGCAGTTATTGCCAAATCTTTCTTATTATCCAACTCTTTTAGTTATTCACAACATCCTTGAATTTTTTCATTGTCGTGTAGTCTAAGGAGTAAAGTGATCGCACGCTGATCAGATCTTTATAGCTATACTTTCCCAGAATCAATTGTAATTAGATTCTTGTTTAGGATGTCTTGTACTCTTTTTTCTTTTTAATAGTTTCTAATACAAAGTTTTGTTTAAACTTTTTTTTGTAAACAAGATGGCGACGCTGCTGGGAATGACTTTCTCCTCTGACGAGAACGTGATAGCTCAACTCGATGCAGAAGACCTTGGTCGTGAAGTTTGACCAACAAGCATACATATTCTGGGGGTAGTGATAACCCATCATCCGCACTCAATTTGAGGAAAACCTGCAAAGTGTGGGTACCCAAGCATCGTCATATATATCCCCAAGTTGCTACCAACAAAGAAAAAAAGTATTATGATTGACGGGAACTACCTGGTCAGTTATGTCAACCAAACTCAGGTTGATGACTTGGTGGACAACTCTCTTGCGTTAAACAAGGGATACAAATTGCCCAACTCACACAATATCAAGCAAAAGGTGATCCACACTCAAGTTCTGAGTCCCTTGCGTTAAACAAGGGATATAAATCACACAACTTTTGCAATATCAAGCAAAGTGCGATCCATACCCAAGCTTCTGAGCCCATACATAATTGTTGTAATATGCGGACAAACAAGTCATGGACACCGCTTTCCAAACCAATCTCTCTACAGGCGCACTCTTCAAAGAACGATAAAAGTTTCTCCAAAATTCACGCCAGCAGAAGAAAAACTACGGGCGCATAAATGAAGTGTTAGTCAGGAAGAATCATTCTCCTAACATCATGATTACGTGCATAGTAGAAGGAAAGTTATTCGCCACTCGTCAGAAGCCTACTATTAGTGCGCCACGCCAAGACCCTCATACAAAATCAAATTCACGTAATCAAACTGCGTCAACTCTGCTTAACCGTAGAAAGTGGGCCAAGTAGGGTCAACCTCTTCATAATATGTTGTTTGTGCGCGTGTACATAAGAGGACTGCTATCAACAACTTTATCTCACCCCTGAAGGACAAAATCTCGAGAGGTGACGAATTATTCGCTTATCAAGCCAACACCTCAATCTACACACAGGGGACCAAAAATGTGCATAAAAGATCCAATGTATCTCATGTAAAGAGGCAGAGTCTTCCCTTTTTCTTCTCTTCTCTTCCCTTTTTTGATTTACATAAGCTTATTTTAGAGAAGTGTAAAGAAAGAGACCCTTGTGACTTTACAATGGTGTTTCCTAATGAGCATTATTGCAATTTTCATAGAGTTGTAATCAAATATTGATGTGCCTTAGCTAAATGGTCTGTGTTTGATCGATTGACCTATACTATGTCTCCTAAACCTCGACATGCAAAGCAAGTTGACAACCAGGAGCATGATGATGACGAACAGCTCCTTGCTTTAGCATACATGGCTTCGTATCTTCCCCGTGGCGAGAGACAATCAAGATGAAGTTATTCAAGAATACCCAGCCAAAAGTGGTTTGATTGACTTGTCGACTCCTTTGAAGGAGTATACCAAAATACCTGTTCTCGAAGACGAGAGCTCGTTCTTTACAGGAATCCCTATTCCTTAAAATTTGAGGCTGAGGGTAGCAATCCTCCTGATTCTGAAACTGACAGTGTAGACTCTAACTACACAGTTCTTTCTATCGATCCCTCTATTGTATACATAGACTTTAGCATCTACGTCATCGGTGACGAACAAGTTACTTCTCTATCAGAAGGCACCAAATAATGCCTCAACTCATTAGAGGCCACTCTCAGGGAGATGCACACTATGATGTAAAATATGCATTAAATGATGACAACCCAATATTCTGCTATACCAGTACCTGTCCAAGTGGCTCCATTCATACCTACACAACCTACTCCCGGAACAACACCTCAATAATGCCAAATCTTAATCCTCTCAATATTGGGAATAGACCTCCGCCGGTGATAATATATGTTCAACCAAGATCTTATCAATCAGCTGCACCACTCCAACCAGAAGATCCTCTAGAAGCTATCCGGGAATTATTTGTACAGGTCGATGTTTTAAAAAACAAAGACCAACTCCGTAAGCTTTGGTGAAATAGCCTTATCCTCCTCATTGGGATAATTTTCCATTCCTTCCTAAATATAAACCCCAATCGATGGTTTTGTTTGAAGGTAAGACATTACTGAGCCAATATATTAACTACTTCAACATGATGATGGCTCACCTGCAGAAAGAGGACGCTCTCCTTACCAGGTTGTTCGTAGGATGCTTGGCCGGCATAGCCAATGATTGGTACCACAGTCTGCCTGATAACTGCATATCTTCGTTCGATGACATAAAATATTATTTTCTTTCATGATTCTACGAGGGAGGCATGAACATGAATATGTCGTCGCTCATCAACATCAAGCAAAAAGAGAAGGAATTCGCTCGTGAATTCATAGAGCGTTTTAGGCAAGTAACTCTGAAGCTGCCCATCGGTATTCCAGAATCCACATTCATCGATACTTGCAAAAAGAACCTATTGCCTATAGTAGGGCTTTGGATGGGTGCAACCCAATTTTAAGACTGGATGACATTCATCATAGGAGGTGACGCCTCTGAAGGTAGCGCGAAGGTGGCACAAAATTTAGGATTTCAAATGCCCAATACCGAGATAAAGGCAAAGGCCCTTTTACCCTCAACAACGATGATAATCGCACTGATAAAGCAAATGAGGAGCTTGCTATATTTGTTTCTAAGGGTTCTTCAACACTCAAGCTACAGCTCAGGCCAATGGAAACTTATTCCTTTGACGACGATGATGTTGTCAACATCTTGAATGCATTAGTGAAGGATGACAAGATAAAATTGCCCGACATTATACGTCATGAAGAGGCAGTAAAAATTAATGATCCAAAGTACTACATATACCATCGATACATAAATCATGCTACGCGAGATTGCAACACATTGAAGAAATGTATCCGGCGACTGATTGATACTGAAGCTATCACCCTTCACAATGACGATAAGCCAGTTACTGCTAATATGATGTCAATCTAATTTGGTGACTTCCCAGTGTAGGAACTTCTAGAGGAGTCATCTCTAAGCCACAACTTAGGGTAGCAAAGCCTAATGGAGACTTGTCGATTATGTCAGTGGTATATTCCTCCCGAAGTACTATGTCTAGGCTAGACTTTTACTTTCCAATCCCTAGCAGGATATTATAAATGTACATTGTTTATATTTATACCCCTTTATCCCCAGCTTAGTGTTTAAGATGTACGATGTTTACATTCTTATTTCCTAATATTGTAAAAATACAGCAAGACGTTCATGCATTATTTTGAACTATTACTTGTATTCAAGAGTCTTGGATACGCATCAAGTAATAGATCCCCAAAAAGTCCCTTGGCGGACATGTTCTCAGATCCAACAAAACGTTCTCGTTGAGATCAACCAAAATATTCTCTTACAAAAACAAACGGATTCTTAGAGCCCAGTTGTCCTAAGGATGTCTTATATCTAAATCTCCAGTTGGATGAGAGATATTCTACTTCTCTTTCTTCTCGTTAAAAGAGAAAATGATGGTTCACGTCCATATTACCTCTGAATTATCATTTCTTCCATTTCACCAGTAGAGCTAATCCGCTAAAAAATGACCACGTCCTCCTTACCTCTGTATTGTCTTCCTCATAAATATGTAACCTATCATGTCCATATTATCTCTAATAGTATTTCACCTTCGAACTTGTTACTTGTACTTCACACAAGTACACCATGGGTATCAAGTCCACAAAAAAATTATTCCCACAGAGTTATTCTGTCATGTCTATATAACCTCTAAGCAAATACTTCCAGTGGATCCCTCCTAAAGAAGTCTATCATGTCCATATTACCTCTGAACATACATCTTGTTCACTCTTATCTTTTATTTCACATTCATACTTATTACCCGTACTTTGCATAAGTACATCTTGGATATCAAGTCCATATGTCATGACTTGCACTCGGTGTAGGGGCACGAGTACGTATGTACGTCCAGCCTATACCGTAGCATCGACGGTAGAATGATGTCTAGGTCAACAATACTATCTAAATATCTCATACAATATATATAATGTACTTGTCAAGATATCTCAACTCCGAAATATAGAACAATATGATAATGGTAAACAATGCTCAATCATATTATAAAACTAGAGAAAGATATGGCACGATATGGAATAGAAAAAAAGAAATACAGAGTCATAATACATCATAAGTCCAAGTCCAATAATCTAATTTCAACACAATAATCTTAAATATAATACATGACAAAAGTGTTTAACTGACATATATAATATCAAAAATGAACTAGCTAAGTCTCATCGACTGCTGGTACTATCTCAATGGGCTCTACGAGCACTATCTTAACTATCTTGCCATCCTATGGCCCGTAGTGTATAGGACATCAGTTCTCTAATGAATCATCTGAAAAATATATCCATTCAAGATTGGAGAGAAGTAAAACCCAATATCAGTTCCAATAATTGAAAGAAACTATAAAACAACAATAGCAATAAAAATAAATGATGGAAGTAACTGAACTAGTAAACATCACAAGGAAGAGCATCATGGTAAATAATAGCAATAAACAAAGAACAATATGGTGAGGAACATGAATGTAATAAACTAGAAATAAAGAAAATAATATAGTAAATGTGCCTTAAAATATAAATAAGATAATATGATTGGTTTGGGCCTAACACAGGCTATATATAAAAGGGGCTAGTATGATCATACGTGAGTTGCATGATCTGCTGGCAATCACAGGCTATACTAAATCATGGACTAGTAACACGTATATCACATTGCACGGTCTATAATATCATGTACTATGATCTCGGTCTATATAATCACTAAGATTTTACGGTAATTACTGAGTAATCATGAAGCATGACACGATAATCACTGAGTAATCACAACAATAATATCTCATAACCAAGATTCAAGTATACCAATCTGTGTAAATATTGCATCAGGAATCAAATATCTCAATACTAAATGCATGAAACATAAATACTATCAAATAAGAAAACTATCAAAGAATGTACTCGCCTGTGGTCCTGAGCAACAAGTATGACTCGGTATCCGAGCTGGTGTCATACAAACCTATATATGAATGAAATGTCAATTCGGTGTAAAGAAGTGATAATGAACTAAAATGCACTAATATAACTTTATAGGTCAATACTAGGTCATACTAGTTAAACTAGGTCAAACTAGGTTTTCACTTTCATTCTAGGCCCAATTCTAGCTTCTAGGTTGATCACCAGGGTAACTAGTCGTTAGTAGGTCATACCTAGATTCTAGTTTCAACATCGTGGGATATTAGCAAAACCAATTACTAACACCAGGGTATCTACATATACTAGTTAATACTACGAGGTATAACTATCTTAGAAATAGTTTAATATCAATACTTATTATCTTAACCTATAATATTTACCTTAGTTACATAATTACCTTAGGATTAGTTAACCTTCTAACTCAAATCCCTTATTTAACACTTATCTATATTTTCACATACCATAACCAAACTTAACACTCCATCTCATACCTTGGTATTTAATCCAATACCTTCTATCACTAATACTTTAACATTCATAGATACTATGTATCATGGATACCCATCCTTCATCACTAAGTGTGTCAACTAAAATTCTAATACATTCTCATACTTGCTCAACCATTTCCATGTACTGCTGCAACCCACCACTTGGTTCAAACCATATTACCCTGCCTATACTCTGTCATGTCCCGATCTCCCAGTGGAATCGGTCGTCCCCGCTAGATGTCACATCCCGATTTCGTAAAATCGAAAGTCGTCCCCCGGGCGTGACGTCATGCGGGCCTAGGTTGCGCACCGCACAAGGCTAAGGTATTTTTCGCATAGCGAGCACATATTCAGAGTACGCAGATAAATTGAAACACATATTTGAAACATGAAAAAGTTCTCTTTTTATTGATAATATGAACATCTATTACAAACTCTTGAATGAGTCATATGGGTTGCCGCACGGGCTTACAAAATATTGACACAAAATAAAATAGCACTCCTGTACATTACATCCTTTACTAAACTACAAAATATAAAGACCTCCTGGTGGAATGATGGCCTTTCCATGGAGCTGCATTTGAGTCCTTGAGTAGCTAGCTCCTTTCTTCTTCAGAATACTTCAAAAGGTGGCACGAATCAAGGCATCCCTACAGCTGGACTGGATTAGGGGGATTGGCTTCTGCTCCTCGCTCGGCTCTCCTTAGTGCGGGGAACCTGTTTCAACGAGGGTCAGTACATCGAAATATACTGGTGAAGGCAAGCTAACCCAACTATACCAATCAACACGTTGTTTAGATGAAGCATGCATATTTATTTGTAGTCTTTCTATTTTGCCTTAGTTTATTTTACAAGCAAGTAGTATATATAGAAACTACTGAAATGAACTTGCCACCGTTCGGTGACATTTACCTGCCCGTCTGAACCACCTGCACAATACTTACCATGTCCTTTCCTGCCACGAAGATACAAGTTAGTATGCATAGGTTTAAATATACGTAAGAATCACTGGCTTGATGCCATATTGGATGATATAGTCTATGGACGAGGATGGTATGCAACGAAGCACTGAAGGTGCTGCATAATCCTTTACGGAACATGAGACTATCATGAAGTTCCGTCCGGATCGGGTCAGTGCCAGTGCCCCAGCAACCGTCCATAGGAACCTGAAGGCCTTGTGCACAAGTTGTCCGTGATCAACGGCGTTTATACGAAGTTATCAATTCATGCAAAATTTTGAGGCAACATGAGTACAAAACTGGTGGCATTGCATGAATTATTTTGTATAGTCTTCCTGAACAATTTATTATATTATAGGGATGATTTTTATACATAGCACAATCTAAAGAAGAAGTATACATCTAACTTGTAATTTATGCATATGATGAACATTATAAATGAACTAGCATGCAATAAGGTAACCATTCACAAGTTTTATTTGACAAGCATAATGATCCAAGTCTATTCCTTTTTTATCTTGACATCTTTTAGTTATTTTTTGGTATCATTTGATCGGGGCAAGCAAGAATACAAGATTTTAGATGTGAAGACTGGAAGAAGGGCCAACTGAATCGAATATTAGCCACTCACTTAGTTGGTTGGAAAAGAGAAGGAAAGAGGTGCTTTAGGACTCCGCTCTAGCGTCGCCTACTATTCGTTCACCTGCATTGCTATGAAGAGCTGATCAATAACTCTTCCATTCTTTCCAATATTGAAATTAAAGTACAGTTCAATAAATGAAAATAATGAAATCCATCGAAACCATTCAGGAAAACGCAAGCAAATCTGAAAACCAACTCAAAGTACGAAAGCAACAAGCGACAGTGAAAACTGAGGCAACAATAGATGCAGCAGAGAGGTCCCTCCTGACTCTGCCGCTAAGTCGATCCTGGGGGCACGGTCCAATGAATATGGTAATCGATTCCGAAGAAGCAAATCTATAACGAGGATGAGTTCTCGTTTCAATCTATCCCGACCGAATGATACCGTCTTGTATTTCTTAGCCGCACTTCCCGAATAGGGGGAACGGGGCACTACATCCTACCCAACTAAATAGAAGTTTTGTCCCAAAACTTAGGAATAGAACCTACCACTAGGAAACAATGAAGGAAACATATCCCTCATCTCAGATTCAAGCTCCCAAGTAGATTCTTGAACCGAGTGATTTCGCCAAAGCACGCGCACAAGAGGAACCGAACGACTCCGAAGTAGCTTTTCTTTTCGATCTAAAATTTGCACAGGTTGTTCGACATATGTCAAGTCTACCTTAAGATTCAGTTAATCTAGATCTACCACATGACTCGGGTCAGACACATACTTCCTAAATTGTGAAACATGGAAAATATCTTGCACTTCAGATAGGGATGGCGGTAGAGCAATCTGATATGCATCTGAGGTAACTCGCTTTAGTATCTCGAACAGACCGACAAATCTTGGACTTAGCTTTCCATTTGCTCTGAATCTGGTGACTCCTCGCATGGGCAAAACTTTGAGAAATACACGCTCTCCTTCTAAAACTCAAGTGGCTGTCGATGTGTATCAGCGTAGCTCTTTTGGCGACTCTGAGCTACCTTTAGTCTTTCCCGAATCAAGCGAATCTTTTGGATGGTCAGTTCCACAAGCTCAGGGCCAAGGATCTGCCGTTCTCCAACTTCGTCCCAATAGATCGGGGATCTGCACTTTTGCCCATACAATGCCTCATACGGCGCCATCTGAATGCTGGATTGGAAGCTATTGTTGTATGCAAATTCAGCTAACGGTAGATGCAGGTCCCAACTCATCTTCAAGTCCAAGGCTCAGAGTCGTAGCATTCGTCGAGCAGATTTCGCAGAAATAACCATGAAAGCCCTGGTAGCATCAGTTGCTGGACTACTAGTGTAGCAGAATTCGGCTTCTCCAGGCAGGCGAAAGACGACTCAGTTTTCTGCATATTCAATAGTTGTCGAGCAGGCGCCAAGCCAATCCATTCCCAAAATGATATTATAGTCCCTAACATATAGAACTAAAACATCAAGCGATAGCTTTCTTCCTCCAATATAGACGTAACCACCTTGGCATACTTAACGGACAGGTATTTTCGTGCCAGAGGGGGTGCTAACACTTAGGTCTAGATACAACGGAGTCATTTCTATATTGTTTTCCACGACAAAATTTATGGAAATAAAACTATGCATTGCACCAGAATCAAATAGCACACGAGCAGGTATGTTATTAAAAAGCAAAGTACCTGACACGATGGTATTTGAGGCCAAAGCTTCATCTCGTGTCATGGTGTAGACCCTACCTTGAGCTTAGCGACGCACTTGCTGAAGCGCAGCTCGATTGGCCTGGGTTGCAGCAGCCTGATTAGGTTGTTGAGTGCGACGATTGTGGCTGCTCAAAGGGTAGTCTTCTATCCAAGCCAACACAATGAACTAGCTATATGCAGTGCGGTCCCCGAGTATCTCAGGATCGACAGCTGTTGGTCCAGCATACCAATGACTCTTTATCTGATGCTAATAGCAGCTGTGACTCATGGTTGCTTTCCACTATCTTTGTAGCAGCCGTGACACATGCAGTTCAGTTCTCCACTAATAGCTATTATCCGACCGATACGAATGCATGGAAACACTGTCAAATAAACTTTAGGATGCAGACGAGAAAAACCATCAGACTACATTCTTGTTGCGGGGGAAAGCCGCCTTATCTTTGAACATATTCAGGCACACGATATGGTTCTCTCGGAGCATAGGCAATAGTGAACATGTTCATGCAAATACATACTCTTAGACAAGCATTTTAGGATTCTTAGTTAAGCAGATATGTTCGTTTCAAAGATAAGCTAGGTGAGTTCGTTAATTAACATGCAAGGCAGGTTCCATCATTTTCCTATGAAAACATTGCAAGCAAAAACTCAGATTTTTATTAAGGCGTGCAAGAATCAGAGAACGAAGTTTTGCCTACTCACCTTGATATATAATGCCGGCGCAGAGCGGGGCATTACATACCTACCCACCAAGAAAAAGTTTTGTCCTCGAAACTTCAAGGATAAACTTTTCGATATTCTGAGCAGCGATAGTCCTCATCCCTCACCGTAATCAATCGAAACAATCAAGCAAATCAAGTCCAGAAAACATTTGTACTTTGAGAATATCAATGGACTTATTATATGGAACGCTCTATTGCAATACCATATCGATAATATCTCAGAGTCATAGCAACGAAAATTAGACCAAGAGATCGATTCCGCTCTGATACCATTATGTCATGCCCTGATTCCGTGAAATCGATAGTCGTCCCCCGGGCGTGACGTTGTGCGGGCCTAGGTTGCGCATTGCACAAGGCTAAGGTATTTTTCGTATAGCGAGTACATATTCAGAGTACGAAGATAAATTGAAACACAGATTTATAACATGGAAAAGTTTTCTTTTTATTGATAATATGAACATCTATTACAAACTCTTGAACGAGTCATAAGGGTTGCCGCACGGGCTTACAAAATATTGACACAAAATGAGATAGCAGTCATGTACATTACATCCTTTACTAAACTACAAAATGTAAAGACCTCCTGGTGGAATGATGGCCTTTCCACGGAGCTGCATTTGAGTCCTTGAGTAGCTAGCTCCTTTCTTCTTCAGAATACTTTAAAAGGTGGCACGAATTAAGGCGTGCCTACAGCTGAACTGGATTGGGGGGATTGGCTTCTGCTCCTTGCTCGAAAATCCTTAGTGTGGGGAACCTGTTTCAACGAGGGTCAGTACATCAAAACGTATTGGTGAAGGCAAGCTAACCCAACTATACCAATCAACACGTTGTTTAGATGAAGCATGCATATTTATTTGTGGCCTTTCTATCTTTTCTTAGTTTATTTTACAAGCAAGCAGTATATATAGAAACTACTGAAATAAACTTGCCACCGTTCGATGATATTTACCTGCCCGTCTGAACCACTTGCATAATACTTACCATGTCCTTCCCTGCCACGAAGATATAAGTTAGCATGCACTGGTTTAAATATACGTGGCGATCACTGGCTTGATGCCATATTGGACGATATAGTCTATGGACGAGGATGGTATGCAACGAAGCACTGAAGGCACTGCATAATCGTGTCCGGAATATGAGACTATCATGAAGTTCCGTCTGGATCGGATCGGTGCTAGTGTCCGAGCAACCGTCCACAGGAACCCGAAGGCCTTGTGCACAAGTTGTCCGTGATCAACGGCGTTTATACTAAGTTATCAATTCATGCAAAATTTGAGGCAACATGAGTACAAAACTGGTGGCATTGCATGAATTATGTTGCATAGTCTTCCTGAACATATTATTGTATTATAGGAATAAGTTCTATACATAGCACAATCTAAAGAAGAAGTATACATCTAACTTATAATTTATGCATATGATAAACATTATAAATGAACTAGCATGCAATAAGGTAACCGTTCACAAGTTTCATTTGACAAGCATAATGATCCAAGTCTATTCCTTTTTTATCTTGACATCTTTTAGTTATTACTTTGTATTGTTTTTCGGGACAAGCAAGAATACAAGATTTTTGATGTGAAGACTAGAAGAAGGGCCAACTGAATCGAATATAAGCCACTCACTTAGTTGGTTGGAAGGGAGAAGGAAAGAGGTGCTCTAGGACTCCGCTCTAGCGTCGCCTACTGTTCGTTCACCTGCATTGCCATGAACAACTGATCAATAAATCTTCCATTCTTTCTAATATTAAAATTAAGGTGTAGTTCAACGAACGAAAATAATAAAATCCATCGAAATCGTTCTGAAAACTAACTCAAAGTACGAAAGCAACAAGCGACAGAAAAAACTGAGGTAACAAAAGATACAACGGAGAGGTCCCTCCTGACTCTGCCGCTAAGTCGATCCTGGGGGCATGGTCCACTGAATATAGGAATCAATTTCGAAGAAGAAATCCATAACGAGGATGAGTTCTTGTTTCAATCTATCCCGATCGAACGATACTGTCTTATATTTCTTAGCCGCGCTCCCCGAATAGGGGGAACGAGGCACCACACTAAATGCGAATCACCGCACCAGCGCTCCGGTAGGACGATTGTTTCTATCGGGAAGTGATGTCGAGCGATCCTGGAGTTACGCCCGCGCAAGGCAAATACCGAAACGGCCGTTGATAACTAGTTTACCAAGTCGATATAGCGGAAACATAGAATAAACACAATTTTGAATACAAAACAACTCTTTATTGATAATGAATAAGATTACAAGCGGCACTAGGCCAAGATTACAAGTCGTTCAAGCTCTCTCTCTCTAAGAATAAAGACGTGTCAAACGGCTAACAACTTGGGATGATACATAGGCGATATTCTAACATTATGTCCTGTATATGTGCGTCATCTGCGGATGCAACCTTCAATACTCCAGAGCAAACTCTACGTCTTAGCGCGCACGAGGGGATATTCTGCACCGAACGAGGTTCTCCCGCACCCCGCAAGCAATCTGGTGGGTTATCAGTACATGAATGCACAGTTGGGGAGGCTTTTCGCCCGCTCGACAAATCCAACATGTTATATTAGTTTCGTATACCAACTATTAAGTTGTCTTGCTATTCTTGCCTTAGGATCAATTTTATGTATAAGATACAAAGCCTATCTCGTGTGGCAGTACGCCGTACGATATAAAAAAAAGACGGCCATACTTACCAACTTTCCATTTGTCCTTCCCTGTCCAAGTATAAAACTAAGTTAAACTAAGCACGAATATAGATATATAGAAATCCCAAGATCGCATAACGAACACATGTATGCTACGAATGTATTTCTAAACCAAGTGCACGATATACACAGTTTGCAATACTCTTATCATTTTGTGACTCAGGTTGTGCAGATTACTCAAATGTCTTATACTCATTTTACACTGGCATATTATACTTGTATAGGCATATTTTACTCAGACTACTTAAATGTGTTTCAAACTTCAGGTTACTTTATATCCGTTACTTGCCACAAGTTCTTACGAGTCCATACGTGGGTTGCCGCTACGTATGTAATATACTAATGATACAAACTTGGTCTTATGACCAGACGAGCCACCATGGACAAGGTATAGTCTTAGTATAAGAATGGAATACAACGAAGGTAGCAAGCCTCGCTACACGCCTTTCCGTCCGAAGCAAACGACTATCTGAAATGTTCTTGACCTGTTCAGATTGGCCCCGCGTACGACCAACGTACGCTCCGCAAGAACCAGAAGCCTATGCACAGGTTGTCCATGACCATTGACCATCAACACTAAACTTTTATTATATGCAATATCTTAAGACCTTGAATGGACATAGCTACTTGACACAGTGATTATGCATTTTACTCGTTCAAAGATCTCATGATCTGGTGTGTTTCTATTTCCATGCACCATTTATGCTGATGGTTTACTACTTATTATAGCCCCCATTTTGGGTATTGCCTTGGCGACCCAATGGTCCCGAAGACTTTCTATTATTTAGCTTGGAATGACTATTTTGATAGTCTTCTGCCACAGATAAGTTAACCAGAATCTATTTTGTGCTTCTGTACCGAGGCTGTATCTATGTGATGAGCATTTCAAGATATATGTAGCAATGTACTTCAAAGAAAATATAAGGAACAAAAGTAACATTACGAGGTAAAGTTATAAGAACTGTAAAGCGAGCCTGCCATTTCGTTCAACAGATCTACTTTTATGTTCTATGGAAAGATATATCAGATGGGATTATTCGTTTTGCTAGATTTATTGAATTCTTTATTAGCATGCAAGGGGTGATTCGTCTAGCGACTAGCATATATCAACCATATTTTAAGTGTGCTGGCTAAGCAAAGACAAGTTCATCGTAGCCACCCACCTTAGCGATGATTCGCCTCGGTCGAGCAAAACTCTAAGCGAGCCTCTGAAATTCTAAGTCTGAAATCCATAAGGGCTAAGTCTGGAATTCCTTTGCCTCAAGCAAGTCTTCTCGGTGAGCAAAGTGGGTTGGGTCATCGTACTAGTGCCGTTTGAATTGACTATTCGCATAGATGTGGAGCGGGTCGTTACATTATACACCACTCAAAATAAGTCTCGTCTTCGAGACTTCCTGAGCACAAATTTTTCTATCGCAGACTATGGAATCTAACTCAACCATATCTATCTGTATTATTAGATCCGTCTGAACATAATTTTCTACTCGCTTCTCATTTTGTGTCACATGCGTGCGGGGTCTGCCTCCCTGAATGACTCTATCATTCGATCCAACTTTTGACTCGGTCTATACTGCGATTTAGTGCAAAACATATATCACTTAACGCGGAGTATGTTATACTCCATCACAAATGATGATCTTGGGCTGAGGCAATCTTACTTCAGTTGCTATACTCGTCCATGCGAATCCGAATATATTTATTTGCAGCTGCATTCGAGTTATGCATATTGCTAAGTCTGGATCGTACCCATATTCAAGGTGTCCCCCAAATATGTGTATTTCAACAAACTTAGTGACAGCTAAGTCGGACAAGTTACTCATAAAAATCATTCGAATTGTCGATTATTTCGCTACTAGAATAACCGAACTCTGGTTCATTTTAGTTATCGTCTACTCCAATATCACCCAAATTCAAGTATTGCATTACTAGCAATGCCCCTCTTCCAAGCAACGATTTAACTTGTTATGCCAACTTATCTCGAATATCAACAATTCCAATCCTAAGAGTTCTGTCCGATAATTCTTTAATACCGTCTAATTCCTCACCATCGCATAACTTATCCAACTAAACCAATTATCACTCAAGTCCTATCTTCCATTGCGTTCGTTTCAATCCCAACATCGCTAGCATACACTTCCAGTTCCAAGTCCTAACTCTAAGTCTCGTTGTCCCAGTTCTATCATTTTCCCGAACGATACCCTGAAGTCAGCCACTCTAGTTTAACTCAAGGCATTGGGTTGTCTGCCTAGCCATTAGGTCATCTCATAAGGTCATAGGTACATTTTAAGCTCATGATTCTTATCGAGCAAATTCGTTGCACGATACTCGATCCAAATTCCTAAGGTCAAACCATTGTTCTTTCGTACGAGATATTCTACCTAAGCTTATTTCACTCAGATTTTTAAACATCGAGCACAGATTATTCTATCCACATTAACACGTTTATTTACATAGGTACCTGGTTCGTTAGCAAAATTGTTCCTAAGACATGTTTGTTCAATCAAATCTACGACATATCCACATCGTATGTTCAATCCATCGATTTACATAGTCTATCTCCTCCATTACATTTGATAGAATCTACCTATCCATCCTTTTCTAAGCCTAGACTACTAAGTCACGATCCTATTCTAAATCATCGATGTATATCATAAACTCTAAGTCATCCAACATGATCTACATATCCGGTTATGAAACCATCCAACATATCTTACTTCACTGTCACGCCCCAGTCCCAAAATACGTAGGACTAGGACACGTAAGCATGCCAGCCGTATGAATATGGCACTCCAATATATGGAAACCATAACACACGTACGCTGTAATATGAATAACAATTCACAAGTGGTATATATATATGTCACTGGGCATAACTAATTCTCACCCACAGAAATTAAATGAATAAATGACCAGTATCTATGAAACTAGAACTCAGTATAAAGTATCTAAAGATGACAGTCGGATGGAAACAAATCCACTGCCGAACTAGAATAGAGAATGAATAAGATAAATACAATATAAGTACCATACTATCAACCACTGAGACTCAAAAAGATGACCTGCTCGGAATATAAGTAACCAGTCCGGATCTGCGCTCCGGCGAATACTCATGAACATCTACACCTGGAAAGGGACCAGGTTCTCAGAGGGACATAACAAGATACATAAAAGCATGCCATAAAGTAAATACTATAAAAACTCAAGGGTGACCTAACCATCTAAGTAAAATGCAACTTGAGGACAACTTGGGTATATGGGAAAGTGTAGGCTAGACATATGCTGACGTAATTCACTAATCATGACAACTGGCTAGTATATGCCACATATGCCCCCAATACAAGGGCGCAATGTAATATAATAACGTCCTACCGCTCCGAGGAACGGGGAATCTGTATAGTATATAACGTCCATATCGCTCCGAAGAACGTGGAATCTGTATAGTATATAACGTCCATATCGCTCCATTGAGCGTGGAATCTGCAAAAAAGAAAGTGGGTGTCCCATACGCCTATTAGTAGTCCTCCCCGCCTAATGATCTAAGCATGTTGTATCCACAACACGCTTCAGCTACTATGCCTCAGCGTCGTAACTCTGGCTCATAGACTATCGTTAGAACAATAGCCCAACCTTACAACCAAACAAGGACAAGGATGGGACCATCGTACCATACTAGTCTATGCTCCGCCTACTAATAACTGCTAGGTCTTCTAACATGCATCACTATTAGCAGTTATACCCTATCCGTCGCACGACTTACACGTACAAGTGGCCAACCGCATACGCAAGTCCGTGCCCTACATGAGACTCACAACACGTGTAAGAACTGTGTCAAGGATTGGGAGTCATTTCGATAACTCCACAACTCTAGGTGGGTCTACTAGACACTAGGTCAGACACACGTCCTAATGTCAACGCATTCGTTGACTGCACCCGAGTCTCTCTCGGACGTACACAGTTATAATAGCTAAAATAATAACCAGGCAGCTAAATAATAACTGAGATTTAAACAGTACAACAAAGACAAGGTATACTTGCCTGGCAAGCGGCTATGTAGTCCCAATAACCTGCTCCTGAAGTCGCACAGAACGATCCAATGGTCCTCGGGGTCAACGTGCACATGCACGAGAATCGGGGGTATCTGCTACGGGTTGTCTGGCAAGAGTGACGAGTCTTTGATGTCGACGATGACGAGGTTTATGATGATGTTAGGGGTTGCTAAGGGTGATAATGACTATGGTGATTAGGTGATAAGGTGAGGAGGATGCTGTAGATGGTAGCTGGGATGATGGTGATTATGCTAATTACGAAGATGAAGACAATGATGAGATGATGATGATGACGATAATGAGATGATAATGATTACATGGATAAGGATGATAGGGATGATGATAATGTTGACGATCATGATGATGGGGATAATGACGATGTCGGCGACGATGGCGGTGGTGATGACGATGATAACGACGATGACTATGGAGGTGATGATGACGACGAGAACGATAACGTGGATAATGGTGATGACAAGGACGATGATGATGATTGCTAGGATGATAATGACGAGGACGATGATGTGGGCGTTGGTGTGTATGATGGTGGTGACGAGAATGATGATGTTTGTAATGGTGGTGGTGTTGATAATGTAGGTGGTGGTGTTGATAATGTAGGTGTTGGTGACTGAACTTCGGCCAGGGTTCCGGCCAAGGAGAAGGAGCTCAGGCCAGGGAAGGGAAGGTGACAGGGAGGAGGAAGGAGGAGAAGAGAGGGAGAGGAGTCGACTGGTGGTCAAGGGGTCGGCTTTAGGCGCGTGCGATGGTTGTCGACGAGCAGACAGTGGCTCGTGCAGGCGACGGGTGGTTGTCATACAGGCGGGTGCGAAGTCGGGGATGGCAGCAGATAAGTTGGGAAGAGAAAGGAGAGGCGGGGGTGGTGTCTTGCTCGGGCCCTGGTGGTGACGGGCTGCTCCGTCGAGGGGCTGGGGTGCAGCGGCATCGGAATCGGGGGTCGATGGAGTCTCGGGCTCCGGCAGCGGGAGGAAGAGGTAAAAGGTGAAGATGGAAGAGGACGGACTCGGGGTCGTAATTCGGCGAGGTCTCGGCTAGGCGAGTGTAGGCGGAAGAGGGGTTGTGGTGGTGGCGGTCTGAGGTGGTGGTGGCTAGGTGCAGGCGGAGCTCTGGCTCAGACGGGTTCGAGGGAGGATGGAGAGGGTGGCCACTCGGTGTCGAGGACTGTACAGGCGGAGGATGGCGGCGTTCAGGGTGGAGGGCTCGGTGGGCTGTGGTCGAGGTATCGAAGACGGCCGGGGAGACACGGTGGATGGCCAGAGGGGGAGGTTGAAGGTGACTAGGGTCGGCTGGGTAGTTATTTTAGGTTTAGGTATTTTGCGGAAATAAGGAACATGTGATATATTTATATATAAAATTTTGGTTTGGGTTGACCTAGGAATAGTTTGACTTGGTCAACTTCCTCTTGGGTTGGGCCTTGGGCTCACATGAGGATGTTTGGGAGGCCATAATTGCATTGTTTAAATGCAAGGATTGGTTTAAAATAAAGGGGCGATGTTGCGCGTTGCACATTCCAAAAAATTATGAAAAATTTTCCTATGAAGGAAAAAGTTGGATTTCTTCTTGTATTATCCAATAGTATGGACACCTCAATGCACTTTTACATAAAAGCGCCCAACAATTGGGTAAATTGCACAAAGATGGAAATTGGGTTTAAATTAATTAATTTACCGAGCAAGGTGTTCTGGAATTAATTAGAAGTACATGAGAATAAAATTAGGTGGGACACAAGTGTCATGGACATAGAGAATTTAGTGTAGAATATTATTGTAAATTACATTTTATGAAACGGGTCGAGATTGTGTCTCCAATTTCAATTGGAACGCACAGGGGTACAAGGTCATATTTATTTAGAATAAATTACAAACGTCCGCGATGAATGTGGTGCGACTAAAACGTAGCATAAGAGAGCATAATTATAAGTTACACAAAGGTCAGGATGGTAGGCAGGCATATCTAGGACAAGGTTGTGAAATTTTTAGATAGACAATGGCTAGCAAGGTGCTCCAATTATCGAAGCAACGGTAAGGTGCACTATGTGATATTAATCCCGTATAATTAAATCAAATGTCGTGTTCTATTTCTAATTGGGTTCAACTAGCCCTAGTTTTACTATCTAAGCCAAGTAGGTCTAATTTTGGGTGAGGGGGTTTACATTCACATTCTAGACTGACACTTTCTAAAAAATACTTAGATTTATTTGTATCCTAAAACTCGTCTTATCGTGTCGAACCATAACTCAAGATGATCCTTTAATTATCACACTCCGGTCATTCGCAAGTTCAATCATCCCCGTTGGACGTAAAATCACCACGCCAACGCTCCCACGGGATAATCATCCTAATTCGGGCGTGACGGATGTACGAGCATAAAGCTACGCTCGCACAAGATAAGAACATCGAACAATATGGTTATCACCAAAATAATTGAGACACCTTATCATTTTACTTTGCTTTATCCAAGTTATATATACTTATCCATCAAGTCATATCCGTTCATGCCGTGATTATAATTTGCCTAGCAAAATTATCCAACTTCAACGTTTTGGTTTGGTAAATCCACAGTCTACTTCTAGCATTCCTCAAATAACTAAGTTTCAAATCCCAAACCCAAGTCTATTCACTTTCGATACATTCTATTTTATCGAGTTCATTTGTAAAATCTTCGAACATGTCCCTGCGAGTTCAATCATCCCCGCCGAATATGAAATCACCACGCCAACACTCCCGCAGAATAATCGATCTCGTTTGGGCCTGATGTCGAGTGTTACCTTTGAACTTGACACAAGATCGTTCGTCCAAGTCAAGATTAAATCCGTTACATCCCACCTTAATCATTGAACCAAGATTTTCTAACTTGCATCAATCCATGCTATCTTCCAACCATTGATATGATATAAAGGCTCCCAAATTTGAAACTGTAGCATTCGTACTTAAACCGAACTCTATCGAGTGATATCCTACTAAAATCTAAAAAAATTTATGCACGCTATCATTCTTTCGTTCCATATTCTAATTGCACTAACTCTGATCGCATCCCCGATTATTCCATCTTAACTCAAGGTTTAATTCATTTGATTCAATTTAAAATCGCTCGTACGATCCACTAAGTTTTCTCGACCATGATATCAATTCCAAGTACTCTTTTAGTCCTATTCGATGTAAGCCTTATCCCATGTTCAACTCATTCTAACTTGTTCGAATCAAATCATGCATGATTCCTTCGAATTCGCTTACTTGCTAGGCATTATTTATGCTAAGGTTTCGCATAATTACGTCGCTTGCTACTAGACCCATTTAATACTCTGAAACCTATAATTCATTCAAATATTTCTAAGTCAACCAATACACTACTCAGGATTCGAGCTATGTCTATGAATCTTTATAACTCATTATATCCTCAATTCGCATATTCGAACCTGGGACAATCGTATACACCACTCAATAATTGAGTCATCTTATTAACTCTTGAATTGCGTTCCCATCGTTCACTCATATATCCAATTGGTTCCTTAGAACTCCAGCACGGTCCCTATTTACTGCCTTAACGATCTTAGTCTCGTATGTACTTCTATCGATAGTCCTCCATACAAACTATGTTCTGAATCGTAACTTATCGCTACGAAGAACCGTTTAACTATATCTCAAAAATCCAAACACGATTTCTATTATTCGCCTTAGTGGTACCCCGATAATGTTTCTATCGATTTTTCTTCTAAGTCCAACTTTATTCTTATTCGAATGATACCCAAATCTTGCTTGCAACTCACTAGCACCAAAGGGTCTTGGCGTATGGTACTGAACACAACTTAGCCAAAAAGCTGTGTGTATAGGCAACTGTCCGAACGATATTCTGTTTCGCATACTAACCCGCTTGGTGTTCTCGTATAGGCATTCAGTTTCACATATAACTTGCATATTCTAACATAAGTCTATTCCCGCAAAGTCTGACACAGATTGGCACAAAGGCCTTCGTATTAAAATTTTGTATAAGCAATCATATCATTCACATGCACCTTTCGAAAATATTTAGACTCATTGTAAGGAACATCCCGTTGGAACTTTGAGAGAGAGCGTCTGTAACATAACCCACGAACGAGCTTTGGAAACTTAGAGAAACGATATAAAGTCTAATGACGTAAAGCCATGCTCTGATACCAATATGTGATGACCCGATCTCCCACTAGATGCGAATCACCGCGCCAGCTCTCCTGCGGGAAGATCGTTTCCATCGGGACGTGATGCCATGCGAGCCTGGAGTTGTGCCAGCGCAAGGAAAATACCGAAACGGCCGTTGATAACTAGTTCACCAAGTCGATATAGCAAAAACATAGAATAAACACAAGTATGAATACAAAACAACTCTTAATTGATAATAAATAAGTTTACAAGCGGCGCTAGGCCAAAATTACAAGTCGCTAAAGCTCTCTCTCTCTAAGAATAAAGACGTGCCAAACGGCTAACAACTTGGGATGATACATAGGCGATGTTCCAATATTATGTCCTATATATGTGCTTCAGCTCCGGACGTAACACTCCAAGGCTCCAGAGCGAACTCTACGTCTTAGCGCGCACGAGGGGATATTCTGCACGGAATGAGGTTCTCCCGCACCTTTCAAGCAATCTGGTGGGTTATCTGTACATGAATGCACTAGTGGGGAGGCTTATCGCCGGCTCGACAAATCCAACACGTTATATTAGTTTCGTGCACCAACTATTAAGTTATCTTGCTATTCTTGCCTTAGGATCAATTTTATGCATAAGATACAAATCCTATCTAGTGTGGAAGTACGTCGTACGATATAAAAGAAATACGACATTACTTACCAACTTTCCATTTGTCCTTCCCTATCCAAGTATAAAACCAAGTTAAACCAAGCACGAATATAGATATATAGAAATCCTAAAATCGTATAATGAATACATGTATGCTACGGACGTGTTTCTAAACCAAGTGCATGATATACGCAGTTTGCTATACACTTATCATTTTGTGACTCAGGTTGTGCAGATTACTCAGATGTCTTATACTCATTTTACACCAATATGTTATACTTGTATATGCATGTTTTACTCAGACTACTCAAATGTGTTTCAAACTTCAGGTTACTATATATCCGTTACTTGCCACAAGTTCCTACGAGCCCATACGCCGGTTGCCGCTACGTATGCAATACACTAATGATACAAACTTGGTCTTATGAACTGACGAGCCACCATGGACAAGGTATAGTCTCGGTACGGGAATGGAATGCAACATAGGTAGCGAGCCTCGCTACACGCCTTCCCTTCCGAAGCAAACGACTATCTAAAATATTCTTGATCGGTTCGGATCGGCCCAAGCACGACCAGCATACCGTCTGCAGGAACCTGAAGCTTGTGCACAGGTTGTCTATGACCATTGACCATCAATACTAAACTTTTATTATATGCAACATCTTAAGACCTTGAATGAACATAGCTACTTGACACAGTGATTATGCATTTTACTCGTTCAGAGATCTCATGATCTGGTGTGTTTCTATTTCCATGCACCGTTTATGCTGTCGATTTACAACTTATTGCAGCTCCCATTTTGGGCGCCTTGGTGACCCAACGGTCCCGAAGACTTTCTATGTTTGTATTATTTGGCTTGGAACGACTATTTTAATAGACTTCTGCCACAGATAAGTTAACCAGAATCTATGTTGTGCTTCTATACCAAGGCCGTATCTATGTGATAAGCATTTTAAGACATATGGAGCAATGTACTTCAATGAACATATAAGAAACAAAAGTAACATTACAAGGTAAAGTTATAAGAACTTTAAAGCGATTCTACCATTCCGTTCAACCGATCTACTTCTATATTTTATGCAAAGCTATATCAGATAAGATTATTCCCTTAGCTAGATGTGTTGAATTCTTTATTAGCATATAAGGGATAATTCGTCTAGCGATTAGCATATATCAACCATATTTTAAGTGCGCTGGCTAAGCAAAGACAAGTTTATCGTAGCCACCCACCTTACCAATTAATCGCCTCGGTCGAGCGATACTATGAGCGAGCCTCTGAAAGTCTAAGTCTGAATTCCATAAGGGCCAAGTCTGGAATTCTTTTGCCTCAAGCAAGTCTTCTCGTTGAGCAAAGCGGGTCGGGTCATCATACTTGTACCTTTTGAATCGGCTATCCGTATAGATATGGAGTGGGTCGTTACATACCCCATGCTCAATTACCAGTGACTGAGCCTATAAGTTCCTAGTTCTCCCTCTTAGCTTGCAACCACCCATAGTGGACTTCCGACCAAAGCTCCAAATTCCTTTACCTGAGCATCACCATCACACCAATACCACAGCCACAGTAATACCACCACTTTAACAATAATAACTACAACAACCATATCAAACCCAGTATAGGCAGTAGGTATCCCCCCCTCATATTATACTGCTACACAGTAAAAATCCCCAATTTATACTTTCTAATTTGGTACATTGCCTAGCTACCTGACCCAAGCTCTAAGCTCTGCCAATGCACTATCAAACTCTCATACTCAAACTAACTCGACCATCACCCCCCTCTGGCCTATAGGCTGTTGCTGCCTTCATTAATAGAAGCAACTATAGTTGTTGTTGCAACTGCTATTATCTGATACTTGAAATTGGACCCCATGACTCTGATACAATAGGTATCAGTTCTTCATTGATACTATACCCGAGCCCTCTATACCTTACTGCACCATACACAACAGACAACACACTCAACCATACATATCCCATCCTCTAACACACATTCACACTCTCATACACCTATATATTCTACTATATATATAACTAGCAACCTATATATATTTATATATTTATATATATTTATATAGATATATTTATAACACACACACACACACACACACACACACACACTATGAGCATTTACACAAACACTTGACATGGTATCGTGCGATACTCTATGATACGCACCTAAACCAAGTACCAAAACTCATAGTTCTCCACAATTACTTTCCACACATATCAATTACACCTATTCGTAACTAATGCAACTAGTTACAAATGAAATTAAAGAGTAATTACCCAAATCAGCCAAAATAAACCCTATATCATATCGTATCACAAAATACCATAATACGCTCTACTCGTATCCAATTATGGATATATATCTTGTCTCATATCATCAGTCTAAGTCTAATTAGATCTAATTGGTCTTATGATACACACTTGATGTATCATTCTCAAAATTCTCCCAAAATGGACACAAATTACCGTTAGGACACAAGCTTCTTGTCAATTCCTCTTTCTTCAAGTGCTCCTTGCTAACCAAGCTCTAATGTTCCTTAGATGATGTAATTAGAAGGGAATAAGAGTAAATTAGGGTGAATTTAGTGGAGGAATGAGTCAATTTGGGGAAGAACACATTTGGAGATCTCTAATGAAATAAACTAATGAGAGGGAAAAGAGAGAGAGAGAGAGAGAGAGAGAGAGAGAGAGAGAGAGTGAGAGAGACCCTTTTTATGTGGTCGGCCCCATTTTCCCTCTCCCAAGCAACTATATAATGTCTAATATACCCCTACTAGTTAGTTATGAGGTTTAATTAGGGAGGGCTATATTAGAAAACTTCTATTTTTTCATGAAACTAATCTAATCTCCTTAATTAATTAAGAGAATGGGTCTAAGGGGCCTACCCAATGTTAGGCTCAATGTGTCATGACAATCTAATTAGGTCCACTAATGACAAGTCCAAATAAATAAGCTAGCCCATAACTAATAAATAAATAGCACAAAATAATATAAATAATTAGTAGCACATTATACAAATATTAACCACTAAATAATAAATATGCTAAATAAAAAAATATCCTAATCTAGAAATATGGTAGTGATAAGTCTACCCTCCTAAAAAAAAATTTGTCCTCAAAATTTAAGAAAGAATTAATACTACAACAAGCAATCACAACAAGCAAGAAAGAACGATATCTCACGGCTCAAATAGATAAGGGTATCTCTCGCGCATCTCGACTTTTCTCTCCCAAGTAGACTCTCCCGGAGAGTGATGCCTCCACACGATGCATACCAAGAGAATCGTCTGGTTCTGCAGCACCTTCTTCCTGCGATCCAGTATCTTTACTGGCTGCTCTGGGTAACTTAGAGTCAGAACCACCTCGATCTCTGAGTGACCCAATACGTGACTAGGATCTGCTACGTACCGTCTCAACTGCGACACATGGAATAAATCATGCACTCCCTCTAGTGAAGGTTGCAAGTCTAGTATGTAGGCTACTGTACCGACCCTCGCAAGAATACCGAAGGGTCCGATGTGCCGTAGACTAAGCTTTTTGCCTCCACTAAAGTAAATCATGTCCCATGTCAGACAAATCCACAAGAACACCATATCGCCAATCTAGAACAAAATATAGCCTTAACACTCAACCTAAATAAAGGAATCACAAGCAATACAAACAAAATCTATACCTCAAACTCCGGTGGCTATTGGCCCAATGCCGCTGTCTGTCCTGTGCCACCTGAAGTCTATCTCTAATGAGCTTCACCATCTCAGATGCATCCACAATTATCTCTGGCCTAAACAAGACTCTTCCACCAACATTATCCTAAGATAAAGGAGTACGACATCTCTGTCCATATAAAGCCTCAAATGGTGACATCTCGATACTGTCCTGGCAACTGTTATTGTAAGCAAACTCTACCAGGTGAAGCTGATCCTCCCAAAAGCCTCTAAAATCCAAAACACAAGTGCGAAGCATATCCCCGCAAGTCTGAATAGTCCTCTCTGACTGTCCGTCTGTCTGGGGATGATATGAAGTACTAAACTTGAGCTAGGTGCCCAAGCTAGCCTACAAACTCCTCCAGAATTGGGATATGAAGCGACTTTCCCGATCCGATATGATGCTCACATGAACTCTATGGAATCTGAGAATTTGTCGCCCATATATCTCTACTAGCTTCTCCGTAGACGTACCCATTTTAAATTGGAAGAAGTGATCCGATTTGGTCAACCTGTATACGATGACCCAAATCGCATCTTTTCCTCCTTGAGAACGCAAAATTCCCGAAACAAAATCCATAGTAATATGCTCCCACTTCCACCCTGGAATAGATAAAGGCTGAAGTAATCCTCCTGGCCTCTATCTCTCTTTCTTTACCTACTGGCATACTAAACATATGGATACGAAGCGTGCCACTACCCACTTTATATAATAACACCATACATGCTCCCTCAGATCTCTATCCATCTTATTGGCCTCTGGATGTATAGATTACTGTAATCGATGCGCCTCCTAAAGAACCTTCTTACACAATATCCCACATGGCACACACAACCTGGTACAGTGCCGCATTGATCTATCCTCAGTAATAATGAAGTCCTCGGATTATTCCATCCGAACCTTTGCTCTGATACTCCTCAGAGACTCATAGTCATACTGCATAGCTCAGATCCTGTGCATCAGCTCAGACTATATCTGCAATCCCCATACCTATATCTCGACACCAGGTACCAGCATTTTAATATCCAAGCTATCAAGATCGGCCAATAAATGTATATCCGTAGTTAAGTACATGGCCACTGGATACCTACTTAAGGCATCAATGACTACATTGGCCTTCCATGGATGGTACTGTAATGATATATCGAAGTCTTTCATCAACTCTAACCACCATCGTTGTCTCATGTTTAGCTCTTTCTGTGTAAACACATACTTCCAGCTCTTGTGATCTATGAAGATTTTCACACGCTCTCCGTACAGATAGTGTTTCTACAACTTTAGAGCAAAAATGACCGCTGCCAACTTTAAATCGTGGGTAGGGTAATTCTTTTCATTTAGACGTAATTGCCTGGAAGTATAGGCAATCACATTCCCATTCTGCTGCAAGATACAACCCAAACCCTTCCCTGAGGCATCACTATAGATAGTGAATCCACCTAATCCTGATGGCAACGTCAATATTGGAGCTGTCATCAATCTTTTCTTCACCTACTCAAAAGCGGCATGACTCTCCTCTATCTAGACAAACTCTATATCCTTCCTAGTCAGCCTAGTCATCGACTATGCAATCCTGGACCTGTACAAACCTCCGGTAATAACCTACTAGCCCCAGAAAACTTCTGATCTCTACCAATTAGCTTGGAGTAGACTATGACTCCACTGCTAAAATTTTCTTCGGGTCCACTGAGATCCCATCACCTGTAATCACATGACCAAGGAATTCAACATTGTCATGGAAGAACTCATACTTTGAAAAAATTCCATAAAGCTTCTCCTTCCTGAGAGTCTCCAAAACTATCCTTAGGTGCTCCTCATGCTCCTCCGGGATCTTCGAATACACCAGAATATCATCAATAAATACCACCACAAACTTATCATGATACTGGTGGAACACCTTGTTCATCAGATTTATGAATACCGCTGGGGCATTGGTCAACCCAAACGACATCACCAAGAACTCAAACTGGCCATACCGAGTCCGAAAAGCTATCTTCAGAATGTCCTTATCACCCTCACATTTCCAATTAAGGGTAGTTTGGTAATTGACACGAGTATTTTAAATTTTAGGCTGTGTTATTTTTAAATATTATGCATGCATGATAATTAATTATTATATTATTTATTGATTGCTAGTTGTAGATTTATTTTAGAATTGTGTAGTGGACCTAACCTATTTTATTAGAGGTATGAACCAACATTTTAGATTGGTTTAGTTTGAGCCCATGAATTAGGCCCATGGATTAGGAGGTTGAATTAATTAGTGAAACCATTAGACTAGAACCTGTCACGCCCCGGTCCCGAGGGCCGCCCGACCACCGTTCCCCCGCCGGGACCGGACGTAAATCACGGCGCCTCGGCGCTCCCGACGGGGCACGTATGGCCGTTTATACTGGGACATGATGCTGTGCGAGCCTGGGATTGTGCTCGCATAAGGCAACATCGTTAAAGTTTGGCTATCATCGCATCAATCGAGTAGGCAGCGGAGGGACATTGTTGCAATGCAATACATTTATGCATCTGAGTATTCGGGGTAAATAGAAGGACTGGGTTCTCTGTTTACAAAGGCATCATTCCATATATTATTCCCCTCTATACGATAGCAAGCTCGAGGCAATCAAAGCCAGGTTCGGGGTCTTGGGGATGAGGCACGCCTATCGCTCCCTCGGACGATCTAGTACCTGCAAGCAAGTAAACTGTTGGTGGGTCAGCACTTTTATAAGTACTGGTAAGAATAAACAACTGAACAGAAGCAAACATTCAGTAAAACCAACACAAAGTAATCATGTTATAAAATATTATATTAATAATGATCTTTCTAGTTTTACCTATGTTCGTTACATGCAGCAGAAGAACGGAGTCATATTACTTTGTTTTTGGAAATATTTTTAAAAACAGAGTTTCATATTCGATATAAGCATGCAAGCAAGACAAGCCGATTGTTCTATTATCAGGGTGTGCGCAGCATGTCTCGTGAGCTATACTCAAAGAATCCAGGGACAAATGCATATCTAGACACAAATGCACATCCACGGGAAGTCCTCTATCCAAGCCAACACAATGAACTATCTTATATGTAGTGCGGTCCCCGAGTAACTCAGGATCGGCAACGATTGATCCCGCTAACCAATGACTCATTTATTTGATACTTTTGGCAGCTGTGACACATGGTTGCTTTTCACTATCTCTATAGCAGCCGTGTCACATGGTTCAGTTCTCCACCAATAGCCATTGTCCGACCAATACGAATCAATGAAATACTATCAAATAAACTCTAGGATGCAAACTAGACGAACCATCAGACCATATATCTTTGTTGCAGGACCAACCGCCTTATCTTTGAACACATTCAAGCACACGATATGGTTCTCTCAGAGCATAGGCGATAGTGGAACATGTTCATGCAAACACTTAGTCTTAGACAAGCGTTTTAGGGTCGCTTAGTTAAGTAGACAGATTCGTTTCAAAGACAAGCTAGGTGAGTTTACTTATTAGCATGCAAGGCAGGTTCTATCATTCTCTTATGAAAACAAGCATTCAAAAACTTAGATTCATTATTAAGGCATGCAAGAATCAGAGAACGAAGTTCTGCCCACTCACCTTGATATATAGTGCCGACGCAGAGCGGGGCACTACATACTTACCCACCAACAAAAAGTTTTGTCCTCAAAACTTCAAGGATAAATATCTCGATATCCCGAGCAGCGATAGTTCTTATCCCTCGCCGTACTCAATCGAAACAGTCAAATCCAGAAAATATTTGCATAACTTTGAGGATATCTATGGACTTATTGTATGGAATGCTCTATTGTAATACCATATCGTGAAAATCTCATAGTTATAGCAACAGACTCGGCAAAGAATCAAATCCGCTCTGATACCATTATGTCACACCCCGGCCCCGAGGGCCGCCCGACCACCTTTTTCCCACCGGGACCGGACGCGAATCGCCGCACTTCGGCGCTCCCGATGGGGCACGTATGGCCATTTGATACCGGGACGTGATGCCGTACGAGCGTGGGGTTGCGCCCGTACAAGGCAACATCGTTAAAGTTTGGCTATCATCGCATCAATCGAGTAGGCAGCGGAGGGACAATGTTGCAATGCAATGCATTTATGCATCTGAGTATTCGGGGCAAATCGAGGGACTGGGTTCTCTATTTTTAAAGGCATCATTCCATACATTATGTCCCTCTATACGATAGCAAGCTTGAGGCAATCAAAGCTAGATTTTAGGTCTTGAGGATGAGGTGCGCCTATCGCTCCCTCTGACGATCCAGTACCTGCAAGCAACTATTGGTGGGTCAGCACTTTTATAAGTACTGGTGAGAATAAACAACTGAACAGAAGCAAATATTCACTAAAACCAACACTAAGTAATCATATTATAAAATATTACATTACTAGTGATCTTTCTAGTTTTACCTATGTTCGTTACATGTAGTAGAAGAACGGAGTCATATTACTTTGTTTTTGGAAACATCTTTAAAAACAGAGTTTTATATTCGATATAAGCAATCAAGCAAGACAAGCCAATTGTTCTGTTATCAGGGTGTGCACAGCGTGTCTCGTGAGCTATACTCAAAGACTCTAGGGACAAATGCATATCTATACACAAATGCACATCTAGGGGCAGTCCTCTATCCAAGCCAATACAATGTATCTTATATGCAGTGCGGTCCCCGAGTAACTCAGGATCGGCAGCGGTTGATCCAGCTAACCAATGACTCATTTATCTGATAATATTGGCATTTATGATACATGGTTGCTTTCCACTATCTCTGTAGCAGCCGTGACACATAGTTCAACTCTCCACCAACAGTCATTGTCCGACCGATGCGAATGCATGATACATTATCAAATAAACTCTAGGATGCGGACGAGACAAACCATCAGAACATATATCTTTGTTGCGGGGCAAGCCGCCTTATTTTTGAACACATTCAAGTACACGATATGGTTCTCTCGGAGCATAGGCGATAGTGGAACATGTTCATGCAAACACTTAGTCTTAGACAAGCATTTCAGGGTCTCTTAGTTAAGCAGACAGATTTATTTCAAAGACAAGCTAGGTGAGTTCATTTATTAGCATGCAAGGCAGGTTCTATCATTCTCTTATGAAAACAAGCATTTAAAAACTCAGATTCATTATTAAGGCGTCCAAGAATCAGAGAACGAAGTTCTGTCCACTCACCTTGATACATAGTGCTGACGCGGAGCGGGGCACTACAGAACCTTCCCTCCCTAATTAATTTCTTTATTAAAGGCCTCAAGGGGTAATTGAGATATTTCATATTGCATAAAGAGGGTGTACATGGCCGGCCCTAATAGGAGGAGAGAGAGTGCTCTCATTTTATTTTATTTTTCATTCAATAGATCTAGATTTTCCCCCTTTCCAAATTTCTTTATTCCCTCACCATTCCTCACTAAATTTCTACCCAAATTTAGTCTCAATTCTTCAATAGAGGCTACTACAACAAGGATGTACAATAAGAAAGCAAGAATCAAGAAGGAGGAGGCCAAGATCTACAAGGAGGAGCTACTTTCCAACTTTGGAGATTTTTCAATGGGAATCCATCTCCCAATAGGTACATTTTAGTATTCGTCTTTAATTAGGTTCAAAATCTAATATTTAACCATGAGAAACCAACCCACATGCATATGCTACCTATAGGAATTGGTTTTAGGTTCATCGGAGACCTACGGTGGAAGTAATGTGCATTTTGGTGCCAATTTTGGGAGAATTTCGAGATTGGAAATGTAGTATTTGTCATTTGGTCCAATAGATCAAAATGACATATGATTGATTATTTGTGGCTAGTGTCGTATCCATAATTGGATACGTGTAGGCCATATCTCATCAATTTGACGATACGGATTATTTTGGGGGTTTTTTCTCCGACAAAGGGCTTTGTACATGTCACATTTTGACACAGACACGTAGTTGATTCAATTATGGTTCGTATATTTCATAATTAGTATTTTAGACTTGCTCGTGTCCTCCGAGATGCATTTGGTTATGTGTTGGAGCCGTATCGCAAGCGTATCATAGAATTAGTGTGATACGGGTGCGGTGCACTCCACGTGTTTGATATTTTGCCCTCATTCCTATACGTGCATGTGTATTTATATATATGTATGATATTTATCTGATATATATATATATGTGTGTATAATAGTATATATGAGTTGTGTATATGTGTGTGTCTATATGTGTGTATACAATAGTGTATGTAGTGATATATATATATATATATATATATATATATATATATATATATATATATATATATATATATATATATATATATATATATATATATATATATATATATATATATATATGTGTGTGTGTGTGTGTGTGTTTGTGTGTGTGTGTGTGTGTGTGTTTGTGTTTATGTGTAATAGTGTATATGGTTATATATATATATATATATCTATATGTATATATATAATATATGATTATATATATATATATATATATAATATATGATTATATATATATATATATATATATATATATATATATATATATATATATATATATATATATATATATATATATATATATAGATTGGTAAGTTTATATATATACTTAGATGTGTATAAGTGTATGTGCATTGTGTTGTGTCTGTGTATGGGTGTGAGAGGTGTGGTAGTGAGTGAGGCACCGGAGTTCAGTCAATGCACAACAATATGAAGTGAGAGCAGTATCTGTTAGCAGTGACAGCTCGAGACAGGAGCCCACTGAAGGGAATGACAACAGCCACTGCATGCTTCCTAGAACTGCACGAGCAGTAAGAGGGAATCGAGCCAACAGTGCTAGCAGCAGGGTTGACTCAACAGTACAGTACCTGCATTCAGGTATTATACGGCTAGAGCAAGGAGACTCTCCAGCAACCGTACAAGGGGAAAGTAGCTCGGGTAACTAAAGTATCTGCAGCAAGTGAGCATCAGTGCTCTACACAGCGAGTAGGTACAGTCCCCAGCTTCAGTGTTCACTACAGGAGGGTAGACTCGGGGAGCTACTACATTCAGCAGATGAGGGAGCTCGTGCATCAGGATCTGCATAGCAGTATCAGTGTCTTCACAGTGAGGATAGTTCACTGTGCAGTATCAGTCGGGTAGTTTTTGTTAACAAATAGCAGCTTGGAGCACTGCACTATGCTCGTGCAGCCAATGCAAGGGAGCTCGGGCAGGTGGCTGAGCTCATGCTGGGGGAGGACGGGCACACTGGATGTAGTAATTTTGGCCAAATTTAGAGGTGCAAATCTATTCAGCTCGTGCACTCGAGCAACTGAGGCGAAGCCAATGCAACAACCACTGCAACATCAAACAATAACTTCAGCAGCATCATCCTTAGCACAGAAGAGTATTAAGTGCAGATCAGTAACAAATCAACATGGGGAGAAAGCAGTGTCAACAACAGCATATTGCAGCAAAGCTAGAGCAACTGCAGTGTGCAGCCATCAATGCAGGTAGTGTGTAGTATGCAACAATGCTTTCAGTTCAGCAAACGCAGTATCAGTTCAGTGCGGCCAGTGCACTGAACACATCAAGGTTTTAGCATGGGTTCAGAGTATCAACAGAGGTGCAAGCCTTCCTCCAGTATCTGAGGGTAGCAGCTATGAGTAGCTTTTCAGCAGTTCGGGCTAGGAGGAGAGGCAGGGAAGCACTACAGTTCAGTTAGAAGGATGCGCATCAGCAGCAGAGAGCAGTATTAGTTACCTCAGTGAGCAGTATCAGTTTCAGTTTTCGAGTATCAGTTTCAGTTTTCGAGTATCAGTGAGCAATCACTGATATCACTCAGTTTCAGTAGAGGTTTCGGTTAGTTTGCTGGTATCAGTTCTCAGTTTCAGTTTAGTTGTTCACTTGGGTTCGGGTATGTTGGTTTTAATTAGTTTTTAGTGGGATTCTTTCAGTCAGTTCAGTAGTTTCAGTTGGATTTGTTTCAAGGTATTAGAGTAGTTAGTTAGTTGTTTATTTGTTAGTTAGATAAGGTATTATATAGTAGTTAATTATGTCGTGTGGTATTATATGTTTAGTAGTTAGATACTTTATATAGCTAGTGTTGAGGTATTTATATATGTATTAGCTATTCATATCTATGTATGTTAGTATTATAGTTAGCTCTATATTATATTGATATGTATATATTAGTGTTAGTTTATAGTTAGTATATTAGTTGGGGAATTATATATGTATTAGCTATATCTATAGTGGTTTGGGTTACCTCAGAATACCAAGGTATTACCAAGGTATTGGGTCGATACCCAAGGTATTGAGTTTTGGTATCGAGATAGGTGCGATACGCATTGGTGCAAGGCCAAGGTATCCTAAATTTATTGTTTTATATAGATACTATATATATTGACTTGTATATATACATAAACCATTATTTTCATATAAATGAACTTGCGTATCTTAGGATTCAGATTTTTGAGTATTTCATAGTATCCTAGTTTAGCTAGTGTAGCTTAGTTTCATAGTGTATCGACTTAGTGTCCTAGTGTTAGACTCTTGTAACCTAGATTTTATCGGTTTAAACTAGAAATGGCTTATTGACCTAGAATTGCATCATCTTAATTGATTTTTATTCTTGAACCTTGTATTGATGCAACATACCATATATAGGTTATGGGATACCAGCTTGGGTATCGTGAGCCACACCTTACTCAGAACTTCAGGTGAGTATATTCTCTAATAGTTTCCATTATTTGATAATTTCTATAATTCTGGTTTATAGTATTATTTTACCGGATTTCTCGACACTTGGATAACGGGTTAGTATTACATGGATTCACTTTCTTGTGACACGTACATTATACTTGTCTGGCCTCTACTTCAAGACTCATTACTGGCATCACATCAGGACTCACCTACTGGAATCACCTATTTTATCTGGCTGGACTCATATTTGATTTTAATATCAGAATTGGATTCATTTATACTAGTCGGGCGGGGAAATACTCGAGTAGACATGTAAACATTCCCAAAAACTAGAATTATCTCCTCTGGTCTAATCTGGAATGATAGCAGCCGCACAACAAGTGTACAGTGAGCCGTACTTACCCCTAGCTGTTTATATGTCGAAAGTGGTATTTTAAAATACACTAGTTAGTGCTTTCTTGTTGGATTCACATGATAATTGCTGGACACACATCTTATTTATCTAGTTCAGTTCTCATCTATTCACAGTCTTATTTACTGTATTTTCTTGATTCACCATGCATATCTTATCTTGCTTCTTACATTAACTGTGACTATATTTTATTCTCTTATTCATTTCTTTTCCTTGCTCACCATGTATTACTTACTATAACTGTTTATAGCCTTTGTCAATTAATTGGAATTGCTAGCAGAGGTATACTTCGCTTCAATCCTGACTGAATATATTTTTCCAAATGATTGGCTTATAGGGTAGTGTCCCACATTCTACGGGCCATAGGACAACGTACCTATAGAGGATACTCCTATAGACCAGGAGGACTTAATTGCAGACCCCGAGGAGGTCTAGTTTATTTTTGTTGGATTGTATTAGACTATTATATTGTTGAGATTCACAGTTTGTATTATTATTTTAGATTGTGGATTATATCTTTATTCTTTCTTCACTTTTCTATTAGCGCTTTATCTTCCTTAGTTTGTTTTGTGATTGAGATTAGTCATACTTGTGAGATACCATATTGCTCCTTCGTTTGGAGTTGAGATGATTGATAGGTACCATATTATAGTGTTGAGATGTTAGATTGTTAGAAATGACCAGACAGTGTTCTACTGTCGATTCTGCGGCGTAGGCTGGACGTACGCACGTACTCATGCCCGAATATCAGGGTGCGGGTCAACACATTTTTAGTGGTGGCCCATGTAGGTCGAGATTCATAATTAGTGCAATTTCATAGTTGTGCTCGTCTAGAGTACTGCTACGAGCCTGCTTTAGGAAATAGGATTTAGGCTGAGAGTTTATTCAATCACAGGTAGGAAATATTTCAAATTTTGTTTTACAAATCCTATCTATGGAATATTGCTTTGCTTTGAATAAAGTTTTGTCCTTCTTTGATGATATAGTATCATATTCAATATTGATTTCGTATTTTAATATATCTTCAAGATGTCACCGAAGACGCATTCCCAGCGATTAGGTACCGCGATAGCACGATCAGTCACTTCATCACCATTGAGGGCAGCACCCTCAAAAGATGGTCCAGCACCTACATTCAGGAGGTCAGCTTCACTGGTCCAGGTGGGCGTATCGGCAATAGCTTTTGGAGGTGCTCCACCTCTAGTACCGATGACAGGGCAGACAGTTTTCGAGGATCTTCTACCTCCACCACCTGTAGTTGATCAAACACAGATATTCATGCTCTTCCAGTAGATGATAGAGGCGCAGCAGTGACAATCCGAGGTCCTGCGACAGAGCATAGATAATGCTCACCAGATCGTACTTACAGTAGTTGAGAGAGCTACTTCGGTCTAGCCACAGATGACACTAGCTCAGTTTATTCCGCATCAGCCGAGGTCGGATACCATCATAGACTTCAAGAGGATGGGACTGAAAGACTTCAAAGGCACGGAAGGGATCTTATATGCCGATGATTGGATCGAGGACGTGGAGAGGAACCTGCGACTGGCGCAGATTCTGGACGGTCTACGAGTGGAGGCAGTAGGCAGCCGATGTTCGACATAGCATTGACATGGTTTAGGACATACTCGAGGATCACAACGGCAGTATTGTGTCATGACCCGCACCCAATATAGGGGCACGAGTACGCGGGTACGTCCAACCTACGCTGTAGCATCAACGGTAGAACGTTGTCAAGGTCACAATACTATCTAATCAATCTCATACTAATATCCAACTCTATAAGGAGACATATATATTACAATATAATATAAAAATACTCAACTATAGAATAAAGTACGATAAGTTATCGAAAAAAAATAATTAAAATACAACACAAGTCTAAACAACAAAATAATCTAACTGCAAACAAAATCATCCAAGTCTCAATATAGACCGAAAACAAATCCGATACCATAAACTACTAAAAGAAACTAACTGAATAACTAGTGATCCTGGCTAGATCTCCCAAAAATCACACCTGAGCTACAAGGTCCAAGGCTGCAGCTACTCTCCCTGTGGTCCATAATATGTCGGACACTAGTACTCTAAGTTACAGTCTGGAAAAATATATCCAGTCAGGATTGGAGCAAACTACAACCCGATAACAGTTCCAATTAATTGACAAGGACTATAAAATAATAAATAGATGATATTATATACTGAGATAAAATAATAAATAGATGCAATGGCAAATAGCAAAGAGAACAGGCAATGTAGACAATATGGTATAGTCAGTGCATATATGAAATAAAGAGAAAGAACTACAATATAATATACATGGTAATGTAGTATATGAACTGAATTGAAGAATTGTAACTATAATAAGTGTTTGAAATAGTAGTTTAGATATGTGATCGGCTTGGGAACTTGTACAATAGCTATATGGCCTGGCTAATCATATGTGAGGGGTATAATTAACACTAATAATATTTTACACTTGTACGATAGGCATATGATCATATCTCTTACTAGCAATTTTTCCCGCCCCCAACTAGTATAGTGGATCCAACCATGACACGTTACGATACACGATCAATGTCTAATATATCATGTACAATGTCTAATATCCATGTCGTATACAATGTCAATACGATAACCAGTATAACATCTCATGACTGAAGATCCAATCTATATACTAGTTCGTGTAGCACAGTGTCAAGAATCAGATGTAACATTTCTACGTACTTGAATTATAGAAATTATCAATTAACGAAAATTATCAGAGAATGTACTCGCCTGTGGTCCTGAGCTGGCAATACCAATATCCTACTCCCGAAGTCTCGCAGAACGATCCAATGGTCCTATATTTCTGTAATATAATACAATAACATCAGTCGTTACACTAGTACGCACATAAGTATAACTACACCGTACTTAGAAACTAAAGCAAGTAGGGGTGGCAACTGGTCAACTAGCAGGGTCAAATGTGCACGTCTAAAATGCACAGGTGTCATGTCCCCGAATATCGTGCAGAATAAGACAGTTAACTAACACTAACCCATGTCCAAATCTCCAAATCTTGTGTAACGCTAACACATAGAAATATGTGACACCCACAACTAATAACTAAGTTTCCCGTGAAGTAAATACTAAACCTAAATTACTATTAAACCTAATTACTATTAAACCTATTTACTATTAATACTTGGACACACATATACACTGGTTACTAAGGTACACGAATACATAGTGTCATACAACACCCAATATGAAGGAAAAGGGGCAAGTTTAAACCTCGGTGTGCTCGTGACCGAGGGGCGACGCTCGACCGTGGCCCGTGGAGCTCAGTCCCCGGCGATGGTGCTCCGGCTGGTGAATAGCGGCGGCAATAGTGGCAACGGTGGTAGAGAAGCTGATGGTGGTGACTGGTGGTGGTGGCCGGGCTGTGGTGGTCGATGTGTGTTGCTGTGGCTGTTGCTGCTCGTCGGGAAGATCGTGTGGTGGAGGTGACGGTGGCCAGTGCAAGATAAGGTTGGGGATGGAGGTAAAGTCGTGGGGAGAAGTCGGTCGGGAAGATGATTGATGAAGGTGGTCGTGGGTAAATGGTGGTGTTGTTAGTTAGTCGAGACGGGGGGTTACGGTGATGGAGTCGATGATGGTGGAGGTTGATGATGAAGGAAAGTCGTGGGGATGACCATGGCGATCGGTAAGGGTACTGTGATGGGGTAGTTCGACGTGGGGAAGTCAGGAAAGAAGGTGTTTATGGTGATGGTCGAGGTCGGGATGAAGTGGAAGAGGATGTCGGGGATGGGGGAGAGGCGGTGGTTGCTGTGGAGACGAAGGTGAAGAAGTCGTGGAGATGCTCGGTGGCTGCTGTCGGGGTCACTATCGGTCGGGAACGGAGGTTGCTCCGACGGTGAACAAGTCGAGGAAGAGAAGAAGGTGATGGGGATATGATGAAGTCGATGATGGAGGAGGTTGCTCCGGCGGAGAAGGCTGCTCGGTGGTCGGGGTGCTCAGGCGGGTTGGAGGTGGAAAGGGTGGCTGCTGTCGGTGCTCGGGGAGGAGATGTCCTGTGGCAATGGTGATGATGATGGGTGGCTGTGGTGGTTGCAGTCTGCGGAGGAAGTCAACAGTCGGTCGGCTGTTGGGCTTTGACGGTGGTCGAAGGGGAGATGAAGTCGAGGTGACTTAGGGTTTCCGTTTTAGGATTGAAGATGATGATGATGTGAAAAAATAAAAATGAGGAGAAGAAAAGTGTTTATGTAAGAGAGAGAAGAGGGTGATGAAAACCTTGGGGCTAGGACCGGCCATGTGCTCCCTAGGGATGGGGATGGTTTCTACATGAAGAAAAAATGAAGGGTGGAGATGGGCTAGTTTGAATGGAGGGTGGAGATGGTGTAAGCGAAAAGTTAGAGTATAGTACACTCCAAATGGAGAGAAAAAACCCATATGACCGATCAACAATGAGGGAGGGGAATTTTCTATGGCTTGGCTCCAATGGGAGGTGGATACCATATTACATTTTTGCATAAAAGCCCCCAATAATTAGAAAATTGCACAAATAGTGGGATTCGGGATTGGATGAGGAAAAATATCATGTTTGGTATGATATAGTGGATAAAAGGGTGTGTGGTGTTTAGTATGAACCTTAAGGGAGTGAGTGGGGGTTTGGGTTGGTGTTGGGTCTAGTTTTGGGTTAGGTTGGGTCCTTACACTAATTTAATTAAAATTAGTGTAATAGGTGTTCTTAAATTAATTGGAAGTGCATAGGGTTAAAATTAGATGGAACACAATTATCATAGGCTTACTAGAGTAAGAATAAAATATTGTCATAAATTGGGTTACACAAAACGAATCGAGGTTGTGTCTCCAATTTTGATTGGAACGAACAAAGATAAAAAGTTGGATTTATTGGATTTAAAAATAAACGTCTGTAACGAATATTGTGCGACTAAAATAAAGCACAAGAGAGGGTATTTATGAGTTACACAAAGGTTAGAATGGAAGACTGGCATGTCTAGGATAAGGGTGTGAAATTTGTTGGAAGGCAAAAGCTAGTGTAGCGTTCAAATATCGAAGCAACGGTAAGATACAATAATTGAAATAAAATTACATTAGTAAATTATAACCCCAATAATTAATCCTAAAAAATACTAATTAAATTCATAATCCTATATTTTGGTCAGGGGTTTATCTAGTGAGTTTCTAGATCTAGTCCACTAACCTATGCATTAAAGAACATAATATAATATATTTATATATATATATATATATATATATATATACATACATACATATCATGCAATAAAATATACATAATACTTATAATAAATAAAAAGACAAAAATACCCCTATTTTAGAATGTGGTAGTGGCAAGTCTACCCCCTAGAAAATTTCGTCCACAAAATTTAAGACACCTCGTCTCTCTCTGTCCAGTCATAACCTCTTCATTAATCTTCACTACGGTCAAACCCCCCAACAACCAAGGTCTAAGGAAGTCCTACCTACAGTCATACAACATGCAATCTAGAGAAAACATGCATGGTTATAGTTTGCTTTGTCATGGTATTGCAGTCTCTGCCAGGGAATACTACTAACTACATTCTAGCAAGAAAATTACTGATACAAGCTACGTTACTAAGGAATCAATCAATCAATCAAATAGAAAGGAAAAGAAGGAAAGAAAAGAACATAACTTGCTAACCCATCACCTATAGTATCGGTTTCCTCGACCGTTATCGCAAATGCCCCACCCTTGTCACGACCCGCACCCGGTATAGGGGCACGAGTGCGCGGGTACGTCCAGCCTACGCCGCAGCATCGGCGGTAGAACGCTGTCTAGGTCATGATACTAACTAAGCAATCTCACACGAGCATCCAATCTCCATAAGGAGGCACGGATGACACAAAATAAATGAATAACATACTCAATCACATAACTACAGCACGATAAAAAAATCGAAGAAATAAATAAAAAAACAACACAAGTCTAAACTATAAATAATCTAACTCAACATAATCCAAGTCTCAAATAAGATTGCCGAAGACAAATCCGGTACCAAAATAGACAACTAAGAAACTAACTAGATAACTAGTGATTCCGGCTAAACCTCCCGGAATCACGACTGCACTACTAAGTCCAAGACTGCAGCTACTCAGCCTGTGGTCCACAAGTGTCGGATACTAGTCCTCTAGGCATAGTCTGGAAAATGTTTTCCAGTCAGGAAGGAGCAAAGTACATTTCTAATAGCAGTTCTATATCAATGATATAAACTATGTAGCAGTATATAGATAAAAATATACAAGATGCATGTATATGTATGAGAAACATACAATAAAGGATATACTGTAAGTAAATGCAGGAAAGGAAATAATATGTCAATGAGCAAGAATACTATGACTAAGTGTGTGAGTACTAGCTTTAACATGTGATCGGCTTGGGAACTTGATCAGGCTGGTTACATATGATTAGCTATGATTCATGTAAGGTCAGACTAACCATTTGGTTAGCTATGATGCATGTAGAGGTTAGGCTAATCACATGTAACAGCTATGAAGCATGTAAATGGTCAAGCTGCACCCGACGTAAGATGTGGGGTGAGCTATGATGCATGTAGAGTTGGGTATGATCACATATCTATACTAGAATACTCCCCACCCCCGACTGGTATAGTAGATCCAACCATGGTACGCTATGGCACGGGATTCCCTAGGGAGGTAGCAAATCTCTCCGAAAATCAGTATCTGTACATGCACAAGATAACAAGGAAACAAGTCTTGTACAAGCTACACCATGAACAAGGAATAATATCTTTTGACGAGATCCGTATACACCAATCCGTATAACCAGCGTGTCGAGAATATGGATATTTATAATAGATACAGTGAACATAGGGAATATCATAAATAAGAAGCTAATCAGAGAATGTACTCGCCTTGGGTCATTAGCTGGTAAAACTAATGCCCTGTCCCAGAATATCGCCTGGATGATCCAACAGTCCTATAGACATATAATAAATGTAACATTTGTATTAGATGCTATACTAAACATACGATCAAATACCTAACTCAGGGGCTATGCCAGGTAAGGCACTGGTCAATCTAGAGTCAGTGTGCGTCAAGCTGCACGGCATCGCGTCTGTGATTGCTGGGCAAGACAGACGATCAAAATGGTATGGGGCTTGCCAGTACGTAAGTGTACGTGTGGCAGACTGCTAACAGTTCAAAGGGTCACAAGGTCATGTGTATATACGGGGTATCAGTATTTACACTCGGGTTACCTAGAAGAGATATTTATATAAATATACATATTATACTCATAATATATTACCAATTAATTGCATATAATTATACATATAAGTGTATATCAGTAATTTTGTACAAAATACGTATAAATGTATATACACTAAATAGAAATATATATATATATTTATATGTTAAAGATATACATAACACATATTATATATATACTACCAGTATTTAAGAATATATACATTTTGAATATATATACATATTTATATTTATATATATACTAGTGAAAATATATATGTATTATATTTATACATATACATACACCAATAAAATGTACTTATACCATATATGTATACAAGTACATATATATATACCAAAATACGTATTCTATTATACATATCTACATGAAAATATATCAATACGAATATATATTACATATATACATACCAAATACGTACATATATATATATTTAAACATATACCAAATTACGTATTAATATATGTACTAAAAAATATATATTAATACTAATACAGTGAATACAAGTATATACCCAATTAGAGAATATACGATATATATGTATACACGTATATGAATACGTATCACCAAACATACACATATGAATACATACGTACATACGTAGACAAGGAGGGAAGAGGGCTCACAGGGGGTGGCTCGAGTGCACTGCCGCCTGGCCGGGGGAGGATGCCTGACTGCGGGCTCGACGCCGAAGCAGGGAGTCGGCTGATCGGAGCTGAGGACAGCGCTGGGGAATGCGGGCCGGAGAAGAAGAGATGGGATGGCCGAGAAGTGGTTCAGTGGCAGCTCGAGACTCGACCGGGCTGGCCGGAGTGAACCAGCGGGTCGGCTCGGGTGTGGTGGAGCCGGTGGTGGAGTATGGTGATGGTGGTGTATGATGATGATGGTGGTGGTGGTGGTAGTCGTTGATGGAGCGGTGTGGCCGGGAAAAACTCGGTCGGGCTGGAAGAAACTGGCCGGAGCAGAGTTGCAGCACCGGAGCAATGGGGGATGAACGGGGTGCGGGGAGCTCGGGCTGAAGGTGACCGTTGGGTTGGCCGCCGGGTGGAGAACAGCAGAGGGAGAGGTGGTATTCGTGGTGGAGATGGAAGAGATGGAGGAGAGGAGGATGGTTGTGCGGTGGAGTCGGTGCGGGCCGGGCTCAAACTTGGCCGGAGTGGTTCAGTGGTGGTGATGGAGGTTAGCTCTGGTGGTAGTGATGAATAAGAGAAGGCAGGAAAGAACGGCGAGGAGGTGGTCGGGTGCCCGGTTGATGGCAATGGAGATGGTGATGATGGTGGCGGCACAGCCGGGAAGGGAGTTGGGGGTTGGCCGGCTGTGTAGGCCGGACGTAGAGGTGATGTAGGCAGCGAGCTCGAGGGGTTCGGGGAAGGAGATGCAGGGAGGGGGAGTCGGCTGCGGGCTGCCAGACTTGAAGTCGGGTGAACAGTGGTTGAGTTCCCTCCCCTCTGAAAATTTAAAAAAGAGGAGAAGAAGAAGAAGAAAAAGGGAAGAAGAAGAAGAAAAAGAAGAAGGAGAAGAAGAAGGAAAACTTTTGGAATGCAGGAGGGGGCTACGGTTGGGGCTTGTGAGGAGGGGGCTTCCCTAGGTTTTTTTTTGGGGATTAGGGCTTGGTGATAGGACATTAAATAGGGAGAGAGTGTGTGGGAATTGAAGGGTGAGGATTCACCCATTGAATGGATGGCCAAGATTAGACATGGAGGAATTCCTCATATAGGCATGAGGGTGGTTGACTATCAAATATTAGGGCTCCTCCATTGGTTTGAACCAATTGGGTGTTGACACCTAATGCAAATTTATAATTTAGCCCCCTTAAATTTGGATATTTGCACAGACACATAAAATGATGAAAAATTGGTGGGCGATTTGACGTTCGGTGTTTTGCAGGGTGAGGGGGCGTTGTGTGTGTTTGGTATGGGCTTAATTCATGGGGCATGGAATTAAATCGGGATTAACGAAATTAGTCAAAATAGTATCCTCAATTTAATTAGAAATAAATACAAGTTGTGTTCTAAAATTAATTAGGAGTACATGGGGCCAAAATTAGGTCGGGTCACAAATATCATTAGTGAAGAAGACTCAGAACAAAATATTACCCTAATTTGGGTCGCACAAAAAATGGGTCAAGATTGTCTCCAATTTTGATTGGAACGCACAATGATACAAAGTTGGAATTTTATTTAGAAATTAAATAAACGTCCGCGATGAATATTGTGCGGCTAAAATGAAGCACAAGAGAGCATAATTATGAGTTTTAAAAATATCAGAATGGAAGGCAGGCATGTCTAGGGCAAGGTTGTAAAATTTGTTGGAAGGCAAAAGGCAGGATAGCACTCCAAATATCGAAGCAACGGCAACGCACAATAATTAAATAAATTACGGTAATTAATTACTATCTCCAATAATTAAATTCTAATTAATACAAATTAAACACAGAATCCTATAATTCGGACATGTGTTCGTCTAGTGGGCTTCTAGGTCAAGTCTGTCAGCTCAGACATTAAGAACACAGTATATAATATAATATAATATATTTAAGTACACATTTCACACAATTATTTAATTTAAATATACGTATCATAAAATTATTTAATATAAATACCATAATATTAATAATATATAAAAAGTCAAAAATACCCCTGTTTTCAGAATGTGGTAGTGACAACCCTGCTGGGTGGCTCCCTTTGCGGGTGTTGAGCAATCTGTGGTTCCACAGGTGGCCTAACTTGATCTCTATGATTTGGAGCTGTGCGCTGTTCGGGAAGATAAGGAGCTAGAAGGCAATCCCTCGCTCTATGTTTCGCAGTGCCACAGTGCAAACAAAGTCCTAAACTCACTCTACAGCTCTCCCAATGGTGACCTGGCTTCTTACAGAAATGACAAGTCTGTTGTGTCTGCCTCGGAGGCTGCTGCTGATCATGCTGAACACGAACCGGTGCCTGGTACTGCTAGTAGTGATACTGAAACATCCTCGGCTGCTGCCGAATATGGGGATGCTTGGCTGGTCCCACGCTGCCACTCGTATATCCAAAAATATCGTGACCCCTCTTAGGCCTGAGATCCAGATCTTCCTCTACAATCTGGATATCCATTAAGATATCCTCAAAGGTAGCGGTACGACGACCAGAAGTACGCGACCTAATCTCCCTCGTCAGCCCCTTTCTACACTTCCAGGCTTGATCTCTTGGGTCCTGAATCATAGACGATGCAAAATGGCTCAATCGACAGAATTCTGCGGCGTACTCGTCGACCGACATGTTTTCTTGGACCAAGTGATGAAACTGACTTTCCAAAGCTCCCAGGGCCACATCGGGAAAGAAATTTTCCTTGAAAAGCTCCTTGAAAGTCTTCCAAGTAAGTCCTTGAGCAGTAAGTCTCGGCTCCATGCGCTACCACGTGAGTGCGATATCAAATATCTGATTGTCGGCCGCCTCGATCTGCAAGCTCTCCAGAATCTCGGCCAAGCGCAAGTTTTTCTCTATATCCTCTAACCATTTATCAGCGTAGAGTATCCCTTCGATACCCTTGAACTCTCGAGGTGCCATCCTCTTGAAGTCAACTATAGTGCCTAGTCTCTGTTGTTGCTGCTGACCAGGATACTACTGGACAACTCTCTCAACTACCTATAGTGCCATCTGGTGAGCATTCTCCATGCTCTCTCTTATCAGCTTTGTCTGTGCTTGGTGTGCCTCTGCTTGCACCCTCTGAGCCTCACCTTGAACACGCTGGGCCTCCGCTGTCACTCTCTGGGCATCTACCATACCCTGAATCAAGGTAAAAACCTGTGCCCCGTCAGCAGGCATACCTCCGGGAAACGGAGTCGGTGGTGGAGGAAGGTGCTCCATCACAGCTGGGGCAACCCTCAGAACAGGTGATGTACGAGGAACTCCAGATGTCTGTCCGTCAGGTCGAGAGATGGAAGACCTCTCTGAAGCTAATGGTCCCAATCCTAAGGACCTAGTCTTCGGCGGCATCCTAAAGACAGATCAAAACAAGAAGAAGTCATTAAGGCATAAGAATATAATATCATCAATGAAGGACAAAATATTCAAACAAGCAATATTCAAAAAGAATAAGGATAACAAGATCAATAGATTGGAAATATTTTTAGTTGTGATTGAGTATTCGCTCTTATCCTAGTATGCTATATCCTAGATCCTATCACAAGCTCGTAGTAGTACAACTAAGTTGTTATACTACCACAACATCGCTCTAATTATGAAGCTCGACCTGTATGGGCCACTACTAAAAATGTGTCATGACCCACATCCGATATATGGGCACGAGTACTCGGGTACGTCCAGCCTACGCTACAACATCGGCGGTAGAACGCTGTCTAGGTCACAATACTATCTAATCAATCTCATATGAATATCCAACTCCATAAGGAGACACAGATATTATAATATAATATAAAAATACTCAACTACAGAACTAAAGCACGATACGATATCGAAGAAAAATAATCAAAATATAACCCAAGTCTAAACAACAAAATAATCTAACTGCAAACAAAATCATCCAAGTCTCAATATAGGCCAAAAATAAATCTGGTACCATAAACTGCTAAAAAAAACTAACTGAATAACTAGTGATCTCGGCTAGACCTCCCGGAAATCACACCTGAGCTATAAGGTCCAAGGCTGCAGCTACTCTTCCTGTGGACCGTATTATGTCGGACACCAATCCTCTAAGTCGCAGTCTAAAAAAATATATCTAGTCAAGATTGGAGCAAAGTACAACCCGATAACAGTTCTAATTAATTGACAAGGACTATAAAACAACAAATAGATGATGCTATATACTTAGAGAAAATAATAAATAGATGCAATTGCAAATAGTAAAGAGAATATGCAATGTAGACAATATGGTATAGTTAGTGCATATATGAAATAAAGAGAAGGAACTACAATATCATATACAGGGTAATGTAGTATATGAACTGAATTGAAGAACTGTAACTATTCTAAGTGTTTGAAATAGTAGTTTCGATATGTGATCGGCATGGGAACTTGTACAATAGCTACATGGCCTGGCTAATCATATGTTAGGGGTATAATTAACACTAACAATATTTTACACTTGTACGATAGGGATATGACCACATCTCTCACTAGCAACTTCCCCTGCCCCCAACTAGTACAGTGGATCCAACCATGACATATTACGATACACGATCAATGTCTATTATATCATGTACAATGTCTAATATCCATGTCGTATACAATGTCAATACGATAATTAATGTAACATCTTATGACTGAAGATCCAATCTATATACTAGTCCGTGTAGCATAGTGTCAAGAATCAGATATAATATTTCTAAGTACTTGAATTAAAGAAATTATCAATTAACAGAAATTATCAGAGAATGTACTCGCCTGTGCTCCAGAGCTGGCAATACCAATATCCTACTCCCGAAGTCTCGCAGAACGATCTAATGGTCCTATATTTATGTAATATAATACAATAACATCAGTCATTACACTAGTACGCACATAAGTACAACTACATCGTACTTAGAAACTAACGTAAGTAGGGGTGGCAATTGGTCAACTAGCAGGGTCAAATTTGCCCGTCTAAAATGCACATGTATCATATCCTCGAATCGTGCACAACAAGACAGTTAACTAACACTAACCCATGTCCAAATCTCCAAATCTCGTATAACACTAACACATAGAAATATTTGACACCCACAACTAACAACTAAGTTTCCCGTGAAGTAAATACTAAACCTAAATTATTATTAAACCTAATTACTATTAAACCTAATTATTATTAATACTTGTACATACATATACACTAGTTACTAAGGTGCACAAATACATAGTATCATGCAACACACAATATTAAGAAAAAGAGGCAAGTTCAAACCTCGGTGTGTGCGTGACCGAGAAGGGGCGACACTCGACCGCGGCCCGTGGAGGTCAGTCCCTGGCGATGGTGTTCCGACGGGTGGACATTGGCAACAACAGTGGCAACGGTGGAGGAGAAGCTAATAGTGGTGACTGGTGGTGGTGGCCGGGCTATGGTGGTCGAGGTGTGTTGTTGTGGCGGTTGCTGCTCGTCGAGAAGATTGTGTGGTGGAGGTGACGGTGGCCGGTGCAAGATGAGGTCAGGGATGGAGGTAAAGTTGTAGGGAGAAGTCGGTCGGGAATATAATTGATGAAGGTGGTCGTGGGTGAATGGTGTTGTTGTTGGGTGGTCGAGACGGGGGTTGCGATGATGGAGTCGATGATGGTGGAGGTTGATGATGAAGAAAAGTCGTGGGGATGGCCGTGGCGGTCGGTGAGGGTGCTGTGATAGGGTGGTCCATCGTGGGGACGTCGGGTAAGAAGGTGTCACGCCCCAGTCCCAAAAATACATAGGACTAGGACACTTAAGCATGCCAGCCGTATGGATATGGCAAATCCAACATATGGAAACCAAAATCCACACGTACGCTGTAATATTAAAATCAATCCACAAGTAGTATAAACATATGTCACAAGTCATAGGGTACAATCTAAATCTCATCCACAGAAAATCAATATAAATGAATAACCAGCATCTATATAACTAGATCTCAACATAAGTATCTAAGGATGATAGTTGGATGGAAACAAATCCACTACCAACTCGAATGGAAAAGTACAACACAACAAATACAATATAGGAATACCAGCTAACAATCATGGGGCTCGGAGCGAAGACATCCACCAAACATATATAACCATCAAAATCTGTGCTACTGCAAATACTTAAGAACAGATACACCTGGAAAGGGACCAGGTCCTCAGAGGGACGTAACAAGATACATATAAGCAAGCCAATTTAACTACAGTAAACATGCATAATATTTAAAAATATATAAGTACGCTGTATAAGACAATCTATATGAATGCAAATGAGGATAACTTTTTGACGTATGGGCAAGGGTAGGCTACTCGATCTACCTCACAACTCACACACTCGTCAGTGGACATCAGAAATTGACATATCGCGGGGGTAGCGACCAGCGAGACTCCAAAAATTGACATACCGCGGGTGTAGCGACCAGCGCGACACATGTCCATAGTGCGAGCTATATACTACAGTTTACCAGAGTGGTTAAAAGCCCATACGGCTAATGATTGTCCTCTCGTGATACTAAGTACCATGTGTGTGTCAACATATCTAATATATAGTAATGACTGAAAGAAACTACACATGCAATGAATAAACAGAAATGCAATAAATATACAGAAATATACTAAGCATGCAAAATACTGTAAATAATTTGGCAAAGTATCTTGCCTGGTAAGAAAGCTGCAAGGTGTACTGTCCATAAGTCAAGCACACAGGATCAGAAGCTACGGTCTCAGAACAAATGTCTCCGGATGCTGAAATAAATATCACCAACGTTCTCAGAATAAGTAAAATAGCTAAAAAGTAGTTCCCTTTTGTCCAATTTGGAGACAGGGGCAAAACGATAATTTTGGGTAAAAGTGGGGTCCACGTGTGGCCCACTTTGCACCGAAAAGTGTGCTAAAGGTAACAGTCTCTAAATGGGACAAATTATAGGTTAAACAATTCTAAATGTCAATACGGACCCAACGGTATATCCAAATGTGGATTCCGATGGGCGGAACACAATCTCGTCCAAAAAGTCAACTGTGGGGCCCGCCAATTGGCTACTTTGTCAACCGTCTCAAAATTGCATAAAAATTGGGTCACAGGACCAGCGCGTTACCACGAGTCCAGTGGCACAAGTTTTATCGCAATCTGACGAGCGTGCACAAAATGTGTGCGACTTCCACAAAAGTTGCGACCTGGGGTGTGTTCGCGGATACGGGCTGATTCCGGCGCGCACATGCATCCGAATCAGTTTCCTTAAATTTTTACGTGTCCGGTTACGCTGCGCGCACCATTCGTTACATTTGATACATGACGGGGTGGTCCCGTTTGGCGGGGCGCGCTCCGTTTCACAACTTTTAAAATCTGGAAAAGTGGGTTCGCGGGGTTTTCCAACGAATTTAATTATGTCTACAACAGTTAATAATCTAGGGTTATTTAACAGAAATTAAACTAGGTCAAGTGGTCTACGCATACCAAAAAGAATCATCGAATTGGATCTCTGTGGTGGGAGATACGAACTCGGAGACATGGGTGGTCACCACAGTTTTCTACGATCCCAAAATTTGGTGTGTTTTCGCCAACTTTGGCGTTATTTTCGCCTATGGTTGCGTGTTGTTCGAGGTCTACTAACACACATATATGGAAGAGAGTTAAGGGGTGAGCATATCGGTAAAGACATGGTGATATTTGGTTGAGCGAGTCGACGGAAAACAACTCCGGAACACAGGTACCTCGTTGTAGGAATCTGCAGTGTGCGGGATCGCGGTCGTCGGGATTTGTTTGGACAGCCTGGCGGGGTTCTCCGGCTGCGGTGGCGGCGCTCTCTAGGTCTAGATGGGAAGAGGGAGAGTCCGGATGATTAGGTTTATGGTTTAGAGAAATAAATAAATAAATAAATATATATATATATATATATATATATATATATATATATATATATATATATATATATATATGAAAGGAAGAAAGGGGGTGCGGGTATTAGGAGCCGCGAGTCAACCGTGGGGTTTTGCTTTGCTGTAGGTTAGTTGCAATAGGGGGCGGGTCTTACTGTGTTGGAATTAAAGGGGGCGACTGTGGCTAAGTAATGGAATGGTTGGGAATGGTTTGCTTTGGTTTGCTTATAGTAATAGTTGATTGTTTAAGTTATTAATAATATTATTTTCTTTTCTTTTCTTAATCTTTTCCTTTTCTATTTAAATATAAACATCCATATATATATATTTGTATATATATATATATATATATATACTCATAGAAAATTCCAAATAATATTAATGCACATCATTAAGCTAGCAACTGCTCAAGGGGTCTCCTACATGAAATAAATTCCGAAAAAATTCCTAATGGTCCCATAAATCCACTAAGTTCACCAACACCTAAAATAAAAATTATTAAAAATCTATTTCTCCTAATTAGCCACTAATTACTACAATTAATTTAGTAATTAATAATTAATAATAATAAAAAAAGTAAATACGATTTTCTAGGATTAGGGGTTTTATATTCTATCCAACTTATAAAAATTTCGTCCTCGAAATTAAAATTAAGCCACGTTAGAATGCAAGAATGGTATAAGATTTGCATTGTTTAAAATACAAGGCTAGGTTTAAAGGGGTGGGCGATGTTGCGCGTTGCACATCCCAAAAAATCATGGAGAAATCCACATGAGCGAAAAATAGGTTTCTTCATGTGTCATGTCCAACAGTGTGGACACCTAAATGCTCTTTTGCATAAAAGTGCCCAACAATTGGAAAATTACACAAAGATGAGAATTGGATGATGGGCACGTCTAGGGTAAGGGTGTGGAATTTGTAGGAAGACAGTAGCTAGTGTAGTACTCCAATTATCGGAGCACGATACGGTGTACTAAGTGACATAATTATTGCAAATTTAAATAAAAATACCGTGTTCTATCTCTAACTGGACTCAATCTAACCTTAGTCTCACTATCTCAGCCAAGTAGGCCTAATTTTGGGTGAGGGTTCACAATCTACCGAACTTAAAATTATCCATCTATCACCTAAGGTTATACATCTACGAAAACTATTCCTTAAATTATTTAATCATGTTATTTAATCCTTAAAGTTTTAACACCAACATATCATCTATGATATGTCCATAATCAATTATAAAAGAGAGTCACTAAGTCATGTGATTAGCCTTATGGGGTATATCTAGTACTATCAGTGTCAACTTATACCAGCACGAGGTTTCGTCTTTCTGAAATAGGGGAAGACGAAGTACAATAAAGAGATTAAAGAATTCGAGGTAAAGGTGATAGAATACCAGTACGAGGTTTAAAGAGATTAAAGAATTCGAAAAAAGATTTGTCAGGACAGTTGTGGATTAAAATCCTATTTTTGGTAATTTCCTATTTACATGCTCGTATCAGTACAGTTATGTAACCGATACGATATGTCAGACATGTCTAGGGGCAAGTATATCCGTCTACTACCATATATCTCAATCCACGTAAAGTAGTCATGCGAAGAGCGAACCAAGCACACTAAGGTTAGCTAGACCTTAATGCACCAATTCTGATTAGGCAATTATATCCTTGTGTGCACCCAATAATACATATGTCATGAATAAGCTCGATAAGAGAATAAGCTTGCAAAACTAGGCTACAATAGCAGCATAAGTCAAGGTAGTACAACAAATATAAATACGCTGGATATGATGAAAGAAGGTACATAACAATTCAAGTTCACAAAAAGATACGACTCTTACAATCTCTACAGTTGCCATACTAATTCCTTGTCTAAGTCGATAGTCGACAAAGTAGGGGTATAGCCTCTAAGTTCTACAGTCCGAAAAAAATATTGTCATCCTAAGCTAGCATACAGTTAATGTTGTTCAATCACACTTCAATAATAGGGCAAAAGACTATGTGATACTAGGTTGTGAGGTATACTACCCAACTTATAACAATAAACTAATAGTGTAATCGTCATTAGGGTACCGTAGAAACTCTTGTTAAGGTCTACGAGAAGGGGTCTTTATACTTATTAGGGTATCCTCTTATATTACATAGGTCGTGGTCGTCTTAGGTCTTAGTCATAGTGCTTATAGAACAAGTGTCAATAGTAAGGATAGAAGAGTTATTGGCCGTCAAGGGGAAGGGGATCTAACTCGTATCGAGGTGGGGGTACATGTTACGCAATTTAAACTAAGGGATAAACACCAAGTCTCAATCTACAAGAATAGCTTAAACCATCAAGTTCTAACTACTAAGCACACAATTTCAAAATTTAACATTTACAACTATAATCCCAGCAACTATATGTCCTTAACACAGAATAAATCACCTGGCCTACAATCAGAAGTGTTAGATGGCACGAGTTAAAAGATAAAGAAGAGAATAACATAATTTAGTCATCGTGCAATTAACGAACGTTAAGGTCGCAGAGGAACAACATGAAATTAAAATAGAGGGCTCTAGATAGCATCATGGTTTTCTAAGGAGGAGTGGTATGCTAGTTGCTATATTCAAGATATGATCAAAAGAAATGTTATATTCATTGCTCTTGGCTTCCTAAGGTACTGTATGCTACTAATAAGACAATGATCTAAGTTTATAGTTCTCCAATACTTATCTAACTATGAAGGTTAGGTTCAATCCTAATTTTCAATTTTTGGTTTTCTATTGTTCCTCAATACTAGGGTCAAACATTATGGTAAAACTTCTAACTAACTCTAGTAGTATCTATGCTACTCACAAGTCCTCATAATACATCAAGGGGTAATGGTAAACCAATCTATAGATAAGGAATTCTAGGGTTCACTAGATATTCTAAACTTAGTGGTGTGTCTATATTCTCGTTGTATTCTTAATAGGTGTGCTACCATATTTATCATCCTAATAATAGGGGTTTCTATATTCTAGCAGAAGGATATACTCAAAGAACTATTAGGAAAGTACAAGAATCAAGCATGATGTAATTATTCAGACAGAATGGATTGGTAGGAGAGTGAATCATAGTCAATTGTGGATGAGATCCTATACTCTATTCCTAGGTGCAGGCTTGTTCGGTACAATAACGTAACCGAGATAATATGCTCTCGACCTGCATGGGCCACCACAAAAACATGTCATGCCCGAGTCCCAAAAATATGTAGGACTAGGACACGTAAGCATGCTAGCCGTATGGATATGGCAACTCCAATATATAGAAACTAAAATCTACACGTACGCTGTAATATGAAAATCAATCCACAAGTGGTATAAACATATGTCACAAGTCATAGGGTACAATCTAAATCTCATCCACAAAAAATTAATATAAATGAATAACCAGCATCTATATAACTAGATCTCAACATAAGTATCTAAGGATGATAGTGGATAGAAACAAATCTACTACCAACTCGAATGAAAAAGTACAACACAACAAATACAATATAGGAATACCAGCTAACAATCATGGGGCTCGGAGAGAAGACATCCACGAAACATATATAACCATCCAAATCGGCGCTCCTGCAAATACTCAAGAACAGATATACCTGGAAAGGGACCAGGTCCTCAGAGGGACGTAACAAGATACATAGAAGCAAGCCAATTTGACTACAGTAAACATGCATAATATTTGAAAATATGTAAGTACGCTGTACAAGACAATCTATATGAATGCAAATGAGGACAACTTTTCGACGTATGGGCAAGGGTAGGCTACTCGATCTACCTCACAACTCACACACTCGTCAGTGGACATCAGAAATCGACATATCGCGGGGGTAGCGACCAACGAGACTCCAGAAATTGACATACCGTGGGGGTAGCGACCAACGCGACGCACGTCCATAGTGCGAGCTATATACTACAGTTTACCAGGGTGGTTAAAAGCCCATACGCCTAATGATTGTCCTCTCGTGATACTAAGTGCCATGTGTGTGTCAACATATATAATATATAGTAATGACTGAAAGAAACTACACATACAATGAATAAACAAAAATACAATAAATGTACAGAAATATACTAAGCATGCAAAATACTGTAAATAATTTGGCAAGGTATCTTGCCTGGCAAGAAAGCTGCAAGGTTACTGTCCATAAGTCAAGCACACAGGATCAAAAGCTACGGCCTCAGAACAAATATCTTCGAATGCTGAAATAAATATCACCAACGTTCCCAGAATAAGTAAAATAGCTAAAAAGCACTTTCCTTTCGTCCAATTTGGACACAGGAGCAAAACGGTAATTTTGGGTAAAAGTGGGGTCCATGTGTGGCCTACTTTGCACCGAAATGTGTGCCAAGGGTAACGATCTCTAAATGGGACAAATTATAGGTCAAACAACTCTAAATGTCAATATGAACCCAACGGTATATCCAAATGTGGATTCCGATGGGCCGAACACAATCTCGTCCAAAAAGTCAACTGTGGGGCCCGCCAATTGGCGACTTGGTCAACTGTCTCAGAATTGCGTAAAAATTGGATCACAAGACCAGCGCGTTACCACAAGTCCAGTGGCATAATTTTTGTTGCAATCAGACAGCGTGCACCAAATGCGCGCGACTTCTACAAAAGTTACGACATTGGGTGTGTCCGCGGATACGGGCTAATTCGGCGCGCACACGCGTCCGAATCAGTTTCTGCAAATTTTTACGTGTTCGGTTATGCTGTGCGCACCATTCGGTACACTTGGTACACGATGGGGCAGTCTCGTTTGTCGGAACGTGCTCCGTTTCACAACTTTTAGAAATCTGGAAAAGTGGGTTCGCGGGATTTTCTAACAAATTTAATTCTGTCTACAACAGTTAATAATCTAGGATTATTTAGCAGAAATTAAACTAGGTCAAGTGGTCTACGCATACCAAAAAGAATCATCGAATTCGGATCTCTGTGGTGGGAGATACGAACTCGGAGACATGGGTGATCACCGAAGTTTTCTGCGATCTCAGAATTCGGTCTGTTTACACCAACTTTGGTTCTATTTTTGCCTATGGTTGCATGTTGTTTGAGGTCTACTAACATACAGATATGGAAGAGGGTTAAGGGGTGAGCATACCGGTGAGGATGAGGTGGCATTTGGTTGAGCGAGTCGATGGGAAACAACTCCGGAACATAGGTACCTCGCTGTGGGAATCTGCAATGCGCGGGGTCGCGGTCGTCGGTATTTGTTTGGACGGCCTAGCGGGGTTCTCTGGCTGCGGTGGTGGCGCTCTCTAAGTCTAGATGGGAAGATGGAGAGTCTGGATGATTAGGTTTAGGGTTTAGAGAAATATATATATATATATATATATATATATATATATATATATATATATATATATGAAAGGGAGAGAGAGGGTGCGGGTATTAGGAGCCGCGGGTCAACCGTGGGGTTTAGCTTTGCTGCAGGTTAGTTGTAATAGGGGGCGGGTCTTACTGTGTTGGAATTAAAGGGGGCGACTGTGGCTAGGTAATGGAATGGTTGGGAATGGTTTGCTTTGGTTTGCTTATAGTAATAGTTGATTGTTTAAGTTATTAATAATATTCTTTTCTTTTCTTTTCTTTTCTTTTCTTTTCTTAATCTTTTCCTTTTCTATTTAAATATATACATGCATATATATATATATATATATATATATATATATATATATATATATATATATATATATATACTCATAGAAAATTCTAAATTATATTAATGCACATCATTAAGCTAGCAACTGCTCAAGGGGTCTCCTACATGAAATAAATTCCAAAAAAATTTCAAATGGTCCCATAAAATAAAAATTATTAAAAATCTATTTCTCCTAATTAGCCACTAATTACTATAATTAATTTAATAATTAATAATTAATAAAAAAAGTAAATACAATTTTCTAGGATTAGGGCTTTTACAGAAGGTGTTAATGGTGATGGTTAAGGTCAGGATGAAGTGGAAGAGGAAGTTGGGGATGGGGGAGAGGCGGTGGTTGCTGTGGAGACGAAGGTGAAGAAGTCGTTAGGATGCTCGGTGGCTGCTGTCGGGGCCGCTGTCGGTCAGGAACGGAGGCTGCTCCGGTGGTGAACAGGTCGAGGAAGAGAAGAAGGTAATGGGGAGATGATGAAGTCGATGATGGGGGAGGATGTTCCGGCGGAGAAGGCTGCTCGTGGTCGGGGTGCTCAGGCGGGATGGAGGTGGACAGGGTTGCTGCTGTCGTTGCTCTAGGAGAAGATATCCTGTGGCGATGGTGATGATGATGGGTGGCTGCGGTGGTTGCAGTCGGCAGAGGAAGTCGGCTGTCGGTCGGCTGTTGGGCTCCGACGGTGGTCGAAGGGGAGAAGAAGTTAGGGTGACTTAGGGTTTCGGTTTTAGGGTTGAAGATGATGATGATGTGAAAAAATAAAAATAAGAAGAAAAGTGTTTATGTAGGAGAGAGAAGAGGGTGATAAATACCTTGGGATTAGGGCCGACCATGTGCTCCCTAGGGATGGGGATGGTTTCTACATGAAGGAAAAATGAAGGGTGGAGATGGGCTAGTTTGAATGGAGGGTGGAGATGGTGTAAGGGAAAAGTTAGTGTAGTACACTCTAAATGGAGAGAAAATCCATGTGATCGGTCAAAAATGAGGGAGGGGTTTTCTCCATGGCTTGGCTCCAATAGAAGGTGGACACCTCATTGTATTTTTGCATAAAAGCCCCCAACAATTGGAAAATTGCATAAATAGTAGGATTTGGGATTGGATAAGGAAAAATACTATGTTTGGTGTGATGTAGTGGATAAAAAGGATGTGTGGTACTTGGTATGGGCCTTGAGTGTGTGGGTATGTGTTGGTGTTGGGTCTTGTTTTGGGTTAGGTTGGGTCCTTACACTAATTTAATTAAAATTAGTATAATTGGTGTTATTAAATTAATTGAAAGTGCATAGGGTTAAAATTCGGTGGGACACAAGTGTCATGGGCGTAGTAGACTCAGAATAGAATATTGTCATAATTTGGGTTGCACAAAATGGGTCAAGATTGTGTCTACAATTTCGATTGGAACGGACAAAGATGCAAAGTTGGATTTATTGAATTTAAAAATAATCGTCCGTAACGAATATTGTACAATAATTGAAATAAAATCACAGTAGTAAATTATAACCCCAATAATTAATCCCAAAAATACTAATTAAATCCATAATCCTATATTTTAGTCAGGGGTTTATCTAGTGGGTTTCTAGGTCTAGTCCACTAACCCATGCATTAAAGAACACAATACAATATAATACAATATATATATATATATATATATATATATATATATATATCATGCAATAAAGTATATATAATACTTATAATAAATAAAATAATAAAAATATCCCTATTTTAGAATGTGGTAGTGACAGATTGACTTGGGAAGCTTTCAAAGAGCTTTTCAAGGAGAAGTTCTTTCTGGACGTGGCTCTGGGTGTCTTAGAGAACCAGTTCCTATACCTCGTCCAAGGGAGTATGACAGTGGACGAGTACGCTACGAAGTTTTGCAGATTGAGCAGGTTTGTAGAGGGGCAGAATCCCCAAGGAAAGGCCATGAAATTCAGGAAGGGTTTGATCAGGGAGATCAAATCCCTCACTAGGGGCCACCGCACAGCTACTTTTGAGGAGATCCTGATGGATGCGCAGAGAGCAGAGGATGACTTGGATCTCAAGTCCAAGAGAGGTAGAGATATTTCGGGTGGTGCTGGTAGCTGTGCGGAACCAGCTAAGCGTCCCCATATCCAGCAGCAGTAGGTTCAAGCGCAGGTTCGTGCTCCAGTTCAGCAGCAGCCCTAAAGGAAGATTCAGCCATTGCCCACTTGTGCCTACTGCAAGAAGTTAGGACACACTTGGGATGTTTGTAGGAGAAGGTTGAAGGTGTGCCTATTTTGTGGATCCGCAACAGACCAGATAAGGGATTGCCCTACAACACCCCCATTTGGTGGAGCACGGGGTCAGAAAGAAGGAGTTAGACCACCTGTGGCACAGCAGCATGCCCCACACCGACAGAGGGAGGCACCCCAGCAGGGCAGGGTATTTGTAATTGCAGTCAGAGAGGACGATACTTCAGGTCATAAGTTAGCTTGTTTGTCTTATTCTGTTTATTTCCTTTCCATCCATGTTTGTGTGTTTAGTTAGTACCTTATAGACTGCTTGTGTGTTATTGTGTAGCTAGTATACCCTGACGGAGACTGCAAAACTATGATGGACAGAGACCATAGTTAGTGATTTCTTTTAAATTGTATGTTGTATATTTAGTTTAGACTGGGGTTAACCTAGAGGGGGGTTATGATCTTCTTTAATTTCGAGGACAAATTTTTTCTAAGGTGGGTACGATTGTCACCCTCACATTTCCAATTAAGGGTACTTTGGTAATTGACACGGGTATTTTAAATTTTAGGATGTGTTATATTTAAATATTGTACATACATAATTAATTAATTATTATATTATTTTTTGATTGCTATTTGTATATTTACTTTAGATTTGTGTAGTGGACCTAACCTATTTTATTAGATGCATGAACCAACATTTTAGATTGGTTTAGTTTGAGCCCATGAATTAGGCCCATGGCTTAGGAGGTTGAATTAATTAGAGAAACCATTAGACTAGAACCTTTCCTCCCTAATTAATTTCTTCATAAGAGGCCCCAAGGGGTAATTAAAATATTCCACATTGCATGAAGAGGGTGTACATGGCCTCCCCTAGTAGGAGGAGAGAGAGTGCTCTCATTTTATTTTATTTCTCATTCAATAGATCTAGATTTTTCTCCTTTCCAAATTTTTTCAATCTTTCACCATTCCTCACCAAAATTCTACCCAAATTTAGTCCCTATTCTTCAATAGAGGCTACTACAATAAGGATCTACAAGAAGAAAGCAAGAATTAAGAAGGAGGAGGCCAAGATCTACAAGGAGGAGCTACTTTCCAACTTTGGAGATTTTTTATTGGAAATCCATCTCCTAATAGGTACATTTTAGTTTCCCTCTTTAATTAGGTTCTAAATTTGAGATTTAACCATGAGAAACTAATCCACATACACAGGCTACCCATAGGAATTGATTTTAGGTTCATCGGAGACCTACGGTAGAAGTTATGTGCATTTTGGTACCAATTTTAGGGGAATTCCGAGATTGGCACATATAATGTTTGTCATTTGGTCCAATAGATCAGAATGACATATGATTGATTGTTTGCGACTAGTGTCGTGTCTACAATTAGATACGTGTAGGCTGTATCTCATCAATTTGATGATACAAGTTATTTTGGGAGTTTTTTCTCTTATACGGGACTTTGTGCATGTCATATTTTGACACAGACACGTAGTTGATTCTATTATGGTTCGTATATTTCATAATTAGTATTTTAGACTTGCTCGTATCCTTCGGGTTGCGTTTGGTTATGTGTTGGAGCTATATCGCAAGTGTATCATAGAATTAGTGTGATACGAGTGTGGTGCACTCCACGTGTTTGATATTTTGCTCTCATTCCTATACATGCATATGTATTTATATATATGTATGGTATTTATGTGGTATATATATATATGTGTATAATGGTGTATATGAGTTGTGTATATGTGTGTGTCTATATGTGTGTATACAATAATGTATGTAGTGATCTCTCTCTCTCTCTCTCTCTCTCTCTATATATATATATATATATATATATATATATATGTAGTTGTATATACATATGTATATGTATGCTCGTGTTTATGTGTAATAGTGTATATGGATATATATATATATATCTATATGTATAGATATATAATATGTGATTGTATATATATATATATATATATATATATATATATATATATATATATATATATATATATATATATATATATATATATATATATATATATTTGATAGATTGGTGAGTTAAAATATATACTTAGATGTGTATAAGTGTATGTGCATTGTGTTGTGTTTGTGTATAGGTGTGAGAGGTGTAGCAGTGAGTGAGGCAAGGGAGTTCAGTCAATGATCATCAATATGAAGTGAGAGCAGTATTTGTTAGTAGTGGCAGCTCGAGACATGATCTCACTAAAGGGAATGACAGCAGCTACTACATGCTTCTTAGCATAGCACGAGCAGCAAGAGGGAATCGAGCTAGCAGTGCTAGCAACAGGTTCAACTCAGCAGTACAATACCTGCATTCAGGTATTACACGGCTCGAGCAAGGAGACTCCCCAGCAACTGTGTAAGGGGAAAGTAGCTCGGGTAACTGAAGTATCTACAGCAAGTGAGCATTAGTGCTCTGCACAGCGAGGAGGTGCAGTCCCCAGCTTTAGTGTTCACTGCAGGAGGGGAGACTCGGGGAGCTACTACATTCACAAGATGAGGGAGCTCATGCATCAGGATCTGCACAGGAGTATCAGCGTCTTCACAGCGAGGATAGTTCACTGTGTAGTATCAGTCGGGCACTTTTTGTTTAGTATCAGCAGCCTGGAGCACTACACTGTGCTCGTACAGCCAATGCAAGGGAGCTCGGGCAGGTGGCAAAGCTCGTGCAAGGGGAGGTCGAGCATACTGGATGAAGTAACAGTAGCCAAATTCAGAGGTGCAGAGCCTTTCAGCTCATGCACTCGAGTAACTAAGGCATAGCCAATGCAGCAACCACTACAACTTCAAACAACAACTCTAGCAGCATCATCCTTAGCACAGCAGAGTATTAAGTGCAGATCAGCAACAAATCAACATGGGGAGAAAGCAGTGTCAATAATAGCATGTTGTAATAAAGCTAGAGCAGTTGTAGTATGCAGCCATCAATACAGGTAGTGTGAAGTATGCAACAATGCTTTCAGTTCAGTAAACGCAGTATCAGTTCAGTGCGGCCAGTGCACTGAACACAGTAAGGTTTCAACATAGGTTCAGAGTATCAGCAGAGGTGCAAGCCTTCCTCCAGTATCTGAGGGTAGAAGTTATGTGTAGCTTTTCAACAACTCGAGCTAGGGGGAGAGGCAGGGAAGCACTGCAGTTCAGCTAGAAGGATGCGCATCAGCAGCAGAGAGGTATCAACACAGTGTGAGTTACCTCAATGAGCAGTATCAGTTTCAGTTTTCGAGTATCAGTGAGCAATCACTAATATCACTCAATTTCAGTAGAGGTTTCAGTCAGTTTGCAGGTATGAGTTCTCAGTTTTAATTTAGTTGTTTACTTGGGTTCAGGTATGTTTGTCTCAATTAGTTTTCAGTAGGATTCTTTCAGTCAGTTTAGTAGTTTCAGTTGGATTTGTTTCAAGGTATTAGAGTAGTTAGTTAGTTGTTTATTTGTTAGTTAGATAAGGTATTGTATAGTAGTTAATTATGTCGTGTGGCATTGTATTTTTAGTAGTTAGATACTTTATATAGCTAGTGTTGAGGTATTTATATATGTATTAGCTATTCATATCTATGTATGTTAGTATTATAGTTAGTTCTATATTACATTGATATGTATATATTAGTGTTAGTTTTTTATTAGTATATTAGTTGGGGAATTATATATGTATTAGCTATATTTATAGTGGTTTGGGTTACCTCGGAATACCAAGGTATTGGGTCGATACCCAATGTATTAAGTTTGGGTATCGAGATAGGTGCGATACGCACTGGTGCAAGGCCAAGGTATCCTAAATTTATTATTTTGTATAGATACTATATATATTGACTTGTATATATGCATAAACCACTATTTTCATATAAATCAACTTGCGTATCTTAGGATACGGCTTTTTAAGTGTTTCGTAGTATCCTAGTTTAGCTAGTGTAGCTTAGTTTCATAGTGTATTGACTTAGTGTCCTAGTATTAGACTCATGTAGCCTAGATTTCATCGGTTTAACCTAAAAATGGCTTATTGACCTAGAATTGCAACATCTTAATTAATTTTTATTCTTGAACCTTGTATTTATGCAACATACCATATATATGTTATGTGACACCAGCTTGGGCATCGAGAGCCACACCTTGCTTAGGACTTCAGGCGAGTACATTCTTTGATAGTTTCCATTATTTGATAATTTTTATGATTCTAGTTTATAGTATTATTTTACCTGATTTCTCGATACTTGGATACATGGATTAGTATTACATGTGTTCACTTTCTTATGACACGTATATTATACTTGTCTGGCCTTTACTTCAGGACTCATTACTGGCATCACATTAGGACTCACCTATTGGAATCACCTATTTTATCTGGTTGGACTCATTTTGATTTGCGTGTCGGAATTAGATTTATTTATACTAGTCGGGCTAGGAAATACTCGAGTAGACATGTAAACATTTCCAAAAACTAGAATCACCTCCTCTAGTCTAATCTGGAATGATAGCAGTCGCACACCAAGTGGGTAGTGAGCCGTACTTACCCCTAGCCGTTTACATGTCGAAAGCGGTATTTCAAAACACACTAGTTAGTGCTTTCTTGCTGGCTTCACATGATACTTGCCGGGCACACATCTTGTTTATCTAGTTCAGTTCTCGTCTATTTACAGTCTTATTTACTATATTTTCTTGATTCACCATGCATATCTTGTCTTGCTTCTTACATTAACCGTGACTGTATTTTATTCTCTGATTCATTTCTTTTTCTTGCTCACCATGTATTACTTACTATAACTATTTATAGTCTTTATCAATTAAATGGAATTGCTAGCAGAGATATACTTTACTCCAATCTTGACTGGATATATTTTTCTAGATGATTGGCTTATAGGACAGTGTCCTACATTCTACGGGCCGCAGAACGATGTACCTATAGCGGATACTCCTATAGACCATGGGGACTTAATTGTAGAGCCCGATGAGGTCTAGTTTATTTGTGTTGGATTGTATTAGCCTATTATATTATTGAGATTCACAGTTAGTACTATTATTTTAGATTATGGATTATATCTTTTTTCTTTCTTCGCTTTTTCCTTCGTGCTTTATCTTCCTTAGTTTGTTTCGTGATTGAGATTAGTCATATTTGTGAGATACCATATTGCTTCTCCGTTTGGAGTTGAGATGATTGATAGGTACCGTAATAAAGTGTTGAGATATTAAATAGATATAAATGACCAAACAATGTTCTACGGTCGATTCTGTGGCGTAGGCTAGACGTTGGCACGTACTCTTGCCCGAATATCCGGGTGCGGGTCGTGACATTCCTCCTTCTTCACTTTTACCCGATGGTAACCCGACCTCAAGTCTATCTTTGAAAATACCTTCGCTCAGCTCAACTGATCGAAGAGATCATCAATCCTCGACACCGAGTATTTATTCTTGATAATGAGGTTGTTTAAAGTCCTGTAGTTGATACACATGCGTACTGGCCCATCCTTCTTTGGTACAAATAATATTGTAGAATTCTATCGTGATGAACTGGATCTAATGAAGCCTTTGTCCTGCAACTCATCCACTTGCTTCTTCAACTCTTCTAGTTCGCTGTTGTTGACCCTATAGGCGTGTTGAGATATCGGCTCTGCGCCTGGCACAAATTCTATAGAGAACTCAATATCTCGGTCTAGCGGAAAACCCGACAAATCCTCCAAAAAATATCCATATACTCTGCTATCAACGGGTGTGGCAACTCCTTCCCTTCCACCATAGCTCCACAGATGGTATCCTCGCTCTGATCCACTTCTCCTCTAATAATCTTAAACTCTGGCTCTCCTGACGATCAAAATAAACTCTGCCTCCACAATAATCTATACTAGCATGATGCCTACTCAACCAATCCATCCCGAGTGCAATATTGTAGCTCAAAAGTGGCATTACGAGTAAGCACGCACTCAACTCATAACCTCCCAGTGTAACTCTTTAATCCTTGAAAACATCACTAATTAGGATAATGCCTCCCCTAGTCTTTATCTTGTAAGTCCTAGCCAAAGGTTCAAACTATAAATGATGCTTAAGAGCAAAAAATATATATACAAAACTATGGGAAGCACCAGAATCAAATAAAGCATAAGCCGAAATAAAATAAAAAAGAACTGAACGAGATATCACATCTTCGACTGGTTCCTCCTCCTCAACTGTCATAGCAAAAGCGTGCCGTCACGGTGCACCTTTCTGCTACTGCTCGTACTGGAAAAACTGGTGCTGCTGGGTCGGTAATGGAGGTCCCCTCTGCTATCCTGCAGGTGGCCTCGCTGGTGCTCTATGTGCCGGTATTGCTCCCTGGCTTGCCCGAAATAGAGCCAATAAACATTCTCTAAATTGGTGATCTAGCTCTTCAGAATAGAGACACACTCCAAGCCTCATTCTGTAAACCTCCTGTGTATGTCTAATCTTCCCACAATGAGTATATTGCGGGGCCTGATGTGCCGGTCTCAGGGACTGGTGCATCTGCTGTATTAGCGCTCAAAATGGTGCATGAAATTGCTGTCTCTACGGCTGGAAGGTCCTCTATTGCTGGAAGTGGGGTTGTTTGGCTGGACCCGCACTACTGCTAGATCTACCTGATGTGTCTTTCATCCTTTTGGACTTGAAATCCAAGTCATCCTCAGCCTTCGGTGCATCCATCAGGATCTCCTTGAATGTAGCTGTGCGGTGTCCCCTAGTAAGAGATTTGATCTCCCTAATGAAACCCTTTCAAAACTTCCTAGCCTTCCCTAGGGGATTCTGCCACTCCATAAATCTAACCAATTTGTAAAACTCTGCGACGTACTCATCCACCTTCTTGCTCCCCTGGACGAGGTCTTGGAACTGGCTCTCTAGGGTACTCACAACCACGTCTGGAAAGAACTTCTCCTTGAAAAGCTCTTTAAAAGCTTCCTATGTCAATTGTTGCTCCACGATCATCAGGTCTGTACGAAACTATGTCAGGGCAATATTGAACATTTGGCTGCTCGCTGCCTCTACCTGTAGAATCTTCGGAATCTGGGCTAGTCGTAGGGTCCTCTATATGTCCTCGATCAAATCATCGGCGTATAAGATTCCTTTTATGCCCTTGAAGTCCTTCGGCCCCATCCTCTTGAAATCAATGATGGAACTCAGCCTCGGCTGGTGCGGGGCGGGATGAGACGGTACGATTTATGGCTAGACAATCACTACCTTCTCCACAGCTGCTAGTGCAAAATGGTGAGCACCCTCGATGCCCTGACGTAGAACATTTGTCTTCCAATGATGCGCTGCCATCATCTCCTGGAATATGGCAAACATCTACGTACTGTCTGCTGGCATGGGAGGTCGGGGTGGAAGGTCCTCCGTGACTTTTGAACAGTCCTCGGAACTGGTGGTGGAGCACCCCCCAAAGCTTCTGCTGAAATCCTCACCTGGACTGGTGAGGCGACCCTCTGAGCGGAAGAAGGCAGAACAGTAGTTGTTGTCTCTCTCTGAGGTGACAAAGTAACTGACCACGCCGAAACTGCTCCAGAATGCTGCGATCGAGGACAGTAATATTGGGCAAGATAGATTCAAAATAAAGGAATCAATATTGGGCAAGATACGATAGCATCAATAAAGGACAGTAATATTTCAAAGAAAGCAATCATTCCAAATGATAAAGATAATAAATTCAATACATTGGAAATGTTCCTAGTTGTGATTGAATATCCTCTCATCCTATATCCCTAGTCCTATATCCTATAGCAGGCTTGTAGTAATACTATAAGTCTGAGTACTACTACCTTGAGCTGCACCCAGTGTAGGGGCACAAGTACGTGGGCATGTCCAGCTTACGCCGCAACATCGGCGGTAGAACGTTGTCTAGGTCAACGATACTATCTAAACATCTTATAAAATATATATAATGTACCAGTCAAGATATCTCAACTCCTAAATGGAGGATAATATGATAATATGATAATGGTAAACAATACTCAATCATATTATAAAACTAGAGGAAAATATGGCACGATATAGAATAAAAAGAAAGAAATACAAAGTCACAATACATCACAAGTCCAAGTCCAATAGCCTAATCTCAATACAATAATCTCAAATATAATACATGCCAAAAGTGTCTAACTGACATATACAATATAAAAAATAAACTAGCTAAGTCTCATCGATTGTTGATACTATCTCAATAGGCTTTACGGGTGCTATCTCAACTAGCTCGCCATCCTTTGGCCCGTAAGACACTAGTCTTCTAATGAATCATCTAAAAAATAATATCCATTCTAGATTCGAGAGAAGTACAATCCAATAGCAGTTCTAATAATTGACAGAAACTATGAAACAACAATACTAATAAAAATAAATTATGGCAGTAACTGAACTAGTAAATATCATACGGAAGATCATCATGGTAAATAATGGCAATAAACTGATAACAATATGGTGAGGAACATCAATTTAATAAACTGGAATAAAAAAATAATATAATAAATGTGCCTTGAAATATTAGTATGATAATGTGATCTGCTTGGGCCTAACATGGGCTATATATAAAAGGGGAAGCTAGTATGATCACACGTGAGTTGCATGATCTAATAGCTATTACGGGCTACACTAAATTACGAGCTATAAGGTATGATCACATATCCACTAATACTTTTTCAACCCCCGACTAGTACATGGATCCAAATCACGATACGTTATAACAAGTATATCATATTGCACGGTCTATAATATCATGCACTATGATCACGGTCTATATAATCACTAAGATATCACGATAATCATTGAGTAATCTAGAAGCACGACACGACGATCACTGAGTAATCACAATAATAATATCTCATGACCAAGATCCAAATATATCAATCCGTGTAAACATCGTATCAGGAATCAAATATCTCAATACTAAATACATGAAACATAGAGACTATCAAATAAGAAAACTATCAGAGAATGTACTGGTTTGTGGTCCTGAGAAACAAGTATGACTCAGTATCCGAGCTGGTGTCACACAAACATATATATTAATGACATGCCAATTCAGTATAAAGAAGTGATAATGAACTAAAATGTACTAATATAATTTTCTAGGTCAATACTAGGTCATACTAGTCAAACTAGGTCAAACTAGATTTTCACCTTCATTCTACGTCCAATTCTAGCTTCTAGGTTGATCACCAGGGTAAACTAATCATTACTAGGTCATACCTAGATTCTAGGTACAACATCCTGGGGTATTAGCTAAACCAGTTACTAACACCAAGGTATCTACATATACTAGTTAATACTATGAGGTAAAACTATCGTAGCAATAGTTTAGTATCTATACTTATTATCTTAACCAATAATATTTACCTTAGTTACATAATTACCTTAGTATTAGTTAATCTTCTAACTCAAAGCCCGTATTTAACACTTATCTATATTTTCACATACCTTAACCAAACTTAACACTCCATCTTATACCTTGGTATTTAATCCAATACCTACTTTCACTAATATTTTAACACTCATAGATACTCATGTATCTTGTATACCCATCCTTCATCATTGAGTGTGTCAACTCACACTCTACTGCACTCTGATACTTGCTCAACCATTTCCATGTACTGCTGCAACCCACCACTGGTTTCAAACCATATTACCCTGCCTAAACCCCATGCTTAGTTACTTGTGACTAAGCCTATAAGTTCACAGTTCTCCCTCTTAGCATGCAACCACCCACAATGGACTTCCAACCTAAGCCCTAAATTCCTATACCTGAGCATCACCACCACACCAACACCACTGCCATAATAACGCCACCACTTTAATAACAAAAACACACAATAACAACAACTACAATAACCATATCAAACCTAATATAGGCAGTAGGTATTCCTCCCTCTCATATCATACTGATAAATAGTAAAAATCCCCTACTGCTCCTTTTCAATTTTGCTATATTGCCTAGCTACCTGACCCAATCTCTAACCCAGTGCACTCTCAAACTCCCCTACTCAAACTAACCCGAGTATCACCCCCTCTTGTATATAGGCTGTTGCTTTCATGATTAATAGCAACAACTATAGTTGCTGTTGCAACTGCTGTTATCTGGTACTTGAAACCCGACCCCATGACTCTGATACACTAGGTATTAGTTATTCACTGATACCATACCCGAGCCCTCTCTAGGCCACTACACCATAAATAACAGACAACACACTCAACACTCAACCATACATTTCCCATCCTCTAACACACATTCACACTCTCAGACACCTAGATATTCTACTATATATATATATATATATATATATATATATATATATATATATATATATATATATATATATATATATAACTAGCAACCTATATATATTCATATGATTATATACATATATATATAGATATAGATATAGATATATTTACAACACATACACACACACTATGAGCATTTACACAAATACTTGACATGGTATGATGCGATACTCTATGATACGCACCCAAACCAAGTACCAAAACTTATAATTCTCCATAATTACTATCCACACATATCAATTATACCTATTCATAACTAATGCAACTAGTTACAAGTGAAATTGAAGAGTAATTACACAAATCATCCAAAATGAACCATGTATCATACCGTATCACAAAATATAATGATACGCTCTACTCGTGTCCAATTGTGGATACATATCCAGTTCCATATCATCAATCTAAGTCTATTTAGATCTAATTGGTCTCATGACACACACTTGATGTATCAATCTCAGAATTCCTCCAAAATGGGCATAATCACCATGTATAAATCACAATAGGGGTCCTATAAACCTAGTTCTTGTTCCTATGGATAGCCCTAAGCCAAGAAAGATTTTTTAATGGTAAAATGCATGAATTAGAGTCTAGATTATAGGAGAAATCAGAATTTACCTATTGGGAAATGAATTTCCAATGAATTTCCAATGAAAAACCTAAATAGACACAATTAGGACTCAAGCTTCTTGTCAATTCCTCCTTCTTCAAGTGCTCCTTACTAACCAAGCTCCAATATTTCTTAGATGATGTAATCGGAAGGGAATGAGAGTGAATTGGGGTAAATTTGGTGGAGGGATGAGTCAATTTTGGGAAGAACACAATTGGGGATCTCTAATGAAATGAACTAATGAGAGGAGAGAGAGAGAGAGACCCTCTTTATGTGGCCGGCCCCCTTTTCCCTCTCCTAAGCAACAACACAATGTCTAAAACTCCCCTACTAGTTAGTTATAAGGTTTAATTATGGAGGGCTATATTAGAAAACTTCTAATTCTTCATAAAACTAATCTAATCTCCTTAATTAATTAAGGGAATGGGTCTAATGGGCCTAACCTAATATTAGGCTCAATGTGTCATGACAATCTAATTAGGTCCACTAATGAAAGTCCAAATAAATAGTCTAGCACACTAACTAATAAATAAATAATACAAAATAATATAAATAATTAGTAGCACAATATATAAATATTTAATCACTAAATAATAAATATGCTAAATAAAAAAATACCCTCATCGAGAAATGTGGTAGTGACACTACCAAATTCCCCTAAGCGGAGTTGTTCTAACCTATCACATCCATATTACCTCTGATAAGTGTTAGTTCACCCTAACTAGTTATGTGTGTGCCATGGGTAATAAATCCACCCGAAATACGTACATCAATTTTTAACTACTTTTTATGCTTCTATTTCAAAGTATTCCAAAATTGTTCAAGTTTGAAAAATTTGAAGTGGTCTTGTAGAAGGATAAAAAATGTACGCTTACACAAATGGCGCACTATCAACAAAGAGCCCAGCAGAAGAAAGGCACACTTTCTTAGTGCTCAGCACTATGGCGCACTTTCTTAATGTGGCACGCTATCTTAATGCTACAAAGATTGGCGTATAATAGTCCTACCCCGCTCTCAGTATTTAATGCAACAGAATGATAGCTGACAGTTGAAGAAACCGAAGAGAGCAATTCATTTATTGCACAAGATCTTCGACACGCAGACCCAGTTTGTCGTTTAGCTACCCATTGGTCTGAATTCTATCAAAAAAGCACCGTTGTGCCAATTTCATCAAAAATTCTCCATCATGGCCAACTTCTTCAAAAATACGCCATCATAACAACTTCATCAGAAGTGCACCGCTGTGCCAACTTCTACCAAAGTACGCTATCACGGCCAACTTCATCAAAAGTGCGCCGATGTGCCAACTTCTACGAAGGTGCTATATTGCGGCCAACTTCTTCAAAAGTGCACCATCATGGCTACTTCTTCAAAAGAGTGCTTGTATAGCCAATCTTTCCAAAAGTGCGCCAATCTCTAGACCACTTCTAAAGTGCGCCTATGATCCTAACTGACAAAGAGAAGTTACGATTATATATCCTATATGCCATCTTCCTCGTGAAACGTGTACAAATAATTGTCTTCCACGACCTATGCTTTTCTCGTATATGAAGCTATATATCAAGCAGGCAGTAAGTTGTGCACCCACTCATTAAGAACATGGGGTGTTAGTCCACCAAAAGTGCATGTACAATGGTAAAACAGTGCAGACTGTCTAAGGTGCACGCTCACTCTCATAATCGCTCTTAAACTCTATAAATTCATGATCAGTACATCCATTAGAAGGGGAATAGGGGAGGCATAGACGTTACAAGGGAAGAATTTTTAAGTCTTTGAAATTCAAGAACAGAAGGAGAAAAATAGAAGCTCTCGGCTAGTGAGAGAAGAGGGAAGAGGAAGAAGAAAATAAAGAAAGAGAGGGAAAGGAAGGAGAATAAGGAAGAGAGAAAATAAAGGCTATATATAGTAAGGGAGAATCACCAAGCACAAATCTAGAAATTACATAAAAACAACTAAAAAAATCAATAAATTACATAGGAAGCAATTATACAGCTATAACACACATATACGAGATAAAATGCAGTAATACTAAAATAGTGAGACAGGTCACACACACACACACACACACACACACACTATATATATATATATATATATATATATATATATATATATATATATATATATATATATATATATATTCAAAGTGCCAGTAAAACCCCTAGTATTGATTGAAACAAATCTGTTGACATCAAATGCTCATCATCTTTCTCACGATTGGTATCAGAGCCATGATGGCTAAAGGCTGAGGTAATTCTGCTCTTTATTCTTGAGATGTTGTGTCACATCCTAGTACCAGAATATGAAGACGGACATGGCCATCTCCCTGTACAAGGTATATAATATTGTACGACGGTCACGGTTGTAACTAAACAAGGGGTACATACTACAAGCAAGTCACTTAGGGTCACACAACACATCTATTGTCTCAATCAGTCAAGCAAGTACAGTAAACATAGAACATATATAACTATGATGTAGGGCATCCCAAATGCCCTGCCATGATATTCTGGAAACCAACTGTACAAAATAAGAAAGATGGCAGAGTATCAAAAGTACATGACCATGATCAGCTGTAGTCTGATTAATTACAATCATGTAGGAAAAGTAAATGGCCAGATTTACGACTAACAAGTGCCAGTGGCTAAATGCCCAAATAAGTAAAGTGTGTAATAACAAGCAGGAAAGAAGAGACCTATTCGTTTCCCTCAGTGGTTATCCGCCTGGTGCGCGCCATAGTTCAAGAGAAAGTATGCTTGATCCTCGAGTGCTGGCTCTGAACCTTGCCATACAAAACTAGTGGGTTAGACTAAAAATAGTAAGTACCACAAAGGAAGCACGAATAAAGAAATAAAACTAGGTTATGAAATATATATATATATATATATATATATATATATATATATATATATATATATATATATAGTTATGTCTCATAGTTTTGGTTCATAGCCTATTATGACATAATAATCTAAACCTACAACCAAACAAAGACAAGGGTTAGACCATCGTACCATGATAGACCATGTCCCTATACTATTTGACAGTAGATACAATACACAAACAAGCTCAGTTACATAATCGTCCAATTACTTGTACGGCTTGCTAGATGGAGTTCGGGTTATCCCATAGATATTATGCATATAGAAATCCTCAGATCGAACCATATACTAGCAGGGTTAGCCGAGCCATAAATTGCCACATAGCACATAGTATTGTGCACCGGTCCCTCGCAAGGTTACCATACTAAGATCGCATATAACACATAGTATAATATAATAGTCGAATATTGCCATCCACTAATGAGGACTTAAACAATATCTATGGGGACTAGCATGTACACCCTAATTCAGATGACTGGAGGTAGCTAATTAGATACGATCTAGAGATTCCATTCCCTTCTAATGCTCTACATGTTTAGTTGCCTAGTTAACCCTATTGTTAACTGGAATCACATGGCGTGGTCATATGGTATTCTCCTTATGTGACGTACCATAGTACGATCACGCTAGATACAAATCCACTTTATCACTTGATAGTTTAATTTGGTTTCACCCTAGAGTGATGTAACAATCAACAGATCCTAGCCACGCTTGCTCATTGACTAACTCTTGTGTCCATGTGGGAGATTGAGTCATATCACATGTCACATAGCGCATAGGTACACCATAATGTAAACATGTAATATAATCGCACAAGAACACTTACCACCTAGGAACACATAGTATGTAGTAAGTGTATCATCACGGATACAAGTAGTCGGGTCATGGCGCAAAGATGAGTCTAATACCCTTGTAGTCATCAAGGTCACACATACAACCCATAAGGTCCAAAGGAACATTCAAACAAAACTAGTCAAATAAAACGTGTGCAAGGGGACACATGCGCGCATAAGGATCAAGGTCGCATGGGGATCAGTTGCCTCATAGAATCAGTTGCCGCATAGGATCAGTTGCTGCATATGAGACATTGCCGCATAGAGTAAGTCAAAGTTCACTCTTCGTTTTAAGTACAGAAATGACGGGTAATAAATATGTGTTAGAAAAGTGATTAATGTGACTGATGTGACAAGCTATAAGTATGTCAGAGGAAAGGACAAAATTATAGAATTTTATGCAAGGGCAAAACAGAGTTATGCATCCTAAAGAGATTCGATTGTATAGCCTATCTTGCTGCATAGTATGTCCTGCCGCATATGTGTCTCTTGGACTTAGCGAATTTCTCATTCGTTCAGCTAATAAACACAAGGAGTCCCTTCAGAACACATGTGTATTAGTCAGTCATACGTCCGAAAGAGATGGAGCATACTGGTATGTGGCAAGGAATTCAGGCCGCATAGTATTTTTATGCCGCATAACACTCTCTTCCGCATATGGTGTTGGTCGCATGAAATCTTCATCGTCCCAAACAGAAGGTTCAGCCATGGCGAAAGCTCCAAAACCAAAATCTAGTTTCTTCATAAAAAATTTATTTTAACTCTTAATTGAATGAACCAAAAGCCAAAATGCTTGAAATGAAGTGCTCCATCCATCCCAAAAACTATTTTCTAAAATACCATATTTTAGTAGATCAAAACCATAAAAAACTCAAGGAACCCAGGAAACCCTAAGTTAGAAAAGTTGATCTACACAAATCCACTCATCAAAACCAAAAACTCCAAGTATTAAAAGTGTTTAGAATCATCATGAGCACATAATAGACTAATAAAATGAAAGGAAAGAGCAAGAATAAAAAATCCAGATGTTTCTCTATGTAGTGCAAGGTATACATACCTAGAAATGAAAGAGGATAAAATAAAGAATGAGAGAAGAGAGAGAAATAAGTTAACTTTTATAGCTAGGGTTTGAGTTTTAGACCATTACTTTTACTCATGACCAAACCAACCCAATAATTAAACCATAGGTCTAATTGAACCAAAGAATGGATCTAGTCTCTATGACATGCAACCTAATTAACATGCAAGCAACATATAATATAAGCACGGAAACTAATATGTTCCAAATACGTATATCGGGAACGGGGAGTGATATATCTACCCACCTTAGAAAATTTCATCCTTGGAATTCAAACCCAAGGCTACCTAGAGAAATCAGAACAAGCACTACGCTAACTACAAGCTCATATACACATGTAATCAAATTCGAGAATATAAAGAAAAGCAATGTCACATGTCATGGGTAAACGAATCGTAAGATTTGAGATACGAAGGCATAAGAACGAAGATACCTTCCTTGTCGAACATGTACAGATACCGAGATCGGATATCGTCCTCGCACTCCCACGTTAACTCTCCCAAAGGGTGATGACCCCAAGCAACCCAGACAAGATGGATAGTCCGATTCTTGAGCACCTTCTCCCTTCGGTCCAAAATAGATAAGGGTTTCTCCTCATAAGACAAGTCAGTACCAACGACTAGCTCGAAATGGTCTAGAATATGACTCGGATCTAGGACATACCTACGCAATTGATACACATAAAATATATTATGCACCTCACATAGCGAAGGCGGAGGGGCAAGATGATAAGCAATATCGCCTACCCACTCGAGAACATCAAATGGACCAACATATCACGGACTAAGCTTCCCGTGAACCTTGAATCTAATGACTCCATGGGTTGGCAAAATCCGTAAGAACACGTGGTTGTCGACACAAAACTATAAAGGCCTACAATGCTGATTTGCTCAATGTCGATGCCTATCTTGTGCAACCCGAAGTCGCTCTCTGATTTGCTTAAAAACTTCTACTGCCCGCCGCTCGCAAGCTCGCTACAGCCGGTTTTTCTTTCTACCTGCTTTTTTGTATGAGCGTTCCGGCTTCTGCATGATCATCTATGGGCCTAATATTTTTTTCTCACATATATCATTCCATGCCAATGGTGATCTACACTTTCTCCAATATAATATTTTGACGGGTGCCATTTGAATACTTGCTTGATAACAGTTGTTGTATGAGAACTCAACGAGGTGAAGGTGATCTTTTCAAGACCCTCCAAATTCCAAAGTACAAGCTCCTAGCATATCTTCCAGGGTATGGATGGTTCTCTTTGATTGTCTGTCTGTTTGTGGATAATAAGCAGTACTGAATCTCAACTTGGTACCCAAACTCTGGTGCAAACTCTTCCAAAAATGTAAAATAAACTGAATGTCTCGATCGGATACAATACTCACTGGGATACCGTGCTATCTTACTATCTATCACATGTACATCTTTGCTAACTGCTCTGTGGATTACCCTACTCGAAAAGAAAGAAAGTGAGCTACTTTTGTGAGATACCCAATCTGCATCACGACCGGTTGGGGATCTAGATAAACCGGTCATAAAGTCTATCGTGATATGTTTCAACTTCCAATCCGGAATAGGAAGCGGATGTAATACTCCAATCAATCTTTGTTGGTCGGCCTTCACTTGCTGGCATACCAAACACCGAGAAACGAATCATGATATCTTCCTCTTTATCCCGTTCCACCAAAAATGTTGCTTGATGTCTTGATACATCTTGGTACCTCCTGGATGAATTGAATACTGGGACTGTGTGCCTCAGTCATTACTTCTTGCCGGATATCTCCACTTGGTACACAGAGATAATTTCCAAACCTAAGAGTTTCATCTTCATGAATCGTCAACTCTTTCTAGAGACTAGACTCACATTCCGCCCGTAGCTTCTAAACTTTCGGACCCTCCGTCTGAGCTGCCTTAATCCTCTCTATAATGGTAGATTGTACCTATAAACTAGCCAATACTCCTATATCTTGCGGAAGTACTATCTCGATCCCTATTTTTTGTAGATCTTCTAAGATATGCCGCTGCGATGTCAACATAAATGTACTATATCTCCTGCTAAGAGTATATGCTACCATATTTGTATTGCCTGGATGGTACTGAAGTTCAATATCATAGTCCTTTATCAATTCTAGCCACCTCCTCTGCCTTATGTTCAAGTCCTTCTGGGTGAATACATATATTAGGCTCTTGTGATCCATAAATATTTTTACTCGATCACCATACAAGTAATGCCTCCATAGCTTAAGTGCAAATACTACCGCCGCTAACTCCAAATCGTGAGTCAGATAATTCTTCTCGTGATCTCGAAGCTGCCGTGAAGCATAAGCTATCACCCTTCCATGCTGCATCAATACACACCTAATTCATTTTTCTAATGCGTCATAATACACTATAAACCCTCTAGAACCTACTGGAAGCGTCAGAATCGGAGCTGAAATAAATCTTTTTTTTATTTTTCAAATCACGTCTTGCACTTTGCTGACCAGTCGAACTTGCCTTCCTTGTGTGTTAATCGAGTCAGCGGTGCTGAAATCCTTGCAAAGTCTGCCACAAACATTTTATAGTATCCTGCCAATGCCAGAAAACTACGTACTTCAGCTACTATCTTAGGAACTGGCTAAATCTCTACGGCCTCAACCTTCTTTGGACCTACTGCAACTCCTTCCCCAGAGATGATGTGACCCAAGAATGACACGTGATCCAACCAAAACTCACACTTGCTAAGCTTTGCGTATAACTGGTGTTTCCTCAAAATATGCAAGACCTTCCGAAGATGCTCTTTCTGCTCCTCTTCGCTACTAGAATAGACTAGAATGTCGTCTATGAAAATCACCATGAACTAATCTAGATATGGCATAAAAATAGGGTTCATCAAATACATAAATATTGCTGGAGCATTAGTCAGTCCGAATGGCATAACTAAGAATTCATAATGCCCATATCATTACCTAAATGCTGTCTTAGGTATGTTTTGCTCCCAAACTCTTACTTGATGAAACCCTGATCGAAGATCGATCTTGGAGAAAATCTTGGCTTTACTCAGCTGATCAAACAAATCATCGATCCTTGGTAATGGATACTTGTTCTTCACTGTTACAATGTTCAACTATTTATAGTCGATACATAACTATGATAACCCATCCTTCTTCTTCACTAGAACCACTGGAGCTCCCCAAGGTGATCTACTGGCTTGAATAAACTTCTTTGACTTCAGTTCCTCTATATGTTGGTACAGTATATCTAGCTTTGATGGTGCCAATTGGTAAACTTTACAAGATATTGGTCCTGCTCCAGGAATCAACTCTATACAAAATTTAACAACTCTTACTAGGGGTAACCCTGGTAGTTCTTCTGAGAAGACATCTAAGAACTCCTTAACTATCTCGAGTATTTGTTCTTCTGCTAATATTGTCGCTGAGATCCTCTCTTCATGCTGGTCCTCCACATATCTGTCAAAGGTGAAACCTTTCGTACCCGGGATACTAAATAGTACCCTACACTTATGATAATCTATCGTAGCATGACTGTCTCTCAGCCAGTCCATGCCTTGGATAACGTCAAAGTTTCCCATAGGGAACTCAATCAACCGCACTGGTAGTGAACGCCTGCACACTACGACTGAACACGCTATATATATTCTACTAACTCCTATGAGCCCATTACCAGTAGGTATATTCAACCTCTCTGGCAATACCTCAAACTCCAATCTAATGCATATTTTGAATCATACAGATATAAAAGAATGAGATGCGCCTGAATTAAACAATGCTACCAAAGGGAAAGATGCGACAGAAATGTTAATTGCCACTACGATGCCCGATGCTAAAGCCTCCTCCAAAGATACGGTGAATGCTTGACCTTGGCCCTGCTATGATCCTCACTGCTGTCTCCCTTGGTGATGCTATTGTAGCCTCTGTTGACCTTGCTGCTGATTCTGCTGCTGCTGGTACATCTCAGCTTGTGTCAGTAACGAACATTGAGCTAATGGCTACACTGTTGTGGCTGACCCTCTTTGTTGTATTGCTCCTGGTGCTGGCAGTACTGGAAATTGCTGAACTAGCCCTCCTGGCCTCTGCATCTGCCACACCTCATACACAACCTATTGGCTGCCCTATATACATCTCTAGTGTGGCCTATTTTTTCATAATAAGTACATCCCGTTGGTGCTCCCTGGCATTGTTGTTGTTGCCTTGGCTGCTGCCGAGCCGGTACTGTCATCGTCGAAACTGCCGCCCTTATTGACGCTGAATCATGGATGAGAACCCCAGGTGATGGTGCTAACGTCCGAGGTACTCCTCCACCTCCTCCTCCACTCCGAGCATGAGACCTCTTCTGGCCTCCTGTCCTTGCCGATAACCTTTCCATGGTATGATCGTGCCTCCGAGCTGCTATCAGTACTTCTTCATAAGTCTGGTAGTCGTACACCTCTACCAGTTGTAGAATCTCCAGATGAAGTCCTTGTTGAAACCTCATTACTCTATCCGACTCCGTAGCCACCATAGTTGGAGCAAATCTACTCAGCCTGCAAAACTCGGTTGTAAATCTATCCACTGTTCTACCGGCCTACTTGAGACCGATAAATCTCTGTTAGAGCTCATACTATGCTACGAATCCAAAGTACTTGGCCTAGAATCGAGCCCTGAAACTATCCCAGGAGATAGGACACCTCAAGACAACCTCTACTGACGCCCTCCAGTCACGGGCAAGGTCCTAAAGCTGCAATTGGACCTGGTCAACTTGTTCATCAGCTAGAACCTTTGCCGCAGCCAGAAAGACTTTGATGTCATGGAGCCATGCATCTGCCGTGATGGCATCCTCCGTGCCATCAAAGTATCTCGGGTTAAGTCGACAAAATCTAATCGATTCCCCCGAATCAATCCTTTCTCCTCTTTCCAGGGCCGTCTGTAAACCCTTACTCAACAAGACATTCTACTCTTATTGTTGAAACTGCTGATGCTGTTGCACTGCCATCTGATGCTGCTGCATAGCCATCATTCCCGGAGGATCTCTAGTAATACCAGGGTGTCAAGTATCTATCACGACCCGCACCCGATGTAAGAGTACAAGTCGGAAACAACGCCTAGCCTACGCTGCAGAATCGGCGGTAGAACGCTGTCTGGGTAATCTATCTAGCAATATAATAAACCACCAACAATAAAAATATACTCAATCATAGATCTACGATGGAATAAACATGAATCAGATAAAAATAGAAAAGTCACAAACAACTCATGAGTCTAAAATAATACATCAATGAGCCTGAAAGAATACTAACAAATAAGCTGGAGACAAATCTAGTACAAAAAATACTAATAAGGTACTAATCTCGGGTCATCTGTCTCTATTGGGATAAGTCCCTCCTGAGCCAGGTTCTCTGACTCTAAACCCACAACATCCAGAGGTCCATAATGTGTAGGATACCAGTCCTCAGTGTCATCTGGGAAAAATATATCCAGTCAGGAAAGGAGCAGAGTACATCTCTAACAGCAGTTTTAATCAATGATAAAAACTATATAAAAGTAAATAGATGTCAATATACAAGATGCAACAATAGATACAAGAGATATACAATAAGACAATACTGGAATAAATACAATAATGAATAATATGATAATGATCAAGAATACTAATGACTAAGTGAGTGAGTACTAGCTTTAACATATGATCGGCTTCGAAACTTGCACAGGAATAATGGCCTGGTTAGTCATACGTGCGGTGCATGACCAATACTCACAGGAAAACAATACTTGCACAGGAAGGTATGATAACATATCTACACTATAATACTCTCCACCCTTGACTGGTATAGTAGATCCAACCATGGTATCTTATGGCACGGGATTCTCTAGAAAGGTAGCAAATCTTCCCGAGAATCAGTGTCTGTACATGCACAAGATAATCAATGAAACAAGAATTACAAAAGATACAACATATACAAGGAATAATATCTCATGACGAGATCTGGATATACCAATCCGTGTAACCATCGTGTCAAGAAACATGGATATCTATACTAGATACAATGAACATAGAGGATATCATAAATGAGAAACTATCAGAGAATGTACTGGCCTGAAGTCCAATAAATAGTGTCACAGATGTCTAATACGGTGCCTCGAAGACCTAGATATGGAATACAACATCAAAACAAGGTTCGGAAAAGAAAATAAGTTTAAACTAGTCAACTTCTAGGTAAACAAGTCAATTCTAAGTCAAAAGTCAAACTAAGTCAACAATAAGGTCAACTATGGTCAAACTATGGCCATCTACCTATTTCTAGGTTGCACAAGTCTAGCACAAAGATATCGTGTTGAAATACTAAAGTCTAGGTCACCAAAACTCATAACTTAAATATTAGGATATCGTACCTCCGGATACGTAAATCCGAAAGGAAAATATCACATAAAAATGCCAAAATAATATTAATAAATAAAATCTTAAAGACAACCATTAATTAGGTATCTTGGTTTGGAACCAACTTAGTATCACAATATAAACACATAATCTTGATACCCCAAACCCAATACCTTGGGTATCCCCAATACCTTGGTACTTACCTTGGTATCTCAAGGTAATACCCGAATACTAGTTATACTATTTACCCGTATATATATATATATATATATATATATATATATATATATATATATATATATATATATATATATATATATATATATATATATATATATGCTACAATAATTATTATATATATAGTATAATACAAGTATCTATATATATATATATATATATATATATATATATATATATATATATATATATATATATATATATACCTAATAATAGAAAATCTGCCAAACTGTCGCTAACAACCCTGCCCGCTTCCGTTGAAGACTGCAGTTGATGCTGATCCACTGCTATTTTAGTGACAGATTCCTACAATTGTCACAAAAAACCATTGCTGTAGCTTTTGATACGGTGCTGAAACTCTATAATATCAGTGACAGATACCTGCAGTTGTTGCTAACTGCTGTCACTATAGGGCTGCTGTGATACTTGCTGTTATCGCTAAAGTGGCTGCTGCTATTTCTGCCTGCTATTGCTATTGTCACACTCTTGCCCGCTGTTGTCGTTAATAAAAATATATGTTTATATATACAATATATATCTAAATACCACCCACAATATATATATATATATATATATATATATATATATATATATATATATATATATATATATATATATAATATGTATATAAAACTATTAATAACTATACATACACTCATATATAGTAAATTGTACAAAATACCACGTAGTAACATACACACATATACATATTGGTACATATATAAAACTATACATATATATATGTATGTACATATAATCATTCCTCATATATAATATATAAACATAATCATAACACATATAATTATACTTAACATATACATATCTATATATATATATATATACATGTAGAAGAATAGTTACATACAATATATACACCTATAGTATATACATAGATACATAGATCTAAGATACCACATTACATAAATATATATACCATATTATATATATATATATATATATATATATATATATATATATACAATTATATTCTCCATGAAATAAGAACACAAGATCATAGATCTATAATTAAATTGCACACACATGGAACGTATCACCCTGTATCCCACTAGATCTAGGATACGCTTGCGACACGAGTCCACCACACATCCAAACCTACCCCGAAGGACACGAATAAGTCATATATATTATTTATGAACAATACGAAGAGTCAAATACAAATCTACGTGTCCGTGTCAAAATATGACATGTACAAAGTTCGGTGTCGGAGGAAAAATTCTCAAATCAACACGTATCACCAAATTATTGGGATACGACCTACACGTACCCAATTATGGACACGACACTTCCCCCGAACACAGAAGCACATGTCAAATTGATCTATAGGACCAATTGACACACACAACAAATGTCAATCTCAAAATTCCCCTAAAATTGATACAAAAAGTACCATAACTTTCTCAATAGGCCTCCTATGAAAACAAAACCAAATCCTATGGGTAGCCTATGCATATGGGTTGATTTCTCATGGTTAAATCTCAGATTTAGAACCTAAATTAAGGGGAAAACTGAATTATACCTATTGGGAGATGGATTCCTAATGCAACCTCCAAATATGATAAAATTGGCCTCCAAATTGTAGATCCTTGCAACCTCTTTGTAGATCCTTGCTTCCTCCTTCTAGATCCTTGCTCCACTAGCCTCCAATAGTGATTTGGAAAGGAATTGCGAGGAAATTTGGTAGGGAAATGAAGTGAAAATGAAAAAATTTGGTTGAGGGAATTTCTAGATCTAGTTTCCAAATGAAAAGAGGAGAGAGAATTAACTTTCCCCCTAAATAGGCTGGCCCCCTTTTCCCTTCCTCAAGCTACTATGAATTTTCCAATATACCCCTTGGGTCCTCTCATGAAGAAATAATTAAGGAAGGAAGCTTCTAGTCTAATGGTTTAATTAATTTAATCCATCTCCTTAACAATGGGCTTTCTAAATGGGCTAAATTCTATCAATTAATTTATGTTGGTCCATAAGTCTAAACTAAACTAGTTAGGTCCACTAACACAAGTCCAAAATAAAAAGCTAACATCTAATAACAATTAAATAATACAACAAATAATTATTTATTATGCACAATATTTAATTAAATATAAATTTACTAAAATACTATTTCTTAGAAAATGTGGTAGTGACAAGTCTACCCTCCTTAAAATAATTTCGTCCTCAAAATTCAAAGATGAAAACTACCCCCAAAAAATAACAGATCATAACAAAAGAACAGAACTAAGAAACAAAACTAACTATGAAAGAACATAACATATTTAGGAAAGTGCATACCTTAAGGAACAAATAAATATGGATAACGCTCTCGCATTTCATCCTCTCTCTCCCAGGTAGACTCCCCCAGAGAGTGATGCCTCCATGCGACGCGCACCAAAGGAATAGTCTGGTTCCTCAGCACCTTCTCTCTCTGATCCAGAATCTCAACTGGCTGCTCTGGATATCTAAGAGTAGGTCCCACCTCTATCTCTGAGTGATCCAATACATGACTAGGATCTGCCACGTATCATCTCAACTGCGACACGTGGGTGCACTCCCTCCAATGCAGGTGGCAAGTCTAACCTATAAGCAACTGCACCGACCCTCTCTAGAATAGTGAAAGGTCCGATGAATCGCGGACTAAGCTTCCCACTTCCACCGAAGCGAATCGTGCCTCGTATCGGAGAAATCCTCAGAAACACCAAACCACCCACCTAGAACAAAACACAACCTTAAGAACTTAGTCTATAACAAACAACCAATAGCAAGCACAAACAAAATTTAAACCATACCTCAAACTCCAAAGGTCTTCGGTGGCTATCGGCCCAATACCGCTGTCTGTCCTGCGCCACACGAAGTCTGTCTCTGATCAACTAAACCATCTCCACTGCATCTACAACCATCTCTGGCCCAAGCGAAACCCTTTCTTCAATATCGTCCCATGACAAGGGAGTACGATACCTCCGACCGTACAGAGCTTCAAAAAGTGACATCTCTATACTAGCCTGGTAACTGTTGTTGTAAGCAAACTCTACCAAATGGAGATGGTCCTCCCAAGAACCTCCGAAATATAGTACACAAGTGTGCAACATATCCTTGAGAGTCTGAATAGTCCTCTCTCTGGGGATGATATGTAGTACTGAGCTTGAGCTGAGTGCCCAAACTCTCCTACAAACTTCTCCAAAAATAAGAAGTAAAATGACTATCCTGATCCGAGACTATGCTGAAGGGAACTCTATGTATCCTAACAATCTGCCTCACGTACATCTCTGCCAGCTTCTCCGTAGACAAACCCACCTTGAAAGGCAAAAAGTGGGCTGACTTGGTCAACCTAACAATGATTACCCAAATTGCTTCTTTCCCTCCTAGAGATCGTGGAAGTCCGGACAGAAAATCCATAGTAATGTGCTCCCACTTCTACTCTAAAATGGGTAATGGTTGAAGTAAACCTCATGGCTTTGGCCTCTCTGCTTTCACCTGCTGGCACACTAAGCATCTAGATACAAACTGTGCCACTTTCCTCTTCATGCCATACCACCACACACTCTCTCGCATATCCCGATATATCTTGTTGGCACCTGGATGCATAGAATACTGAGAGCAATGCGCTTCCTGTAACACCTTCTCATGTAGCTCCCTACTAGGCACATACAACCTAAATCCATGCCTCAAAGATCCATCCTCAGCAATGGTAAAATCATCCTCCAATCCTGCTCTTACCTGAGCTCTGATACTCCTCAGAGATACATCCTCATATTGTACTGCCTTGATCCTGTCCATCAAATCTGAATGTATCTATAATCCCCATATCTGTATAGCACAACCAGGAACTATTACCTCGATGTCCAAGCTTTCCAAGTCCTCCAACGAATATCGATCCTGTATCAAGAACATAGCTACCGGATACCTACTCAAAGCATCGACGACTATATTAGCTTTCCCAGGATGATACTGCAAAGATATATCAAAATCCTTCATCAGCTCCAACCACCGACGCTGCCTCATGTTTAACTCCTTCTGCATGAAAACGTATTTCAAGCTTTTGTGGTCTGTGAAGATCTCCACACGCTCTCTGTATAAATAATATTTCCACAACTTCAGAGTGAAATTGACTGCTGCCAACTCTAAATCATGGGTAGAATAGTTCTTTTCATGATGATGCAATTTCCTGGATGCATAAGCAATCACTTTCCCATTTTGCTGAAGAACACAACCCAAACCTTTCCCCGATGCATCACTATAAATCATGAAACCTCCAGACCCTGATGGCAACGTCAAAATAGGAGCAGACGTCAACCTCTTCTTCAATTCCTTAAAAGCAACCTGGCAATCCTCCGTCCAAACAAACTCTACATCCTTCCTGGTGAGTCTGGTCATCGACTCGACAATCCTCGAAAAATCCTGCACAAATTTCCTGTAGTAGCCTGCCAATCCCAAAAAACTCCTGATCTCTGCTATCGAAATTGGGGTCTTCCAAGATTCTACTGCTGCGATCTTCTTCGGATCTACTAAAATACCATCACCAGTCACAACATGCCCCAAGAATTCCACCTTGCCCAGGAAGAACTGCCATTTGGACAACTTCCTATACAGCTTCTCCTTCCCCAGACCATCCAACACAATCCTCAAATGCTTCTCGTGCTCCTCCCGTGTCTTCGAGTATATGAGTATGTCGTTGATGATCACCACCACAAATTTGTCAAGGTACTGATGTAATACCTTGTTCATCAAGTTCATAAATATCGTTGGTGTATTAGTCAATCCAAATGGCATCACCATAAACTTGTACTGACCATACCGAGTTCTAAAAGTAGTCTTCGGTATGTCCTTCGGCTTCACCTTCACCTGGTGGTAGCCTAATTTCAAATCTATCTTAGAAAATACCTTGGCACCACACAACTGATCGAACAAATCATCAATCCGTGGCAAAGGGTACTTATTCTTTATAGTGAAATTATTCAAAGCCCTGTAATCAATGCACATGCACACCGATCCATCCTTCTTCGGTACAAACAATACCGGGGTTCCCCACGGTGAAGAACTCGATCTGATAAACCCCTTATCCTGTAATTCATCTACCTGCTTCTTCAGCTCGACCAGCTCGCTGTTGTTTACCCTATATACATATTGGAAAATTTGTTCTACACCTGACACCAAGTCTATAGAGAATTCAACATCTCGATCTGGCGGCAATCCTGATAATTCCTCAGGAAACACATCCAAGAACTCTGTTATCAATGGATGCGACAACTCCTTGTCTTCTACCATAGCTCTACAAATAATGCCTTCTTTCTGCTCTGCAGCTCCTCTAGCAAACTCGAACTCTGGCTCTCCCGACGGACCAAACAAAACTCTACCTCCTCTACAATCTATGCTAGCATGGTGCCTACTCAACCAATCCATCCCGAGTACAATGTCGTAGCTTGGAAGTGGCATTACAAGTAGACACGCACTCTACTCCCGGCCTCCCAGAGTAACTCTTCGATCCTTACAAATATCATTAACCAGGATAATGCCTTCTCAGGTCATGATCTTGCTAGTCCTAAGCAAAGACTCAGCTACCAAACCATGCTTCAGAGCAAAAAAAATAAATACGAAACTATGGAAAGCACCACTATCAAACAAAGCTAAAGCTGGAATAGAATCAAGAAGAATAGAACCTGCGATTACATCTCTGGTGGGTTCGTCCTCCTCGACGGTCATAGCAAACGCTCGTCCCTGACGTGCACCTCCCTGCTGCTGATGCTGGACATAACGCTGCTGCAGTGTCGGAAGCGGTCCCCTCGGCTGTACTGCAGGTAGTCTCGTCTGTGCCCTCGGAGCTGAAGCTGCTCCCTGAATTGCACAACAAGGACACTTTTTCATCTGATGCCCTTCAAACCATAGTACAAACAAACTCCCAACCTCTTCCTGCAAACTTTCCAGATGTGGCCGGGCTTCTTGCAGAAGTGGCAGAAAGATTGTTGTAACTGTCTTTGCTGCTGTGGTGCCTGGTAAAAAGGTGCCCTATCTGGAGTCTGGTGCTGTTGTGGCTGCTGGAAAGGTCTGGACTAGAAGTGAGGAAGTTTTGCAGATACTGCACTACTGTTTGCCCTAGAAAAGAATCTCGGTCTCTCTTGGGCTTTAAACCCAACACCCGCTCAACCTTGCATGCCTCCGCAAGTATCGCCGAGTATGTCTCATAAAAAGATGGAATGAGAATCTTTACTTCCTAGTTTAGACCCTCACGGAAACAAATAGCCTGAACCTCTAGCTCTCTCACCAAATACTCTGCAAAATGGCTTAACCTGCCGAACTCCGCAGCGTACTCCTCCACAGACATGCTCCCCCGAATGAGACTCTCGAACTGCCTCCCCAAGTCTAGCCTGTCTGCCCGAGCGAAAAACTTTTTGTTGAAAAGGTCCTTGAATACCTCCCAAGACTGTCCCGCGTCAACTAGAATTGGCTCATTCCTGAACCAAGTATGAGCGACGTCGAACAGTTAAAGTCCTACCGCCTCAACCTTCAAATCCTCAGAAAAATGGGACACCCTGATAAGACGCTCAATGTCCTCGAGCCAATCATCAGCATAGACGATGCCCTCTGTCCCCTTGAAGACCCTAGGCTCCAGTTTCTTGAAGTCCTGAATGTTGCCTGGCCCAAGCTGAGCAACCTGAGGAACAACTTGCTGCTGGACTGAAACTCCTCTCTCGACTATGTCACGAACAAGCTGATGAGCACTCTTGATGCCCTGCCGTAGAACGTCGGTCTGCCTCTGATGTGCCTCTGACTGAGCCCTCTGTGCCTCGAGCATCTAACAAAATAGTGTAAACATCTGTGTCGCCTCTGCTGGCACAGGAGGTAGAGGTGGAAGCCCCACAGATACAGCTGGCACAGTCCTCTGAGTAGGTGGTGGACCTCCGAAAGCAGCTGACACTCTAATCATCGGAGAAGTGACTGGTGCAGGCCCTCGGGATGTCGCAGACCTCTCAGAAATTGCTCTCCCCTGCTGCGATCTAGTCTTAGACGGCATCCTGAGACAAAGCGAAAGAAAGAATTAATATGGCACATGATGTAAGACACTCAAGGAAAGGACAGTTTAAGAGATCAAGTATCAAATATCAAAGGAGAATAGTTGAATCAAAAGAATTTTCCTAGATGTGACTGAGTATTCTCAGCCTATAGCTTATATCCTATATCCTATCGCAGGCTCGCAGTAGTAAAACTAAATTGTCGCACTACTACGACATCACACAACTTTCGAAGCTAGACCTACATAGGCTACCACTAAAAATGTGTCACGGCCCATACCCGGTATAAAGGTACAAGTCGGAAACAACGCGCAGCCTATGCCGCAGAATCGGAGGTAGAACGCTGTCTAGGTAATCTATCTAGCAATATAATAAACCACCAACAATAAAAATATACTCAATCACAGATCTAAGATAGAACAAACACGAATCAGATAAAGAATAAAAAGTCACATACAAATTATGAGTCTAAAATAATACATCAATGAGTCTGAAAGAATACTAACAAATAAGCGGGAGACAAATCCAGTACAAAAAATACTAAGAAGGTATTAATCCTGGGTCATTTGTCTCAGTTGGGATAAGTCCCTCCTGAGCCAGGGTCTCTGACTCTAAACCCACAATATCCTGAGGTCCATAATATGTAGGGTACTAGTATGGTGGCCCATGCAGGTCAAGAGCATATTGCCTCGGTTATGTTACTGTACCGAGCAAGCCTGCACATAGGATTAGAGTATAGGATCTCATCCACATCTGACTATGACTCATCTTCCTTCTAATCTATTCTATTTGAATAATTGCATCCTGCTTGATTCATGTGCATCCCTGATAGTTCCTTGAGTGTAGCCTTCTCCTAGAATATAGAAGTCCATGTTGTTAGATAATAAGTAGGGTAACCTTCCTATTAGGAGTAACTAGAACCCTGACACATCACTAAGTTTATAATACTTAAGTAAACCCTAGCATCCTTATCTAAAGAATGGCTTACCATTATTCCTTGACATAATTATGAATGACTTAAGAGTGGTATAGGCACTACTAGGGCTAGCTATAAATCTGACCATATTGCTTGACCCTAGCCTTGAGGAACCCATAGAAATCCAAGGTTGAATAATAGGACCAAACTTAACTTTTATAGTGAGATATTATTATAGAACCATACATTAGATTCATTGTCTTGATATTAGCAGACCGTACCCTAGGAAGCCAAGAGGAATAAATGTAATATTCCCTCGATCATTCCTCAAACACAGAGATTAGCATAGCACTTTACCCGTAGAAACCATGATATTATCTTGAGTCCCTCTATTTTAATTTTATATCTTGTTCCTCCAAACCTTAGCGTTCGCTAATTGCGCGACTACTAAATTATGATTCTTCTTTTCTTCATCTTTTAACTCGTGCCACATAAATCTCATGATTGAAGGCCAAGTGATCTTATTCTATGTTAGGATATATAGTTTGCTAGGGTTATAGTTTGTTAATTTAAACTTTGAATTACGTACTTGGTAGTTAGAACTTGATAGTTTGAGTTGTTCCTTTAGATTGTGATCTGATTATTCTTAGTTTTAAATCGCGCAATTTGTATCCGTAACTCGATACGAGTTATATTTTCCTTTTCTCTTAAAGGTCATTAACTCTTCCATTCTTACTATTGACACTCGTATTCTATGAACACTATGATTAAGATTTAAGATGACCATTACCTACATGATACAATAGGAGACCCTAATAAGTACTAAGATCCGTTCTTCGTGTAGCCCAATAAGAATTTGTACTTTATTTACAAGAACCTTATTAATTTACAGGATCCCCTTAAGACTGTCACGGTATTAGTCTATTATTTTTAGTTGAGTAGTATGCCTCACAACATAGTATCACATAGCCCTATTGACCCATTGATGAAGTATAATAGGATGACACAACTTTAGCCTTGCGTAAGAAGATAGTATTTATTCAGACTGTAGAAATTTAAGGTCCATACCCCTATTTGGTCAATAACGACTTAGACAAGGAGGGAGTATGACAACTGTAGAGATTGTAGAATCTTAATTTTGTATCTTGTTGGTTTTGTGAACTTAAATTATTTTTGTACCTCCTTTCATCATAATCTTGTGTACTCATATTTTTGTACTACCTCGACTTATGCTGCTGTTATAGCCTAGGTTTGCAAGCTCAGTCTTTTATCAAGCTTGTTTATGACATATGTATTATTGGACGCGTATACTAACACATTTCAGAATCAGAGTACTACGGTCTGATCAACCATAGTGCGCTTGGTTTGCCCTTCGTATAACTATTTTACGTGGATTGAGATATATAGTGATTAGTAGACGAATGTACTTGCCCTCTAGATATGCCTGAGCATATCGTATCCGTTACATAACTGTACTGATACGAGCAAGTGAATAAGAATTACCAAAATAGGATTTTAATCCACAACTGCCTTGACAATTCCCATTGAATTCTTTAGAACGCCTTGATCCCCATTCTTCTAATCTATTAGCTCCCCCTTGAACTATTTATTATTGTTTTCCGTCTTCCCTAATTTCGGAAAGACGAAACCTCGTGCTTAGCATAAGTTGATACACAGATAATATTAGATGTACCCTATGGGTCGAATACATTATTTGATGATTATTTTGTAACCAAGGGCATATCACATATAATATATTTGGGGTTAAAACTTTTGAGGATTGAGTAACAGGATTAAGTAAAATTGAGGAATGAGATTTCTGAAATGTAAGAGCCTTATGTGATAGAGGGGTAGACCCTAAGTTGGGTAGTAGTTGCATTGTCAACTCAAGAGAAACTCCTCTTAGTTGGGATCAAGAAAGATTGGATGTAGAGGTTCAAGTCATTTTAAATTTTAAGAATTTTTAGAAGAATGATTAAAATGATGATGATTCAATAAATTTTAGAAACTTGAAATTGCGGACCAAATATTTATACTTGAGAGCATAATTTAAATTTTGGATATTGAAGGATTAAATCATTGATTTAAATTTTGAGGATAAATGTGAAAATCTAGATTCGGACGATTGGTGAACTAGAATTCAAATTTCATAAATTGAGACCTTTAAATGTTGATTGTGGGATTTCCTATTAGAAAATATTGAGAATAGAGATTGAATTAAAAATTGGAGAGTACGGAATTCACAAGTTAAGGATAGAAATAATAAATTGATTAAAATTTTCTAGATGAAACTTTAACAGTTGAAGATTGTGATACAAATTCGTATACGAGATGTCATAGAGATTTGAATTAGAGTGAATGTGGATTATTAAATTAAAAATTCTAGAAGAATGATTAATATGATAAAGGATTGACGAATTTTAAAAATTGGGATATGGCAAACCAAATACCGATACGTGAGCATATGATTTAAAATTTTAATATTGAGGATTGAATCAACGATTTAAACCTCGAGGAAAATAAATAGAACCCTAAACAAGGACATGGACGGATTAAATTTCAAATTTGAAGATTAAATTTAAAAAAAATTTGATGACAGGATTACCTATTTGAACTATTGAGGATATAAATTGAATTTAAATTGGAAGAGTACAAAAGTTCATAAGTTGAAAAATAGGAGGGAAAATATTGTTTAGTTTATTTCTAAAAGATATTTTTTTAGTTGAAGATCGCGGTATAAAGTTTGATATGCGAAGATATTATACGGATTAAAAATTTAAAACTGGATGTTGATGAGGAAGCACGATGGGTTGATATTTTTGGACAATGACCATCTTAATTTTGAAGTGATTACGAAGGATGGATTAAGATTTTAACTATCGCAAAGATATGCCCTATGTATGTAAAGGGAGAACAGACTATGCCTTATTTTAATTTCGAGGACGAAATTATTTTAAGTTGGGTAGATTGTAAACCCCCTCACCCGAAATTAGGTTTACTTGGCTTATATAGTGGAATTGGGGCTAGTTTGAACCCAATTAGAATTTAGAACACGATATTTGGTTTAACTGTACATTATTTCATCATGTAGCGCACCCTACCGTTGCTTCGTTAATTGGAGCACTACGCTAGCCATTGCCTATCTGCAAATTTCATAACATTGTCCTAGTTGTGGCCACCTACCTTTCTGACCTTTGTGTAACTTATAATCATGCTCTCTGGTGCTACATTTTAGTCGCATAATAAACGTCGTAGACGTTATTTCGTAATTCTAAAATAAATCCCATCTTTGTACCCTTGTGCGTTCCAATCAAAATTGGAGACATAATCTTGACCGTTTTGTACTACCCGAATTTTATTAATATTCTATAATGTATCTTCGATGCCCCCAGACACTTGTGTCCGACCTAATTTTATTCCTAGATACTCCTAATTAAATCCAGAACACCGTGCGCGATAATTTTAATTAATTTAATCCCAATTTCTGTCCTTGTGGAATTTTCTCAATTGTCGGGGGCTTTTATGCAAAAACGTATCGAGGTGCCCCCACCATTGGACAATACGTGAAGAAACCCAATTTTCCCTTCACGTAGATTTTTTCCGTAATTTTTCGGGATGTGCAATGCGCGCACATCTCCCCGTATATTAATTTACCCTTGCATTTAATTAATGCAAATTACAGCCCTCCCGACATCCCCATGTGAGCCCAAGGCCCATAGCAAGGAGTATTGACCAAGCCCTAATCCTAGGTCAAGCCCAAGCCCAATTTCTACATGTATAAAATCACTTTTTCTATTTTCTTCTTAACCTAAAACTCAAACCCAAAACCTAAAGAAAATACACCCAACCGACACCCCTATTAAGTTGTTCACCCCTTCCCCTTCCTTCAGCCCGGCCAACCTACGCCGGAGTTCACGCCAGAGTCGTCAGCGCCGGACCTCCTCCCTCTGTTCTCCCCCTACCTTACTGTACAACCACCACCACCGCTGAACTGGCCGGAGACCACCGGACTTGATCCCGAGCCGACTGCACCGATCCCTGAGCCGACCTCCATCACCGGCGTACACCACCATTGCCACCACTTCTGCCGGATCCACCCATCCCCCATCGTCTTCTTCATCCTAGCCTCTTCTCCGGACCTCCTCCGGTCAAACTCCTCCTCGACCACAGACCCCACAGTGCCAGTCACAACCACCGTCCTCGACTGGACCACTTCCGCCGGCCCCGACCTCCCCTTCTTCTTCGGTGAGTAACTATCCCGAGCTGCTGAAGCAGCCGACATTGCTGAACATCCTCCTCGACTCCCCCTTGATCTACTTCCTCCCTGAGAACCCCTTGATCCTCCCTATTCCCTTCCTCCCTCGACTCAAACTCGCCGGATCTCCACGACGTACCGTCGCCCGAGTTCCTCCGGCAGCAACCTCCACCACCACCACCATCACTGCATTCGCCTGAACGTCCCCCTCCCCGACCCCGACTTCATCTCCGACCATCCGCCTCGCCATGTCCCGCTCCAGCATCATCCCCCCACTGGCCGGAGCTCCCCGAGCCTCCGCTGGCCTCGACCACCCCCACAGCCCTGAGCTCCTCCTTCTCTTCCACTTCCCTTCCCTGACCCGAGCTCCTCCTCTTTGGCCGGGCCCCTGGCCGGAGTTCAGCCACCACCACCACCTATATTGTCACCACCACCATCTACATTGTCACCACCACCACTTACATTGTCACCACCACCATTGTAAACACCATCACCATTTCCATCATCCTCTCATCATCATCGTCCTTGTCATCACCATTGTCCATGTTATCACCCTCATCATCCTCGTCATCATCAACCTAGTCACCGTCATCCTCGTTATCTTCATCACCAGCATCTACGTTTTGGTCGTCACCATTATCATCATCGTATCATCACCAACACCCGTCATCATCATCAACATTACTCCATCCTCAATACCTCATCCTCGTCATCACCATCAGCTACATCATCATCCCTATCATCCTCAACAGTGTCCTCACCATTATCTCGGACCATCAGCATCATCTTTTATTCTCAACACATAAACCCTAACTATTGTCTCGTCATCTTCATTAGCACCATCATCCTCGCCATCACCATCATACACATCACCATCTTCGTCATCTGTAAGCATCATCATCGGTTCCCTCGTCATCGTCATCCATATCATTATCATCATCGTCGTCATAGTCATCAACTTCAACTCTCATCATAAACCCCGTCATCATGTTTATCGTGGACCGACATTCTTGCCTGACAACCTGTAGCACTCACCCCAATTTCTGTACCTACGCACCATAATCCCGGAGAGCTATTGGATAGGTTATATGCGACTTCCGGAGCTGGTTATTGGGACTACACAGCCGCTTGTCAGGCAAGTATAACTTGCCTTTGTTGTACTGTTTAAATTCTGCATTATTTAGCTGCATGATATTATTATAATTGTACGCGTCCGAGAGAGACTCGGGTGCAGTCAACGAATGCGTTAACGTTAGGATAGTGTCTGACCTAGTGTCTAGTAGACCCACCTAAAGTCGTGGAGTTATTGGTATGACTCCCATGCCTTGACACATCTCTTATACGTATTATGAGTCTCATGTAGGACACGGTCCTGCGTATGTGGTTGTCCACCTGTACGTGTAGGCGTGCGACGGATAGGGAATAACAGCTAATAGTGATGCTTGTTAGAAGACTTAGCAGTTATTGATAGGCGGAGCATAGACTAGCGTGGTACGATGGTCCCATCCTTGTCCTTGTTTAGTTGTAAGGATTGGGCTATTGCGCTAACGATAGACTATGAGCCAGAGTTACGACGCCGAGGCGTAGTAGCTGACGCGTGTTGTGGATACAACGTGCTTAGATCATGGGGAGGGGAGGACGACTAGTAGGCATATGGGACACCCCACTCCTTTACACTGGCACCACACTCGACGGAGTGATACAGACGTATATATATTACTGATACCACGTTTTGTAGAGCGTTGGACGTTACTGTATTCCTGCGCCCGTGTTATAGGGGGCATGTGTGGCATATACTAGCCGGTTGTCACGACTGGTAAATTACGTCAGCATATGTCTAGCCTACACCTTCCCATATTCTCACAGTTGTCCTCAAATTGCATTTCACTTAGATGGTTAGGTCACCCTAGAGATATTTATTCAGTATTTACTTTATGGCATGCTTTTATGTATCTTGTTACGTCCCTCTGAGGACCTGGTTCCTTTCCAGGTGTATTGTTCATGAGTGTTTGCAGGAGCGCAGATCCGGACTGGTTACCTATACTTTGCGCAGGTCCTCTCTTCGAGTCTCAGTAGTTGGTAGTTGTCGTACTTATATTGTATTTATCTCGTTTATTCTATATTCTAGTTCGGCAGTGGATTTGTTTCCATCCGACTGTCACATTTAGATACTTTTTATAGAGATCTAGTTTCATAGCTACTGGTCATTTAATTATATTGATTCTTTGGATGAGATCTAGATTATACCATGTGACTTGTGTTGGATTTATACCACTTATGGATTTTATTATTCATATACAGCGTACGTGTGTTATGGTTTCCATATATTGGAGTGCCATATTCATACGGCTGGCATGATCACGTGTCCTAGTCCTACGTATTTTGGGACTAGGGCGTGACAACCAGTCCTGAGTGTCATCTGAGAAAAATATATCCAGTCAGGAAAGGAGCATAGTACATCTCTAACAGCAGTTCTAATCAATAATAAAAACTATGTAACAGTAAATAGATGTGAATATACAAGATACAACAATAGATACATGAGATATACAATAAGAAAATACTGGAATAAATACAATAATGAACAATATGACAATGATCAAGAATACTAACGACTAAGTGAGTGAGTACTAGCTTTAACATGTGATCGGCTTGGGAACTTGCACAGGAATAATGGCCTGGTTAGGCATACGTGCGGTGCATGACTAACACTCACAGGAAAACAATACTTGCACAGGAAGGTATGATCATATATCTACACTATAAGACTCTCCACCCCCGACTGGTATAGTAGATCCAACCAAGGTATGTTATGGCACGGGATTCTCTAGGAAGGTAGCAAATCTTCACGAGAATCAGTATCTGTACATGCACAAGATAATCAATAAAACAAGACTTGCACAAGATACACCATATACAAGGAATAATGTCTCATGACGAGATCTGGATATACCAATCCGTGTAACCATCGTGTCAAGAAACATGGATATCTAACATAAAGGATATCATAAATGAGAAACTATCAGAGAATGTACTCGCCTGAAGTCTAATAAATAGTCTTACAGATGTCTGATACGGTGCCTCGAAGACCTAGATATGGAATACAACATCAATACAAGGTTCCGGAAAGAAAATAAGTTTAAACTAGTCAACTTCTAGGTCAACAAGTCAATTCTAAGTCAAAAGTCAAACTATGTCAACTCTAAGTTCAACTATGGTCAACTATGGTCAAACTATTGTCAACTATCTATTTCTAGGTTATATAAGTCTAACACAAAGATATTAGGTTAAAATACTAAAGTATAGGTCACCAAAACCCACAACTTAAATATTAGGATATCGTATCTCCGGATACGTAAATCCAAAAGAAAAATTTCACATACCAATGCCAAAATAATATTATTAAATAAAATCTTAAAGACAACCATTAATTAGGTACCTTGGTTTTGAGCCAACTTGGTATCACAACATAAACCCATAATCTTGATACCCCAAACCCAATACCTTGGGTATTCCCAATACCTTGGTACTTACCTTGGAATCTCAAGGTAATACCCAATATATATATATATATATATATGTGTTACAATAATTATTATACATATAGTATAATACAAGTAGCAATTAGGAAAATATTCACTTATATATAAATACCAAATATATATATATATATATATATATATATATATAAATACCTAATAATAGAAAATCTGCCAAACTGTCGCAAATAACCCTGTTCGCTATCGCTGAAGACTGTTGTTGATGCTAATACACTACTGTTTTAGTGACATATTCTTGCAGATGTCGCCAAAAACCATCTCTATAGCTTCTAATACTGTGCTGATACTCTGTAGTATCAGTGACAGATACCTGCAGTTGTTGCTAACTGCTGTCACTATAGGGCTGCTGCTGTTGTTGTTGTGCGTTTATTGCTGCTGTGACACTTGCTGTTGTCGCTAAAACGGCTGCTGCTGCTGCTATTTCTGCCTGCTGTTGTTGTTGTGACACTCTTGCCCGCAGATGTCGCTAATAAAAATATATGTTTATATATAAAATATATATCTAAATACCATATATATAACCCACAATATATATATATATATATATATATATATATATATATATATATATATATATATATATATATATATATATGCATATAAAACTATTAATAACTATACATACACTCATACATAGTAAATTATACAAATACCACATAGTAACATACACACATATACATTGTGATACATATATATAACTATATATATATATATATATATATATATATATATATATATATATATATATATATATATATATATATACTATAATATATATATACATGTAGAAGAATAATTACATACATACATAGATCTAAGACACCACATTACATAAATATATATACCACATTATATATATATATATATATATATATATATATATATATATATATATATATATATATATATATATATATATACAATTATATTCTCCATGAAATAATAACACAAGATCATAGATCTATAATTAAATTACACACACATGTAACGTATCACCCCGTATCCCACTAGATCTAGGATACGCTTACGACATGAGTCCACCACACATCCAAACGTACCCCGAAGGACACAAATAAGTTATATATATTATTTATGAACAATACGAAGAGTCAAATACAAATCAACGTGTACGTGTCAAAATGTGACATGTACAAAGTCCCGTGTCAGAGAAAAAACCCCCAAATCAACACGTATTACCAAATTGTTGGGATACGACCTACACGTACCCAATTGTAGACACGAACATAGCCCCAAATACACAAGCACATGTCAAATTGATCTATATGACCAATTGACACACACAACAAATGTCAATCTTGGAATTCTCCCAAAATTGATACAAAAAGTACCATAACTTTCTCAATAGGCCTCCTATGAACACAAAACCAAATCCTATGGGTAGCCTATGCATATGGGTTAATTTTTCATGGTTAAATCTCATATTTAGAATCTAAATTAAGTGGAAAAACTAAATTTTACCTATTGGAAGATGGATTTCCAATGCAACCTCCAAATATGATAAAATTTGCCTCCAACTTTTTGATCCTTGCTCCTCTTTATAGATCCTTGCTTTCTCCTTATAGATTCTTGCTCCACTAGCCTCCAATGGTGATTTGGGAAGGAATTGGGCTAAAATTTGGTAGGAAAATGAAGTAGAAATGAAGGAATTTGGTTGAGGGAATTTCTAGATCTAGTTTCCAAATGAAAAGAGGAGAGAGAATTAATTTTCCCCCCTCTAAATAGGTCGGCCCCTTTTCCCCTTCCTCAAGCTACTATGAATTATCCAATATATCCCTTGGGGCCTCTCATGAAGAAATAATTAAGGAAGGAAGCTTCTAGTCTAATGGTTTAATTAATTTAATCCATCTCCTTAATAATGGGCTTTCCAAATGGGCTAAATTCTATCAATTAATTCATGTTGGTCCATGAGTCTGAACTAAACTAGTTAGGTCCACTAACACAAGTCTAAAATAAATAACTAACATCTAACAATAATTAAATAATACAACAAATAATTATTTATCATGCACAATATTTAATTAAATATAAATTTACTAAAATACCCTTTCCTAGAAAATGTGGTAGTGACAGTATCGCTGGTACTACTGGGGGTACGAGAATATCAGGGGCTGGTTGCTCAACATGTCCAACTTCCGGTTCTACCGTGCCAGTTTGTTCAACTACTGGCTCTATTCAAACTTGACTCTGAATATGTGCTACCTCTTATTGTTGCCCAGGGGAACCCTGTCCTGCCATACCTGCTTCTCTAGCAACTGAAGAAGCCCTAAAGAAAAGGGCAAAAAACATCAAGAACATGACTAGAAGAATCAAGGAAATAATTGATTCGATAGTTAAGCAATGCTTTGAGGAAAACAATTCAGGATTTCAAAGGCATATGTTTGATTGAGACTCCTATGATCATAACACCCCACAAGTCTAAAAAATTGACCTGCATGGGCCACTACTAAAACCTTGTCATGCCCCAGTACCGGAATACAGAGACGGACATGGCCATCTCCCTCGTATGTTATGACTAGCACCCAAAATTTGGGCATGAGTCGTGGGTACGTCCAGCCTACGCCACAACATCGGCGGTAGAACGTTGTCTAGGTCTCAATAATACTAACATAACTCACAACCTGTCAATGATATCAACTCCATAAGGATTACAATGAAATAAACATCTCTTAATATCTCATAATGTATACTCAATCACAATAGCTATAAGAATATAAATGGCACGATAAAAGATAAGAAAGAATGACATAATTCAAACACAACATCTTAAATAGAGATAAACTACAGTCTAGCTATCCAACTTAAATAAGTCTCCATATGTCTCAAATTAAACTCCACATAAGTCTCAACATAACTAAAATAAATCTCAAAATAAGTCTCAATGCATAAAATAAATGCTGTCTAAATAGCTGCAGGTAGTGTCTCCTCTAATGAAATAGACTCCTCTAGGATCTCTGGTATGTAATATGCATCTATACCTGGTCCATAGTGTGTAGGACAGAAGTCCTCAAGATCCTCTGGAAAAAATATCCAGTCAGGATTGGAGCGAAGTACAAGTACTAACAGCAGTTTCATATATATTGACAAAAACTATAATACAGTGTAAAGAAATACAAGATGGATATAAATAATGGCAATAAACAATACTGGAATAACGAAATACTGGAAAAAGAAATATTGGAATAAGAAAACACGGAAATAATATCATCCTTAATGGTACATCTAGCAATGAACAGAAACACAAGTGCATGCTAGAATAATGAACTGGTATATAAGTGAATGCAAGAACAATAACTAGAGCATAGGAAATATGCTAGATCAATAAACTAGAGATACATGTAGAGACTATCTAGCTAAGTGTGTGAAACATCAGTATATCATGTGATCGGCTTGGGACTGATCAGGCTTGTTACATATGATTAGCTATGATTCATGTAAGGTCAGGCTAACCATCCGGATTGCTATGATGCGAGCCATAGTCAGGCTAAGAACATGTAACAGGCTATGAGGCATGTAATGGTCAGGCTGCACCGACGTATGGTGTAGGTGAGCTATGATGCATGTAGAGTTGGGTATAATCACATAAGCTACTAATATCTTCCCGTCCCCAGCTAGCACGATGGATTCCAATCATGACTCCTCGTGACAGGTCTCGATGATGCCAACTCGTGTATACATAGTGTCAGAATCATGTACACTATACAACTAGAATCATAGAGATAATCAACATAATAAAAATTTTTAGAGAATGTACTCGCCTGTGGTCCTCTGCTGGAAATACAAATATCCTATTTCTGGGGTCTTGTCTGAATGATCCAACCATCCTATAGACATTAATTAATAATAATATTGTATCAGTCGATATACTAACATACACGCAATCATAAATACCATGAACTCAGAGACTACGCTAGGGGTGACACTTGTCATCTACAGGGTAAAATGTGCATCTAGCTGCACGGGTGTCACGTCTGCAATTGCTGTGTAATCAGGTAGTCAAACACTAACGCGGGTCTCGCCAGTACCTCAGTGTACATAAGGCAGTCAACTCACAATCATCCAGGTTCCATGGTCAAAGCAATTACGAAATATCCATAATTAACACTAGGGTCTCACAATACATATACGATTATGTTCATACTAGTATAGTATTTAATCTCATACATATATCTACGTATATATACCAACTTGAATAATATATGCATACGCGTACGTATACGCATACGAGTTGGGTTCATTTGCATAACGACTAGCAATCAACAACTAACGAACTTGCCATGGAGCAATATTCTATATCCTAACGTCATTCATACATATATATGTACACAACATGAAAAGAATAACTCGAACCTTCGCACGCGTGAACGGGGTGTTCGACATCGAGGTAAGGAAAGACTCGGCTGCTCCTGTTTCTGCTCAGGCGAGGATCGACCATGTCGTCGAGGGATGGCTCAGGTGGCTACTGTCGTTCAGTCGAAAGAGGGGATGTTCAGGCGAATGGCAGCAGGGTCGGGTTCAGGCGTATACTGTCGACGAGTCGTCGAGTTGCTGCCGTTCATCGAGATGGTGGCCGCGGTATCATCGGCTTTAGGCGATCGTGAGGTATGGGTTCAACAGTTCAGGCGAGTGCTTCGGTCGGGTTGGTTGATGGGAGGCGGTGAGAAGCGGGGTGCCGGCATGCTCAGGCATTCGGGTCTGCTCCGGCGTGGGCTTCTGGCGAGTTCAGCGGGGCCGGGTCGCTCCGGCGTGGTACAACAATCCAACGGGTTGGTGGCGGGACTGGGCTCCGGTCGGTGGTTGAAGGGGATAGTGATGAACAGGAGATGGGAGGGATATTGTCATCTGGAATAGTTTAGGGTTGAAGAAAAAAAAAAGATATATATATATATATATATATATATATATATATATATATATATATATATATATATATATATATATATATATATATATATATATATGTGTGTATGTGTGTGTAAAACTAGGGTTGGTGTTGAGGTTGACCCAGAAAAGTGGGCCGGTCAACACTCCTCCTTGGGAAAAGGCTTGGCTTCTTATGTAGAAATTGGAGGGCTAGGATTTCATGGTTTCAAAATGGAGGGCCAAGGTTTGATGAGGGTTGATGTTGAGTGTTACACACTCCAAAATTATGAAGAAAATTCACATGAAGGAAAATGGGGTTTCTTCATGTGTTGGTCCAATGGGGTGTGGACACCTCAATACACTTTTGCATAAAAGTGCACAACAATTGGAAAATTACACAAGGTAGAATTTTTGGATTAATTTAATTAAAACTAATATAATTGGTGTTCTAAAATTAATTAGAAGTATATGGGGCTAAAATTCGGTGGGATACAAGTATCATAAATATAGGAGACTTAAAATAGAATATTATCCTAATTTGGGTCGAGATTGTGTCTCCAATTTTGATTGGAATGCACAATGATGTAAAGTTGGATTTATATAGAATTACATATAATTGTTTGCGACGAATATTGTGTGACTAAAGTGAAGCATAATAGGACATAGTTATGAGTTACACAAGGATCGAAATAGAAGACTGGCATAACTAGGACAAGGGTATAAAATTTGTAGGAAGGCAATGGCTAGTGTAGTACTCCAATTATCGAAGCAATGGTAAGGTACACCAATCGAATATAATTATAGCAATTAAATATAAATAAATATCATGCAATATTAACACATTAAATTAAATAAATAAAAAGACGAGAATACCCCTATTTTGAAATGTGGTAGTGACACCGTACAAGGTATAGAACGTCGTAGGGTGGTCACGGCTGTAACTAGACAAGGGGGTGCATACTACAAGCAAGTCACTTAGGGTCACACAACGCATCTTTTTTCTAATCATTCAAGCAATAACAGTAAACATAGAATATATATGACAAGGAAGTAAGGCGTCCCAAATGCCCTACCACGATATTAGGGAAACCAGCTGTACAAAAGAAGAAAGCTGGCAGAGTATCAAAAGTATATGACCATGATCAGCTGTAATCTTATTAATTACAATCATATAGGAAAACTAAATGTCCAGATTCACGGATAACAAGTGTCGGTGGCTAAACATCCAAAATAAGTATAGTGTGCAAAAACGATCAGGGAAGAAGAGACCCACTCATTTTTCTCAGTGGCCATCCACCTGGTACTTGCCATATTTCAGGGGGAAGTACGCTTGATCCTCGGGTGCTGGCTCTAAACCTGGCCATGCAAAATCAGTGGGGTTAAACCCAAAATAGCAAATACAACAAAGGAAGCACGAATGAAGAAATAAAACCAGGTTATGAAATATATATATATATATATTTATGTCTCATAGTTTCGGTTCATAGCCTATCGTGACGCAATAATCTAACCCTACAACCAAATAAGGATAAGAGTTAGACCATCACACCATGATAGGCTATGTCCCTAGACTATTTGATAGCAGATACAAAACATAAACAAGCTCTGTTACATAAGCGGTCAATTACTTTTACGGCTTAATTGATGGAGTTTGGGTTATCCCAGAGATATTATACATATAGGAATCCTCATATCCAACCAGATACTTGTCATGCCCCAGTCCCAAAATACGTAGGACCAGGAATACGCGACACGCCAGCTACGCATTCGACCAGACTGTGGTCTGACTCGAATACGTAAAAGCTGTATAATAAAGGGCACTATCTAAATATCCCATAAATGTAACCATCTATGTTTCAATCCACAATGTAAGCAGTATACTAGAAAGAGCTATATGTGCTAAAGTCGGCCACCCAATAACACACAAACTCGAATAAATTCGAGAAGAAATGAGTCTACAAAAACTAGGCTACATCAGCAGATGAATAATCAATAAGAATAAGTAACCATAATGCCGGTGGAAATGATATGAGAATCTGGTACAATGCCCGCAAGACGTACAACTCCATCAGCAACTCCAATGCTCCGTAATCGTCTATGCTGCAAAACTGGCAGGGGACCAAGTCCTCAGAGGGACGTAACAAGGTACAAAAATACAACATACCAAATATAACCGAAAGTACAAGTGCAACGACGGGGTAATCTAGCATAACCAACTAAGTGAGACACAGTTTGAAGACAATGTTTGACGCGTAGCTGTCCAAAATAAAACCGTAGCTCCGGACACGGAGACACACGGGACATACCGCAGCTTCGGGCAAAGAGTCACACGGGTGATACAACTACACTAGATACAAGATCACTACAGAAATAGTACATGTACATATATAAGCGCGTGCAGAGGAGACCAAACGTCTAGTAACTGTCTTCCCCATCCCAAGCGGTCAACGATGGTGCGCTGAACCTGAACCTCTATCTAATAGTCTCGACACACAGAAATAACTCAACAAATGCGACCCTAATGTCGTCCTAGTCTCTGATCATGATGTCAGTATCAGGATACAGGAATCTGGCATGATCATAGTATATGAGTGTGTCCTGGGGTGTCGATATACTCAGGTACGTACATTGAGGTGTTACGAACATCTAATATTCGTTACAAGACGTTACGACGAACGTCTGCACCCGGTTGTAATCCGGACATGAAGCAACGATCTAAATCAAACACGCGCATAATGTACATAATGAAACAATAAATATCTGTAACTGAAATACAGGGTGGCAATGTACACTTGCCTGCATCCGGCTGCTGATGACGGGGATCCAATACCACGTCCGAGTTCGCAGGTCCTGTAGTACCTAAAGATGAGATACAAACTCAATCAATAGACTATCATACGACAAACAGGGATGTGACACACGTCTAAACATATGCTCAAACTCAGCTACAGCTTACAAGGACACGACGCTAGAGGGTTGACCCAGGTTGACTCGGAGGAAATCCTCAATCCCACTATATTTATCACAATATATATCAGTATTTTGAGCCATGATCAATCCTCAGATTCCTCCTGGTCTTCACAGGCACTATTACTCACGGTGACACATGTCATCCTCAAGTAAATTATCAATAATTATTAAACTTTTCTTTTTATATCTTCGTTACAAATTCACAATAAGTACCCCTTCAATTAAACCCATCATAAATTTTCAGTTAATAAAATCCTGATTAAATCCTCAGACATATATAATCTTTCCCATTTCTCAATAAAACTGCTACGTAATTTTGTTCAACATTTTCATCAATGTCAATTAAACTGATCATCATCAAAAACAATATGCATGAATAAATTAAAATACCTTAACATCTCAAACCTTGCATTTATAAACTCTAATTTATAATCCTGCATTTTACCCTCATTGCATAATATAAAATGAACTAACCCTTAAATCCAATACAACTATGCAACCCTAACCAAAGATCCATTTTATTCTCAAGCCTCAATGTATATATTCTATAATCATCATTTCCTTAATATTAACAAATTCATAAACCTTCAAATGTATTTTTAATCATGCATTCAACAAAAAGTTAAGTATATCCATTAAATCATATACTATGAACATAACCCTAACCACAGCAATAACCCCTAATCACAATAATAAACCCTAAACACACATTAAACCCTAACCTCTAGTCATTATCCTATGCTCATCGTCAACACTACAATTTTACCAACATGATATATAAAAATCCTAGTTAAATAACTCAATATAAATATAAACATTGAGAGGGGGAGGGAGTCAACCTCGATGTGGCTCGCTGGCCGAAGGGGGTGATGGTCAGTAGGGTGGTGGTCGGCCATGGCAGTATGAATGCCGGAGGGGGAGGAGTGGTCGATATTGGTGGTGGAGAGGGAGTTGCTCGCTGGAGACGAGGAACGGGGATGCCGGAGTATTGAGCTCGCCTGTGTTCAGCCGTCGGTTGATGGAACGGTCAGCCAGGGATGGAACGGAGCTCGTAGCAACGGCGGAAGGTGGTCGAGAGGATGCTGGTGGTGGTCGAGAGGGTGCTCGCCGGAGAACGGCAATGGCGGTTGGGGGTGGCTGCCTGCATTTGGAGCTCGTGGCAGAGCCGGAGGAAGCCGGCTCTTGTTGATGCTCGCCAGGGCAGAGTAGTTCGTCGCCGAAGATGAGGGATGATCGGACAGCAGGCCGGAGATCTCAAGGCTACGCCGGATCGACGGGGATGATACTGGCCGGAGGACGAGGGGATGGAGGCTGCACAGCGGCTCGCGGAGGCTTGCTGGCAGGAAACAGTGAAGACATGGGGTGGCAGCTGCTCGTCAGAGGTGGAGCGGGGTCGGGGAAGAAGGAGTGGAAGCCAGAGGGGGAAATGGTGGAGATGCCAGAATTGAGTGGTGCGAGTGGAGGAGGCCGGGGGGAGGTAGGTTCGCGGTCAGCAGAGCGGAGGAGCAGTGCTCGGCCGGAGGGGATGAGGTTGGCCGATGGAGAAGTGGCCCGGAGTTGGTGCTCGGCCGGAGGGTGAAGTCAGGTTAGGGTGGAGACGGTGAAGTGAAGAGGAAGAAAGGGAGAAGAAGAAGAAGAGAGGAAGAAGAAGCTCGGTTTTTACATGGAGTAGAGGGAGAAGAGAGAGAGGGAGGGTTTCAATATCCCTAGGGATTAGGGCCTGCATTAGAAAGAGGGAAGAAAAAGACATTATATAGGGGGTTTTGTAGAGGATGGGTGATCAGGATTTGCCCATATCAAATGGGTGGTGGTGATTACATATGAAGAAATAAATTCTTCATCCAAAAGAAAGGGAGGAGGGATGTTGACTTTGTCAAAGCAGAGGGCTTCTCCATTTGGCCTAGACCAATAAGGGTTTGACACGTGTTACAACATTTGCAAATTAGCCCCTTAAGTTTGGGTATTTGCACAAACACATAAAATGATAAGAAAATTATGGGAGAATTTGTGTTTGGTGTTTTGTAGGGTGAGGGGGTGTTGTGTGTTTGGCATGGGCTTAATTAAATAGGTATTGGGATTAAATGGGGATTAAAATAGGATTAGTCAAAGTTGGTATCCCCGATTTAATTAGAATAAAAATGTCCCGCACTTTTAAATTAAATGGTGGCACTTGAGGTCTAAATTTGGAAGTGACACAAAGGCCAAAAATGGTGTGGGCTTGGAGTCAGTCTTAGACCCTTTAGTTGGTCTGGCTCAACGGGTTAAGTTGGTGTCTCAAAATTGAAGGTAACGATACAGGTGTCGACACGGAATTTAAATATGGGATTTTTGGATACGGGAAGTTGTGCAATTAATTTAGGGCACAACGGATTTGATTTTGAGTGACGAAAAAATCCAGTGCCTAAATTGGCGGGTCAAGTCAAAAGTACAACAGTCCGATGGAATTTATGGGCTAATGCTGGGCTCCAAATAATTCAACAATGGTAGGGCGCGCCATGGGTTTACTTAATAAATAACAGACATATGCAACCCTACTCTAAACCTCAAACATCTGCTGCTAAACCAAAATTTTCCATCCCCTACCTGACTATCTATAGAATTATTTGAGGGGGTTTACAATACTAGCAGGGTTAGCGGAGCCATAAATTGCCACATAGCACATAGTATTGCGCACCAGTCCCTCGCAAGGCCACCGTGCTAAGATCGCCTAGAATGTATAGTATAATATAATAGTCGAATATTACCATCCACTAATAAGGACTTAAATAATATTCATGGGGACTAGCCTGCACACCCAAATTTAGATGACTGGAGGTGGCTAGTTAGATACGATCTCGAGATTTTATTTCCTCCCAATGCTCTACAAGTTTAGTTGCCTAGTTAACCCTATTGTTAACATGAATCACATAATGTGGTCACATGGTATTCCCCTTATATAACGTACCATAGTACGGCCATGCTAGATACGAATCCACTTTGTTACTTGATAGTTAAATTTGGGTTCACCCTAGCGTGATGCAACAATCAACAGATCCAAGCCATGCTTGGTCATTGACTAACTCTTGTGTCCATACTGGAGATTGAGTCATATCATATGTCACGTAGCGCATAGGTACACCATAGTGTAAACATATAATATAATCGTATATGAACACTTAGCATGCAAGAATATATAGCACATAGTAAGTGTATCACCACGGATACAGGTAGTCGGGTCATGGCGCATTGATGGGTCTAAAACTCTTGTGGTCATCAAGGTCACACTTATAACCCATAAGGTCCAAAAGAATATTCAAACAAAATCAGTCCAATAAAATGTATGCAAGGGGCCACATGCGCGCATATGGATCAAGGTCGCATGGGTATCAACTGCGGCATAGAATAAGTTATTGCATAGTCTAGGCCGCATAGGATCAGTTACTGCATATAAGACATTGCCATATAGAGTAAGTCAAAGTTTACTATTCGGTTTAAGTGCAGAAACGACAGATAATAAATGTATGTCAGAAAAGTGACTGATGTAACTGATGTGACAAGCCATAAAGTGTGTCAGAGGAAAGGACAAAATCATAGAATTTTGTGCAAGGGCAAAATAGAGTTATGCGTCCAAAAGAGATTCGGTTGTATAGCCTGTCTTACTGTATAGTATGTCCTCTCGTATATGTGTCTCTTGGACTTAGCAAATTTCTTATTCGTTTAGCGAATTAACACAAGGAGTCTCTTCAGAATACATGTGTATTAGTCAGTCATACGTCCAAAAGAGATAGACCCATTCTGGTATACGGCAAGGAGTTCAGGACGCATAGAATTTTTATGCCGTATAGCACTATCTACCGCATATGGTGCTGGCTGCATGAAATCTTTATCGTCCCAAGCAGAATGTTCAGCCATGGCGAAAGCTCCAAAATCAAAATTTGTTTTCTTCATAAAAACTTTATTTTAACTCTGAATTGAGTAAACCAAAAGCCAAAACGCTCAAAATGAAGTCCTCCATCCATCCCAAAAACTATTTTCTAAAATACCATATTTTAGTAGAGCAAAACTACCAAAAACTCAAGGAACTCATGAAATTCTAAGTTAGAAAAGTAGATATACACAAATCCACCTGTCAAAATAAAAATCTCCAAGTATTAAAAGTGTTTAGAATGCTTATGAGCATATGATAGACTAATAAAATACAAAAAAAAGCAAGAATAAAAAATCCAAATGTTTCTCCATGTAGTGCAAGGTGTACTTGCCTAGAAATTAAAGAGGAGAAAATAAAGAATGAGGGAAGAGAGAGAAATAAGTTAGCTTATATATCTAGAGTTTAAGGTTTAGACCAAGGGTTCAACTCATAACCAAACCAACCCAACAATTAAACCATGGGTCTAATTGAACCAAAGAATGGGTCTAGTCTCCATGATATGCAACCTAATTAACATGCAAGCAACATATAATATAAGAAGAAAAACTAATATGTTCCAAATATGTATATTGGGAACGGGGAGTGATACGTTGTTAGTAAATATTTGAATTATGTCTTAATTTATACTGTTTTTATTTACTATGTAATATTCTTTGTATTTTCTAGTTTTAATTCATTTAAGTTCTAGAGTGATAACTTTTGAGATTAATCTTCGTCTAGTGGAATGATACTCAAGTCGCGTAGGTTGTGTTCACCAGTGTCGATGTATGGTCGTAAATCGTTGACAGTCGTGCTATGCCTGATTATCTTAGAAGCACTCTAAAATCTTGTTATTTTACCAATTATAAATTCCTTCCAATAATACGTAGTAATAACAATGGTATTCCTACTATCTTTTTGTACTAACCATTTTAGGAATAATAGAGTAGACCCTCTTTCTCTGATTATGAGTAATCCATTAGCCATTGGAGCTAATAAAAAATCTCTTAATAAAGAAAAATCTATCAAGAATGCTCAAATGAGCAAATTACCCTATGATCTAGAGGAATTAAATAAATGGATTACTCCTAGCTTTAATCTAAAGAAAATATATAAAATTGGATGGTTCAACTACAAGTCTTCAATAGCTATTAAGACTAAGGAAAGAACTGTTCAGGTTAATGATACCGAACACGCTATCAAGTTTCTCTCTGAAGAAGATCTTGAACTATACATAGGAAATAATGCTTATAATTTCATCCATATTAGATTTATACAAGTAGCATTAAAATCTCTTACTTTAACAAGGGTTAAATGCTTCATTTATATCTTCTTTAAGAGATGCCAGATGGTTAGATTGGCAACCTTTCCTTATGGGAGTTATGCAGACTAGTCTTTGCCATGGACCAGTCTACCTCAATGTTTATCCTAATCTTAGCCTATCTCTTACTGATACTAACTTACTGGATTCAGTAACATTTAATCTTAAGACTTATGGTTATAATTTTAAGCAAGGTTCTGAGACCATTGCAATTCTCTATCGTATTCATTTTAAAGTATTGTCTACTTTAGCACCTAAAGCTAGACATCTTACTAAACCTGGTAAGACAACTTTGATTGAAATAAATATATTGAGATCAAATATTGCTGCTAATAAAATTATAAAATAGAATAAAACCAGTTCCTGGATAAATGGCTTATGAGTCAGGCGATTCCGCCTAGATCTATTCTGGATACAGAGATAAACCAAATTGTCAAAACTCTAGATGGAGATGTGGAAGATAGATTTACTCCATAAATAAAAGCAAGAATTTTGACTTCTAGTTTCAGATATCCTTCTATGAGATCTTCCTCTTATTATGAGAAGGGAGAAACTTCTTCTTAGAATTCTAATAAATAAGCTAAAATAAAGAATATAAAAATAAAATAAAAACATTATCAAACCTGAGTATAGCACATAATGGATTGATCCTACTAATCCAGTAGATCATTCTGATGTTAATTTTGGTACTCATTCTCTTAATGTTATTACTCTAACTAGTAATACTAATAATCATACTAATGACCCTAATTATTTTGATTTTACTCAAAATAAGGGTGTTAGAAAAATTATAGTTGAAGCATATAATCATGAAAACGAATTCAAATCTTGGTTTGAAAAGAATTATACCAAAGAGCAAAGGTATAGATTTCATGATGAATATTATGCTTATCTCAAGGCAATAAATAAACTCAAATGGTTTGATAAATGGTTTATTGAGAACTATATCAACCAAGAACTTACTAGCCTTATGTGCTAGAAGAAGGTTATAAGAATTGGATAATCGATACTGGTAAACGTATTCGTTCTTTATACCCGCCTAATTAACCTTTAAGGATTATTGTCAATTCTGAAAAAATGTATGCTATCTCCTTTATTCGAATTATCGATCATAGGGAAGAAAAAATAAAAGAACTTAAAAAATTATAAAGCAAAATAATTACACCAATGCTTATATTAAGAATATTGGTTCGCAATTAGTTCGAATAGAAACTGCTATTGATGAAGTTCTTCATAAGGTAAATTCAATTCTAAAATTACTTAACGAGATCTCAAAACCCTCTACTTCTAAAGAAGTTAGAACTAAGAATATATCATTAAATCTACCTAGTGACACTAGTGGTTTTAAATTATCTTCTCCTGAGGTTACAAAAGAAGAAATAAATAATCTAATTGAGAAATTGAAGAATACTTCTCTGAAAGATAAAGAATTAATTGCAGTCCTTGATGGAAATTCTTTCATAGCAGAAGATTCAGATATTTAATCCAGAAAAGAAAGTTATTCTCAAACTTCTGAAGATCATTCTGATCCTATTCAGATACAGGCTATTCAGCAATCCTTCCAGGATGATCTAAATTCTTCTAGTATGATTCTGCCTATGTAGAAGAAGCATAAAAAATCTAATCTTCAAAAATATTACTACAAACGTCCTACCAATGGATGTCCTATTTGAAGAAAATGACGATATCATTTAAAATAATTATAGTGGAGGTAATGTTTATGAATGGAACAAAGATTGTTGTTCTGAGAAGCAAATATGTGATCAAATGCAACAAATGTTAATGTTTGCAACAGTTTGTAGGGAAAACAGTAACAACGATCAAGCTATTGCTAACTTTATTACTTGTAATTTTTTTGGTACTTTGAAAGGCTGGTGGGATCATTGTCTATCTACTGAGAAAAAGGAAAAAAGTTTAAATACTGTAAAAAAGAAAACAATATTGATATACAAGATAGTAGTGTTATAACCTTAATTGTCACTATATGTGATCATTTCACACACTACCAAAATATGATAAAATAGCGAAGTTTTTAGCGATATCATAATGAAACGTCGCTAATATTAAAGACTTAAGTGACTCCAAAAATAAACGTTGCTATACGTTGCTGGTGGCGACACATAGCGATGTTTAGCGACTGTACTTTAGTTTTTTAAAGAATAGTCTCTATAAGCTTCTTTAACATCGTTAAATGACGTTGAGTTTTTTGATTTAGCGACGTTTAGCGACGTTGCTTTTTTTTTATTTTTAGCGACATTTTTAGCGACATCGCTATTATCGCAAACTTTTCAATTAGCGACGTCTATTGATGATGTCGCTAAGTTTTTTAATTTATGACGTTTAGCGACGTCTATTGATGACGTCGCTCACTACCAAAATGATTCAAATCAGCGACGAATTTATCGACTCTGGACAACCATATTGCTAATACTATTAAAATTAGCGACGTTCTTTAGAAATATTGTAATAGGTCGCTATCAGCGACTGTATGCAATGATTAGTGACAATTTTTAGTATTATGAAAGATTATGTCACCTACAAGTCGCTAAATATTGCTATATTTTTAAAAATATTGACGTTTAGCGACTCCAACAATTATATGTCGTAGGATATTTAAAATGTAGCGACATTTAGCGACGTCTCAGGCGGACGTCACTAAATTACTGAATATAGGGTTCCGTCGCCTATTCGACTTTTCATTTCTTTTCCCCCAACTTTCCCTAACTTTTCGTTTCTTGCGCGCCCCCACCTGCGATCCACCCTCCTAGTGACCCTCCGCGACTTCGGCGACACAGCCACCCCCTCGACTGCCTCCATCGCCCCCCACCCCGACGCGGCCATGTTCTCCCCCACCCCGACGTGGCCGTGTTTGCCTCCCAACCCCGACACAGGCGACCCTAGACGCGGCTCCTCCCCCTCCGTCGTGGCTCCTCCCCTCCGGAGTGGTCCTCCTCCGTTGACCCCTCTCTCAGGCGCTCCTCCTCCCTTCCTCCCAGCTCGGTAAACCCTAACCTAGACCCGGACACAACTAGGACACACTGTCACTACCCAATTCCAGAAAATAGGGTTATTTTTTTTTTTTTATTTGGTAAATTGTGTATTGTATTTAATTAATTATATTTATATTTATTTAGTGATTGTATTATTTTTTAATTGATTATTTTAGGGTTTTGGCTAGCCTGGACCCATGTCAGACCCTAGTGGACCCATGTCCGACCCAGCCCATACCCCAGTGAGACTTATTTTTGGGTTTAGATTATTTATTATATTTTTAGTGGGTTAGTTGGAGAGATTTGGAGTTAGTTCGAGTGCTTTTGGAACCCGAAATCCAAAACCTAGTGGGATGAGGGCATTTTGGACTTTTGGACTTGTGGAACCCTTATATTTCACTTGGCCGACCCTATTCCCAACCCCCACACCCGATCACAGCAGCCCCCTTCCATTCCACTCTTCTTCTTCACTTCTTCTTCTTCTCCACTTCTTCTTTCTTCTCCCCAAGTAAGTGTTCTCCATTTTTCTTCCTTCTTTCTTCCATTTCTTCTTCTTTATGTGAACCCTAACCTTGCATTTCTCCCTAACCTAGGTGTGTAGAGCCTAGACTTGGTGTGGAGGCTAGATTTGGAGGCTTGGAGCTTGAGGGAGGTAATTTCTAGTAGATCGGAGACTTTGGCCTTGGGATTCCAACTCCCAAGAGGTAAACCCTAACTTTTTCCTTGCTAATTACTCTAATGTAGTGTAATTAGTGGTTTAGAACCTTCCTAGACCCTAAGCCTACCCGTGGGAGGAAGTTGGAACTAGTTTGGTTTAGTTTAGAGACTTTGACATTAGGTTTTGTGTCAAATTCGGGTGGAATCCGAATTTGGCCCAATTTTGGGTGATGCCCTAGGTTAGACAGACCTAGGTAGACGTTGTCGGGTATCTTGAGGGTGAGTGTGTGTCTCCGTTCGGACACGGGAAGTCATGTCGCGGAGAAACGGGCGTTTCGGGCAAATTTGGGTTTTTCGTTGTCGCCGATTCTAAGTGCGTACGCGTTTTTGCCATGGACCTAGAATCAACGGGGTAGCATTTTTTTTAGGATCTAGGCATCGTTTAGAACCCATGGATAAATTTTGGGCCGATTCTGAGTTGGTTTGATGTGCGTTTCAGGAGGTTTTCCGAACCGCACACTACGTGTTCGTCGAAATGACCGAACGGCCATTTCGATTTGGTTTCCTAGTTTCGGCCTGGTGTGCGCGTTGGGTTAGCATCGGGGAGTGTGTGCTAGAGTTCTCGGGTTATATTTTATATATTTATAGGTTTTTGTGCGTGTCGGGGCCGTTGGGCGAGCGTTGGAGAGTGTTGTGTGCATTGTTGTGTGTAGTATTGTGTAGGTGTATAAGTGTCTATATATATATATTTTTGTGTGTGTGTCTATATATATGTATATATATATATTTATATATATGTGTGTGTATTTATATATATATGTGCTTGTGTATGTATATGTCTATGTGTTAGTGTATATATATATGTATAAGTGTGCGTGTGTGTGAATGTATATATATATATATATATATATATATATATATATATATATATATATATATATATATATATATCTGTGTGTGTGTGCATATATATATAAATAGGTGTTTATATATATATATATAGCTATGTATATATTTATTTGTGTGTGTGTGTATTTATGCATAAGTGTTTGTGAGTGTGTAGGTGTGTGTTGATATATATGTTAGTATGTGTGTTTAAGTGTGTGTGTGTGTGTGTGTGTGTGTTAGTATATAGATATATGTATGATTGTATATATATATATAGTGATACATATATATGTATATAGGTGTGAGTGAGTTATTACTAGATAGATAGACGAATAGATAGCTATATATTAGAGATGGATTGATAGTTAGATAGGTAAATAGCTATATATATATTTAGATAGATAGTTAGTTAGATTATTAGATAGATAGATATATAGATAACTAGATAGGTAGATAGATAGGTAGACGGATAGTAGATATCTATATCTATATGCATAGATATATATATACCTATAGCTAGGTAGATAGTTAGATATAACTAGATCTATATATATATATATATATATATATATATATATATATATATAATTGTGTTTGAGGTATATGGGTATATGTATATGTGTGTGGATATCTATATATATGAATATAGATACTTAGATATGTATGTATATGATATATATATATATATATATATATTTTTTAGCCTAGATTAATAACTAGGAATATATCTATATACCTAAATAGCTAGTTAGTGGGGTAGTTAGTGAGGTATTGGGCGATATCTCAATACCTTAAGATACCGAGGTATCTCAATACCTTGAGATATCAAAGGTATTGAGTTTCGAGCGGGGTATTTGAGCAATAGCCTAGGAATAGTATTGGAGTAATTTTTATATGCTTATGTGTATATAATTACGCGTGCTAGCATAGGTTTTAGCGGGTTTAGGCGGGGTGCGTGGCCTAGGGCGAGGTATCGGATACCGAGGGTATCCCTGTATCTCGAGGAGGCAAGTTTGAGAGTTTTCTAGCTTAATGAGCTCAGTTTGACCTAGAATTTCAGGGGCACCCTAGTTTGACCTAGCTTTGACCATAATTGTCCCCGTTTACCGTAAAAGTCAACGTTTGACCTAGTTTTGACCTAGAGTTGACTTTTTGGACCCCGTGTTGACTTTTTGACCCAAATTTCACCGGTTTGACCCGTTCGACATAGAATAGCCCTAGAAGCCTGTTTTTAATTATTTTATATCAGTTTAAATCCTTAGAACCCTGTTTAATTCTGCTTTTCGCAATAGGTTCTTGTGACACCGGTCCGGATCTCGATCCTCATCAGTTGCTCAGTACATCGGGCGAGTACCTACCTCTGATAGTTTCTATTTTATGATAACGTTTATATTACCTATTCTAGAACTGTGATACTTGATTCTCACACATTGTTACACGAGCTGGTACTAGTGGATCCCGTCATGAGATGTTATCCCCCTTACCGTGTTCAGCGGGTACTCTATCACGTGTATTTCATCATGTGCTTCGGGTATTGATTCTCATGTGCTATCATGTGATTCTTGTGCTCTCGCCTTCGTGTGCGCGAGCTATTATCATGTACGTAGCGTGTTGTGGTTGGATCCAAGAATATTAGTGGGGGAGGGGAGTAGGAGTTGGTTATGTGATCAAAGCTAAACAGTATTCATGTGTATGTCGGTTATGCAACTCACGCATAACGGAGTTATCGTAGTGTTTTTCATGTGCAACCTAAGCCGATCATATAACAAACTTGTGCTCAAGGCACTTAGCTAGTATTCATGTTTTCTCACCTGCAGTTACTTTTTCACTACTTGTATTGTTCTCCAGTTTACTTTGCAGCTACTTATTGTGCTCCAGAATATATTTATTTCCTGTGCATCTTGTATACTTTTCTATTGCTTGTCATATACACCTTACCATTTATTTGGAGTTGCTTTCAGAGTTATGTACTTCGCTCCAGTCCTGATTGGGCATATTTTTTCCAGAGGATCCTGAGGATTATTGCCCGACGTTCTACGGGCCGGGTGTTGACGATTGCTGTGACCCCGAGACTGAGGAGGAGTGCGCCGAGGAGACGCCTTTAGCGCCCTAGTTAGCTAGGTGGGTTTCCTGGGTTATTCCCAATGGTTTATTTTAGATGATTGTACTTATTCTTTTGTTGCTGTGAGATGTTATAGCTATTATGGCCTTGGACTGTATGTTGGATATTGTCTTGCTCTCTTGGTTCTGGTTTCCTTTTGCTATCATATCGTGCTTTTATTCTTCCCCTAGATTATTGTGATTGAGAGTTCATATATATATTGCGTGGTTGCCCCCCTTTTGGAGAGGATTATTCATATATATATTGTGTGGTTGCCCTCCTTTTGGAGAGGTTATTGTCAGATTTTTGTGAGATATATAGATAGTTGGTTGACCTATAACGGACCTTTACAACGTTCTACTGCCGATTCTGCGGTATAAGCTGGATGTAACCACGGCTCATGCCCAATTTTTTGGGTGCGGGTCGTGACACTTCTTTGGTGGTGGCCCATGCAGGTCTAGTTTTTAGGTTTACCTGCAATAGGATATAGGATATAGGCTGAGAGAGAGTGTGCTCAATCACAACTAGGACCCTTCCTGATTTCCTTTGCTATCTTTAATTTTCCTGAAATTGTTTTCTTTTGTAATATTACTGTCCTTCTTTGATGATATCGTTTCTTGCACTGTATTGATTTCTTTTGATCTGTGTTCAGGATGCCTCCGAAGACCAGGTCTCAGCGCACCGTTCCAGCAGCTGCTACCGAGAGGTCTGCCACCTCTCGTCTAGGTCGACTTCCGGCAGCCGCTACCGCTCCACTCGCCATTCCTGCGGTTGAGGGAGCGTCTGTTTTTCTCAGAGATCCTCTTACTCCCATTTATCCGAGAGTCACCCCAGTTGTTTCGGTTGTACCTCCTCCACCACCACCTGCACCAGTGGATGCCACGCAGTTGTTCGCGTTCTTCCAAGAGATGATTGACGCGCAACACCGCCAGGTGGATGTTATGAGGATGGGCATTGAGAATGCTCATCAGGTGGCTATGACAGCGGTGGACAGAGTGGCTCAGATCCAGCCATAGGCAGAGCAGGCTCAGCATCCCAGGCCGGGCACTATTATCGACTTCCAGAGAAAGCGGCCCAAGGAGTTCCGGGGTACAGAGGGGATCCTGTATGCCGACGACTGGATTGAGCATATAGAGGGCATCTTTAGACTGGCGCTGATCCCAGCCAGTATGCAGATCGAGGCTGTGGGCAGCCAGATATTCGACCTTGCCCTTACTTGGTACCGTACGGATACGCGGATAGCAGTATCGGGATTGACTTGGAAGGCTTTCAAGAAGCTTTTCAAGGATAAGTTCTTCCCGGATGTGGCTCTCAGTGCATTGGAGAGCCAGTTTGAGGCGCTCGTCCAGGGGACCATGCTAGTGGATGAGTATGCAGCAGAGTTCTGCCGTCTGGGCAGATTTGTTGAGGGGTTGTCTGAGGCAGCGAAGGCGCGGAAGTTCCAAAAGGGTTTGGTCATGGCGGTCAAGTCCTTGACTAGGAGTGACCGCGAGGCGACCTTCGAACAGATTATCAGCGACGCTCAAAGGGCTGAGGATGATTTGGAGCTGAAGACCAAGAGGAGCAAAGATGCTTTGCGGAGCAGGCAGCAGTGTAGGCCCAGCCAAGAGGCCATTCCAGCAGGCCCAGCAGCACCAGGGTCAGGGTCGTGCGCCCTTCCGGCAGGCGCCCCAGCAGCAGAGGCAGGGACAGCAGCAGGGCTAGAGGCAGCCCATCATTTGCCCTTTCTGTAGGAAGCCAGGGTACGGATGGGACATATGCAGAAAGAGGCTGGGCAGATGTTTGTTGTGTGGAGCAGCAGATCACCAGCTGAAGGATTATCCTTTAGCACTTGCTCGGACAGCTCAGGGCGGAGGAGCCGCCCAGAGGGGACCAGCTAGAGCACCTGCAGCGCAGCAGAGAGGACAGTCTTTGTAGACTCAGCAACAGAGGTTCGCCCAGCACCAACAGCAGCACTGAGGAGGACAGCAGGGGCGAGCTTTTGCCCTGACCGTGGACGAGCCCGAGCCCGTTGGTGATGTTATCTCAGGTTCTGTTCTTCTTGATTCCATTCCAGCACTTGCTTTATTTGATTTCGGTACTTCCCATAGCTTTGTGTCTGTATCTTTTGCTGTTAGACACCATCTTATTGCTGAACATTTAGCTAGACTCTGCAAGATCACGACCGGGGGTGGTATCATCCTAGTTAGTGATGTCTGCAGAGACCGAAGAGTTACCTTGGGAGGCCGAGAGTTGATTGTGTGCCTACTCGTAATGCCACTTCCGAGCTACGATATTGTGCTCGGGATGGATTGGTTGAGTATGCATTGTGCTAGTATAGATTGTCGTGGTGGCAGAGTGTTGTTTAGTCCGCCGGGTGAGCCAGAGTTTTAGTTTGCCAGAGGAGCAGCGGAGCAGAGCGAGGGAGTCTTCTGCGGAGCCCTGGTGGTAGAGCCGAGGTTGCTACATCCTCTGATAGAGGAGTACATGGATGTCTTTCCGAAGGAGTTGCCAGGGTTACCTCCGGACAGAGATATGGAGTTCTCTATAGACTTGGTGCCAGGAGCGGAGCCGATATCCCAGCACGTCCATAGAGTCAGCAACAGTAAGCTGATAGAGTTGAAGAAGCAGGCGGATGAGCTTCAGGACAAGAGATTTATCAGATCTAGTTCTTCCCCGTGGGGTGCTCCGGTACTTTTTGTGCCGAAGAATGATCGGTCGATACGGATGTGTATCGACTACAGGGCTCTGAACAACCTCACAATCAAGAACAAGTATCCGCTGCCACATATTGATGATCTTTTTGACCAGTTGAGCGGAGCGAGGGTATTTTCCAGGATTGATCTGAGGACAGGCTACCACCTGGTGAAGGTCAGGAAGGAGGATATTCCGAAGACAGCTTTTCGGACTAGATATGGACAGTATGAGTTCTTGGTGATGCCGTTTGGGTTGACTAATGCCCCGGCAGTATTCATGAATCTGATGAACAAGGTGTTCTATCAGCATCTGGACAGGTTTATGGTGGTGTTTATAGATGATATCTTGTTGTATTCGAAGACCCCAGAGGAGCATGAGGAGCACCTAAGGATAGTGCTGGAGACTCTCAAAAAGGAGAAGCTTTATGAAATGCTTTCGAAGTGTGAGTTCTTCCTTGACAAGGTTGAATTCCTTGGTCATGTGGTGACTGGAGAGGGTATCTTGGTGGATCCGAGAAATATCATGGCAGTTGAGGCATGGAGTGCTCTGAGTTCAGTGGCCGAGGTCAGGAGTTTCCTGGGACTGGCAGGTTACTATAGGAGATTTGTTCAGGATTTTTCCCGGATTGCAGAGCCGTTGTCCAGGCTGACTCGGAAGGACGTGGAGTTTGTTTGGTCAGAGGAGTGCCAGATCGCCTTTGATGAGCTGAAGAGGAGGTTGATGACAGCTCCAGTTTTGACGTTGCCATCAGGTTCTAGAGGATTCACTATCTATAGTGATGCATCGGGGAAGGGACTGGGTTGTGTCTACAGCAGAATGGGAGGGTGATTGTCTATGCTTCCAGGCAATTACGTCCTCATGAGAAGAACTACCCTACCCATGATTTGGAGTTGGCAGCGGTTATCTTTGCTCTGAAGTTATAGAAATCCTATTTATACGGAGAGCGTGTAGAGATCTTCACAGACCATAAGAGCTTGAAGTATGTGTTTACCCATAAAGAGCTGAACATGAGACAGAGGAGATGGTTGGAGTTGATGAAAGACTTTGACATATTATTGCAGTACCATCCAGGGAAGGCGAACGTAGTTACGGATGCGTTGAGTAGGTATCCGATAGCTAAGTGCCTGACGACAGATCGTTATCTTCTGGCAGATCTAGAGAGCTTGGTCATTGAGGTGATAGTGCCTGGAGTTGAGATGCAGATGTGGGGACTGCAGATTCAGTTAGAGTTGGTAGACCGGATCAGGGCTACACAGTTTGAGGATGAGTCCCTGAGGAGTATCAGGGCGCAGGTTTAGATGGCATTGTCAGATGACTTCACCATTGCTGATGATGGTTCATTGCGGCACGGTACCAGGTTGTGTGTGCCGAGTGGGTTATTGTGCGAGGAGGTTCATCAGGAGGCGCATCGATCCCAGTATTCTTTGCATCCAGGTGCCAACAAGATGTATAGAGATCTGAGAGAGCATGTATAGTGGTACGGGATAAAGCGGGAGGTAGCGCGCTTCGTATCCCGATGCTTAGTATGCCAGCAGGTGAAGGCGGAGAGGCAGAGGCCAGGAGGTTTGCTCCAGCCGTTACCCATTCTGGAGTGGAAATGAGAGCATGTGACCATGGATTTTGTTTCTGGACTTCCCTATTCTCCAAGCGGGAAGGATGCGATTTGGGTCATCGTAGACAGGTTGACCAAATCAGCCCACTTTCTACCATTCAAAGTGGGTACATCTACAGAGAGACTAGCAGAGATATATGTGCGGCAGATAGTCAGACTGCATAGAGTTCCTGTGAGCATAGTATCAGACCGGGACAGTCGCTTTACTTCGTATTTCTAGAGGAGTCTGCAAGCTAGCTTGGGCACCCAGCTCAAGTTTAGTAGTGCGTATCACCAACAGACAGATGGTCAGTCAGAGAGGACCATTCAGACACTTGAGGACATGCTTTGTACTTGTGTTTTGGATTTCAGAGGATCTTGGGAGGATTACTTGCACTTGGTAGAGTTTGCTTACAACAACATCTACCAAGCTAGTATCGAGATGTCACCATTCGAGGCATTGTCTGGACGGAGGTGTCGCACTCTGTTATCATGGGATGATGTAGGCGAGAGAGCTTTGCTTGGCCCGGAGATTATGGTTGATGCAGCGGAGAAGGTCAAGCTCATTAGAGATAGACTTCGGGTGGCGCAGGACAGGCAGCGGCATTGGGCCGATAGCCACCGGAGACCTTTGGAGTTTGAGGTATAGCTTAGAATCTAGATTTTGTTCTTGTGTTTGCTTGTGATTGCTTGTTTTAGACTAAGTGCAGAGACCTTTTTTGTGCTAGGATGGAGATCTGGTGTTCCTGAGGATCTCTCCGACGCGGGACACTATTCGCTTTGGTGGAGGCGGGAAGCTTAGCCCACGTTTCGTCGGACCCTTCCGTATCCTTGAGAGGGTCGGCACCGTGGCGTATAGGCTTGAGTTGCCGCCTACGCTTGAGGGAGTTTATGATGTGTTCCACGTGTCATAGTTGAGACGGTACGTGGCGGATCCCAGTAACGTATTGGATCACTCGGATATCGTGGTGGGCCCTACTCTTAGCTATCCAGAGCAGCCGGTGGAGATTCTGGATCGACGGAAGAAGGTGTTGAGGAACCAGACTATTCCCTTGGTTCACGTCGCGTGGAGGCATCACTCTCCAGGTGAGTCGACCTGGGAGAGGGATGATGAAATGCGCGAGCGATACTCCTATCTTTTCGAGCCCTGAGGTATGGTTCTTTCTTTGCATTCCTGTCCTAGTTTCGTCTTTTAATTTCGAGGACGAAATTATTTTAAGGAGGGTAGGCTTGTCACTACCCAATTCTAGAAAATAGGGTTATTTTTTTATTTTTATTTGTTAAATTGTGTATTGTATTGTATTTAATTAATTATATTTATATTTATTTAGTGATTGTATTATTTTTTAATTGATTGTTTTAGGGTTTTGGCTAGCCTGGACCCATGTCAGACCCTAGTGGACCTATGTTCGACCCAGCCCACAACCCAGTGAGACTTATTTTTGGGTTTAGATTTTTTATTATATTTTTAGTGGGTTAGTTGGAGAGATTTGGAGTTAGTTCGAGTGCTTTTGGAACCCGAAACCCAAAACCTAGTGGGAGGAGGGCATTTTGGACTTTTGCACTTGTGGAACCCTTATATTTCACTTGGTCGGCCCTATTCCCAACCTCCACACCCGATCACAGCAGCCCCCTTCCATTCCACTCTTCTTCACTTCTTCTTCTTCTCCACTTCTTCTTTCTTCTTCTTTCTTTTCCCCAAGTAAGTGTTCGCCATTTTTCTTCCTTCTTTCTTCCATTCCTTCTTCTTTATGTGAATCCTAACCTTGTATTTCTCCCTAACCTAGGTGTGTAGAGCCTAGACTTGGTGTGGAGGCTAGATTTGGAGGCTTGGAGCTTGAGGGAGGTAATTTCTAATAGATCGGTGACTTTGGCCTTGGGATTCCAACTCCCAAGAGGTAAACCCTAACTTTCCCCTTGCTAATTACTCTAATGTAGTGTAATTAGTGGTTTAGAACCTTCTTAGACTCTAAGCCTACCCGTGGGAGGAAGTTGGAACTAGTTTGGTTGAGTTTAGAGACTTTGACATTAGGTTTTGTGTCAATTTCGGGTGGAATCCGAATTTGGCCCAATTTTGGGTGATGCCCTAGGTTAGACGGACCTAGGTAGACGTTATCGGGTGTCTTGAGGGTGAGTGTGTGTCTTCGTTCGGACACGGGAAGTCGTGTCACGGAGAAACGGGCGTTTCGGGCGAATTTGGGGTTTTCGTCGTCGCCGATTCTAAGTGCGTGCACGTTTTTGCCACGAACCTAGAATCGACGGGATAGCATTTTCTCTAGGATCTAGGCATCGTTTAGAACCTGTGGGTAAATTTTGGGCCGATTCCGAGTTGGTTTGGTGTGCGTTTCAGGAGGTTTTCCGAACCGCACACTACGTGTTCGTCGAAATGACCGAACGGCCATTTCGACTTGGTTTCCTAGTTTCGGGCTAGTGCACGCATTAGGTTAGCATCGGGGAGTATGTGCTAGAGTTCTCGGGTTATATTTTATATATTTATAGGTGTTTGTGCGTGTCGGGGCCGTTGGACGAGCGTTGGAGAGTGTTGTGTGCATTGTTGTGTGTAGTGTTGTGTAGGTGTATAAGTGTCTATATATATATATATTTGTGTGTGTGTCTATATATATGTATATATATATATTTATATATATGTGTGTGTATTTATATATATGTGCTTGTGTATGTATATGTTTATGTGTTAGTGTATATATATATGTATAAGTGTGCGTGTGTGTGAATGTATATATATATATATATATATATATATATATATATATATATATATATATATATATATATATATATATATAAATAAATAAATAAATATATATATATATATGTATATTTGTATAAATGTGTATGTGTATATATATATATATATATCTTTGAGTGTGTGTGTATATTTATATATATATATATATATATATATATATATATATATATATATCTGTGTGTGTGTGCATATATATATATAAATAGGTGTTTATATATATATATATATATATATATAGCTATGTATATATTTATTTGTGTGTGTGTATTTATGCATAAGTGTTTGTGAGTGTGTAGGTGTGTATTGATATATATGTTAGTATGTGTGTTTAAGTGTTGTGTGTTAGTATATAGATATATGTATGTTTGTATATATATATATATATATAGTGATATATATATATATATGTATATAGGTGTGAGTGAGTTATTACTAGATAGATAGACGAATAGATAGCTAGATATTTGGGATGTATTGATAGTTAGATAGGTAAATAGCTATATATATATATTTAGATAGATAGATAGTTAGATTATTAGATAGATAGATATATAGATAACTAGATAGGTAGATAGATAGGTAGATGGATAGTAGATATCTATATCTATATGCATATATATATATATATACCTATAGCTAGGTAGATAGTTAGATATAACTAGATCTATATATATATATATATATATATATATATATATATATATATATAATTGTGTTTGAGGTATATGGTATATGTATATGTGTGTGGATATCTATATATATGAATATAGATACATAGATATGTATGTATATGATATATATATATATATATATATATATATATATATATATATATATATAAATTTTCTAGACTAGATTAATAAGTAGGAATATATCTATATACCTAAATAGCTAGTTAGTGGGGTAGTTAGTGAGGTATTGGGCGATATCTCAATACCTTGAGATACCGAGGTATCTCAATACCTTGTGATATCCAAGGTATTGAGTTTAAAGCGGGGTATTTGAGCAATAGCCTAGGAATAGTATTGGAGTAATTTTTATATGCTTATGTGTATATAATTACGCGTGCTGGATTGAATTTTTATATGCTTATGTGTATATAATTACGCGTGCTAGCATAGGTTTTAGCGGGTTTAGGCGGGTGCATGGCCTAGGCAAGTATCGGATACTGAGGTATCCTGTATCTCGAGGAGGCGAGTTTGAGAGTTTTCTAGCTTAATGAGCTCGGTTTGACCTAGAATTTCAGGGCACCCTAGTTTGACCTAGCTTTGACCATAATTGTCCCCGTTGACCGTAAAAGTCAACGTTTGACCTAGTTTTGACCTAGAGTTGACTTTTTGGACCCCGGTTTGACTTTTTGACCCGAATTTCACCGTTTGACCCGTTCGACCTAGAATAGCCCTAGAAGCCTTTTTTAATTATTTTATATCAGTTTAAATCCTTAGAATCCTGTTTAATTCTGCTTTTCGTAATAGGTTCTTGCGACATTGGTCCGGATCTCGATCCTTATCAGTTGCTCAGGACATCAGGCAAGTACCTACCTCAGATAGTTTTCATTTCATGATAGCGTTTATATTACCTGTTCTAGAACTGTGATACTTGATTCTCACACATTGTTACATGAGCTGGTACTAGTGGATCCCGTCATGAGTTGCTATCCCCCTTACCGTGTTCAGCGGGTACTCTATCACGTATATTTCATCATGTGCTTCGGGTATTTATTCTTATGTGCTATCATGGGCTTTTTGTGCTCTTGCCTTCGTGTGCGCGATCTATTATCCTGTACGTAGCGTGTTATGGTTGGATCCAAGAGTATTAGTGGGGGAGGGGAGTAGGAGTTGGTTATGTGATCAAAGCCAAACAGTATTCATGTGTATGTCGATTATGCAACTCACGCATAACGGAGTTATAATAGTATTTTTCATGTGCAACCTAAGCCGATCATATAACGAACTTGTGCTCAAGGCACTTAGCTTGTATTCATGTTTTCTCACATGCAGTTACTTTTCCACTACTTGTATTGTTCTCCAGTTTACTTTGCAGCTACTTATTGTGCTCCAGCATATATTTATTTCCTGTGCATCTTGTATACTTTTCTATTGCTCGTCATATACACCTTACCATGTATTTGGAGTTGCTTTCAGAGTTATGTACTTCGCTCCAGTCCTGACTGGGCATATTTTTTCCAGAGGATCCTGAGGATTATTGCCCGACGTTCTACGGGCCGGGTGTTGACGAGTGCTGTGACCCCGAGACTGAGGAGGAGTGCGCCGAGGAGACGCCTTTAGCGCCATAGTTAGCTAGGTGGGTTTCCTGGGTTGTTCCCAGTGGTTTATTTTGGGTGATTGTACTTATTCTTTTGTTGCTGTGAGATGTTATAGCTATTATGGCCTTGGACTGTATTTTTGATATTGTCTTGCTCTCTTGGTTCTGGTTTCCTTTTGCTATCATATCGTGCTTTTATTCTTCCCCTAGATTATTGTGATTGAGAGTTCATATATATATTGCGTGGTTGCCCTCCTTTTGGAGAGGATTATTCATATATATATTGCGTGGTTGCCCTCCTTTTGGAGAGCTTATTGTCAGATTTTTGTGAGATATATATATAGTTGGTTGACCTAGAACGGACCTTTACAGCGTTCTACCGCCGATTCTGCGGCGTAGGCTGGACGTACCCACGGCTCATGCCCAATTTTTTGGGTGCGGGTCATGATACACACACACACACATACTAGAAACAATCAAGACACATGGATACACACAGGACACAACTCTTACCCTGACACATGGACCCAAACACATGGACACACACACAGGATACAACCTACACGACACGATTCATACTAACATGGACACACATGTAGACACGCATGGACACAGACACATACGGGCACATATGGACACACGTGGATATGGACATACATGGAGACACACCCGGACATACATGGAGATATACCCTAGTTAGTATAAAAGTTTGGTTGCATAATAAAGAAATTTGGTTACACTAGTGTATCACACACATGGACAAACATAATACAATACTGATAAATATGCTATATAGTTATTTGATAGGATTTTATAATGAATTTAGTATCATATTTTGTTGAGTATCATATAATTAGCTTATGAGTATAGAATTGTGTGTGTGTGTGTTTATGTGTATGCGTGTATTCATGTGTATGTGTGTGTGCGTGTGTGTGTGTATGTGTGCGTGTCAAGTCACTACTAAATTTTGTCCAATTAGCGACGGGATATTGGATTATATGAGAAGTGCAGTGCACATGGGATTTTGGATTAGCGATGGGATATTGGATTATACCTTTATACTTCATAGTCATTGATTTGGGGAATTCCTTTGATATTATATTTATAGGATGCGGTCGGGATGTTGGATTATATGAGAAGTGATGTAGGTAGTGTGGGAGAGTGGCAATTTGGTTATGACATGACACAGGACATGACACAGGCACTAAAATTTGCTACAAGTAGTGTGGGACTGTGGGAAAGTGGCAAGTGTGGAAATCTAGTAGTGTATCAGTAAGTGTCAACTATGTATCCTGGACAAAAAAAAATTGACACTGGATATCCATGACTTGACTTTCCGATTAGAATGTCATGGCCTAAACAAATGTCAAGTGTAGATATCCAGGATACAAAGTTGACACTCACTGATACACTGCAATATGAGTATCCAGGATACCGAGTTGAACGAAGAAGTATCAGTGCTAGGACTAGGTGTATCAGTTCTTGTACTGTATTCCTGATTATTCTTATGTGTGTGTAGATGAGTAGACTTGTGACATGTACTGTAATTTAACTATTTTCTTGAATGATGTCTATTCATCTTTGCATATCTGGAGTGAGTGTCATTTGGATAATATATACTACCAAATATTCACATGAGTATATACTTGAACGATGTCTATTCATCTTTGCAGAAGTATCTATAAATGGATATAAATTACTATCTACGTCATCGTTCGTGGATGTACAACCCTCATCCTGATGATATGTGCGGTGTGCGGGATAAATTCATAGAGGGTGTACATCAGATCCTGTAGTTCATCCAGGCATTCCCTCAGTACATGGACGGTACCAAAATTAAGTGTAAAACCCCTCGACCAATTTAGGATTTTATTTAATTTAAATTGAGAGACTAGGATTAATTTAGATATATTTAGAATTAATGAGCAACAATTATGTGACTTAATACGCCTTACCGTTGCTTCGATGTTTGGAGAGCTACACTAGTAGGTACCCTCAAACAAATCAAATACACATCTCCTAGACATGCCAGACTACCCATCTGACCCTTGTGTAGCTTTTAGATACTCAATATTGTGCTTCATATGAGCTGCGCAATATTTGTTACAAAGGTCTATGTATTATGCCAATAAAAAACAATTTCTCATAATTGCCCATTTCTATTGAATTTGAGGCACAACGATAACCCAACTTCGTATAACCCAAATTAGGGTATTAACCTACTCTGAGCCTACTACGCCCATGACTCTTGTGTTTCACCCAAACTTAACCCCTTGTGTTTCCAATTGACAAAAGAACAACTGGTGCATTATTTTAATTAAATTTAATTAGAGGCAATTTTACCAAAGCAAGACCTAACCAAGCCCGTGTACACCTTTCATGTGGACCAGCCCCTACCGCAAAGAGCCCTAGCCGGCCCAAGTCCCGAGGTCAGCCCGTAAATCCCCTCCCATATAAATTCACATATTCTCTAACTTAAAACCCTAAAAACCAATTTCTTCACCACCTAGCAAACCCTAGCTGAGCCATCCCTTCACCCGAGCACCCTTTCTACTACTCCGACCAGACGACACCACCGCCACCATAGACCGCCACCTCCACAGCCACCTCACCCGCCAGCACTGCCCCCTCAACGTCGGACCACCACCACAGCCCGCCTGCACCCGCAGAACCTCCTCCATCATTACCATCCCCTTCACCATCATCAACAACCACCCCAACCCGATCTACCCGACCCCCTCAACACTACCACCCCTCAACGCCGGACCACCATCACAGCCCGCCTACCCCCGCCTGACCACCGTCTCCACCACCCAATATCATCCCCAGCCCGCTGCTGTCGTTGCTGCATATACTGCAGTTACTGCCGCTGCCGTTGCTGTCTTGCTCGCCGGCCGACGCCGGAGCCCAACCACTCGTCGGAGGACGACCAGTCAGCGAGGAGACCCTCGTCCAGCCAACTAGGTACTCGCTGTCACGCCCCAGTCCCAAAAGTACCCGGGACCAGGTCACGTGGCAATAGCCAGCTAACACGTCTTTGAGGATATCCCAATTTAATGGATCCATGAAGAGTGCTACGCTGTCCTAAAATACTAACAGGTGCAATATCAGTCAATAACAGGTAATCTAATCTCATCCACAATATAAAGAGCAAGAAGTACTACATAAACTGCTGGAAGATAAACACCAGTCTGAAATATCATAGTACAACCAATAAAGTCTGATGGGAACAAACCCACTACTATGACGAAATAAAGTACTGAAATAAGATATAAAAGATAATGACTAGGGCATCGGCTCTAGATAATGATGCACCCAATCTAGGCTGAAGGCCTACCAACTGATCACGGAAACTCTGAGGGCAACACCTCTAACTCCTCAGCTGTAGCGAATCTCGTCTCCTATCCGGGGCCGTATACTGTCGGGTAGAAAGCCTCGTCTAAATCTGGAAAGGAACCAGGTCCTTAGAGGGACGTAACAAGATACATAAAAGCATGCTATATATAAATACTGAATAAGATAAAATGCAATAAAGGGTGTGCTAGCCAATCTAAGTGCATGCAATATGAGAACAACTGTGAGTATATAAGAAGGTACAGGCTAGACATATGATGACGTAATTCACCAGTCGTGACAACCGGCTAGTATATGCCACACATGCCCCCTATAACATGGGCGCAGGAATACAGTAATGTCAAATATTTTATAGAGTGTGGTATCTGCAAAGTCATCAAGTAACGTCCCACACTCTATAGAACATGGTATCAGTAATATATAAATACGTTCGTATCACTCCGTCGAGTACGGTATCAGTGTAAAGGAGTGGGGTGTCCCATATGCCTACCAGTCGTTCTCCCCTCCCAATGTAGATATACCCGTCAAATAATCGACGCACATATCGCTAATCTAAATGCCAAGTCTCTAAACTGAAACAGTCCTAGATTTCTTGCTAACCGTGATGCACGTCACACGCAGCGATAGCTAGTTGATCATGCGAACACACATCCCAATATAAGATTTATCACTATAAATACGTGTAAATGTGTCAGGTCTTGGAAGATAACAGGTTATCATCCAATAGGGTGAGTCTGCTAATGACTAAGTCAATGTATACTAATCTTCGATGTACCCGTCGAATGCACCCGAGACAATCTCGGACGTGCACAGTTGTATAAGACAGAACAATAAGCATACAATACAACATTTGCATAATTTAAATTAGACAGCAAAATATAGCAAGGTATCTTGCCTGAGTCTTCTAGAGGTAAATGCCAAAAGCCTGCTCCTGTAGTGCCTCCTGGCTGATCCAAAGACCCTAGACTTACAATATAACACAATAATACAGCATCAGATACTACGTATTATCTATATACTGTTAAGACGCTAATCTTGAATACTTGTCGCGAGTTCACTGTTGCTCGAGTATAGCATTACGTGCGCACTTAGCTTGGGCGTACACGGGTGTTGTCTTCGATTAACAGGCATTTCGAGGCAATAATTATCCAGTTACGGTTATCCATGATTTCTGTTCTATACGAACACCTGTCTTTGGTTTCTATGCTCATTGTACGTGGTTTATGTCCAGACGTTCAAATGACTAAGGTCCTTGATGACAGGTATCGTGGTTAAGGAATTTTCTATTTAATAATTTCTTAATCTGGTTAATCATTAAGCCATCATTTAATTAATTAGGGTTAGAAGGGTTGTGTTCCAACTATGATTCTCGATACTAACACACAACAATCATGCATGGACATGATACAATGGGATATGATTGGGACACAAGAAAAGAACTGCTGGAGGACTAGTACCTGATCAATAGGACGAGGGATCGGCAGTACTCCGGTCGGGCTGTGGGGTGCACCGATCGGGGAGCGGTTGGGGGTTGGAGCAGCCGGTCGGGGAAGCGGCTGGGGGTTGTAGCAGCCGGTCGGGGAAGCGAGAGCGGCTGGAGCAGTCGGCGCGGGTGGCTATAGGGGGGGTCGATCGGGTGAGGTGGTCGGGAGCGGGCTGTCCGGAGCAGTCGGCGAGGGGTAGTCGGGGTAGGGGGTCCGGCCGGCAGGGAGATTGGTTTGGATGGGGTCGGCTAGGGTTTGGAGAGGGTGGTGTTGGTTTAGGGTTTCAAGGGGAGGGACTTCTATATATATATATGAGGAAGTTGTGGGCTAGCCTCGGCTTGGCCTGTCTGGTCTCATTGAGATGGGCTGGTCTAATGAGAAGGAGTATAGGTGGGCTGGTTTAAGTGTTTGCTTGAGGTGAAATTAGACTAAATTAAAATTAAACTAATAACTTAACTAGGTAATTCATAATGTATTTAAAACATTAGGAACTAGATTTTTGAGTGGTACACAGGAGTCGAGGTATAACAGGTTTGGGGTAGACTGATACCCTAATTTGGGTACTTGGGATTTGGGTTGTGGTTGTTTCAAGTTAAAATAATCAAATAAAATCCTACATTTAAGACGAGGGGGTTTATAATCTACCCTCCTTAGAGCATTTCGTCCTCGAAATTAAACATACGTATGGATAAGAACTAAAGACTAAAGAAAAATGCTAAAACGTACCTAGTCCTTCGAAGAGGTGGGGATAACGTTGTCTAATGTCCTCCTCGTATTCCCCGGTCGACTCGCCTGGTGCATGATGCTTCAATGCGACACAAACTAGGGGGATGGTCTGCCCTCGCAATGCCTTCTCACTTCTGTCTAGAATCTCCACAGGCTCTTCTTCATATGATAGACTCGGGCCGACTGTGATCTCTGAGTGGTCAAGTATGTGACTCGGATCCGGAATGTATCTCCTCAGCTGAGATACATGGAAGACCTCATGGACTCCTTCTAAAGTCTGCGGCTAGGCTAACTTGTAAGCAACCTTTCCGACGCGTTCTAATACGTCGAATGGTCCGATGTACCTCGGACTTAGCTTCCCTCTGCCTCCGAATCTGATAGTCCCTCGAGTAGGCAAGATCTTCAGAAATATGTGATCTCCGACCTGAAACTCTAAGGGTCGACGATGCGCATTCGCCCAATGCTTCTGTCTATCTTGTGCTGCTCGAAGATGCCCTTGGATCTTCTTTACTTTTTCTACTGTACTAACAACCAACTCTTGTCCGAGAATCTGTCGCTCGCCTATATCACTCCAGCATACTGGAGAACGACATTTCCTTCCATACAACGCTTCGTAGGGAGCCCTCTGGATGCTCGCTTGATAGTTGTTATTGTAGGAAAACTCGACAAGATGTAAATGGTCCTCCCATGATCCTACGAAGTCAAGCATGCACGCTCTCAACATGTCTTCTAGCGTCTGAATGGTGCGCTCCGACTGGCCATCTGTTTGTGGGTGATACGCTGTGCTAAACTTCAGGCGAGTACTGAGACTCTCTTGCATACTCCGCCAAAAGTAAGAAGTAAACCTTGTATCCCTATTAGACACGATGCTAACTGGCACTCTATGTAGGCGCACAATCTCTCTCATGTACATGTCTGCTAAGGCCTTCGTCGATTGCCCAACTCTGAAGGGTAAAAAGTGTGCGAACTTTGTGAGTCTATCCACGATTACCCATACTGCATTGCGCCCACTAGGACTTCTCGGAAAGCCGTAACAAAGTCCATAGTGATATGCTCCTATTTCCACTCGGGTATAGGAAGTGTTGGAGCAATCCTGTAGATCTCTGATGCTCAACCTTGACTAGCTGACACACCAGGCACTTAGCCACAAAACATGCTATCTCTCTCTTTATTCCGTGCCCCCAGTAGTATTGTCTCAAGTCCCTGTACATCTTCGTGCCTCTTGGATGAATAGAATAGATTAAACTGTGTGCTTCTGCCATTAACTCCTGACGAAGTTCTCCATTTGGAACATAGAGACGATCTACGCATCTAAAAGTCCCATCTTCATGTATTCTCAGTCTTGTCTGTATTCCAGCCTCTGTCCTCTGTCTAAGCCTCTGAAATCTGGTGTCTGTCGACAAAGCGGCCTTGATTCTCTCTACTAATATCGATTTCAATTGGAAACTTGACAATTGTCCATCTACTCCGGGCATAACGACCTTTATACCCATCTGCTCTAGCTCTCTCAACAGATATTGTTGGGTGGTCATGACGAATGCCATGGGTCTTCTGCTCAACGCGTCAGCTACTACGTTGGCCTTTCCCGGGTGGTACTGTAGCTCGATCTCGAAGTCTGTCATCACCTCGAGCCAACGTCTCTACCTCTGATTAAGATCCTTCTGGGTGTAGATGTACTTTAGGCTCTTATGATCTTTAAATATCTCCACTCTCTCTCCATATAGATAGTGCCTCCAAAGCTTCAAGGCAAAGATCACCGCTGCAATCTCCAAGTCGTGGGTGGGATAGTTCTTCTCGTGTGTCCTCAACTGTCTAGAAGCATAAGCTACAACCTTTTCGTGCTGCATCAAGACACATCCTAATCCTTTCCCAGATGCATCGCTATAGATCACGAATCCTTCGGGTCCAGAAGGTATGGTCAAGATAGGTGCTGTAGTCAAACGCTTCTTCAGTTCATCGAATGCCTTCTGACAGTCCTCCATCCAGGTGAACTCCTGCTCCTTACGGGTCAAGCGGGTCATTGGCTCTACGATCTTTGCGATGTTTTCTACGAACCTCCGGTAATATCCGGCAAGTCCTAGGAAACTCCTGACCTCCGAGACATTAGTAGGGGTTGGCCATGTCTCTACTGATAAAATCTTTGTCGGATCTACTGAGATGCCATCTCCTGAGATAACGTGTCCAAGGAAAGAGACATAATTTAGGAGAAACTCATATTTGCTCAGCTTGGCATAAAGCCTCTCTCTCCTTAGCGTCTCTAACACTAGTCTCAAGTGCCCTTCGTGCTCCTCGTGGCTCTTCGAATACACCAAGATGTCTGCGATGAAGACTACCACGAACCGGTCTAAGTATTGGTAGAATACTTTGTTCATCAAGTTCATAAATACAGCTAGCACATTCGTTAGCCCAAATGGCATTACTAAGAACTCGTAATGACCATAACGAGTCCTGAATGCTGTCTTTTGAATGTCTTCTCTTCGCACCTTTACTTGATGATAACCCGATCTCAAGTCGATCTTGGTGAACACTACTGCTACTGTCAAATGGTCAAATAAATAATCAATCCGTGGCGGGGGTACTTGTTCTTGATAGTCAGAGCATTAAGGGCTCTGCAATCAATGCACATGCGTACAGTTCCATCCTTCTTAGGTACAAATAACACTGGTGCTCCCCATGGTGATGCACTAGGACGGATAAATCCCTTTCTCTACAACTCCTCTAAATGTAGCTTCTGCTCATCTAACTCATTTTTTGCCAATCGGTATACATTAGAAGATACCAGTGCTGCTCCGGGTATTAGCTCGATGGTGAACTCTACGTCTCTATCTGGTGGTAAGCCTGGCAGTTCTTCGGGAAACACATACTCGAATTCTGCAACTATTGGCGGGAGTGCAATCTCTATAGCCATGCAAGTTCCCGCTATCTGTCTTACTCCTTGTTCGACGGTCCCTCGTATGTACTCGAACTCCGGTTGATCTGGCGGTCTAAAGGTGACGCTACCCTTCCGGCAGTTCAGTACAGCATTATACTGGCTTAGCCAGTCCATGCCTAACACAACATCAAAGTACGGCATAAGCAATACCAAGAATCGTGCTCTCATCTCTCTACCATATACAACTACCGAGCACGTTCTGATAGCGTTGGTAACCGACATGATACCTCCTCCGGTAAGAATCTTCCAACTCTTAGGTAAGGGGGAAGTCGCTACTCTATGCATTGCTACAAATCTACTAGATATAAATGATAATGTAGCTCCAGAATCAAATAATACAGTTGCAGGTAATGATGCAACTAAAATGGTACCTGTGATAGCTTCTCCTTCAGTTTCTTCTTCAGTAGCTGCTAATACAAAGGCTTGTCCTTGCCTCTGTCCTCCAGTCTGCTGACGAGCTTGCTCAAACTGTGCCTGCTGTGGGGCCAAGGGTGGTCCCCTATGAAATCCTCTGGGGGCTGGTGGACGTTGGCCTCCTGGTGGGGGTAGTATCCTCTGTACTGGTGCTGCTGGCCGCTGACCTGTCTGCAGTGCTGCTTCTCTGTGCTGCGGGCAATCTGTGACAAGGTGCTGACTTAACCCACATATTATGCACAATCCCAACTTCTTCCGACAATCCTTAATAACATGTCCCTTCTTGCCATAGTGTTAACAAGTTGGAAGCTCCTGTTGTGGATATGGTGCTGCCCTCTGCTGTGTCTGTGCTCCTGGATGACGGATCGGTCCTCCTGCTCTGGGCTATGCTCTGGCTGGTGTGGTCATGCTGGTATATCTAGCTTCTCTGACAATGGCCTCCTGGATTTTGGCCTCTACAAGAACCTCTTCATAAGAAATCCTCGCCTGTGTAGTGGTATACTTCTATAGCTCAAAATTGAGGCCGTGATGAAATCTTTGGGCTTTCTCAAGATCGGTGGGTATCAGGACTGCACCAAATCTGCTAAGGCGGCTGAACTCTGCGTCATAGGCGTCAATAATTATATTTCCCTATTCTAGATGTAGGAACTGGGAGTACAGGGCATTTCTGACTGTAGCTGGAAACTACCTCGCATTGAAATATTCTAGGAACTGTTCCCAAGTCTGGTTCTTTCCTACACTGCGCTCAATGGAATCCCACTTATGATGGGCGTTACCTTTCAGTTGGGCCCTCATCGCGGTCATCCAAAGGTCGGGGTGCAATTGTGAAGCTTCTAGTAGCATCTCCGTGTTGGTGACCCAATCGGAGATCGGTTCTGCAGTCTCATTGCTTAAGAAAGTATCTGGTCCCATTTGTCGGAACCATCTAACATTGCCACCTTTCTGGGCTGGTGGAGGTGCTGGTGCTGGTACTGGGACATGTGTCCTCTCTAGTACTGCCATCAAACTCTGTCTCAATGTCTCTGTCTGATGCCACTGTGCTTGCATCATCGCCTGGAAGAACTGAAGCATCTGTGGTTGTCCATCTGGCTGTGGCATCTGGGGTGGATAAGGTGGAGGTGGTGGTAGTGGAATCTCTTGCTGTGCAGTAGGCGTCTCCTCAGATGTCGGATTCGCAGTCTACGGCATCGGTGTAGCTCCTAAAGTCTGGCCCTCACATTGTTGCGTGGGGATTGTCTGGGAAGTTTGTCCCTCAGGCTGCGGTGTAGGATCGCCCTGCGATGTCTCATGCCAATGTATCAGCAGGGTCTGTAGCGGGGGTTGCCCTTGGGGTACCTCCTCTCCTTGAGTGGTGTTATCTGGCACCGCGGTATAGGGTGCTCCTCGTCCACTACACAAATTCGTCTTGCTATAAGAGATGGATTTCATTAAAAGAGTACGAGAACAAACAAACAGGATACAGATATTTAGAAGCAGTATAAAGGAGATTTAAAGACGAATCCAAAAGTGGATGAGGCATAGTAATTTCTATCCTATTGCAGGCTCACTGGGCATGTTACCATACTACAAGCGAAAAGAAGACCTGCATGGGCTACCACTAAAACCATGTCACGCCCCAGTCCCAAAAGTACACGGAACCAGGCCACGTGGCAATAGCCAGCTGACACGTCTTCGAGGATATGCCAATTTAATGGATCCACGAAGAGTGCTACGCTGTCCTAAAATACTAACAGGTACAATATCAGTCAATAACATGTAATCTAATCTCATCCACAATATAAAGAACAAGAAGTACTACATAAACTGCTGGAAGATAAACACCAGTCTGAAATATCATTGTACAACCAATAAAGTCTGATGGGAACAAACCCACTACTATGACGAAATAAAGTACTAAAATGAGATATAAAAGATAACGACTTGGGCATCGGCTCTAGTTAATGATGCACCCAATCTAGGCTGAAGGCCTACCAACTGATCACAAAAACTCTGACAGCTGCACCTCTAACTCCTCAACTGTAGCGAATCTCGTCTCCAGTCCGGGGCCGTATACTGTCGGGGAGAAAGCCTCGTCTAAATCTGGAAAGGAACCAGGTCCTCAGAGGAACGTAACAAGATACATAGAAGTATGCTATATATAAATACTGAATAAGATAAAATGCAATAAAGGGTGTGCTAGCCAATCTAAGTGCATGCAATGTGAGAACAACTGTAAGTATATGAGAAGGTGTAGGCTAGACATATGCTGACGTAATTCACCAGTCCTGACAACCGGCTAGTATATGCCACACATGCCCCCTATAACACGGGCACAGGAATACAGTAACGTCCAATATTCTATAGAGTGTGGTATCTACAAAGTCATCAAGTAACGTCCCACACTATACAGAACGTGGTATTAGTAATATATAAATACGTCCGTATCACTCCGTCGAGTGCGGTATCAGTGTAAAGGAGTGGGGTGTCCCACATGCCTACCAGTCGTCCTCCCCTCCCAATATAGATATACCCGTCAAATAATCGACGCGCATATCCCTGATCTAAATGCCAAGTCTCTAAACTGAAACAGTCCTAGATTTCTTGCTAACCGTGATGCACGTCACACGCGGCGATAGCTAGTCGATCACGCGAACACGCATCCCAACATGAGATTTATTACTATGAATACGTGTAAAAGTGTCAGGTCTTGGAAGATAACAGGGTATCATGCAATGGGGTGAGTCTACTAATGACTAAGTCAATGTATACTAATCTTCAACGTACCCGTTCAATGCACCCGAGACAATCTCGGACGTGCACAGTTGTATAAGATAGAACAAAATACAATACAGCATTTGCATAATTTAAATTAGACAGCAGAATATAGCAAGGTATCTTGCCTGAGTTTTCAAGAGGTGAATGCCAAAAGCCTGCTCCTGTAGTGCTTCCTGGCTGATCCAAAGACCCTAGACATACAATATAACACAATAATACAGCATCAGATACTATGTATTATCTACATACTGTTAAGACGCTAATCTTTAATACTTGTCGCGAGTTCACTGTTGCTCGAGTACAGTATTACGTGCGCACTTAGCTAGGGTGTACACGGGTGTTGTCTTTGGTTAACAGGCATCTCGAGGCAATAATTATCCAATTACGGTTATCCATGATTTTTGTTCTATACGAACACCTGTCTTTGGTTTCTATGCTCATTGCATGTGGTTTATGTCCAGACGTTCAAATGACTAAGGTCCTTGATTACAGGTATCGTGGTTAAGGAATTTTTTATTTAACAATTTCTTAATCTGGTTAATCATTAAGCCATCATTATATTAATTAGGGTTAGAAGGGTTGTGTTCCAACTATGATTCTCGATATTAACACACAACAATCATTCATGGACACGATACGAGGGGATATGATTGGGACACAAGAAAGGAACTGCTGGAGGACTAGTACCTGATCAATAGGACGAGGGGGCGTCTCCTCCTTCGACGAGGGTGGCTTCGGTAGTGTGGGCGGATCCGTCCAGCGGTGAAGGGCAGTCGGGATCGACAGTACTCTGGTCGGGCTGTGGGGTGCACTGATCGAGAAGCGGCTGGGGGTTGGAGCAGCCGGTCGAGGAAGCGGCTGGGGTATAGCAGCCGGTCGGGGAAGCGAGAGCTGCTAGAGCAGTCGGCGGGGGTGGCTATAGGGGGGTTGGTCGGGTGAGGTGGTCGGGAGCGGGCTGTCCGTAGCAGTCGGCGAGGGGTAGTCGGGGTAGGGGGTCCCGCCGGCAGGGAGATTGGTTTGGATGGGGGTCGGCTAGGGTTTGGAGAGGGTGGTGTTAGTTTAGGGTTTCAAGGGGAGGTACTTCATATATATATATATATATATATATATATATATATATGAGGAAGTTATGGGCTAGCCTTGGCTTGGCCTGTCTAGTCTCATTGAGATGGGCTGGTCTAATGAGAAGGAGTATAGGTGGGCTGGTTCAAGTGTTTACTTGAGGAGAAATTAGCCTTAATTAAAATTAAACTAACAACTTAACTAGGTAATTCATAATGTGTTTAAAATATTAGGAACTAGATTTTTGAGTGGTACACAGGAGTCGGGGTATAACAGGTTTGGGGTAGACTGATACCCTAATTTGGGTACTTGGGATTTGGGTTGTGGTTGTTTCAAGTTAAAATAATCAAATAAAATCCTACATTTAAGACGAGGGGGTTTATATCGCCCTCTAGTTCCATTTTCTCCTCATATCGTTGTGTATATATAGTGGTCGTGTCGAGTGTCGTAGTCTTGGACACAAACCTAATTAACACTAAACTATATATATGAATGTGTGATATTAACAAGATTTAGCATTTATTTAAAACTAGCATTTACCCTAATGATAGAAATCGATTATAAAGACTGGTATTTCACCTAAAAAACCTGGACCTCTATATGTATGCTCAAACATAGGAAATAAGGACATAATTGTACTAAACATAAATAGTTTCGTGACCCATAACTTAGTTTTTATTGTCGCGAAAGACGCAGTAATTGAGGACAGGATACGTGTGTACTTTGGCTACGTACACACGCGCCCCTGTAGTCGACCAACTGTTATCTTGCGTCAGTACCAAAGAGCAGTGTCGTAGTTTGTGTATGTATTGCTTTAGTGTCTGATTCTGGAATTCTATATTATATTGTATGTTTAGGGTCACTGGACCAGCCCGAAGACACTACAGGAACAGGCTTTTGGCATTCACAGCTTGAGGATACAGGCAAAATACCTTGCTATATTTACTGTTTAAATTAAATAATAAATATGTTGTATGATGTCTTGTTGCTTTATTTCATATGACGGTGCACGTCCGAGATTGACTCGGGTGCAGTTGACGGATCCGTCGATGAGTAGTGTACTTGACCTAGTTGCCTGCAGACTCACCCCCTTGGGAGGATACTCTGGTATTTTCCGAGACCTGACACTCTTACACGTATCACTGTGACAAATTCATATTGGGATGCGAGTCCGCGCACTCGACTATCTATCGGTACGTGTGACATACATCACGGTTAGTACGTAACTCAGGATTATTTTATTTGTAGAGACTTGGCATATAGATACGTGGTATGCACGTCGACTATTCGACTTGTGTATCTACATTGGGCAGCGAGGACAACTAGTAGGCGTATGGGATACACACATTGGAATCCGTGGTATCTGGAGGAGCCACGGATCCAATGACTTCCATTATTCAGATGCTACATTCTTCGGAGCGATATGGACGATAAACAATTAAGATGCCACGTTCTTCGGAGCGATATGGACGATATATTATTCAGATGCCACGTTCTTTGGATCGATATGGATGATACATTATGTAGATGCCACTCTCTTCGGAGTATGGTCGTTATATGCCTATGCCTACCTATACGTACCAATATTGTCCTCATATTGCATTCACTTCGATGGTTAGCACACCCTTTATTGTATTTATTTTATTCAGTATTTATATATGGCATGCTTCTATGTATCTTGTTACGTCCCTCTGAGGACCTAGTACCTTTCCAAATTTGGATGAGGCATATTACCCCACAGTGTACGGCCCAGGATAGGAGACGAGGTACGCTACCGCGGAGGAGCTAGAGGTGCTACTGTCAGAGTTTCCGTGATCAGTTGGTAGGCCTTTTGCCTAGGATTAGGAGCATCATTATCTAGTCAGCCGATGCCCTAGTCATTATTCTTATCTATCATTTCAGTATTTTTATTTGTCATAGTAGTGGGTTTGTTCCCACGAGATATTCTTGGTTGTACTATGATATTTGAGACTGGCGTTTATCTTCCAGCATTTATTTTAGTACTTCTTGCTGATTGATTTATGGATGAGATTAGATTATCTGTTGTTGATTGATATTGGACATATTAGTATTCTATGACAGCGTAGCACTCTTCGTTAGGATCCATTAAATTGGGATATCCTGGGAGACATGACAGCTGGTTATTGCCACGTGGCCTGGTCCTGTGTATTTTTGTGACTGGGGCGTGACATGGTTTTAGTGGTGGCCTATGCAGGTCTACTTTATCGCTTGTGGTATGGTAACATGCCCAGCGACCCTGCAATAGGATAGAAATTTCTAGGCCTCATCCACTTTGATTGCGTCTTTGAACTTCCTTCGTATTGCTTCTAAATATCTGTATCCTGTTGGCTTGATTTCGTACTCTTTTTAATGAAGTCCTGTCTCTTGCAGCAAGATAAACTTGTGCAGTGGACGAGGTGCACCCAGTGCCGTGGTACCAACCGACACCACCCAAAGAGAGGAGGTACCCCAGGGACTACCTGGAGGGCAACCACCGCTCCAGGCCCCGCTGATACATTGGCACGATACTTGTCAGGGCGATCCTACACAGCAGCCCGAGGGACAGACTTCCCAAACGATCCCTACGAGTATTTTGAGGGCCAGACTTCGGGAGCTACGCCAATACCGCAGACCGAGAGGCCGACATCTGAGGAGACACCTACCATGCAGCCAAAGGTTCTATTACCTCCACCTCCACCATGTCCACCACAGATGCCACAATCAGATGGACAACCATAGTTGCTTCAGTTCTTCCAGACTATGATGCAAGCACAGTAGCATCAGACCGAGAAGTTGAGACAGAGTTTGATGGCAGTACTAGAGAGGACACCTGTCACAGCACCAGTACCAACACCTCCACCAGCTCAGACATATGGTACTGTACGATGGTTCCGACAGATGGGACCAGATACTTTCTCAGGCAACGAGACTATAGAGGAGATCTCCGATTGGGTCGCCAATACGAAGATGATACTAGAGGCTTCACAACTGCATCCAGATATTTGGATGACCGTAGTGAGGGCCCAACTAAAAGGCAACGCCCATCACTGGTGGGATTCTATTGAGCGCAGTGTAGGCAAGGACTAAACTTGGTAATAGTTCTTAGAGTACTTCAACGCGAAGTATTTCCCTGCTACAGTCAGAAATGCCCTGTACTTCCAGTTCCAACATCTAGAATAAGAGAATATGACTGTAGATGTATACGACGCGGAGTTCAGTCGTATTAGCAGATTTGATGCCGTCCTGATACCCAACGATCTAGAGAAGGCCCAGAGATTCCATCACGGCCTCACCTTCGAGCTACAGAGGTATACCACCACACAGGCGAGGATTTCTAATGAGAAGGTGCTTGCAGAGGCGAGGATCCAGGAAGCCATCGGCAGAGGAACAAGACGTTCCAGCATGATCGTACCAGCCAGAGCCCAGCCCGGAACAGGAGGACCGATCCGTCGTCCCGGAGCACAAACACAGCAGAGGGCAGCACCATACCAATAAGGAGAGCTTCCGACTTGCTACCACTATGGAAAGAGAGGACATTTTGAGAAGGACTATCGGAAGAGGCTGGGAACATGCATGATTTGTGGAGCAAACCAGCACCAAGCCTGAGACTGCCCATAGCGCAAAGACGCAACACCCCAGATAGGACAGAGGCCAGCAGCACCAGTTCCGAGAATACTACCCCCACCAGGAGGCCAGCGTCTACCCGCACCCAAAGGATTTCAGAGGGGACCACCCTTGGCCCCACAGCAGGCACAGTTTGATCGAGCCCGACAGTAGACCAGAGGGCAGAGGCACGGACAGGCCTTTGCATTAGCAGCTACTGAGGAGGAAATAGAAGGTTAAGCTATCACAGGTACCATTTTAGTTGCATCATTACCAGCAACTACATTATTTGATTCTGGAGCTACACTATCTTTCATATCTAGTAGATTCATAGCAACGCATAGAGTAGCTACTTCCCCCTTACCTAAGAGTTGGAAGATTCTTAACGGAGGAGGTATCGTGCCGGTTACCAGCACTATCAGAATATGTTCGGTAGTCGTATGTGGTAGAGAGATGAGAGCGTGATTCTTGGTATTGCCCATGCCGTACTTTGATGTTGTGCTAGGCATGGACTGGTTAAGCCAGTATAATGTCGTACTAGACTGTCTGAAGGGTAGTGTCACTTTTAGACCGCTAGATCAACCGGAGTTCGAGTACATACGAGGGATCGTCGAACAAGGAGTAGGACAAATAGCTGGGGCTTACATGGCTATGGAGATGGTACCACCACCAATAGTTACAGAATTCGAGGATGTTTTTCCTGAAGAATTGCCTGGCTTACCGCCAGATAGAGACGTAGAGTTCACTATTGAGCTAGTACCGGAAGCAGCACCGGTATCTTCTAATGTATACTGATTGGTGAAAAAGGAACTAGATGAGCTGAAGCTACAATTAGAGGAGTTGTAGAGTAAGAGATTTATCCGTCCTAGTGCATCACCCTGGGATGCACCAGTGTTGTTTGTACCTAAGAAAGACGGGATGGTACGTATGTGCATTGATTACAGAGCCCTTAATGGTTTGAATATCAAGAACAAGTACCCCCTGCCGCGGATTGATAATTTATTCAACCAGTTGACAGGAGCAGTGGTGTTCACAAAGATCGACTTGAGATCGGGTTATCATCAAGTGAAAGTGCGAAGAGAAGACATTCAAAAGACAGCATTCAGGACTCGTTATGGTCACTACGAGTTCTTAGTAATGCCTTTTGGACTGACGAATGCACCTGCTGTATTAATAAACTTGATGAACAGAGTCTTCCCCCAATACTTAGACCAGTTTGTGGTAGTCTTCATCGATGATATTTTGGTGTATTCGAAGAGCCACGAGTTGCACGAGAAGCACTTGAGACTAGTGTTGGAGACACTGAGAAGAGAGAGACTTTATGCTAAGATGAGCAAGTGTGAGTTTTTCCTAGATCGTGTCACTTTTCTTGGATACGTCATCTCAGGAGATGGTATTTCAGTAGATCCAATAAAGATTTTATCAGTAGAGATATGGCCAATCCCTACCAATATCTCAGAGGTGAGAAGTTTCCTAGGACTTGCCGGATATTACCGGAGGTTCGTGGAGAACTTTGCGAAGATCGCAGAACCGATGACCCACTTGACCCGTAAGGAGCAGGAGTTCACTTGGACAGAGGAGTGTCAGACAACATTCGATAAGATGAAGAAGCGTCTGACTACAGCGCCTATCTTGACCATACCTTCTGGACCCGGAGGATTCGTGATCTATAGCGATGCATCCTAGAAAGGATTAGGATGTGTCTTAATATAGCACAAAAATGTTGTGGCCTATGCCTCCAGGGAGTTAAGGACCCATGAGAAGAACTATCCCACTCAGTACTTGGAGCTTGCCGCAGTGATCTTTGCTTTGAAGCTTTGGAGACACTACCTATATGGAGAAAGAGTGGAGATATTCAACGATCACATGAGCCTAAAGTACGTCTACACCCAGAAGGACCATAACCAGAGACAGAGACGCTGGCTCAAGGTGATGACAGACTTTGAGATCGAGCTACAGTACCACCCAGGAAAGGCCAACGTAGTAGCTGAAACTTTGACCAGAAGACCTATTGCATTCTTCTTGACTACTCAATAACATCTGTTAAGAGAACTAGATCAGATGGGTATAGAGGTCGTTATGCCTGGAGTAGACGAACAGTTGTCGAGTTTTCAGTTGCAATTGATATTAGTGGAGAGGATCAAGGCTGCTTTGCCAACAGATGCCAGATTTCAGAGGCTTCAACAGAGGACAGAGGCCGGAATACAGAAAGGATTGCGTATACATGAAGACGAAACTTTGAGATGTGGAGAGCGTCTCTATGTTCCAAATGAAGAAATTCGTCAGGAGTTGATGTCAGAGGCACACAGTTCAACCTACTCTATTCATCCAGGAGGCACGAAGATGTACAGAGACTTGAGGCAGTACTACTGGTAGCATGGAATGAAGAGAGAGAGATAGCCCACTTTGTGGCAAAGTGCCTGGTGTGTCAGCAAGTCAAGACTGAGCATCAGAGATCTGCAGGGTTACTTCAACCGCTTCCGATACCGGAGTGAAAATTTGAGCACATCACTATCGACTTTGTTACGGGCTTTCCGAGGAGTCCTAGTGGCCGCAATGCAGTATGGGTAATCATGGATAGACTCACCAAGTCTGCACACTATTTGCCCTTCAGAGTTGGGCAATCTACAGAGGTCTTTGCTGATATGTACATGAGAGAGATTATTCGACTACATGGAGTGCCAGTTAGTATAGTGTCTGACCAGGATACGAGGTTTATATCCTACTTTTGGCAGAGTATACAAGAGAGCCTCTGTACCTGCCTGAAGTTTAGCACAACGTATCACCCACAGACAGATGGCCAGTCTGAGCACACCATCCAGACATTGGAAGACATGTTAAGAGAGTGCATGCTTGATTTCGGAGGATCATGGGAGGACTATTTGTATTTGGTTAAATTTTCCTATAACAACAGCTATCAAGCGAGCATCCAGATGGCTACCTATGAAGCGTTGTATGAAAGGAAATATCGTTCCACAGTATGTTGGGGCGATATAGGCGAGAGACAGATTCTTGGGCTAGAGTTAGTTGTTCGTACAGTGGAGAAGGTGAAGAAGATCCAAGGGCACCTACGAGCAGCACAGGACAGATAGAAGCATTGGGCAAATGCACACCGACGACCCCTAGAGTTTCAGGTTAAAGATCATGTATTCCTAAAAATCTCACCTACTCGAGGGACTATCAGATTTGGAGGCAGACGAAAGTTGAGTCCAAGGTACACCGGACCATTCGATGTACTAGAACGCATCGGAGAGGTTGTTTATAGATTAGCCTTGCCATAGACCTTGGAGGGAGTGCATGACGTCTTTCACGTATCTCAGCTAAGAAGGTACATGCCAGATCCGAGTCATGTGCTTGATCATTCAGAAATCACAGTCGGCCCGAGCTTATCATACCAAGAGGAGCCTGTTGAGATTCTGGACAGAAGTGAGAAGGTATTGCGAGGTCAGACTACCCCCTAGTTCGTATCGTATGGAGGCATCATGCACCAGACGAGTCGACCTGGGAACGTGAGGAGGATATTCAACAGCGTTATCCCCATCTCTTCGAAGGCATAGGTATGTAATAGTTTATTTTTATTTCTGTCAGTTCTTGCCATACGTATGTTTTAATTTCGAGGACAAAATGCTCCAAGGAGGGTAGATTGTAAACCCCCTTGACCAATTTAGAATTTTATTTAATTTAAATTAAGAGACTAGGATTAATTTGGATACAATTAGAATTAATGAGCAATAATTATGTGACTTAATACGCCTTACCGTTGCTTCGATGTTTGGAGCGCTACACTAGTAGGTACCCTCAAACAAATCAAATACACATCTCCTAGACATGCTAGACTACCCATCTAACCCTTGTGTAGCTTTTAGATACTCAATATTGTGCTTCATATGAGCTGCGCAATATTCGTTACAAAGGTCTATGTATTATGCCAATAAAAACCAATTTCTCATAATTGCCCATTTCTATTGAATTTGAGGCACAACCACAACCCAACTCCGTATAACCCAAATTAGGGTATTAACATACTCTGAGCCTACTACGCCTATGACTCTTGTGTTTCACCTAAAGTTAACCCCTTGTGTTTCCAATTGACAAAAGAACAACTGGTGCATTATTTTAATTAAATTTAATTAGAGGCAATTTTACCAAAGCAAGACCTAACCAAGCCCGTGTACACCTTTCATGTGGACCAGCCCCCTCCCTAAAGAGCCCTGGCCGGCCCAAGTCCTGAGGTCAGCCTGTAAATCTTCTCCCATATAAATACACATATTCTCTAACTTAAAACCCTAAAAACCAGTTACTTCACCACCTAGTAAACCCTAGCCGAGCCATCCCTTCACCCGAGCACCCTTTCCCCTACCCCGACCGGACGACTCCACCGCCCCACAGGGCGCCACCCCCACAACCACCTCACCTGCCTGTACTGCCCCCTCAATGCCAGACCACCACCATAGCCCTCCTGCACCCGTCGGACCTCATCCATCATCACCATCCCCTTCACCATCATCAACAACCACCCCAACCCGATCTACCTGACCCCCTCAACACCACCACCCCTCAACGCCGGACCACCACCACAGCCCGCCTACCCCCGCCTGACCACCGTCTCCACTACCCAACATCATCCCCAGCTCGCTGCTGCCGTTGCTGAATCTACTGCAGTTACTGCCGCCGCTGCCTTGCTCGCCGGCTGAAGCCAGAGCCCCACCACACGTCGAAGGACGGCCAGTCAGTGAGAAGACCCTCGTCCAGCCAACTAGGTACTCGCCCTATAGTTCCCTTCTCTTCTCGTATCGTTGTGTATATATAGTCGTCGTGTCGAGGGTCGTAGTCTTGGACACAAACCTAATTAACATTAAACTATATATATGAATGTGTGATGTTAACAATATTTAGAATTTATTTAATAACTAGCTTTTACCCTAATTATAGAACTCAATTATAAAGACTGGTATATCACCTAAAAAACTTGGACCTCTACATGTATGCTCAAACATGGGAAATAAGGACATAATTGTACTAAACGTAAATAGTTTCGTGACCCATAACTTAGTTTTTATTGTCGCGAGAGACACGGTAACTGAGGACATGACACGTGTGCACTTTGGCTACGTACACACGTGTCCCTGTAGTCGACCAGCCGTTATCTTGCGTCAGTACCAAAGAGCAGCGTTATAGTTTGTGTATGTATTGCTTTAGAGTCTGATACTAGAATTCTATATTATATTGTACTTTTAGGGTCACTAGACCAGCCCGGAGACACTGCAGGAACAGGCTTTTGGCATTCACAGCTTGAGGATCCAGTCAAGATGTCATGCCCCGATCTTCCATAGGTAAAATCGGTCGTTCCCGCTAGGCGAGAATCATCGCGCCAGCGCTCCCACGGAACGATCGCTTGACCCATCCGGGCGTGATGCCGCACGAGTGTTAGCCACGCCCGTGCAAGGTCGTGGTTCATTGGTTGGCGGTAAGAGTTCTAAGCCACAGAGTCGCACAGATTGTTCGAGTGCAGCGGAGTCATGAACGCATAAGCAATCGGTAACGAGTTTACTGAGTCGACAATATAACGAAAGAATTGAATAACACAAGTTAAAATAAAGAAACTCTTTATTGATATAAACAAGTGTTACAGGCGGCGCTTGGCCGAGATTACAATTCGCTCAAGCCTCTCTCTCTGAAACAGTAAAAGCGTGCCAAGTGGCTACAATTGTGGAATAATTGTACAGGTGATGTTCAGGCGACGTTCCAATATTATGTCTTATATATGTGTTTTAGTTCCTGACGCAACGCTCCAAGGCTTCAGAGGAATCTCCTTTCCTTAGCACGCACGAAGGAGGCGTCTGCACCGAATGAGATTCTTCCGTACCCTGCAAACGATCTGGTGGATTATCAGTACATTAAATGCACTGGTAGGGAGGCTACTCGCCCGCTCGACAAATACAAATACGTAATATAGGTTCCCTGCACCAACTATTCAGTTGTGTTTCTAGTTGCCTTTGGATCAATTTTATGCAAGATTTGAATAGCCTAATTCGTGTGGCAGTGTGCCGTACGACATGAGAGGAAACACGGCGAGACTTACCAACTTACCATTTGGCCTTCCCTGCCCAAGGCAAACATTGTTAATTCAAGCACGGGCAAGTATAAACATTCATGAGGCTTAGCATATGCAAACACGAGATTCGTTATAACATAATCGTTCAGGTGTTCAGTTATTCATTTGATGCGATGCAATGACTCGCACGCGGATAGCCGCTATGCGAGGATGACTTATCTATATAAACGTTTGGCGCTGACATAGCCATAAAGGACCAATAGTCATTGGCAGGGGAGAGAATACAACGAAAGCACGTGAGGCGCTGCAAACTATCTCGTCAATCATGTGAGACTATAATATTAGTTCCATCCGGATCAGATCGGTTCCAGTACCCCAGAGACAGCCCGTGGAACGAGATCCAAAGATCACCTTTTTCAAGTTGTCTGCGACATGCAGGTCAGGGTCTTTCCAAATCTATAACTTGATATGATAATCCATGATTCATGATCTAAATCGAGCGGTTGCTCCATGAGCTGGGATTCATTCGTTACATGACGTGATTCTCGTTCAGATGTAAACTTGATATGATTATCATTCAGTTGCAACGTGATAGGATTCTCATTCAGTATTCACTTGCCTTGATGCATGCCCCTGGTTCGGGGATGCCTTGGTGACATAACGGTCCCGGATACTTGCAGGTTCATTCCAGCACGGAATGACTACTTAGTAGTCTCCCGGGGTTTAAATGAAAACATGGCAACATACAAGCAGACAAGCATGCATTTATATAAACACAACATTCATGTTAGCTCGGGTCCGAAGGTAAGCCGAGGAGTAAGATCGTAAGGGACTTCCCGAGCGACACGTTCTAGGATAGCATGCGAGGGTCTGAACATATATATAAGCAATATTTCATTTCCATGTTCTAGCATAAACAATACAAGTTAGGATTATTCCCTTAGCTAGATGCCTTAGATTCTTATTAGCATGCAGGGGGTGATTCACCTAGCGACTAGCATGTATCGTTCCACATTTTATATGTGCTAGCTAAGCAAAGACAAGTTCACCGTAGCTACCCATCTTAGCGATGATTCACCTTGGTCGAGCGATACGTCAAGCGAGCCTCTAAAAGCCTAAGCTGAATTCCTGTAGGGACAAGTCTTGATATCCTTTGCCTCAAACGAGTATTCTCGCCTGAGCAAAGTGGGTCAGGACATTGCACTTTTGCCGTTTGAATCGGTAATCCGCTTGAGCAGAACAAGGTGTTACATCCTACCCAACTTAGAAAAAGTCTCGTCCTCGAGACTTACTGAGGACAAGCAGTACGTTTCAATCAATTTTGATTTAATGATACAAGGTTGAGGCAAACCTACACAAGTCGTTGTACTTGTTCATTTGGATATTCACTTGCACTAGCATCGAGATCAGCATATCGCTAGTCCAGATCGTACGCATATTCGAAGTGCACTTCTAGCATGAGCACTCCAACCAACCTAGCGATAGCGAAGTCTTAGCACTCGAGTTTCACCCTTTCTTGTGTCTTGGATCGTGCACAAGTTCAAAGCGTCCCTCAAACATATACATTCAACCAAACTTAGAGATAGTAAAATCGGACAAGCTACTAGCGTATATCTAAAGGGTTCACACAGGTTGGCACAAAGGCCACTCGCATTATGATTCATACAAGCATTCATATCATTCAAAATGCATTTTGAAAGTATTTAGACTTATTATTAGAATATTTTGTTTGGGACAATGAGAGAGAGCATGCACATAACCCACGAACGAGCTTTTGAAACTGAGATAATCGAAACAAAGTCCAAAGGCGTATAAGCCAGGCTCTGATACCACTATGTCATGCCCCGATCTCCCGCAGGCAAAATCGGCCATTTCCGCTAGGCGAGAATCACCGCACAGCGCTCCCGTGGAACGATCGCTTAACCCATCCGGGTGTGATGCCGTACGAGTGTTAGCCACGCCCGTGCAAGGCCGTAGTTCATTGGCTGGCGATAAGAGTTCTAAGCCACAGAGTCGTACAAATTATCCTAGTGCAGCGGAGTCATGAACGCATAGGCGATCGATAACGAGTTCACTGAGTCAACAAAATAGCAGAAGCATTAAATAACACAAGTTAAAGTAAATAAACTCTTTATTGATAAAAACAAGTGTTACAGGCGGCGCTTGGCCGAGATTACAATTCGCTCAAGCCTCTCTCTCTGAAACAGTAAAAGTGTGCCAAATGGCGACAATTGTGGAATGATTGTACAGGCGATATTCAGGCGACGTTCCAACATTATGTCTTGTATATGTGCTTCAGTTCCGGACGCAACGCTCCAAGGCTTCAGAGGAATCTCCTGGCCTTAGCACGCATGAAGGAGGCGTCCGCACCGGACGAGATTCTCCCGTACCCTACAAACGATCTGGTGGATTATCAGTACATTGAATACGCTGGTGGGGAGGCTACTTGCCCGCTCGACAAATCCAAACACGTAATATAGGTTCCATGCACCAACTATTAAGTTATGTTTCTAGTTGCCTTAGGATCAGTTTCATGCAAGATTTGAATAGCCTAATTCGTGTGGCAGTGCGCCGTGCGACATGAGAGGAAACACGACGAGACTTACCAACTTACCATTTGGCCTTCCCTGTCCAAGGCAAACATTGTTAATTCAAGCAAGGACAAGTATAAACATTCAGGAGGTATAGCATATACAAACACAAGAGTCGTTATAACATAATCGTTCATGTGTTCAGTTGTTCATTTGATGCAATACAATGACTCGCACGCGGGTAGCCGCTAAGCGAGGATGACTTATCTATATGAACGTTTGTCGCTGGTATAGCCATAAAGGACCAATAGTCATTGGTGGGGGAGAGAATACAATGAAAGCACACGAGGCGCTGCAAACTATCCCGTCATTCAGGCGAGACTATAACGTTAGTTCCATCCGGATCGGATCAGTTCCAGTACCCCGGAGACCGCCCGTGGAACGAGATTCGAATATCACCTTTTTCAAGTTGTCCGCGACATGCAGGTCAGGGTCTTTCCAAATCCATAACTTGATATAATAATCCATGATTCGTGATCTGAACTGAGCGGTTGCTCTACGAGCTGGGATTCATTCGTTATATGACGTGATTCTCGTTCAGATGTAAACTTGATGTGATTATCATTCAGTTGAAATGTGACAGGATTCTCGTTCAGTATTCACTTGCCTTGATGCATGCCCCTGGTTCGAGGATGCCTTGGTGACTTAACGGTCCCAGATACTTGCAAGTTCATTTAGGCACGGAACAACTACTTAGTAGTCTCCCGGAGTTTGGATGAAAACAAGGCAACATACAAGCAGACAAGCATGCATTTATAAAAATACAACATTCACGTTAGCTCGGACCCGAAGGTAAACCGAGGAGTGAGATCGTAAGGGACTTCCCGAGCGACACGTTCTATGGCAGCATGCGAGGGTCTGAACATATATATAAGCAATATTTTATTTCCATGTTCTAGCATAAGCAATACAAGTTAGGATTATTCCCTTAGCTAGGTGCGTTGGATTCTTATTAGCATGCAGGGGATGATTCACCTAGCGACTAGCATGTATTGTTCTACATTTTATGTGTGCTGGCTAAGCAAAGACAAGTTCACCGTACCTACCCACCTTAGCGATGATTCGCCTCGGTCGAGTGATACGTCAAGCGAGCCTCTGAAAGCCTAAGCTGAATTCCTGTAGGGACAAGTCTAGATATCCTTTGCCTCAAACGAGTATTCTTGCTTGAGTAAATTGGGTCAGGACATTGCACTTTTGCCGTTTGAATCGGCAGTCCGCTTGAGCGGAACGGGGTGTTACACAAGATACCTTACCATATTTACTATTTAAATAAAATGATGCATATGTTGTATGATGTCTTGTTGCTTTATTTTATATGACTGTGCACGTCAGAGATTGACTCGGGTGTAGTCGACGGATGCGTCGATGAGTAGTGTACTTGACCTAGTTGTTAGCAGACTCACCCCCTTGGAAGGATACTCTGGTATTTTCCTAGACCTGACACTCTTACACGTATCACTGTGACAAATTCATATTGGGATGCGAGTCCGCTTACTCGACTAGCTATCGGTGCGTGTGATATGCATCACGGTTAGTACGTAACTCAGGATTAATTTATTTGTGGAGACTTGGCATATAGATACGTGGTATGCACGTCGACTATTCAACTTGTGTATCTACATTGGGCGGGAAGGATAACTAGTAGGCGTATGGGATACACACATTAGAATCCGTAGTATCCGGAGGAGCCACGGATCCAATGACTTCCATTATTCAGATGCCACGTTCTTCGGAGCAATATGGACGATATACTATTCAGATGCCACGTTCTTTGGAGCGATATGGATGATATATTATTCAGATGCCACATTCTTCGGAGCGATATGGATGATACATTATGCAGATGCCACTCTCTTCGGAGTGTGGATGTTATATGCCTACGCCTACCTATACGTACTAATATTGTCCTCATATTACATTCACTTAGATAGTTAGCATACCCTTTATTGTATTTATTTTATTCAGTATTTATATATGGCATGCTTCTATGTATCTTATTACATCCCTCTGAGGACCTGGTACCTTTCCAGATTTGGACGAGTCATATTACCCCACAGTGTACGGCCCAGGACAGGAGACGAGGTACGCTACCGCGGAGGAGCTAGAGGTTCTACCATCAGAGTTTCCGTGATCAATTGGTAGGCCTTCTGCCTATGATTGGGAGCATCATTATCTAGTCAGCCGATGCCCTAGTCATTATTTTTATCTATCATTTCAGTATTTTTATTCGTCATAGTAGTGGGTTTGTTCCCACGAGATATTCTTGGTTGTACTATGATATTTGAGACTGGCGTTTATCTTCCAGCATTTATTTTAGTACTTCTTGCTGATTAATTTGTGGATGAGATTAGATTACCTGTGGTTGATTGATATTGGACATGTTAGTATTCTAGGACAGCGTAGCACTCTTCGTTAGGATCCATTAAATTGGGATATCCTCGGAGACGTGATAGCTGGCTATTTCCACGTGGCCTGGTCACATATATTTTTGGGACTGGGGTGTGACATTAAGTGTCTGTGTGTGAGATGTCGTAACTTGACATATCATCCAAAAGTGGAAGTCACATATCATTTATACTCGAAGGGTTTCACGCCAAATTACTATCAGTGGACCATGCATGGAGAACTTGTGTCTTTAGCATCTGAGTCAGAGCCTTATGTGAGCCGTATATGGATGTCCACGACCACACTGCTTATGACGACGTGTGGGTGAACATAATTTTTGATGCGACGGGGCCTGGTTTTGATCCGGACAATCATGATGCAGCTGAGGAGGCACCGAATGCCGATGCTACGAAGTTTATGAAGTTGCTAGAGAATGCAAAAACTCTATTATAATCTGGTTGTGAGGATCATTCACCGTTGGAGGTGGTTACAAGATTGTTGAGAATCAATTTTGATTTTAACATGTCGCAAGAATGCTATAATCGACTGATGGATTTGATTATAGAGATCTTGCCAGAGGGTACAAAGATATCTAAAGACTTGTTCCGATCTAAGAGGATGGTGAGATCACTCTGGATAGGATATGAGAAAATCGATGCATATTGCAACAGGTACATGTTGTACTACAAAGATGACAAGGATGAAGATGCTTGCAGATTCTGTTGTACTGATTACTATAAAGCCACTGGTAGAGAAAAGTTTGTCGGTACAAAAAAGCCTACCGATTCGATGCACTACTTTTCTTTGATGCCACGGTTGCAAATATTGTTTATGGTGAAGGAGACTGCAGAAAACATGAGTTGGCACAGGCAGGAACAGATCGAAGGAGTATTGGATCATCTATCCGCTAGAGAAGCATGGAAGCACTTTGATCAAGAGTATCTAAATTTTTCTTTGGATCCGCTTAATGTCAGATTTGGGATCTCCTTCGATGATTTTACCCCATTCGGATTTTCGGGCTCCCAATATTCGTGTTGGCCTGTGATTGTCACTCCGTACAAGCTACCGCCTTGGATGTGCATGAAGACTCCATATATGTTCCTAACTGTTATTATCCCGGATCCGAACAATCCGAAGAGGAATATCGATGTGTATTTACAGCCTTTGATCGATGAGTTGAATTAGTTTTGGGAAGTAGATGCCAACACGTACGATATTTCTAGAAAACAGAATTTTCAGATAAGGGCAACACTCATTTGGACCATCAACGACTTTTCAGCTTATAGAATATTATCTGGATAGAGCACTCATGGTCGTCTCTCATGTGCGTATTGCATAGAATGCACTAAGACTTTCTGTTTGAAATATAGAGGCAAACCATGCTTCTTCGATTGTCATCGATAATTTTTTTCGAAGGATCATCCGTACCGGAGGAACATGAATGCTTTTCCTGCGGGCGTTGAGAAGAAGGCCTATCCACCGCCAAGGTGGCCCAAATACACGATATAGAAGAGGTAAAAGATTTACCAAGTGCTATCGAAGAGCCTGCTAAGGGGTACAAGTGTGACGAATTTGGTCGTACCCATAACTGGATGAAGATGAGTATATTATAGGATCTGCCATATTGGAGCACTAATCTGATCAGACATAACCTTTATGTCATGCATATCGAGAAGAATGTGTTTGATAACATAATTAATATTGTAATAGTAGTAAAGGTGAAGATAAAAGACAATCCGTAGGCCAGGTTGGACTTAGAAGAAATATATAGACGTCCTGCGTTACATTCTATAAAGGCGGGGAATGGAAAGTTAAAGCATCCTAAGTCAATTTTCTCACTGGAGAAGGTGGATAATGGGAGACTTTATAGGAGAATTCAGGGTATAAAATTTCCTGATGGATACGTATCAAACTTGAAAAATGTATCAACCTCGAGGAGAACAAACTGGCGGGTATGAAGATCCAAGATTATCACGTATTCATGGAGAGGTTAATTCTGATTGCATTTCAAAAATTCTTACCGCAGGTTGTTTGGATCCATTGACATAGCTCATCAATTCTTCAGAGATCTTTGTTCTACTAAGTTGCTCATCGATCGTCTAAAAAAGCAAGAGAAGGATATTGCGGTAATACTGTGCAAGCTCGAGAAGGTGTTTCCTCCTGGATTCTTCAACTCCATGGAGCATTTGCCAATTCATCTTTCCTATGAGGCACATATTGGTGGTCTTATTGGTTATCGGTGGATGTACCCGTTCGAGCGGCATCTGAATCACCAAAAGAGAAAGGTAAAAAATAAGGCACAGATTGAGGGCTCTATTTATGAAGTTTATGTTCTCGAGAAGATTACAAACTTTTGCTCGATGTATTTCAAACCTCATATTGCTACTAATAGAACGAGGGCTCCAAGAAACGACAACAGATATCAGAAATTTAATGATGCAATACTGCAAGTATTTAATGCGTCTTAAAAGCCTACAAAAAAAAATAAAGAAGAGATATTTGAATAACGACGAGTTAAGGGCTGCTCAGTTGTATATATTACTCAATTACGATGAGGATGAATAGGAGAAGCTAGAGGGGTAAGTAATTAATACGTCCACATTTACGTTATCTCAATATAATAGTATAAGCTAATATTATGCTACTAATCAGCGATTGCTTCGTTGTTTTTCAGCACATATAATGATGAGCTGAGGTCGGTTAGACCCTACATAACATACGAAGAAGTAGAACAAGAAATGAGACATCATTTTTCTTCTTGGTTGTGTGCATATGTAAGGAGCTCGGTAATTACTTTTTCTGTATGCACTTGCACAATAAATAACTTACTATCGCTACTTTGGTATTTAGGTCGATTGTCTAATAACACCCGAGACTGAATCTATTAGAACTCTAGCCAAGGGACCAATTACTGTCGTTAAAATATGGCCAAGTTTCTGTGTGAATGGGTTTAGGTTCAAGTCAACAAATGCACCGATCAGAGATAGTTTTCTGGATCTTGATTCCATGAAAAATATTTGTTTGTGTATCAAATCTTTGAACTACAAAGACGTCGATCCAGGCAATAATTTCTTTGGCATCTTACGAGAAATTGTGGAGTTGACATATAATTATGGCACAGAACCTACTAAGATCGTGCTATTCAAGTATGAATGGTTCGATCCGATTCAAGATCAAGGTAGGAAAATTGACAAGCATGGTCTTATGGATATAAACTACAAGTATAAATATCAAGGCTACGAACCATTTTTCCTATCAAGTCAGGCTCAACTCGAGTACTTCATAACTTATCCTAGATCGGTGATAGCGAGGTCAGATTGGTGGACATTATGTAAGACTAAAGCTAGAAATACCTTTGACGTTGACGAAATAGCTTAACAGGAGGACGAGCTACCTCTTATAACAAATATTATATATGTGGACTCAATAAAAGTTACTCATTATACGACTAATAATGTAGAAGAGGTAGAATTATCCGAAGAGGAAGACAAAGATGAAGACGAAGTAGATAAAAGTAAAGATGAGGAGGAAGAGGAAGAGGAGGACGAGGAAGACGAAAAAGATAAATTTTTGAAGATGATTAAAAATAAAATAAATCCATTTGGACTTGTGATATATATTATATTTTGACTGTAGAATATACTATCAATTTAGACTTTTGACACTACTAGTTATTTACTGTGTAATTCTATTAATGCTATGAGATATACATAACATTTTGACTGTAGAATGTACTATATATTTGTTTATTTGTTCTATCATCATATGTTGTTACCAGGTATGACAGGATGATGCGGAGCATTCGGCAGGTCATGAGGTAGACGGAGTGCTCCTCCGGTACTGCCTACTGTTGGTTCTGGATCCTCGATGCCAAGTACTCCAGTATATCGACCAGTCACATCTCCGACTGCGATGATGTTACATAGCAGCACTCCTAGGAGGAGTAGTTCCAGGCCTGTGACTACTCCCTCGTCCAGCGTTTCTCCTGCTGAAGGAACCATAGAGACAGATGATCATATGGCGGAGGTTGAGCCAATGTCGTTCCAATATTAGCGAGATCCTCCATGCGCACGTCCGGACGTGACGAGGACGAAGATTTGGGCCGACGGTACAAAGTAAATCAACTAGTTGGTTTAGCATCATATATATCGTGTATTTCTTTATTCGTCATATTTTTACTTTTTCGATAAAAATAATTATCTTTGTATAGATATCGTCCCTCGTCGGTACAAAGATATTTGGGCCACTTTCTGAGGTACAACTATGGTGACCCTTTGATCAACTACTCTGATGCTCCGGATAAGAGGAAGGCATTCTGGTTTGTGTACTTCAAGGTAAAAGTATATTATATCAATCATCTAATTTATGTATATTATATAACTTACTAAATTACTTCTTGTAGCAAATGTATTTCTATCCACCGTATCGGGCCGAGTTAATCGAGCAAATATTTTCGGCCGTTGCCGCCAAGCTGATATATGATGCTCTGGATGACCAGAAGGCTCATGATCGAGAAGGAAAACTGATCCACGGTTGGATCACGCCTGAACAGTGGAGTGCGATGAGGGCTAGATTCGACGATCCGAGGTACAAAAAAAGGTCTAAGAAGGCTAAAGACGGCTAGGAAGAAGGCAATAAAGTTGTGTGGTGGCTCAATTCCGATGACGGAACATTTTCGTCATTTGGTATATTTTTAATTTCAGATATATTATTTTAATACAAGTACGATAAAATGGTAGTAGGATAAAATATTTAATTTTAGTACTAAATTGTATATTTTTAACAGGTACAGAGGGGTGAGGATGCCAACATGGTGACTGTCTTCCTGGCCAACCATTGAATGGGCAAAAATCTTATTGATGAGAGGACCTCGCAGACATATATAAGTTAATTTTCATATAAAATAGGAAATATGCAAATAAATATCCATGTAGTTAGTAATAAGTACCTTAGACACATTAGCAATTATCGAGTATTCAAACTTTTCTAGGCCGAGTATCTTAGGTTGCGTGAGCGTGCGACTGCTAGTGCACCTATAGCCGGAGAGGCTGGTACTTCCTCGCAAACATCTCCAGCTCCGTCGGCGAAGAAGCTGTGGGTGACCGCCGCTGGAGATTTCTAGAGGGGTACATACTACGGTACGGGATCCTATGGCGCCCTTGGTCCTTTAGGGCCTCCACTACAAGTGCGCATTCTCTATAGCCCTCACAGGCGTTGGCCCGAGTCCAGGAGACCGTTGACCGTCAGATTGCGTCTCTCCGTGATGAGTTGGTATAAAGGATGAGGTGCAGCCCATGTCCCAGCCGTAGGCGGACGATGCGACACTCATCGTACGATTTGATATGCTAGAGCGCAATATCATGGAGCTCAGGGATATGACAGCTGATCTTAGAGCATCGATAAAGCACAACATTACGGAGCTGCATGCATCACAGCTGTCCATGGGCGAGAGACTGACGATGATGTAGGATTTAATAGTTCATAGTACTACGAGGCTGTTATCTACCATGAATTCATACAACCATCGACTAACAGTGTTGGAGAAGATACATCCTCCTAGTGCACCTTTATCGACACAGACTCCACCAATGTCACTTCCTTCTCCATCGACATCGGTGTCTATTTTACGGGAGCAGTATGATTTGTTCATATCCCTGATGCATGACGATGGTCAGCCTCTTGAAGATCCGCAGTAGTCCTAGTTAGGATAATTTACTGATTGTTTGTGTTTTTACCTATGATATTTCATCATTTATGAATATTCTTTATTTTTGAGGCTTTTAGACTTTATTTCTTTCGCTCAGTTGTGTGGATATTTTTTGTATTCTTTGCGACAAAATTTTCTCCTGACTCGTTTTGTAATCCCAATGTTTCATTTTGTTCAAATTTTACTATATTATTCATAGTAAATGTATGTTAATTTATCGGTGTTGAGTATTCCACCGAAGGGGTCGACGAACCTAGTGAATTCAACAAAGGGTTGCTCCGAGTCTATTTACATAAATTATGAATTCATAAACTGTAGAAAGATTGGTTCGGAAACCATTTTATATTCTATATTTTATTTTTTTCACTAAAAATTTAGTGACCTTTAGCGATGTTTAACGACGTTTATATACGTCGCTAATTATGTCGCTAATTATGTCGCTAAATCATCGTTAAATTTGTCGCAAAATATGTTGCTAATTATGTCACTAAATAAGTCGCTAAATACGTCTCTGAATGTCGCTAAATTACTGACATGGCAGTATTTACCAGGTTATTAAAATGTCGCTAAATGTGTTGTAAAACGTCGCTAAATTAAAAAAATTTAGCGATGTTTAGTGACACAAAATACGTCATTAATTTAGTGACGTTGCGTCACAAAATATCGCTAATATAAAAAATATTAGCGACGCAAATATGTCGTTAGAAAATGTCGCTATTGCGACGTTTTGCGACGTTTTTCCTATCAGCGACTAGCTTAAACACGACTTTATTAAAACATCGCTAATTACGTCGCTAAATTTTTTAGCGATATTTTTAGGCCAATTAGCGACGTTTTCAGACGTCGCTAATTTGACTTATTCTGGTAATGACAGGAATCATTTCTGATAATGGTGAACGTATTTGAATGCTATTACAGAATCTTCGGTGTCCTACATTAACTCATTTTAGATGGTACAAAGATACTTTTCTAAATAGAGTAATGCAATTGAGTGATGCAAATGTTGCACACTATAAATCTAAATTTATTGATGGTCTTCCTAATCTGTTTGCAGAAAGGGTTAGACAAGAAATACGAACTAAAAATAATGGAGTTATTCCATACAATGATTTCACTTATGGTAACTTAATAAAAGCTTGCATACAAGAGGGGTTATCCCTTTGTAATGAATTAAAAATAAAAAAATTAATTAAAATCTCAAAGGTTATCTGAAAGAAAATAATTGGAAGAATTCTGTAGTTAATTTGCAATAGAGAATGTTAAAACTCCAGAAACGAAGAAACATTCATTCTCTAAAGAGAAGCATTACAGAAAGAAGAGTTATTTTTCTAAAAGAAAACATTATAAAGAATTTCCTGAAACGAAAGAATAATTTCTGAAAAGGAAAAATCAATTCTCTAGAAATAAAAGTTATAATAAAACTGTTAAGTATTTCAAATGTGACAAATTAGGCCATAATTCAAACAAATGCTACACTAAACAGAAAATAGAAAAGATAGAAGATAAAGGGTTAAAGAAAAATCTTTACAAGATTATGATCTATTCTGATTATTAATCCAATTCTTCTAATGAATCATACTCTGATGAAGACTGTGATACATATTGTGATTGCAAAGATTATACAATCAATAACAAAGAAGACTACTATAAGTCTATTATTGAAATGAATAATCTTTCTATTAATGTATTGACCAGTCAAGATAAAAAAAATTCTTGAATCACTTTTACCTAATGATCTTAGTTCAAATGTGAAAGCAAAGATCATCAAAATACTATAAGAAAATGATAAGGAGATTTCTCCTAACTTTGCTCCATATACCATGATTGAAGTCTTAGCCCGAAGGAGAGGAAAAGATCCTAAGGATCCTAAGACTGTCTATATTCAAGATCTTCATAAAGAATTAAAACTTTTAAAGACTGAAATTATAGATCAAAGATCTAATGATGAAATAACCCAGCAGAGACTTGCTCTCATTGAACAAGATGTTAAATCCTAAAATGAAATTATTCTCAATAAAGAAATAAAAGAACTTGTTCTTATGGTTGATCCACCTAGTGATAACGAAGAAGGACAAGCTTCTGATCAATAGGTCCAATCTGTTTCTATTAAAGATAATAGAAAGGCTCTAATAAATTCCTTTCTTGAGAAAATAGATCTTTTTATTACCCATAAATGGTATCTAAAAATTAATCGCATTATTAATAATGAATATATGATTTATAATCTCATTGCTTTATTTGATAGCGGTGTTGATCTAAACTGCTTCAAAGAAGGGGTTATTCCTTTAAAATACTTTGAGCGCACAATTCAAACCTTGAGTGCTGCCAATAACAAAGCTCTAACATTACCTTTCAAGGTAACATATATTCATATGTGTAAAAATAAAGTCTGCATTCCACTACACTTCATAGTTGTTAAAGAAATATCTCAGCAAATTATTTTAGGAACTCCTTTCCTAGAAAATCTTATGCCAATAAAAGAGATTAATAAGTAAGGAATTTTACTTGCTATAAAAATAAAGATATCACATTTAAATTTATCATGAATCCTACGGTAAAAATTCTCAATAAAATAAAAGAAGTTGATTTGAAATTTAATCAGATAAACTTTATAAAAGAAGAAATAGGTCAGTTATCAATTTCTCAACAACTTGAGAAAATTGAAACACAAAATAAGATAAAACAAGTTGAATACGAATTCAAATGTCAAACTTCTAGCAATATCCCTAATGCCTTCTGGGACAGAAAATAACATATTATTTCTCTTCCCTATGAAGAGTCTTTTAATGAAAATGATGTTTCGACTAAGGTTAGACCTTGTCAAATAAAAAATAATTATCTTGAATTATGCAAGAGAGAAATCAAAGAGCTTTTGGATAAGAAACTTATTTAAAATTTATACTCCCCATGGAGTTGCACAACATTTTATATTAATAATAATGCTGAAAAGAAAGAGGTGTTCCTACGTTAGTTACTAACTTTAAACCTCTTAGTAAAGTCTTAAAATGGATTAGATATCCGATCCCAAAAAAAAGGGATTTTCTTAATAGAATTGTTAATACAAAAATCTTTTCTAAATTTGATTTGAAGTAAGGTTACTCGCAGATTCAAATTAAAGAAAATGATAAATATAAAACAATATTCACGGTTCCATTTAGACACTATAAATGGAAAGTTAAGCCATTTGGGTTAAAGAATGCTCCTTCTGAGTTTTAGAATATTATGAATGAGATATTCATTCAACATTCTTCTTTTATACTCTGGTATATTGATGACATATTAATATTCTCGAATACTATTGACGAATACTTTAAGCATTTAAATGTTTTAAATATTTAGCTATAAAAAATAGTCTTGTTATTTCTGCTCCTAAAATGAAGTTTTTTCAGATTGAAATAAGATTTTTAGGACATAACATTGTGAATAATACAATTATACCTATTGATAGGAGAACTGAATTTGCTTCAAAATTTTCTGATAAAATTACTGATACTAAGCAGTTACAGAGATTTTTTGGTGCCCTTAATTATGTGGCAGATTTTTATAAAAATATCGCTTTTGATACAAAAATCTTGTATCAAATATTGGTTATAGGGGTATCCTCAAGTAATTAAGCAAAAGGTTTTTTGGTGCCCTTAATTATGTGGTAGATTTTTTGGTATCCTTGGAGTATTAATCACATTAAAGTTGTTCAGCTTATTAAGCAAAAGGTTAAACGACTACCTTGCTTACATTTAGTTAATCCTGACTAGTTCAAAGTCGTTGAAACATGTGTCAGTAATATTGGTTATAGGGGTATCCTCAAGCAAATTGATCCTTCTAACAATAGTCATGCTATTCTTGTTAGATACCATTCTGGTAAATGGGATGATACTCAGATTAATTACTCTATGATAAAGAAATAACTTCTTTCGATTATCAAATGTATTCATAAATTCCAAGATGATTTATTAAATAAAAAAATTCTTACTTCGAATAGACTGCAGTTCTGCTAAATCTATTCTAGAAAATAATGTTAAAAATCTTGCCACTAAACAAATTTTTGCTAGATAACAAGCTGAATTAGCTATATTTGATTTTAATATTGAATTTATTAATGGAAAGGATAATTATCTTCCTAATATTTTTACTCGTAAATTTTTGCAGCAAGATGTCCAGTCAAACTCGAGGAAAGGGCAGGTCTAGGGGGACGTTATGTCCTCAGGACTCTTTCGCGCATCAAAAAATAACAGACAATCGGCTTGAAGCTGGTTCTAGCTCCAATGATAAAGGAAAACAACCTGCCAATATTGAAAATAATATCCCTTCTTACAAAGAAGTAATGGAAGTTGAGTCCATCTTCCCTAAAAAAAATAAACTCCGAGGAAATTACTAAACTCGATAGGAGTGATATTCCTCTTATGAACTATCCATGGAAACTTCATAAACGTAATCTAGAAGGAAGTTTTATTCCGATTACGGACAGATCTGTTAACCTTTACGAAGGTATTCTGATAGCAACAAAATCCATAACAGTAGAACATTCTACTAAAGCACACTCTCTAGAAGTGGCTTATGGTAAAGTTATCATCAAAAATATCCTCACACCACAATCTTGTGGTTTACATCCTAACCGAGAATAACAACTCTCAAAAGATAAAAGTTATTTTTTCTAGTTATAACTATTGGGATTGTATACAAGCATTTTATAACTTCTTATACTATGAGAATTCCCAAAGGATCCATTCTTGGTTCATCAGAATTTGTCCTGAAGTTCTTCATAATAAAATTTCTTCATGATTTTTTGACTGATGGCTTAGACTTGGAGCTACCTTAAAAATTCTTCCAAATCTTATTTAGGAACAATTCTCTAAATGGATTCTCTCTTATCCATGTTGTCAAGAAGAACATATTTTTGGGGGAAAGAGTGCCTTATATTTTTGTCCAATTCTAAATCCCCTATATATTTCGTTGGACTACAAAATGTAATTTTGATCCCAACAATATCCCTACTCTGTCACGCAAATTCCTTGTGAAATGGTGGCAGCGAATTGATGAAAAGATAAATTGATGGAAATCATTGCCTCCATCAAAGATAACGAAAGTCAGTTAGACAAGCAGGTCCAAAGTAAAATATCCGGTGATGACATAATCACTAAATTAAAAGAATCTCTTATCAAAAAGAACCTTCGTATTTCTAAAGAAGAATAAAAGAAAATATGTGTTCAGTTCATGAAAGCACTGTTCGATACTATTTTTGGCATGGATATCTGTGGTAATATATCAGAGGCCAATCTTCAAGATATCTCGGCAGACGAGTTTTACAAGTCGGTTATGGCTCCACAACCCACTAATGATGAATAATTCCGTTTACTTTTAGTGGTACCCATCCTCCTTTATTCCTGTTTATTGAGGATGACTTGATGGCTGTTTTGTTGGATTTTCCACTCAAACAGTTCCTATGATGTGACACTACCAGCATTATTGATGACAATATTTTTTTTTTCTCGGATGAAGGCACCGACGCTCTCCTTTTCCAAAAGTGTAATACAATGATGGAAGACAACGGGAGGTCCCCCTTTTTCTTTTGGTTTGGCAGCTGGTTGCTTCATTGTGAAGCATTATGTGTATAAATAGGGGAGTGCCCTAAGTGTGAAGGTGTGCTTCTTTTTTTAGTCTATTTATTTTCCTACTACTTCCATGTATGCTACATCTTTGTACTACTTATCATCGATCACTTAGTATTGATATTAAATAAAATATTTCAAATTTCTGCTCAAGTGAACTTCTCATCATCCTTTTAACGATTTCCAACAGCCGTTTGTTCCTAGGATAAGGCCAGACGGTGCTTCTATGGCCAATTTCTTCATGCTAATGTCCTACAGGGTTAAATTTTAGTAAATTTTAGCATTTCAAAACTTATTCATTGAATTTACATCCATAATGATATTGTACCTTTATTGCTTCACGATGATACTGTAATACTGATACTGCTTTACCCTTCTAAACTACACTCAGATACTAATATTGATTCACACTGATATTGTACTTTTGATACTGATATACTGGTACTGAATCCTGAACGGAACTCACTGCTATTGAAGTAGAACTCACTGATACTGGAGTGAAGCATTAACGCATTTCCTCACTGCTCACTGCTCACTGATACTTTAGGGTTATTCCTAATATTGAACTGTTTAGGCTAATATCAGTTTTATCATGTATTTGTTGCTTCAAAGATTCTGGCCTAGCTTCCATGCCCAAAGATGCAGCAGTTACCTGAAGACAAGATTTACTTGTTAATAACTTAAAAAATAAATACAAAGACATTGCATAACAAGTGCAGTTGTTGCCACATTTAGACCTTGACTTTCCTGTTTTACCGCTTCTCATAGCTTGCAAACTTTTTCTCCTTATTCTCAAAACTGGAGTGAATTTGGTTTATCTACTTTTTATTTGGTCTTTTTTGGGATACTTCTAACCTAAATGCCATGAAAAAGGAAAATAAAACTCCACCCCATATGTCTAATTGATCAAACTTTGTTTATATTGCTGACAATCATGCGTTCTTCAATTATGAACTTTCACTTGGTCTATTTGTTTGGTACACATACGAAATTTGTCTAATAGATCAAACTTTGTCTATGTTGGTCTATCAGATACACCTGGAATGGATTTTTTGGATAATGCTACCTAAAATGCCATTGAAAAGAAAAGAAAAAACTCTACCCCACTTGTATAATAGATCAAACTTTGTCTATGTTGCTCACAATCATGTACTCTCCAATTATGTTGCTCTTCTGATATATATATATATATATATATATATATATATATATATATATATATATACACACATTATTCCTTTTGAAAATTAAAACATACAGTCGGTATTCCTATATAGTTTGATATTGATTTAATTTGCAAGCAATTTGACTCATTTGCTAAGTAATAAAGAATTGCATCCTTCTATGTAAATTGTTGTAGCGCTATTCTTATTGCATCTTTGTGTTTTAATGGTTGTAGGTACCTAAACAATCTAACTTGCCTAAGACAAGTTTTCTAAAGGACTTCAAACGAAAACATGCCGCTTTTGGACGCTTAAAATCTTATACACTCGCAAAGGAAGATGTTTATAATATCATCGTTGATGAAATCTTTCACCGCAATGCATATTTGTTTGAAGGAGATGGAAAGTTTAAAGACATTATGCTTGGTGATATGATCAATTAGCCAAAAGAGTCTGTTTAGTTTATTAGGATTTGAATATTAGTTTTTTGTTTTACTTTTCGGAGTAATCTTTATAGGTATTCTGGAATTTTATTCCTTTTTTTTATTTCTATGTTATGTGTGAGAATAATTGCAAGTACTTAAACAATGACTAGTGATATTCAATATCAATTTAGTTTCTTAAATGATTGGTGGTTATATTCATTTTTAATTGAGTGTATCCATTTTGAATTGAGTTTCTTGAATTATATTTAGATTCAATAAGTGCGTACAAGTGTACAAAAAATATATATTTGATTAATTAAAAAATAGTTATAGTGACTATTTTACAGAAATTCGACGGCTATTGTGTGTCAAAGATGGACAGTTATGCAGAATTCATTCTAATGGTAATTGACAGACCAAGTTCGCCGTTTATGATTTGACCGATAAAATCTGTCATTTTCTCCGCTTGCTTATTGACGGTAAAAAATCGTCGTTTATTTTAAACTACGGTTTATTTTTGATAGACCATGTGACGGACTAAAACCGTCAAAACATGAAGTTTTCAACGGTTTTGGTCCATCGAGAAACATGAATTCTGGTGTAGTATCTCTGTTGAGGGAGAAATATACGCGTACTTATTAATCTTTAACCTATAGTGTACAGTTATGAATTTAAAGAGATTATATGTAACTAATATCGTGATTCTTGAAACGTGTGCAAGCAGTTAGCACCACGACCAAGGCTTTCCTCGTACAAGTTGTCATGTGTCAAGCTAACAGTAATTTGTGCGCACACTAAGAAAAAAATTGGTAGTGGTTATCCAAATGTGTGCGCACAAAATAGCAAACACAGTGTAATTTGTTTATTTTGTGCGCATGTTCAAATAACCGTTTAAGTACTATAAATATGGAATCAGTGCTATTCCAAAGAGAGGAGTCTTCTGTGCTAGTTGCCTAAGCCTTCTTGCTATCAAGTTCTCTAGTGTTCGAGACTTAACATTTCTTCTTCGTCTGTTTGGTTGTCCAAGGGGTAAATGATCGATTGCAAATCAGATCTCCATAGCTACTACTTTCCCAGAATTTTATACTTAGATTCTTGTATAGGATTTTTATACTTTTAAAATTTGCAATACAAAGTTTATGCCAGTTTTGTACATGGCAAACATTATATGCTTATGAAATATAGTATCCTTTATATTCTATGTCATGTAACTAATCGACAAGATTATAAAGACCACCTAATAGTTGTGTGCACTCATATAAATAACGTGTTGGTTCGATTGAGCGGGCGAGAGATCCCTTACCAGTGTATTTTATGTACTGATACCCTACCAGACCCTCGCAGGCACGGAGTTCGCTTGGACGATATTAAGGCATTGGGACTCGCTTGATGTTTGGAGCATTACGGTCGAGATATAATATTTCATGTATAAGGGACATAATGTATGAGCATCATTCATGGTATCGTTATAAAGTTACAACCCATATGGCATTATCTATTGTATTGAGAGAGAGAGAAAGAGAGAGAGAGAGAGAGAGAGAGCGAGCTAGGGCAATTGTATTCTTGGCTTCTAGCTGTTGTAACTTTTATTTTAATATCAATAAGGAGAATCGTTCCTTTCTATAACTTGGGTTGAATTCAAATTTTTTGCTTGTTATCTGTGCTTCGATGACTCTATAATTTAGTGCTTAATCGACCATTTTGGTGCTTTCCTTGCACAAGTGCAATTTAGACTTATACAACATCATGCCTAGTGACGATATTTGGTTCTACGGAACCGTGACGTGACATTTTAGTATCAGATCATGGATTTATGTCCTTGAACCCTTATCAATTATTTTAGCTTTGATTTGCATTCGTGATCGATGTCATTGATGCTATTTCTCAATGTTCTGTAGGATGTTCCATACAATAAGTCTATATATTTTATGAAGCTCATGAGGATACTTTTGTTGACCAGGGATAAATTTGCAAAAGGGTTCGTTGGTTTTTTGTTGGGGCATTACTAAGTATGTTGGTTGAGTAGTTGGTGTTATCAGAATATTAGATCAGAATATTTTTGGCAAGGATAAGTTGGACTTAATTTATTGGGTGTTGGATGGCTATCGATAGGGATACTGTCGTACGATTGAGATTATTGATGCGAGTATGGATGATGTGTGCAAGGATTTTAAGGATTTGAAATGAGTCAAAGATTTTAGTGAAGTGGTTGTATTTCGATTCCAATTGATGTTATGCTTACGATCGTTGGGATCCTCATAACGAGGATTATCTAGAATGGATGGTGGCTCAAGATATGATGCATATATTGGTTCTATTTGATTTTAGAGGAATGTTGATAAGAAGAATAACTTGATCCCTGAGTGGTGTATTAGGTAACCATGGGGACATTCGATGGATTGAGGATTTTGGGGTGTCGATATCATGACCCGCATCCGGATAATCGTTCACGAGTATGTTGGTATGTCCAGCCTACACTGCAACATCGACGGTAGAACGCTATCTAGGTCAAGACTATCTAACTAGCAATCTCACATTAATATCCAACTCCATAAGGAGGCAAGATAACAAAATAATATAAACATAATACTCAATTACCAAATCTATAAGGAAGATAAATGACACGATATGTTAATAAGGAAAGAGATCCAAATCACAAGTTTATAATAGATCACAATAACATCCTCAAGTCTAATAAGTCTAACAATAACAACATAAAGTCTAGGAGCATTATTAATAATATTCCAATATCTAAGTAAAAGCCAAAAATATATCCGGTACCAAAATACTAAATAAAGGAACTAGGATAACTAAACCTTCCGGCAATCACTCCTGAACTACAGGGTCCAAGGCTGCAACTACTCCTCCTGTGGTTCATAATATATCGGACACAAATCCTCCAAGTCCTCTAAAAAATATTACCCAGTTAGGGTGTAACAAGTACAACTCTAATAGAAGTTCCAATTAAATGACAAAGATTATAAAACAGTAATAGTGAGTGCTATACAAGATTAGAATAAATCACTGAATTATAACTGACAACATCAATACAAAAAATGAGAAAACACAACTATATGGCATGGCAGGTAAAGAGCAGTATGAGAAATAGGAATACAAGTCAATAAGGCAGAGCAGGTAATAAGAAATAAATAGACAGAGCAATAAAGAACATCTAAGTGGAAATGAAATAGACATGAAGGAACTATACTAACTACGTGCTTTGAAGTATTAGTGTTAATATGTGATCAACTTGGGAACTTGAACAATACGATAGGCCAGTGTCACGTCCCAGAACTAGATACTATAGAGCGGGATTGACAAGGCCAACTACGTATACTTAGAGCACACCGATACTCCATATATATGGTGAAGCTGTAAAACATGAGGGGTCACTACTACAAACCAACATTCAAGACTAGGTCTAACAAACCCTAGTGTCTCAAGCACAAGAACAACAAAAATAATAAAAAGATGTAAGTTTATCTAAAATATAATAGTAAAGCATTGCAAACTATAATATACAGATGATCATGAAGCTAGTAAACACAAAATGAATAAAATAGCCAAAATCTAAGTCATACATGATCAACTCTAGGATATGTCAATCATGGTATTGACCATAGGCTAACTGACCAAACAAAAACACGAGCTAAACATGTGCTCGGTAGATAAACGCCAACAAAAGTAGAATGTACATCAGAGTGGGGAAGTACGAAAAGCCACTCAAGTATTCTGGTGCTCCTGGTGGTCACCATCCTCAGAAAAGTACGAAAGATCCTCCGGTGATGCTACTGGATCTGGCTATGCAAAACCAGTAGGGTCAGACTCCAAATAACAAGTACCACAAATGAAGCCAATCTAGAAACTTAAACCAACAACACAAGCAATACAAATACTAAAAGTAAAGAATAAATGTAAATAATCTCAGGATAATAAAAGAAATATTGTAAACCTACAATAAGATATGTCCTGAACTGATAAGAAAATAGAATAACAAGTACAGAAAATAAAGGTATGGTCATGTAAAGACTAGACTAACCATCATACATAAATCACGATAAATCATATAAGTACGGCTTGATACTTTAACTAACTAGGGTAATCACAATCCTACTTACTAACAATTATAATGCAACGTGATACTATAGTTTCTTCTGATCGCATGCCCCTGCAGTCTGTCTGGTATATCCATACGCACAAACTAGCAGCAAATAAAATAAACCACTGGATAATCTACAAGATACTCCACAAGATTACTATATGAATAATCGGGACAACATACAATCTAGGAAAATCTCTAGCCATGTACTAAGTAATCTCTAGTTATTAACCCCTAACTTTTCTTGTATGAATCCGGGTGTGGCATTCCGCTGAATCTATCATAGAAATGATGCAACAAAACAAGTTTTAATATTAAAATAAACAATTTTAATATACATTGCACAAATGGACTTATGTAAACCACAACAACAACCAAGCCATGTGAAACCAAGTGAAGCCAGGTAAAGACATGTGAAGCCAGGTAAAGCCATATGAGGCCAGGTAAATCCATGTGAAGTCATGTCCATCCAGATGAAGCCAAGTGAAACCAAGTCAAGCCATGTCCGATCATGCCATGTAAAGTCCTGTCAAGTCAAGTCCAGTCAATCATGTCATCACATGTAGCCGGGTAAAGCCGGGTAAAACCGAGTAAAGCCAAGTCAAGTCAAGTTATCTGAAGCCATATAAGTTCATGTCTAGTCAGGTCAAGTCATCTCTTGTCCAAGCAAAAGTCAAAAGAAACAAAATAAAATCAAAAAAAAAACAAGAATTCATAAAGAAATAGCACAATTGATATATCGTCGGTACAGTCCAGTACACCGTCAGTATACCGGTCCAGAGATAGGAAAAATATATCAAGTCCGCATTCCAACAAAATGGTATACCGGCGGTATACTTTAGTACACCGTCGGTATGCCATTCCAAGTAGGCAAGAAAGATTCTGGAAAATAAAGCTTCACAATCGGTATATCATTGGTATACTGCAGTATACAGTCGGTATGCCAGCTAAGACAAATATCCTGAAGTCGATTAACAATGTCGGAAAGGATTAGTATACCTCGGTACACTGTAGTACACCGTCGGTATGAAGATAAGGTTCACATATAATATCTAGAAATCTAAGTCGGTCGAAATCGGTATACCGTCGGTATACTGTAGTATACCGTCGGTATACCGGTTTTCAAGATAAACATAGTCATAGTCAAGTCTAATTTTTGGGACACAAATCAAATCCCAAAAATTACCATAACCAATTCTAACAAGAAGTCAAGTCTAGGGTAAGTCTCATATTATAATATAGACTAAATTTCATGGTCACAACTCCGGTACCATTTTCGTTACCGAGTTGCAAAAAATTGTCGGAACAGGATTCTACCAGAAATCAAAATCGAAACGGTCAAAAGGCTAGAATTTACGATATAAAAAAATAGTAAAGAACGTATAAGCTAAAAAGTAACAACCAAAGCTCCAGAAAAGTAAAATGACAGAAAGTAAAAACAGTTCAAAAAATTGGCAAGGTATACTTGACTAAAGCGAGCTCTCAGCCTAAACCTTCTAGTCCACCACCACGAAAGGATTCAGAAACCACACTTCAGGTTTCAAGACCTAGTTTTAAGCTCGAGAAAAAAAGGTTGAAGAGAAAAGTGAGAAAGAGAAATGAATAAGAAAAGAAAATCAAGGACTATTTATAGAGAAATTTTTAAAAATATCTCGAAAAGTAAAACAAATATCTGCGGGACAGTATACCGTCGGTATACTATAGTATACCGTCGGTATACCGGTCAGGTAGTAAAGTTTCAATTTTGAGAATTTTCGAGCTTCCTCGAGAACCAATAAAATGCAACAAATAGCAAAAACAAATACGTATCAACATAAAATACGAATACTGTGAGACGAGTATCACATCCTGGCTAATCATATGTTAGGTGTATGATTAATACTCACAGTACTTGCTCAGGCACAGTAAGGGTATGATTTCACATCTAGCTAGTACTCCCCCCCAACTAGTACAAGGATCCAAATCAGGACACATCACAATATACAAATAATAATATTGTATCAATACGATAACCATGCACAATATGAAGGTAACATCTTATGACTAAAGATACAACTATACTAATCCATGTACCATCATGTCAGGATTCAAGTAGAATATCACCAAGTACATAAATCATATAAAATATCATATAATAAAAACTATCAGAGAATGTACTCGCATGTGGTCTTGAGTAATGCGTGAGGATCAATGTCCAAAATGGAGTCACAATGACCTAAATATGGATTAATAGTGTTATGGAGTGAAATAAAAATGATAATCATGATTACTAGCTAGGATGATGTTTCTTGGCCATTTCTAGAGCTATACTAGGTTAACTAGGTCAATACATGATTCTAGGTTGATACTTTGCTAAACTAGGTTTTCTAGGTCTTGGTGTTCAACTTGGTCAGTACTTGGTCTACCCTAGGCCATTACCATGCTAAACCAATTCAAACTATCTAATACGACTAATACTAGTTGATTCACTATACCATATATATCTTATAGGTTCTAATATGTATATCAGTAGCTACTATATATATATATATATATATATATATATATATATATACTAGTATTACGTGGTATCTAGACTATAAACCAATACCTTGCTAATACCTCAACTCCTTGCCAATACCTTACATTGTGCATTGATATTAATAGTCACTACCCCATTCACTGATACATGAGTATCATTACCCTCAAGTGACATCTTGATACCTACCTAGGGTACTTCATACACATATCTTAACTACTACCCATGTTTAGACACTAGACACTACATGGTACATGGTATAATATATTACCAATCCAGTAACATCACTCCCAACATTTTACTTACCTACAGTTAGTCCAACGATTCTCAAATCTCTAAACCTCATATTAACAACCAAACACAACACTCTAACTCTACACTAGGATACTCAAATGAGAACTTCATTGGCACCCTATACCTATACTAAGACACACACACTTGCTAATTTCTACCTCATAAACCTACACTCTAATTCTACTGCTGCTGCCTCTGAGCGTTTGGACACTCAACATACCCCTTGTTCTGATACACTGGTATCAAATCCCTTACACACTTAATACAACCCATAACTCGCTGAAACTATCCTCAAACCCTACTCTTAGCTATTGATATACTATATCCAAGTTGCAGTGCTCAAGTGTACCCCATCATCCTATCTACTGTTGCCTACATCTATTACTCCATGTTGTTGCACACTTTTGGTAGAATCTCTGGAACCTGCATACTTCACTCAAATTTTAATAACAACACACTTGCTCTCCTACTTGAATATCCAGGTAAATCCCCATTGCAAGAACTAGAACACACACACACAACCTATAGTAATGCACAACAAACACAAAATCTTCCTATGGTACACTTTCACTTGGTCTACAAACTGAGCACCAAGTGGCTGCGTTGCTCCCACACACACTCACTCACACAAGTATGCCTTATGCATAAACACCCATCACACTATATAATATATATATAAGTATAACCCATATCCATATTTACCTCTTCACCAATATAACATATTCTCACTCGCAGGCACTCTAACGCCACTCACTATTGCTTTTACTAGCATATACAACTGTTACTCCAATCTACCCCTGCTACTTGCATAAAGCCATTTCCCCGTCACAGACCCAAATTCTAACCCAAGCCTTGACTAGGGCAGTGCACAAGAGTGCATTGCACTACCCTATCACAATGCACATCCAAGTACCCACAACATAAGCCTTTACACACATGAATCCACTACACCCAACTATGATATACTGTGTATCACATATTTCTTACACCCAAACACAACCTGAACCCATGCATTCTACCTAAGCTATTTCCCTTCTACATGACTATCTATAAATACAAAGTCTCCAGACTTACTCCACTGTCTGAACAGAGCACAAAGACTCTTGTTATTCACTAAGCATTCAAACTTCAAAACACATATCACTGCCAACTGAGTATCAATCACACAGGCATCGATACTTTAACACTTACTACACACTTACACACCTATACTGATCACTCTTATGTGTATAATTCACACAGATGCACATCCATAACTAATCTAACTCTTTACACAGACCCTCACCCTCTAAACAACTATGATACATACACACACACACACACACACTCTCTCATAAACACACAACTACTTCTCATGCAACTATAGTATGCCCCTCTTAATTCAAGCACACCCAAATACTAATACAATACCACTCCACCAAATACTCCTCTTTGCTAACCACACCAATGCACAAAACCTGGTATTCCGCCAAGCCAATAGCAACACTAATAACTCAATAGTAATCACACTCTAATCAAATACACCACATAACCCTACTGCAAGTAATACAAATAATACATCAAATACTACATGAGTACACTAGTGCCACCATACAAGTATCACATGGATACTCATTATACTAACACCCACCTTCTCCAATACTACGATGCACCACCAAATTAATATATAATATCATTAAATATATCAAAGATGATATAGATGCTACTAGAACAACTTATTCTAATGCAATTACATAGGAAATGACACAAGGGGACACCTATTACTAAATCTTTACCTCCGTATCATGGGGGTCTCTTAATACTGACTTCTGTGTCCAATTATAGCTATGTAGCTAGTCTCACACAACCAATCAAATTCTAACTAGACCTAATTAATCCAATGACAAATACTTGGTACACCAATCTCGGATTTTTCTCAAATTGAACACAAAACTTAATGTAAATCTATAATAGAGGTCATTAAAAGCTAAAACTTATTAGTATAGGTAGCCCTAATGAATGAGTGGGTTCCTAATACTCAAATACAATAATTAGTGTATAATTAAATAAGAAATTGAGGGTTATACCTATTGGGAGATGGATTCCAAATTCAAAGCTCAATGGACACAATTAGGACACAAGCTTCTAGCCAAATCTTTCCTCTCCAAGGGCTCATTGCAAATCCAAGCTTCTAGGCCCCTTAGATGATGAATATGGAAGGAATGACGAGTAATTTGAGAGGAATTTGTGGAAGAATAAACCAGTTTGGGGAAGAACTCAATTAGGGATGAACTTTGGAGTGTAATAAATAAAAGAAGAGAGAAAGACCCCCTCCTTATTAGGGCCGATGATGTACCCCTCTCCCGAGCTATATAAAATGACAAGGGTACCCCCATTTGGTTGTCATGAGGAAGATTTAATAATTGGGAAGCTTCTATTCCTAATGAGGTGATTAAACTAGTCTCTAATTAATAAAGAGGATGACTTAATTGAGTCCAAATTGACAAGTCTAAAATGTTGGGTTCTATTGTCATGCCAAGTCTAGTTAGGTCCACTAATGTTAAATCTAAATAATTGTCTATCCCACTAATCAATAAATAATAATTATAATACATATAACGTACACAATATATATAAATAATAAAAAATGACAAAATTATCCCTCTTCGGGAACTAGGTAGTTAGAATCCTACCCCCCTTAGAAAAATTTTGTCCTCAAAATTTAAAATACCTTGTCCCTTCTCTTCTGGCTAGTCATAAGATAATCTCAACTATGGTTAAACCTCCAACAAATCATGGTCTATGGAAATCATATCTAAAATCATACTACATACAATTTTATTGAAATAAAACAAATATGCATGGTTATAGTCTCTACATGATATTGCAGTCTCAAGCAGGGTTACTACTAACTACAATATACTATAGCACAAAAGTAATCTATAAGGTACTAATGAGGCACACAAAATAATAGATGGAAAGAAAAGGAACAGAAAATGATAAAATATGCTAATCTATTACCTGTAGCATCGGCTTTCTCGATCGTCATCGCAAAAGTCCCGCCCTGCTGGGGTATCTTTCTCTGCTGGTGCTGGGCATGATGTTGTGCCACGTGTAGCCTAGATGGAACCCTATGGTTTGGGGCTGAATATTGAGCTGGGTAGGCTATGAGACAATGCCTCACTTGATATCCTACAGTCCCACAATACAAACATAGTCCAAGCCTCTTCGGATAGCTCTCCCAAAGGTGACCGGCTTCTTACAAAAATGACAGAAGGGAGCCTACTGAGTCTGCCTCGGAGGCTGCTGCTGAACCTGCTGATCTAGTACTATAGCTGGTGGGTGGTATTCCAACTGGGGCTGAGGAACTATCTTCTGAATGTAAAGCCCCTATCCACGAAAAGGCATTACACTAGAATTATAGATGGATGAGACTGATGGAATACAAGTAGTGCGAGAAATTGAGATGCTTGGTGTGATGATGTTGTATTGCTTAACTTGGACGGATGGAATATCTTATGAGACGTGGTTCAAAAGTATGATTATGCCAAGTTAGAAGACTGTGTATCACGTCCGATCATTCTTGAGGGATCGTACGAGAATGTGGGATCTTGACATGGATACGATAATTCTATAAGTGAGTAGATCTATCCCTTCTCCTATACTCTTTAATGCCCTAATAAAATGAATGCTAGTGTTGCTTTTTTGTGTGTCATAACTATATGCTGCTCTAGTCCACACAATGATAATGATGCCTTATGTTCAATGCAGCTATAATTAATTAAATACATGAATAATGAACTGCTAGTACTATTGATACAAGAATGCTATAAAGTAAGTATGCCATAAAAAAGAAGTAATATTATACAATCTACTTTACATGCTGGTAACACTGAGAAAGGAATATTAAACATCTGTACAGGTATAAGTGCTTCAGTGCACAGTAACTATGAATGAAATACTTCATATGCGAGTATAATTGTGGTTTGGCACCACCGGACTATAACATGGTCTGTATGTTGGGACCTACGGGTCACCAACCGATATGAGATTGAACAAAACAATAAGGATCAATAATGGGAGGCTTTACTTGTATTTTTTTACCATAAAATTTATGCTTAGTATTTTATTTGCATAAATATTGCATGGTCATGGACAACTTGTGCACAAGGTTTGGTAAGTTTCCTCCAACGAGATACACTAGGCACCAGGATAGTTCGGCCTAGGTGAAAATATAGTGCTTTGGTAGCATCGAGTATAAATGAGACATTCATTGGGGATCGCAACCTCATAAATGAATGACGCTTTGTACGCCCTTCGAAGTCCTATATGTCATGTCCCTCGTGGTGCAAAAGCATATCACCAACGATCTTTATGTAGTTAGGTGCATACTAACGAGAATATTTATGTAGGCTTAACATTATCTCTATAAGAATAATTTGTATTAAATTATGTTGTGGCTAATCCTTGTTTTGCAGGGATACGATGAGTGGGCTGTTGGTGAGAATCGCTGTTAAGCGATATATACATATTTTACATATATTTAATGTATACTGTTGTTTCCAAAGTATGTTTAATTATGCTGCTGAATACTCTGATCATTGAAATGAACCTAGTTGCTAATATTAAGATCACTAAGTTAATATGCATGCTTTTTACATGAATATTTAGTATCAGTTTAGGCGAGTGGGCTAGTTTTTGTTCACTAGTACGCGATATGCACTGAGCCACGTTTGTGGGCATCCTCAGGTAATCAGCAATTTGGGAGTGGCTGGAACAGTTCTGAGGTATCGAAACATTGTAGGGGCGTACAGAAGCTCTTCTTTCATTGGAGGCGTCTTCTGTTATAAAGGGCATAATGTTTAGAATAATATAATTCCATGTATCAGTGAGATTGTAAGCCAAGACAACAAATATTAATGTAAGCCAATTTGCCAAGTATCAGTTGAATTTGAGAGCCTTATAAATCTTTTATAAGCCATGTACTCAATTATCATTATCAATAAAGAGAAACATTTTATTATATTCTTTGTCACTTAAATTTTTCTTCTTAATTTTGCTGCGATATCGTTATTTTTAAGATATACCATGCCTTGTCTATCTTCTTCCCTTGTATAAGTGCAATCTAGGCATGTATGATATCACGCCCGTGGCTACTTTCGCTTCTTTGAAATTGGGACATGACACTGAACATGGAGACACTTGGCCGGTCCTGAATTGTTACCAGCAACACCCAAAATGTCTCTGCCTTTCTTAGGCCTGAGGTCCAAGTCATCCTCTTCTATCTGTGTCACGCCCAAGTCCCAAAATACGTAGGACTAAGAATACGTAAGCATGTTCGTCATATGTATATAGCAACTCTAATATATGGAAAATATAACACATATATATGCTGTATTATAAATAATAATTCACAAGTGGTATATAATTTCATAAGTCATAGACAATACTAATCTCATCCACAAAACCAACTAGAAATAAATAACCAAATATAGCAATGAACAAAGTATGAAATAGTCGAGAAGAACTAATAGTTGGGTGTAGACAAATCCACTACCAAACTAGGATATGAAAGAAAATATAATAAGTGCATCATCTAGTGATCAGAGAGGCTCGAAGGGAAGACCTCCTGGAAAAAGAAAGAAGTAGCAAGTCCTGATCCGTGCTCCTACAATTAGTCAAGATCGGATACACCTGAAAAGGGGCCAGGTCCTCAAAGGGACGAAACAAGAACATAAAAGCATGATAATTATAAACTGAATATAAACATATGTACTCGGTAAACTAACCAAGCTACGTGAATGCAATTGAGGATAAACTTCGCACGAATGGGATGTCTGGCTAAAATAAGATCGACATTGACTCCTCCGAGACTAGAGGTCTATACGTACATAATCTATCCAATCATATACGCAGACCGCAAAGCATCCCATGGATGCGAAAGGCCAACTACTCTCATATAATCCATGGTAGTCAACCCGCATCTCTCTCAGAGCGTACGGTTACAGGAAACTGTAAAGTAGCCCAAACAACTCGTGTATATCCTTCCCACCCAAACGACTATCCAGATCATATCCATGACAAGTCCAGTTCCTCACCACCAAGTCCAATGAATCCATCTAAAATAACTAGTATAAACTATGCTTACATACGTCCCTTACGTATTGGGTGTGACCCGAATATAATGGTTCGTGCCCTCTCATGCGTATCACACATCTGTGTATGCACAAAGTACGTATCATGGTTATGGTGGTATAAGAATACCTCACAATTATAGGGTAGTCATATAACTCTAGGTCAATATGCATAGTAAACAAAATAAAGACGACGTAATCCGCCGTTGCACCCAAGTCTACCTTGGACGCCCAGTTTATATAAAAAATAACTAAATAAATAACATAAATGCAACATGCTATACAAAATATAAATAAACAGACATTATGGTAATGTATACTTGTCTGGTGTCCTAGCAGTTAATGTCCTGGCCGGGAATAGGTCAAGTCAACAATATCACAATGATGAGAAGATGTACGAACGTCTCTGGATGCTGAAATAAATATTACCAATAATTCTGGAATAAGCGAGATAGTAAATAAATACTACCCTTTCGTCCAAATTAGACACTGAAGAAAACAGTAATTTTGGGTCAAATCAGTGTCCGCTTGTGGACCGTTTTGTACCAAAAAATGTGTCAAGCTCAAAGGTCTCTAACTAGGATAAATTATAGGTCAAACAAATCCTAATCGACGATACAAATTCAACGGTATCTCTAGTTTGTATTACGGTGAGTCGATCAAAAAATCGCTCGTCAAGTCAAATCATGGGGCCTACAAAATGGTGATCCAGTCAACGGTCTCAGAATTGAACAAAACTCGGGTCACAGGACAGGTCATATGATGCGAGTCCAATGGCACAAGTTTTGTGGTGATCTGACGAACGTACACAATCAAATAGGATATTTTTCAAAATGCCGACACGGAGGACTTTCGACTGATATGGGTTAATTTCGGCGTGCACACACGTAAAATCAACATCTACGAAATTCCACACGTCCGGATATACCATACATGCCTTTATATACAATTGGTATTCGACAAGGCATCCTGGTTTGGTGGGACGCACCCAGTATCGCAATGTTTTGGGTTTTAAAACATGATTTTTATTCAACTTCCACCAGATTTATTTAAACAAATAAAACAAAATATTTAAAACTAAAAGAATAGAATTATTCCTGGTTATGTGGTCTAAAGGTCTATTCAAATAGATTTTGAAAATATTAAACGATTTGGTAGAAAACTGGACATAAACAGGGGTACTTTGAGTGATATTTTGAACTATTTTGAACAGATTTTGGTCCAAATTTTGATCGACTTTTTGATCAATCCAGGGAACCTAAAATCATTCTACTTGGATGAATTCCTAGAGGGTCATGTTGTGAGTGTGTACAAAAAAACCATTTGAGAAAAGAATCAAAGACGAGGAAGATATTGTTTCTCGAAGTGGGGCTCATGGAGCAATTGCTGTCGCACGTTAAGAGCCTTGGCGGTGATCGGTCTGCCGTTCAGGCGACTGCGGTAGGGGTCGGCAGCGTAGGTGAGTTAGGGAGGTCACGAGGAAGATGAGAGGAGAGTTTGGATTAGGGTTTCGATTTTGATGGTTGTATATGGGTCTATATATAGGAAGAAGGGGTCTGCTATAGCGGGTCTGCGGGTTTGCATATATGCGTTCTTGTGTTGTTTTGGTGTGGGTGTGTTGTGTTTTATTTTGATGGTCATGGTCTGTGTGTGTGCGTGGGTCTTTTGTTTTGGTTTTGTGGCTTTGTTATATGGTGGTGTTGCTTTTCTTTCTTTTCTTTTTTTCTCTTTTACTATATACTTTATATAAATACATGAGAAAACATACAAAAATGTTAATTTTTGTATATAATAAATTCTAGGAGAAAATATATTTACGTTGACAAATGATTTTAAAAATAACAAAAAATAGTTTTGAGAAATACCTTTAAATAAATATTTATATAAGTAATACATTAAAGAATTAAAATTAACCAAAAATAATCTGAGAAAATCCAACAGTTTAATAATAGTAAAAATACCTAAATTTTTTTAAAAAATTAAAATTTGGGGTTTTACATTCTACCAAACTTACAAGAATTTTGTCCTCGAAATTAAAACTAATGCACGATATAAGGATATGAAGATGTCATGTGATAGGAAAGATAATACTACTACTCTTACTCGTGTCATCTACGAGTCTCGTGGGTATGCCATCTAGCTATAATATCAACCTATCCTTATATCTACTCAACTACTATATTACACAATTCCATATCTATCTATACTTCTAAAATTTTGTGTCATAATGGGGTATATATATCTAATACTATCCATATGTCAAACTTTCATCAAGCATGAGTGTTCGTCTTTCCAAAATAGGGGAAGACGAAAACCAATAATAGAGTGTTCAAGGAGGATATGATCGAATACAAACACGAGGTTCAAAAGCGTTGAAGGAATTCAAAATGGAGTTGTTAAGGCAGTTGCAGATGAGATCCTATTTTGGTAAATTCCTATTCGAAGGCTCATATTAGTACAATTAAATAACCGATACGATATGCTCAGACATGTCTAGAGGGCAAATATATTTGTCTAGTAATCTAAGTCAACTATTTTCCAATCCACATAGAATAATCTCTCTTGGGAACCAAGTGCATTAATGCTGATCAAATAATAATACACAGAGGCCACATTAATACAAATACCAAGAAAGATAATATGTAATAAAGTTTGCCAGACCTTAAAACAACTGTTCGCACAAGCTCATGACAAGAATAAAGCTTGCAAAACTAGAATATATAGCAGAATAAGTCGAACAAGAAATGGATAACGATGGATGTAAATATAAATAGATAAAACTCATCAAGAATCCAAAAGATGTCCGGTGTTTGTGTCTCTATAGTTACCATACTAACTTCTTGTCTACGCCTCTGGTCGACCAAATGGGGTATGGACCTAAAAACTCAATAGTTTAGGTAAATACTATCTTCTTACACTAGCATATATTCAGTGTCATTCAATTATACGTTATTAATGGCTCATAAGTACTATGGGATGCTAGGTTATGAGGCATGCTACCCAACTTACAAGTGTTCAACTAATAGTATAATTGACCTGTGGGCATATATACCTATCACAAGTCACCTTCCTAACCTCTATCAAGTACGAAAGTGAAGATAAGAGTTACGTTGAGAAATGATCAAGCAAGATACAATTTTAGCAGTAAAATAAGAGTTCAGAACAAAATCAAAGAAGGTGATTAAATAAGTGGATGAGATCCTATATTCTAAACCTATTTGCAGGCTTGTTCGGTATAGTAATGTAACCGAGACAATATACTCTCGACCTGCATGGACCACCAAAAAATATGTCATGCCCTAGTCCCAAAATACATAGGACGAGGAATATGTAAGTATGTCAGCCGTATGTATATGGCAAGTCTAATATATGGAAACCATAACACATACGTAAGCTATATTATGAATAATAATTCATAAGTGGTATATATAATGTTACAAGTCACAGGCAATACTAATCTCATCCATAAAACCAAATAGAAATAAATAACCAAATATGTCAATAAACCAAGTATGAAATAGTCGAGAAGAACTAATAGTTGGATAGAGACAAATCTACTACCAAACTAGGATATGAAAAAAAACATAATAAGTACATCGTCTAGTGATCAAAAAGGCTCGAAGGGAAGACCTCCATGAAAGAGAAAGAAATAGCAAGTCCTTATCCGTGCTTCTGCAATTAGTCATGATCGGCTACACCTGGAAAGGGACCAGGTCCTTAGAGGGATATAACAAGATAGATAGAAGCATGTCGATCATAAATTGAATATAAATATATATACTAGGTAAACTAACCAAGCTACGTGAATGCAATTGAGGATAACCTTCGCAGGAATGGGCTGTCTGGCTAAAACGAGATCGATATAGACTCCTTCGAGACTAGAGATCTATATGTACATAATATATCCAATCATATGTACAGACCGCAAAGCATTCCCTGGATGCCAGAGGCCATCTACTCTCATATAAATTCATGGTCGTCAACCCGTATCTCCCTCAGAGCGTACGATCACAAAAAACCATAAAGTAGACCAAACGACTCGTATATATCCTTCCCACCAAATGACTGTCCAAATCGTATCCACGACACATCCAGTCCCTCACCACTAAGTCCAATGAATACATATAAAATAACTAGTATGAACTATGCCGACACGCGTTCCTTACGTATCGGGTGTGACCCGAATACGATGGTCTGTGCGCTCTCACGCATATTACACATCTGTGTATGTACAAAGTATGTGTCAAGGTCCTAGAGATATGAGAATACCTCACAATTATAGGGTGGTCACATAACTCTAGGTCAATATTCATAGTAAATAAAATAAAGATGATGCAATCCACCGTTCCACCCAAGTCAATCTTGGACGCACAGTTTATATAGAAAATAACTAAATAAATAAGTAACATAAATGCTACATATTGTACAAAATATAAATAAATAGTCATCATGGCAAGGTATACTTGCCTGGTGTCCGAGCAGAGTTTAGACAATGTCCTGATAGTGAATATGTCAAGTCAACATAGCACAAAGAAAAAAAGATGTACGAACGTCTACGGATGCTAAAATAAATATCACCAAAGTTTCTAGAATAAACGAGATAGTCAGAAAATACTACCCTTTCGTCCAATTTGGACACATGGACAAAATGGTAATTTTGAATCAAAATGGTGTCCGTATATGGGCCACTTTGAACCAAAATTATGTCAAGGTCAAAGTTCTCCAAATAAAACAAATTATAGGTCAAACAAATCATAATCGATGATACAAACTCAACGGTATGACTAGTTTTGGATTCCGGTGAGCCGATCACAAAATCTTTCATCAAGTCGAATCCCAGCCCGCGAAACGGTGATCCAGTCAACCATCTCAAAATCGAGCAAAACTCGGGTCACAGGACATGTCAGGCACTGCGAGTTCGTTGGCAAGTTTCGTGGCAATCCGACAAGCATACACAAACTAATAGGGTATTTTGTAAAAGCCGATACGGAGGACTTTCGACTGATACATGTTGATTCCGACGGTACACACATCCAAATCAACTTTTATGAAACTCCACACGTCCAGATATACCATATGCACCTTTCGGTGCAATTGGTACACGATGAGGCATCCTGGTTTGGCGGGACGCATCCTGTATATCAAAATTTTGGGTTTGAAAACCTGATTTTTATTCAACTTCCAACTTATTTATTTTAACAAATAAGAAAAATAATTAAAACTAAAAGAATAGAATTATTTGTGGTTATGTGGTCTAAAGGTCTATTCAAATAGATTTTGAAAATTTTAAACGAGTTGGTAAAAAAATGGTCATAAACAAGGGTACTTGGACTGAATTTCTGAATAGTTTCGAATAGTTTTTCGTCCAACTTTGGATTGACTTTTCGATCAATCCAAGGCACCTAAAATTATTCTACTATGATGGATTCCTAGAGGGTCATGTTGTGAGCGTGTACGAAAAAACTATTCAAGAAAAGAATCAAAGATGAGGGAGATATTGTACCTCGAAGTGGGGCTCGTGGAGCAGTTGCTGTCGCACGTTCAGAGCCTTGGCGGCTGTCGATGCACCCTTCAGGCGACTGCGGCAGGGGGCGACAGCTCTAGTGAGTTGGGGAGGTCGTTGGGAAGATAAGAGGAGAGTTAGGTTTAGGGTTAGGGTTAGGGTTTTAATTTTGATGGTTGTATATATGTGTATATATATGGAGAAGGGGTCGGCTATCGCGAGTCTGCGGGTTTGCATGTGTGCGTGCTTGTGTTTTTTTGGTGTGGGTTTGTTGTGTTTTGTTTTGATGGTCATTGTTTGTGCGTGTGCGTTTGCGTGGGTCTTTTGTTTTGGTGTTGTGGCTTTATTATGTGGTGGTGTTGCTTTTCTTTCTTTTTCTTTTTTTCTCTTTTAATAAAAACTTTATATAAATACATGAGAAAACGTACAATTTTTTTATTTTTGTATATAATAAATTCTAGGAGAAAATATATTTACTTTAACAAATAATTTTAAAAATAACAAAAAAAAGTTTTATGAAATACCTTTAAATAAATATCTATATAAGTAATACATTAAATAATTAAAATTAACAAAAAAATCTAAGAAAATCCAACAGTTTAATAATAATAAAAAATACCTAAAATTAAAAAAATTAAAATTAGGGGGCTTACAATCCGAGCATCCATCAAGATATCCTCAAATGTCGTAGAACGACGCCCAGAGGTGCGTGGCTTGATCTCTTTGATCAGACCCTTCCTGAACTTCCGGGCTTGATCTCCTGGGTTTCAAATTATGGACTCCACAAAATCGCTCAGTCGGCAGAACTCTACGGTATACTCATCAACCGACATATTCCCCTGGACTAAGTCATGAAACAGACACTCCAAAGCTCCCAAGGCCACGTCGGAAAAGAACTTCTTCTTGAAGAGCTCTTTAAAAACTTCCCAAGTCAGTCCTAGTGTGGCAAGCCCGGGCTCAGTGTGATACCAAGTGAGTACAATATCATTCAATGGCTGCTTGTCGCCTCGATATACGGGCTCTAAGGAAACTGGGCCAATCACAAGATTCTCTCTATATCCTCCACCCAGTCATCAACATACATGATCTCCTTGGTGCCTTTGAACTCCTAAGGGAGCATCCTCTTGAAGTCCATAATAGTGTCCGGCTTCTGTTGCTGATATGGCTACTGCTGAGTGACTCTCTCTACTGCCTGTAAGGCCACCTGATGGGCATTCTTCATGCCCTCCCTTATCAAATTATTATGTACTATATATGCCTCAGCTTGCATCCTCTAGGCCTCATCCTGATCTCGCTGAGCCTCCACAATGCCCTGGATCAATGCGAACAGCTGAGCCCCATCTATTGGCATACATCCAGGAAATGGAAATGCTGGTGGAGTCGGAATAACTCCCTGAGTAGGTAAAGGTGGACCATTATCAGCTACCCTCTCAATAGTAGGCAGGGAAGTAGCTGATCTATCGGGAGCGGCAACTGCTCCTGAACGATCGAATCTGATCTTTGGAGGCATCCTAAAGACATATCGTAAGCAAGAAGTCAATATAGCACAAGATAAGATATCAATCAAGGAAGGACAACAATTAGCAAAGTATTCTGAATGAGTCAAGATTAGCAATTTTAAATCAGACTTAAATTCCTGGTTGTGATTGAGTATTCTCTCTCTTATCCTAGTATCCTATATTATATATCCAATCGCAGGTTCGTAGTAGTACAACTAAGACATTGCACTACCACGACATCATACTAATTGCGAAGCTTGACCTACATGGGCCACTATTAAAATGTGTCACAACTAGCGCCTGGATGATCAGACACGAGTACGTGGCTATGTCCAGCCTATACCGTAGCATCGACGGTAGAACACTATCTAGGTCAAGACTATCTAACTAGCAATCTCACATAAATATCTAACTTCATAAGGAGACAAGATAACAAAATAATATAAATACAATACTCAAACAACAAATCGATAAGAAAGATAAATGACACGATATGATAATAAGTAAAGTGATCTAAATCAAAAGTTTAAAATAGATCATAGTAACATCCTCAAGTCTAATAAGTCTAAAAATAAAAATATAAAATCTAGAAGCAATAATAATAACATTCCAATATCTAAGTAAAAATCAAAAACAAATCTGGTACCAAAATACTAAATAAAGGAACTAGGATAACTAGTGATATCAGATAGACATTTCGGCAATCACTTCTGAACTACAGGGTCCAAGGCTACAACTACTCATCATGTTGTCCATAATATGTCAAACACAATTCCTCTAAGTCCTCTAAAAAATATTACCCAGTCAGGGTGGAACAAGTACAACTCTAACAGAAGTTCCAATTAAATGACAAAGATTATAAAACAACAATAGTGAGTGTTATAAAAGATGAGAATAAATAACTGAATCATAACTGACATCAATATAGAAAATGGGTAAACACAACTATATGGCATGGCAGGTAATGAGCAGTATGAGAAATAGAAATAAAAGACTATATGGCATAGCAGGTAATAAGAAATAAATAGACATAGAAATAAAGAAAATCTCAGTGGAAATAAAATAGACCGGAAGGAACTATACTAACTACGTGCTTTGAAGTATTAGTATTGATATGTGATCAACTTGGAAACTTGAAAAATATGATGGTCCTGGTTAATCATATGTTTGGTGTATGATTAACACTCACAGTACTTGCTCAGACATAGTAAGGGTATGATAACACATCTAGCTAGTACTTCCCCACCCCGACTAGTACAAGGATCCAAATCAGGATACGTCACAATATACGAATCACAATATTCTATCAATACCATAACCATGCACAATATGAAGGTAACATCTCATGACTGAGGATCCAACTATACTAATCCATGTACCATCGTGTCAGGAATCAAGTAGCCCACTAATGTTAAATCTAAATAATGGTCTAGCCCACTAATCAATAAATAATAATTACAATACATATAACATACACAATATATATAAATAATATAAAATGACAAAAATATCTCTCTTTTGTGTAATGGATGGGACATGAATTAGTTGGATTAGAAATTTCAGTTGGAATTTGAAATTGAGTAATAAGTCTCGATGGTGCGATCGAAAGATAATACAATTGGATGTTTTGATTGGAGGATTGACGAACTTACTCTAAGGATTTTAGAATTACATTTCTTGAGGAATTAGGAATAGATGATAACAGATTCAATCTTGAACTTGGATAAGTTGATATTATATCGATGCTTTGCAGATTGTAGGGATTGATGCATACTGAAGGATTATCTTGCTCGATGACCTGAGATAAATAATAAAGGATTTGATCTTGAGTTTAGACGAGTTGGTCATGTATATAATTCGAAAGATAGTAAGGGCGAAAACAAATTTGAATTATCGAATGGATGTTCTTCTTAGTAATGCGATATTGTTTGTTCTTCTTAGTAATGTATCAAAGATAGATAGACATGGGTTCAAGAATATTCAAGTCAGATGAACAACGAGTATATTATCGATTTAATCTTTGAACTTGGTCGTATTGAAGGATGATAGATTATGGGATATTGTTTGTTCGGATGATATGATGAAGCTTCAGATGACTTGGTTGAAGGTATCATGTGTATGAAAGGATCGAATATTAGTTTACACGGCTTGGTGGTGCTAGAATTTTGGTAATTTATTATCAATTCAATGTAATGAGATTGATGTCTTAGGAGAAAATTAAGTCAATCGATAACTTGGGTAGAATAAATAACGATGAAGTATTTGTTGATTTCGAGATTTTCTTGACTTATAATTTGATATTAGGTTGGATGTTATGCAAGTGAATCAAAAGCATGTATCGAGGATGAGTTGGTCTGGAACTTAAAGTAGGTCATGCTCGACGGATTGGTGACTAAACATATAACTTATAATTTGTGACCAACATTATGATCTGATATTAGTGACATAGAATTTTGACTTGTGATATGATGATCGAGATTGGTGAAACTGAATTGATGGTTCCTATTGCACAAATTTTAGGACTATGACTATGAGAGTTGCTCAGATTGATATTTGTCGATCATGATATATCGAGGATAATGGTTGGATTAATATACCCTAGGGATGGATTTGTTGAATAGACTCTAACCTTTAGAAGCATGGAAAATTTCTACCATGCGCCAACAGTAATCGAGATCCATGAATCGCAGTGATCAAGACCCATGTGCTAAAGTGATCTAGAGTCATGCATCATCTGCAACATAATTATTATTCCCCTGTGCCAGCATCGCTATGTGCCATTACCACTCTAATCCTGTGTTTTCATGTGCCAGCAGTGCCATGTGCCACTACTACTCCAGTCCAGTATTTCCATGTGCCAGAAACGCCATGCGCCACTACTATACCAGATCAATGTGCCAGTAGCACCATGCACCACTACTACAATAATGTTCCCATAAGCCACTACTACCCCATTAATCTCCATGCACCAGGCGGACGAATTCTTAAGGTGCAATAAAAAACAATATATGATACGTGTCACGAGTTTTATGGGCATCAGCAATCCCAAATGTTATTACGTGGCAGCCTATTACAACATGTGCCATTATATGGCAGTATTAGATGCGCATGTAATGCCTTCTTAAGGCTATAAATAGTGGGCGTCTCTCACACATAAAAAGGACGACCATAAAAAGAAGGACGACCATAAAAAAAGGAGAAGGAGAAAAAAGAGGAGAAGAAGACAGAAGCACCGCAAGGGACACCCTTTGAGTCGTATACTGTAGCTCCCAAAGGCCTTGTCACCTTCCTTGGTCCCGGATCGTCAATGGAGTAAAAGAGCCACTGCAGTACTTGATCTCCACAGTCACACTTGTCCACATTCTTATTTTTTTGTACTTAGACTCTATGTATTAGAGGTTCTTTTGTACTATTTGTTAATTGATAAACAATAACAAGAAAGTTTGTTCAACCCCGAGCGTTGATTTGGCGAGGTCGACAAAAATGGTGACTCTGCTGGGGAAGAGCTTCTCCACCGACGAGAAGCTGGTGAAGCAATCCAATATGACCAAATTGGGTTTGGCTCAGAGGATGTTGGTCGTTCGCTTCAACCAATAGGCATTCAAAGATATGTTGGATAAGAGGAGCTCTCCAATGAGGCTCGTACGATCTTACAAGGCTTACAAGACTCGGGTCACCAAGGCCATTGTGCCTTAGCCAAGGTCAGTGCCCAATTTATTATCAACTCCCACCATAGATGCACATGAGGTTGATATATATCACGCCGATAAGCGGAGCTCTCCAATGAGGCCCGTAAGACTTCGTAAGACTCATAAGATTTGGGTCATCAAAGTCGTTGTGCCAAACCCCAAATCTGTCCTAGAAGCATTGCCAACCTCTGTCATAGATGCATATATGGTTGGCGCACATCATATCCCATCTCCGAAGCCACTCTTGAGGAGAACAGTGTTAAACCTCAAGAGACGTGCCCATAGCATTACCTGCGCAAGAGAAGTCGAGTTATGCCAGAACATAGGCGAATGAAGTCCTCTACAGGCAAAGTGGTATTCAATAAGGACTCCTATAGTCTTAACTTGGTTTTCCTATACTATATGCCCAAGAGCGCTAGTTCAAGGAAACCCAAACCAACTCGAGCCATGGGCGCTTGAGGGGCTGCGCAACTAGCCTTCAAAAGCATGCGCCGCTACTTGGCACGTGCCCAACTGATGAGAGACTATATAGGGCTGACCCAAGCACTCATATGCCGAAAGTGGGTCAACCCTTAAAGCCTTCCCAAACCCACTTGTTTGTCAGTTATACTTAAACCAAGTCGAGGAGCAAATACTGTGATAACCGACCCATGCGCCCAGTTTAGATGCACGCAAGAAATGGGTCTGTCTCATGTTAAGTCTTCCACCAATGATCCAGTTGCAGTTCCTGCATAACACCTGGGTCAGGGAGCAAACCTTCCACTTTTACCTCCAAGCACAAGGGTTGCCCGAGCACATTGTAGAAGCATAAAAAATTTATAGGCCGCATAAGAACTCTTGTTTCATAAAACATGATCTACGCGGCCAGATGGAAAGCCACATAATAATCTACAGGTGGCCAGAGCAACCAAGAAGCAAGAGGCCGTATAATTAGCTTCTAACACAGTCTCCAATATCTGACAAAAAGTTATGACAGCTTCAAAATAGTTAGTGTGGATTACGTGCTCAAATGACCAAGTCACGTACCCAACGGGTTAAAACAATCCCAAGTCAACAACATATCTTAACCAAGCTTACGTGGCGGCTTGTCCGCATTATGCGGCTACCGTTACAACCGTATTTTGCAGGAGGAGCCCCATGCGGCCACCAAGCACGAGTATATGTGGCACCCATAGCACGTCAATATGGCAGCTATAAATGGCTGGGTATCATACACATACAAAAGGCTGGCTATCTGTGAACTGACAGTCAAGCGAGAGAGAAAAGTTTTCTCACCCTGCATCAGATTGTCCACGGAGTAAAGAGAGTTGCTACACTCATAACCCTCTATCGTCACCCTCCAGAATCAAAAAATTATACTTAGATTGTCTCATAGGACCTGTTTGTACTTTTTTTTGTTGATTAAATCAAGCTCTTTCTTTAGACTTTTAAATTTAATGTCAAACAAGATGGCAACTCGGTTGGGGATGTCCTTCTCCTTTGATGAGAAGGCAGTGACACAGTCTGATGCGGCCAAGCTGGGTTTATCCCAGATGATGCTGGTAGTCCACTTCGACCAGCAGGCCTTCGTGGAGATGCTCTCGGAGGAAAACTCTAGTCCTTCATCGAGGTTAGCAAAGCCTAAGAAGACCCGCATGACGTGGGTAGAAAAGGCCGATGTGCTTCACCCAACTGTGGAGCATGCGCTTCCTGCCTCTCTCCATGTTGTTGATGACGCTCGTCAAGCATCCACCTAGACTATCCAGGCGACTTCTTCGTCTGCCACAAAAGATGCTCAACACCCGAACTCTGTCAGAGAAAAATACTATGATGCTAGACGTTTGGGTCTTGATGTGAGTTCTATATGGCCGAGGTAAAGGCCGCATAAGACAGAATATGTGATATCGGTTCACTGTCGCAGGCAGATGGCCGCATGCGGCCCTCACAACAGCCGAACCTCTATTTTTTATCGAATCTCATGCAGTACTGACCCTATGCGCCATGCTGAGAATAGTGAAAATCCAAACTTAGACTCTTCGTACTACGTGCCTATGGGTGCCAAGTCGAAGAAGTTTGGGGCCGTACGAGCTCGTCATGCTCAAGCAACTGTCCATTTAGCTAACCGTCGAAGCGCACCGCTAACTATTACGCTGGCCCCTGAGAGAAAACTATATAAGACTGACCCGTGCGTCAAGCCCTCAGCAAAAAATGGATAGGACTCATCTCCAAAGTCTTCCACTGACGATCTGGGGAGCGTTCTTGTACGAACCCTAGATCATGGAGCAAAAACAATACCCACGCACTCGTGCGGTCGGTTTACCCGTGCTCACGAAAAGGGTACAAAGGTTAGTCTTCCCTCACCTAACTTGCACAATATGATTAATCACAAGTGCAAGGCGATGAAGAAAGCTATAGCTGGTGAAGCGTCCTCCCCAGGACTTAACTATGCCAAAATTATCATCAACTGCTGCTGGAACAAAGTGACACCTTCTACAAGCAGGCAATCAACATTCCAACGACTACACCCAAAGATACCTATCCGGCAATAATCCAAAGATCAGGTGCAAACACCCAAGGAGGATGAGATACCATTTGCCTCATGTTACTCTATTCATAAGGTCTCTTCCACCTTGAAAGGAAAGAAATCGAGCACCTCTAGTTCGTCAATCTCAACCAGCACATTGAGAAGGCGATTACCAGGAGGACCAACAATGGGACCTGCGGAAGGAGTTTTCCAGGGCACCCGCTCGAAGAAGCTATCAGCTGCTAGGGGTAGCTCCTCCTCAGAACCCCTGGGGGTTACACAAGCTATGGGTAGTAATCCCTCGGACCTATACGAAGACCCGGCATTCCAAGGAGATGAGGATTCCTAAGGAACGAATGCTGAAGTCCCTGGGGGTAGCCACCCTCGGAGAGAAGATACCACCTTCTACGCTGGGGGTAGTACTCTCTCTGAGTTCGAACAAGGCATGACACTGCCAACCTTCCCCGATGACTATTCATTGTAAGAGTCCGAAGCAGAAAGTGCTACGTCTACTATCTCGTCTATCTTTTCTCATACAAAATGGCATACATGGAAGGGGATGAGCATGAAGGCCCTAGTGATCGGCCGTGCCTCAAGGCTCTCAAGACTATGATGCAGACTATAAGCAAATCATTTCAAGCCTTGACCCAAGCTGTTCTAGATATCACGACAAGTATAGCCTCCCAGCCACAAAGGGCCTTAGGACAAGCAAGCTTGGGCCCGGGAACCAATACGGATTCTGACGCAATCGCTCTACCCATAAGCGGAAATCACCCTCTGTCCGGTTCATCTTCCCCCTCTACAGAAGATGAAGCCAAAGACGCAATGAGGGAAATTAGGGAACTCTGAGCTCGCCTAGATTCTATAGGAAACAGGGATTCACTGCACGAGCTTGGGATACGACAACCATACCCCCGTGAGTGGAGAGATATTCCATACCCGCCAAAGTACAAGCCCTTCAACCTGAACCCATTCGACGGAAAGACTTCTCCCCGTCAAGACATGAGCTATTTCGAGACTACAACGGGGCGCCTACCTCGTGTTGATGCAATCCTCACTAAGATTATTATGGGGACATTGTCCGGGGTCACATTCGATTGGTTTTACAGCCTACAAGATAACTACATCTCGTCGTTTGATGACTTCAAGAGTATTTTTCTCAAAAGATTCTATGATGGAGGAAGCGACATGACGATGTCTTCCCTGATGGATGTCATCCAAGGGGAAAGGGATCTCGCCAAAAATTACATCGAGAATTTATGCCAAGTAGCACTAAGGTTGCCTCCAGGCAATCCTGAGTCCACACTCATGGACATGTGCCGCAGGAACCTACTTTCGCGGTCAGCCTCTGGATGGACCGTAGTTAATTTAAAGACTGGACATCATTCATTATCAATGTAGTCGGCACTAAAAAAGAGGTTAAAGATGCCTAACTTATGCTAATATAGATCAATGTCGCAGATGATAGGGGAAAACGTCCCAACAATAGCAATAGGGGGAACAACAATGACGAGGGAAAAGAAAAGTAGGCCCTGGGGTCCAACTTAACCAAGAAGCCCGAGCAAAAGTCGGCTGAGGTTCGAAAGCCCCAAAAGAATTACTCCTTCAAAGATAACGATGTTATGCCCATCTTTGATGTGTTGATGAAGGGTGGCAAGCTTCGGCTCCCCGACGTCAAATGCCATGTAGAGGCAGTCGAGATGAATAATCCAAAATACTGCCATTACCATCGCTACGTCCACCTTGCTACAGAGGACTGATACACCCTCAAGCGCTACATCCAGCGCCTGCTTGACACCAAGGCCCTTATCTTGGACTTCGATGACAAGACAGTTGCCGCCAATATTGTGTCCCTCCAGTTCGGTAACTTCCCAACGATGGAAGCCTAGGACGGAGTCATATCAATCCCGAGGGCAATAATGGAGGTAGTCAATCTTCCACTAGCTCGCGACCAAGCAGCCGGGCTGATACCTTTTACTACACTCAGGGCAAGATGTCACTACCATATTTTCTTGGAAAGAATATTTTAGTCATTTGGTAATTAATTAAATATTGTGCATGTGGAATATTTATTTATTATATTATTTATTTATGTGTTAGTGGACCTAACTAGTTTAGTTTAGACTTATGGACCAATATTTAATTCTAATTATAATTGAGCCCAATAATTAGAAGCCCAATTATTAGGAGGATGATTAATTATGTTAAACCCATTAGACTAGAACATTCATTCCTTAATTAATTTCTTCATGAGAGGCCCCAAGGGGTATTTTAGATTTTACATAGTAGCTTGAGGGAGGGGGCAAATGAGGCATATATAAAGGGGATAAAAACTTTCTCTCTTTTTATTTTTTATTCCAAATCTAGATCTAGAATTTTCCTCCACCAAATTTCATCAAATTCCTACCAAATTTTTACCTAATTCCTTTCCAAATTACCATTAGAGACTAGTAGAGCAAGGATCTACAAGGAGGAAGCATGGATCTACAAAGAGGAGCAAGGATCTACAAGTTGAAGGCCAATTTTACCAATTTTAGAGGTTTTATTGGGAATCTATTTCCCAATAGATACATTTCAATTTTTCTCCTTAATTTAGGTTCTAAATCTGAGATTTAACCATGAGAAATTAACCCATATGCATAGGGTACCCATAGGATTTGGTTTTGTGTTCATAGGAGGCCTATTGAGAAAGTTATGGTACTTTTTGTGTCAATTTTGGGAGAATTCCGAGATTGATATTTGTTGTGTATGTCAATTGGTCTTATTGATCAATTTGGCATATGCTTGTGTGTTTGGGGCTGATGTTGTGTCCACAATTGGATACGTGTAGGTCGTATCCCAATAATTTGGAGATATGCGTTGATTTGGGGGTTTTTCCTCCGACACGGGACTTTAAGCATGTCACATTTTGACACGAACAAGTAGATTTATGTTTGACTCTTCGTACTGTTCATAAATAATATATTAGACTTGCTCGTGTCCTTCGGGGTAGGTTTGGATGTGTGGTAGACTCGTGTCGTAAGCGTATCCTAGATCTAGTGGGATACGGGTGTGATACGCTCCACGTGTTTGTGCATTTTAATTCTAGATCTATTTCCTATTGTTCTTAGTCATTGTGATATGTAATTATATGCATATATATATATATATTGCTATGTGTATATATATAAATTTATGTGTTAGTGTATCATGTATCTATTATATATATATATGTGTGTGTGTGTGTGTGTGTGTGTGTGTGTGGCTATTCTTCTACATATGTAATAGCTATTAATTATTGTAGTATATATATATATGTATATGTTATGTGTATATATATATGTTATATATATATATATATATATATATACTTATATGTTATGATATATATATACCTATATTGTATGATTATATATATATATATATATATATATATATATATATATATATATATATATATATATATATATATATATGTTACTATATTATGTGTTGATCTACTATAGGTATTATTGTGGAGATGTATATATAAATAGAGGAGCATGGGTATAAATATAAATATATGTAGCTAGTATATATTTTAGTATATACTTTGGTGTATATATATTAATATATTTAGAGAGAGAGGGAACAACAATATATAGCGACATAAGTAGCAATGTGTAACAATAGCAGCAACAAACAGCAACATATAGCAACAGCAGCAGCAATATATAACAACATCAGCAGCAAACAACAACATATAGCGACAACAGTAGCAATATATAGCAACAGCAGCAGAAGTAGTCGCAACAGCAGCAGCAGTAGTCGCAACAGCAGCAGGAGCGCATTAGCAACAGCAACTGTAGTCACAACTGCAGCAGCGACAGCATTAGCAACAACAACAATATCACAACAGCAGCAGCAGTAATAGCAACAGCAGCAATGGCAATTTGCGACGGCAGGAATAGTTTACAGTGACAGTTTTGCGGTTAGAGCTTACATATGTAATTGTATATATATATATATATATATATATATATATATATATATATATATATATATGGTATTAGTATATATGTATATATATTCCTAATTGGTATTTATGTATACTATATTTTAGTAGATGTAAGTTAGCTAGTTGGTTATTGATAAGTTAGCTTCTCGAGTTATTTAGTTAAATGTTAGTTGGTTAGTTTACTATTAATAGTTAATTAGTATTTATTAGTAGCCTGATATTTACCTAGTTAATTGATTAGATCTATATATATGCACTAGTATCTCTAGTTAAGTATTATATATGTAGATATGTGTACATGTATATATGTATTAGGGGTTATAATTAGTTAGTAGTTGTATTAGATTGTTATATATATATATATATTAGTCATTAGTAGTTATGGTATTTGATATGTTATGGTTAGTAGTTAGTTTGATATATGTAGTGATATATATATATATATAGTAGTTAGAAACATTATATTATAGTTAGTTCCTATGAATGGATATACATACAATATAGTATTGGTTATATTTAGTATTAGTTGGGTTTATATATATGTATTAGTTATATGTTAGAGTTTTGGATTACCTTGAGATGTACCAAGGTATTAGTAGTAGGTTATTGGCATAGTAATAGGATAGATGTAAACTAATTATGGATTGATACTAAGGTAACTAAAATAAGGTATATAGTATTGTTTAAATATTAAATGCATAGTAGTTTATCGTTATAGTTGGGTAGTTAATATATATACTAGAGTGACATTACCTTAAGATACCAAGGTAAATGCCAAGGTATTGAGGATACCCAAGGTATTAGGTTTGGGTATCAAGATAGAGGTTTAGTGTTGCGATATCAAGTTGATTCGAAACCAAGGTATCCATTTAGCATTTGTAATTAGGATTTATATATTCAATATTCCTTTATTATAGATATATAATATTTATCTATTATTTGCGTATCTTGAGATATGGCATCTTAGTATCCTAACATTTAGCTTGTATGACCTAGATTCACAGTGTATGAACCAAACATCATTGAGATAGACTCATGCAACCTAGAAATAGGTAGTTTGACATAGTTGACCATAGTTTGACCATAGTTTGTCCGGTTTGACTTATAATTAACCTAGTTTGACTTTTTGACTTAGAGATGGCTTATTGACCTAGAAGTTGACTAGTTTAAACTTATTTTCTTTCCGGAACCTTGTATTAATAAAATATTCCATATAGAGGTCTGTGTGACACCAGTTCGGACACAGTTTGATATTCATTGCTCTGGACCGCAGGCGAGTACATTCTCTAATAGTTTTTCATCTATGCTATCCTCTATGTTCATTGTATCTAGTGTAGATACCCATGTTTTTTGACACGATGGTTATGCGGATTGGTATATCCGGATCTCGTCATGAGATATTATTCCTTGGTATATGGTGTATCTTGTGCAAGCCTTGTTTTATTGATTATCTTGTACATGTACAGACACTGATTCTCGTAAAGAGTTGCTATCTTCTTAGGGAGCGTATCATGGTTGGATCTACTATACTAGTCGGGGTTGGGGAGTATTTTAGTATAGATATGTGATCATAACCTCCTTGTATCAAGTCTTGCTCTTGAATAGTGTTAATCATGCACCGCACGTATGATTAGCCAGGCCATAAATCTTGTATTATGTTCCCAAGCTGATCACATGTTAAAGCTAGTACTCACACACTTAGTCATTAGTATTCTCGTTCATTGTCATATTGTTCGTTCTTGTATTTATTTCCATTATTTTCTTTATTGCGTATCTCTTATACATGTATATGACATCTTGTATATTCACATCTATTTACTGTTATATAGTTTATATCATTGATTTAGAACTGCTGTTAGAGATATACTTTGCTCCATTCCTGAGTGGAAAATATTTTTCAGAGGATCCGAGAGATTGGTGTCCGACATACTATGAATTTCGACTTATAGATGGTGTAGACTTGGACCCACTAGTTCTGGAGTGATTGTCGAGAGGTTTTAGCCCGATTCACTAGTTTTCATAGTTAAGTTTCTTTAGCATTTTGGTATCGAATTTATTTCCGGCTTATATTTGAGTTTTTGATTATTGTTTCTATTGGTGTTGTTATAATATGGATAGTTATGTTAGACTTCCTTGATATCTTCTCGTGATTTAGAATGTGATTGAGTTTTGTGTTGAGATGTTATTGGCAGATTTTATTTTGTTGTGCGATGCTTAGCTAGTATAGTTAACCAAGACAGCGTTCTACCGCCGATGCTACGACGTAGGCTGGGCGTTGCTCCCGACTTGCATCCCTACACCGGGTACGTGTCGTGACACATTTTTAGTGGTGGCCAACGCAGGTCAGGCTTCGCAAGTTATGCAATGTCGTGGTAGTGCGACGACTTAGTTGTACTACTGCGAGCCTGAGATAAGATATAGGGTATAGGATATAAGATACTAGGATGAGAGAGGATACTCAATCACAAATTTCTTGAGAGATTCCTGAGACGACCCTTGAGAATCTTATTATAATTCCCATTTCAAATCTTTTTCCTTGTTTTCGTCCGCTCTCACTTGTTGTTGTTGAATTTGATTCTTGGTGATCGATTATTGAATTTGATTATTGATGATCGGTTGATTTAAATTCTTGGTGTTCATTATTGAGTTTAATTTCATATTGAGATGAATTTTATGGACTAAAATTATGGTATAATCTGATGACATAAGTTGATGAGGACAGTGAGAAACCTGAAATGTCTACTTTGGTTATGGAGCCTAGAGTTTATCGCAGCCATATTAGCTGGCGTAGCAGAAATGTAGGGACCTGACTTCGGATGTACATATCTTAGTTATAAAATTTAGAGTTTCTTCTAGCCATACCGATTGTCATGGTGGGGATTCTAGATGACATGATTATAGAGTTGCATATCCTAGTTATGGAATCTATCGTTTATCGCAGCTATGCTTACTGGCGTGGCGAGGATTCTGAGTGTCCTAATTTCGTACAGACGTATAAGATTATCAGATTATATCTTAAGTTGGTTCTTAAAAGTATCATCTCAATACTTTCCACTCTGTTATTATAGGACTTCATTCCATCATTTTTTAGCTTAGCAGTAGAGATACCTTCAGTTCTCTAGTGCAGTTCATTATGGAGCTTCATTCCAATAGGGCTTCTTGTTAGTATGATAATTAGTGAATTGCAATTAGGTATTTATTTTAAGTATCATTACTAACTATTGAGAGTGTGACTTGTGAGTCTGTAAGTGGTTCTTGGTTGGACATGTGAGCAATAGGCATAAATCTAGAGATAACCCATAACATAGTACTTTGTAGCAATAGTTCTATGATAGGTGCATTATAGATAGTATGGGTACTAATGGTAGAAGGGAGAGTAGAGAGTATCAATAGTAGTCCTATGAGTTTGTATCAGAGTCAGCATACCAGTTCTGGATAGTCATGAATTCATGTAGTTGAGTGAGCCATGTAACAATTAAGTATCAAGAAAATTGTGTTGGACATGATATTCAATTTGGTGGTTGATACTTGGGTGTGTCAAGAATAGAGAAATATATATGCATCAAGGGTATTTGTGAGTGTACCATAGTAGAAGGGTACCCATAAGTGTATATGAGAGTATGAGGGAATAAGAATGCATTGTGCTAAAGTAATAGGACTTGTGATACGGATTGATGTGAGTAGATAGGAGTGTACCAGTATATAACTAGTGATGGGTATATCACCTGATATTGAGGTTAGTAATGTGTTGGAAGCAATAGGTTGAAGAGTATCAAGAAATTATGTCCAGGATGCACAGTAGGTGATGAGTATCAGTGTGAGTTCATGAGTATCAGAAAGTGGAAGCTTGAGTGTTAATAGTATGTCATGGGTTGAGAAATATCAAGATTGGTCATGGAAGATATATGGTATATCACTGATTTGTGTATCCGTCTGTAAAAGGTTTAAGGAGAAATACATAAACATGAATAGAGATATGGAACCATATGTCTGACTTTGAGAGTGAAGTAAAACATGTGTATTACAGAAGTTAATAACTAGTGCATTGGATGCAAGTGATCATGATTTCTAGTGAGTATGATGAGGTAATCTAATGATGAAGCTAGTATCTAGAATAGTAGTAGTGTTGTGGTAAACTATTGTAAGTATTAAAGAATCTAGTGATCTAGAACATTAAGGACATATGTTGTGTAGTTAGGAAGCTAGTGTTACTATATCAAGAGTACTAGTATTTCTATATCAGGGATTAGTTAAGTAATGTGCTAGTAACAGTAAGTACCTTGTATAATAATATTGGATTGGTGTATCAGTTAATATGGATAAAAAAATATTTGGGAGTAATAGTACAAGTGATCCAAGCAGTAGAAGAGAGAGACAATATATATATAAGAGTAAGTTTAGTAAGTATAGTACCTTGCTAAATTTGATTATAGAGGTCGTATGTATCAGAGAATAGTCCAAGGGGTATAAGAATACCAGTGAGATATCATGGTGTTGTAATGACTTGAAGGTAATTGTGTATTTATTATAATACTATTGTACATATGAGAACTTTAAGATGATTAACAAATGTTAGAGGATGAGTTGCACAAAGTATCAGATAGAAGAGATACCCTAGTAACAAGAGACGGAGTACCTCAAGTATTATGAAAGTTTAGGCAAGCATTTTAGTAACTAAAATAATAATATAGAGGAGAGACACGAGTAACTTGGTATGAGGATGTCATCTAAAAATACCTATGAGAGCTGGTGCCTTGTGTAGACAGTAACAAGATTTAAGTAAGGCATTCTATTGGGAGTATTAAGTTGTACGAGGGTGTGCTAATAAAATACATGATTGAAAAGGTATACAAGTGTTTCTTGTAAGAGAATGATTGAGAAATTTTAGTGATTGAAACAGAATAAGGAGGTAGTATCTTAGCAGTATTTTGTATAGTATCCTAAGTAGCAAGTGCCAGTGAATTAAGCATGTCTATGACCTATAATTATAGTATATCACTAATATTGGTAACCATCAGTATTAAGAATATCTTGACTCGGTTAATGATTAGTGAATGCTTAGTGTGTGATAGAATAGGCCACATTTGGCATGGCAGGTTATCCTGCACCTTTAGAGAGAGACACCCGGCAGAGCAGAGACTGATTTTATGATAGTTAAGAGACTATATCCAAGAATAATTTCTTTTTCAGTAGAATGGTAGGATTGTATGTTATAGGATATATACTATTTTAGACTGTGATTGATGGGGTTTGACCATAGTAAGATTTGTATGAATAGGATATGACTAGCTTAAGAGAGAGGGTGAGAGTTTTAATTTCGAGAAAAAAAAAATTCTAAGGGGGATAGATTTGTCACTACCATATTTTCTAGGAAAGAATATTTTAGTCATTTGGTAAATAATTAAATATTGTGCATGTGGAATATTTATTTATTTATTATATTATTTATTTATTGTTAATATGTATAATTTATTTTTGGACTTATGTTAGTGGACCTAACTAGTTTAGTTTAGACACATGTACCAACATTTAATTCTAGTTAGAATTGAGCCCAATAATTAGAAGCCCAATCATTAGAAGGATGTTAATTATGTTAAACCCATTAGACTAGAACCTTTCCTCCTTAATTAATTTTTTCATGAGAGGCCCCAAGGGGTATTTTAGACTTTACATAGTAGCTTGAGGGAGGAGGCAAGTGAGGCCTATATATATATGTTATTATATTTATATACTTATATGTTATATAAATATATAGCTATATTGTATGATTATATATATATATATATGTACTTATTAGTGATATTATGGACATATGTAAATGTTACTATATTATGTGTTGTTCTACTATAGGTATTATTGTGGAGATGTATATATGTATAGAGGATCATGTGTATATATATAAATATATGTAGCTTGTATATATTTTAGTATATACCATTGTGTATAAATATTAATATATTTAGAGAGAGAGGGAACATCAACATATAGCGACAGCAGCAGAATGCTTTACAACAGTAGCAGCAAATAGCAACATATAGTGACAGCAGCAGCAATATGTAACAACAGCAGCAACATATAGCGACAATAGCAGCAATATGTAGCAACAGCAACAGCAGTAGTCGCAACAGCAGCAACGGCTTCAGCGACAGTAGCAACAACGCATTAGCAACAGCAACAGTAGTCGCAACAGCAACAGCGACAACATTAGCAACAACAACAGTGTCACAACAGCAGCAACAGCAGCAACAGTAGCAACAGTAATAACAACAGCAGTAATGGCAATTAGCGACGGCAGGAACAGTTTACAATAACAGTTTTGCGGTTAGAGCATATATATGTAATTATATATATATATATATACATATATATATATATATATATATATATATATGGTATTAGTATATATGTATATATATTCCTAATTGGTATTTATGTATACTATATTTTAGTAGATGTAAGTTAGCTAGTTAGTTATTGATAAGTTAGCTTCTTGAGTTATTTAGTTAAATATTAGTTGGTTAGTTTACTAGTAATAGTTAATTAGGATTTATTTGTAGCCTGATATTTACCTAGTTAATTAATTAGATCTATCTATCTATCTATCTATCTATCTATATATATATATATATATATATATATATATATATATATGCACTAGTATCTCTAGTTAAGTATTATATATGTAGATATGTGTACATGTATATATGTATTAGTGGTTAGTGATTAGTTAGTAGTTGTATTAGATTGATATATATTAGTCATTAGTAGTTAAGGTATTTGATATGTTATGGTTAGTAGTTAGTTAGATATATGTAGTGATATATATATAGTAGTTAGAAACATTATATATAGTTAGTTCCTATGAATGGATATACATACAATATAGTACTGGTTATATTTAGTAGTTAGTTAGATATTTATCTATTATTTGCGTACCTTGAGATATGGCATCTTAGTATCCTAAGATGTAGCTTGTATGACCTAGATTCATAGTGTATGAACCCAACATCATTGAGATAGACTCATGCAACCTAGAAATAGGTAGTTTGACATAGTTGACCGTAGTTTGACCATAGTTTGATCGGTTTGACTTAGAATTGACCTACTTTGACTTTTTGACTTAGATATGGCTTGTTGACGTAGTAGTTGACTAGTTTAAACTTATTTTCTTTCCGAAACCTTGTATTAATGCAATATTCCATATATAGGTCTGTGTGACACTAATTCGGACACCGTTTGACATTCATTGCTCTGAACCGCAGGCGAGTACATTCTCTGATAGTTTCTTATTTATGATATCCTCTATGTTCATTGTATCTAGTGTAGATATCCATGTTTCTTGACACGATGGTTACACGGATTGGTATATTCGGATCTCGTCATGAGATGTTATTCCTTGGTATATGGTGTATCTTGTGCAAGCCTTGTTTCATTGATTATCTTGTACATGTACAGACACTAGTTCTCGGGAAGAGTCGCTATCTTCTTAGGAAATCCCGTGCCATAGCGTACCATAGTTGGATCCATTATACCAGCCGGGGTTGGGGAGTATTTTAGTGTAGATATGTGATAATACCCTCATTGTTTCAAGTCTTGCTCTTGAATAGTATTAATCATGTACCGTACGTATGATTAGCCAGGCCATAAATCTTGTATCATGTTCCCAAGCCGATCACATGTTAAAGCTAGTACTCACACACTTAGTCATTATTATTCTCGTTCATTGTCATATTATTCATTCTTGTATTTATTTCCAGTATTTCCTTTATTACGTATCTCTTGTACATGTATATGGCATCTTGTATATTCACATCTATTTACTGTTACATAGTTTATATCATTGATTTAGAACTACTGTTAGAGATGTACTTTACTCCATTCTTGACTGAAAAATATTTTTCAAAGGATCCGAGAGATTGGTGTCTGACATACTATGGACTTTGACTTATAGATAGTGCAGACTTGGACCCACTAGTTCTGGGGTGATTATCGAGAGGTTTTTGCCGGATTCACTAGTTTTCATAGTTAAGTTTCTTTAGCATTTTGGTACCGGATTTGTTTTCGGCTTATATTTGAGTTTTTTATTATTATTTCTATTGGTGTTGTTATAATATGGATAGTTATGTTAGACTTTCTTGATATCTTCTCATGCTTTAGAATGTGATTGAGTTTTGTGTTGAGATATTGTTCGCAGATTTTAATTTTATTGTGAGATATTTAGATAGTATAGTTAACCAAGACAGCGTTCTACCACCGATGCTGTAGCATAGGCTGGTCGTTGCTCCTGACTTGTATCCCTACACCGGGTGTTGGTCGTGACACAAGATTATATGGATCTAACCGGATCTTGTTTCACACTTGACACAACAAGCAGCACCTACCGCCATCAGGCCTAAAATACAAAAAATCAAGTGCTGCCACATGGTTTCTCCTACCGCTGAGGAGGCCTGGGCAAGGGCAACCAGGTTGGGCCATGCCTACAAGCGAGATTATGAACCTCTCGAGGTCAATGCACCGCCAACTAATACACTTGTTGTGTCTGATCCGGGTCTATCTCAACCCCTACCATCTGACAAGTCCAAACAAAAAGAGAGGCGCTTGGACCAGCCGTTGCGTAATAAAATGACTCAGGGACTGGAAAAGTCCTACAACTTTGATGTCTTGGCTTAACTCGCCAATATTCTGGCAAAGTTGTCACTTTTTAAGCTTCTCCGACTCTCCAAAGATACCCAGAACGCTCTGAGTGAGGCATTAAAAATATCAACGCCTACCTAGCACAAGTCAAGCCGTCAACAGAGGACCCTGTCGCATGCCCCTACTGCAACAATATGACGCAGGCGGTGCCCAACATTACGTTTTTGCAATAGGACATGTTGCTAAAAAATAATCGACATGATCATCCCATATACTTCATAGGATACATAGGTACCATCAAGGAGGACCGGATGCACATCGATCCCAATTCTTCAATCAGCATTATCCCACAGAGTCTGCTTCAGACCTTGGGTATTCTGATGCATCGCCTGACAGCCACCAATACTGCCATCACTGGCTTCAACACAGGAAGAAGCTACCTCCGGGCAAGAACCGCCTGAAATATCAAATTGGTGACTTGAAAACCGAGGTCACTTGCTACATCATAGACGTGGACGTATCCTGTAATGTTCTGTTGGGGCGGCAATGGATACATGAATACATGATTGTGCCATCAACCCTACATCAATGTCTAAATATATGGACGATCATGGCACGATCAAGATGAAGTTAGTAGATGTCGATCCTTTCAAGGGGATCGAGGCTTACTACTCCGATGCATTCTTATACAAGGAAGTCCACCAAGATGAAGGTGGCAAAGATGCTGACGATGAGGCAGAGGCCAGGACAGCTTCAGATGAACCTTTGGGAGTACATCTAAAGGCGTGCTCCTGACGCAATCTCTTCCCTCGTCATAAAACTCTGCAGGAAGGCACCCAAACCTTTGGTCGTTCACTTTTAGAGGCCAAGTTGATCGCCAAATAAAGATTCGGCACCATCCACTACACCAAAATTGCTGGTCGTTCGTCTTCATAAGTCGAGTCGACTTCCGAAGGATGTTCCGTTGCCTCTTACTGCGGCTGAACCTCGGGTAGTGAAGCTATGCAGAAAACCTCCAAAGTCGTCGCTCGCACCTGGGTTGATCAAGGGAATGACGAGCTAGAGGAGTACGTAGCTACTTATGCAGATGTCCCTTCCCTCAATGATGTAAATTCTTAGAAAAAGATACCTTAGTTTTATGAATAAAGGGCTATCTTTGAATTACTCTGAAGTTGCACACATAAGCACACGATACTCCATGTAGTACGGTCTGGGCCTGCACTTATAGACACAGGTGACTACCACCCATGCTTTAAACGGGGTTCTCCCCAGCCAAAACTCTCACTTCCTAGTCGCAGCCAGGAAGAGGGGAGATGTACTCCTCATCTTCGACAAAGTAGAAGGCCCATAATTCTTCGTCCAAAAAATATCACTGAACCAGTATAGCTCGCAAGCCAAGCACCTTATCCAGAAAATGAGGTACGATCTGATGGAAACTAAGGGTTTAAACTAAGGCAAAGGCCGAAGGCTGCCTCTGCGTCTACCTGCTCCTGCAGGCAAATTCAAGGACTACTACCAAAAGCCCAAGCATGGCTTGGTGTATATAACGCCTCCCATAACCACGGAGGGTTCAGATGAAGGGGACGAGGTGCACTCTCACTCTTCGCAATCTTTAACTTGGGACTACGACATCAGTATCGGAGAGATGCTCAAGTAAAAATTATCTGCCAATATGGTGTCAGCTGACCCTGAGGACGACGAAAAGAATCTACCGGAACTCTTTGAAGTAGAACCGTGGGTCCAACTCCTAGACACACAATGGAAGATGTTGTTCGAACAACGAGAACCTTCTACCCAGGTCATACAAGTCAATTTGAGCGACGAATCCTCCCCCAAACCTATCCTTATCAGCAAAAGTCTGACTGATGAGGATCGAAAATTCCTGCTACAGCTCATCAGGAAATATATTGATGTCTTTGCCCGGAGATACAAAGATATGCCAGGATTGGACCACCAAATTGTGGTCCATAAGCTCAAAATCTTGCCTAATGCTAAGCTTGTCAAGCTGCAGCAACGGCAGTTCTGGCCGGATATTATGAATGCCATCTAAGCCGAAGTCAATAAACTATTAGCTAGTAGCTCCGTCCGTGAAGAAAAATACCCAAACTGGATAGCCAATATCGTGCCCGTCGTCAAAAAGAATGGAAAAATCCAGATCTGTATTGACTTTCGTTATCTAAATGCGGCCTGCCCCAAAGACGAATTTCCTCTTCCTATCACAAACATAATGATCGACAACACTTGCGACTTCGAGCGCACATCCTTTATGGATGGATTCTCAGGCTACAATCAGATCAAGATATCCCCTGAAGATCAGAAGCATACATCATTCCGAACTCCGATAAGAGTGTACGGCTACATAGTTATGCCCTTCGGTTTGAAGAATGTAGGTGCTACATACCAGCGAGCTATGTGCACCTTCTTTTGTTAGCATCTACGCCAGACGGTCGAGTGTTACTTCAATGACATCGCCGTCAAAAGTCACTCCAAAGATAATCACCTCAGGGACTTGAAGACTGTGTTCGACCTCATGCGTACACATCAGCTCAAGATGAATCCTATTAAATCTTTCCTGGGAGTCTCCAGTAGAAAATTCCTGGGCTTTATCATCACTTCTCAGGGTATTCACATAGACCCCGACAAAACTAAAGCAATCATTGAGATAAACCCGCCGAGGAACCTCCGAGAACTATACGGCCTTCAAGGAATGCTAGCATACATCAAGAAGTTCATATAAAACCTCTCTGGGTGTTGTCGGCCATTCACCCCAACTCATGAAGAAAGGCGTCGCCTTTGTCTGGAATGAAGAATGCCAACGTGCGTGCGACAACATCAAGGAATACCTATCAAACCCTCCAGTGCTGGTAGCCCCAGTCTCGGGGAAGCCTTTTTTGCTTTATGTTCGCACAATGGATCACTCCCTCGGTGCTTTATTAGCCCAGAATAATGATGCAGGCCACGAGAAGGCCATCTATTATCTCAGTCGAATGATGGTTGGCGTGGAGCATATGTACACCCCCGTCGGCAAGGAATGCCTTGCTCTATTATTTTCTTTCTAGAAGACTCGGCATTACTGTCACTACCACATTTTAGGAAAAAGGGTATTTTAGTAATTTCCTATTTAAATAAATATTGTGCATGATAAATAATTTTTGTTATATTATTTAATTGTTGTTGGATGTTATTTAATTATTTTGGACTTATTTTAGTAGACCCCACTATTTTAGTTTGGACCCATGGACCAACATGAATTAAATAGTTAGACTTGGCCCATTTAGAAAGCCCATGGTTAGGAGATGGATTAAATTAATTAAGTGATTAGACTAGAAGCTTCCTTCCTTAATTATTTCTTCATGAGAGACCCCAAGGGGTACATTGGACATTTTATAATTGCTTGGGGAAGGGGGCATGGTCGGCCTATATTAGAGGGGGGGAATTTCTCTCTCCTCTCATTCTCATTCCAAATCTAGATCTAGAATTTCCCACTCCCAAATCTCCTTCATTCCCATTCCAATTCTCCACCAAATTCATCCCAAATTCTTCCCAATTCACCATTAGAAAGTTGAGAAGCAAGGATCTAGAAGAAGAAAGCAAGGATCTACAAAGAGGAGCAAGGATCTACAATTTAGAAGCAAGTTCTTCTCAATTGGAGGTTTCATTGGGAATCCATCTCCCAATAGATATAATTCTGATTTTCCCATTTAAATAGCTTCTAAATCTGAGATTTAATCATGTAAAATTAACCTATATGTATGTACTACCCATAGGAATTTGTTTTGTGTTCATAGGAGACCCATGGAGAAAGTTATGGTGCTTTTTGTGTCAATTTTATTGGAATTCCGAATTTACATTTTGTTGTGTGTGTCAATTGATCCTATAGATCAATTGGACATGTGCTTATGTGTTTAAGGCTTGTGTCGTATCCATATTTGGGTACATGTGGTTCGTATCCCAACTATTTGGTGATACGTGTCATTTTGGGGGTTTTTCCTCCGACACGGGACTTTGTACATGTCGTATTTTGACACGGACACATATATCTACTTTTGATACTTTGATTTGTTCATAAATATTATTTGTGACTTGTTTGTGTCCTTCGGGGTACAATTGGTTGTGTGTTGGACTCGTGTCACATGCGTATCCTAGATCTAGTGGGATACGGTGTGATACCCTCCAAATTGGTGTATTTATGTGTAGATCTAATTATTTATGCTTTAAATTCTTCATTTATAATTAGTAAATATATATAGATATTATATATTATTTAAGTATATTTATTATGATATTTATTGTAGCATAGATCTATATTTCTATGTATTCTAATGTGATGTATAAATATATGTATGTAGCTTTCTTGCATGCAATTATATATGTACTTATGTTAATAAAATAATTTATACATAAATGTTTTATAAAATATATTTATGTGTATAATGTGTAATTATATTATATATAATTATTATATAATTATTTGTATATTAATGAATGTGTTTTATGTGTGCTTCTAGCCATGTAAAATACGTACATTAATATGTGCATTGTGTTTTGTAACTAATAGTATTTGATTGTATATATATAAGTATATATATTTATCTAATTATTTTATATATATATGTATATATATAAGTATTTTGTGAGATATAATACTAATAATAATATATTATTTTATTTGTATAAATATTGGTTTGTATATACACTATTTAGAGTGTGCATTATTTGTATTATTAGTATTCTTGTGTGGGTATCATTTGGGATCTAATTTTGATTCCTAAATTGTTGTATTTTATTTCCATATTATTTGTATAGATGTCTTGTGAGGATGACCTTGGTTTGACCATGTTTGACTTTAGTTGGCTTTAGAGTTGACCATAGTTGACTTTTAACTTAGAATTGATTTATTGACCTAGAAGTTGACTAGTTTGACTTGTTCTCTTTCCGGGACCTTGTTTTAATGTGGTATTCCATATCTATGTCTTCGAGGCACCGAGTCAGACATATGTGAGACTTTTTATTGGACTTCAGGCGAGTACATTCTCTGATAGTTTCTTATTTATGATATCCTCTATGTTCGTTGTATCTAGTATAGATTTACATGTTTCTCTTGACACTATGGTTACACGGATTGGTATATCCGGATCTCGTCATGAGATGTTATTCCTTGGTATATGGTGTATATGGTGCAAGTATTGTTTTATTGGTTATCTTGTACATGTACAGACACCAATTTTTGGGAGGAGTCGCTCTCTTCTTGGGGAATCTAGTGCCATAGCATACCATGGTTGGATCTATTATACCAGTTGGGGGTGGGGAGTATTAGTATAGATATGTGATCAAATCCCTATTGAATAAAGTATTGGTAAGCGAATAGTGTTGATCATGCACCGCACGTATGATTAGCCATGCCGCATTGTATCTTGCCCAAGCCGATCACATGTTAAGCTAGTACTCACACACTTAGTCATTAGTATTATTGTTTCATTGGCATATTGTTCATTATTGTATTTCTTTCCAGTATTTCCTTATTGTCTATATATATCTTGTATCTATTTTGTGCATCTTGTGTATCCACAGCTATTTACTGTTACATAGTTTTTATCATGGATTAGAACTGCTGTTAGAGATGTACTCTGCTCCTTTCCTGACTGGATATATTTTTCCAGATGACACTGAGGAGTACCCTACCTATTATAGACCCCAGGATGTTGTGGGTTTAGATTCGGAGACCCTGGCTCAAGAGGGACTTATCCCAACTGAGACAGTTGACCCTGGAGTGTAGCTTTGTAGTATGATAGTATTCTTTTGTACTGGATTTGTCTCCAGCTTATTTTGTTACTCTTCAGACTCATTGATGTATTATTTTAAACTCGTGAGTTGTATGATGACTATTCTATTCTTATCTGTTTCGTGCTCATTCTATCTTAGTTCTGTGATTGAGTATTCTATCATTATTGGTGGTTCATTACTTTAGATAGACTATCTAGACAGCGTTCTACCGCCGATTCTGCGGCGTAGGCTGGGCGTTGTTTCTGACTAGTATCCTTACATCGGGTACGGGTCGTGACACATTTTTGGTGGTGGCCCATACAGGTCTAGTTTCACAAGTATGTGATGTCGTGGTAGTGCGATAACTTAGTTGTACTACTGCGAGCCTGCGATAGGATATAGGATATAGGCTGAGATACTCAATCACATCTAAGAAAATTCTTTTGATTCAACTATTCTCCTTTGACATTGATACTTGAACCCTTAAACTGTCCTTTCCTTGATGTCTTACATCTTGTGCCATATTGATCCTCATTCCGTCTTTTTATGAGACATACTCGGAGATACTTGCGGAGGCACGCAAGGTTGAGCGGGATCTGGATTTGAAGACCAAGAGAGACCGTGATTCTTTTCTGGGGGCCAACGGCAGTACAGTATCTGCCAAACGTCCTCATTTTCAGTCCAGACCTTTCCAGCAGCCACAGCAGAACCAGACTCCAGCTAGAGCGCCTTTTTACCAGGCACCTCAGCAGCAGAGACAGTTACAGCAAGCTCCATGCAACTTCTGCAAGAAGCCCGGCCACATCTGGGAAGTTTGCAGGAGGAGGTTAGGAGTTTGTTTGTATTATGGTACTGAAGGGCATCAATCGAGGGAGTGTCCTCGTCGTGCAGTTCAGGGAGCAGCTCCAGTTTCGAGGACACAGACGAGACCACCTGCAGCACAGCCGAGGGGACCGCTTCCGACACAGCAGCAACGTTTTGTCCAGCATCAACAGCAGGGAGGTGCTCGACAGGGACGAGCATTTGCTATGACCGTCGAAGAGGAGGAACCCACCGGAGATGTTATCGCAGGTTCTATTCTTCTTGATTCCATTCCAGCTTTAGCTTTGTTTGATAGTGGTTCTTCCCATAGTTTTGTATCTGTTTCTTTTGCTCTAAAGCATGGTTTGGTAGCTGAGTCTTTGCTTAGGACTTGCAAGATCATGACTGGGGGAGGCATTATCCTGGTTAATGATATTTGCAAGAATCGGAGAGTTACTCTGGGAGGCCGAGAGTTGAGTGCGTGTCTACTTGTAAAGCCACTTCCGAGCTACGATATTGTACTCGGGATGGATTGGTTGAGTAGGCACCGTGCTAGCATAGACTGTAGAGGAGGTAGAGTTTTGTTTGGTCCGCCAGGAGAGCCAGAGTTCAAGTTTGCTAGAGGAGCTGCGGAGCAGGGGGAAGGCATTATTTGTGGAGCTATGGTGGAAGACAAGGAGTTGCTACATCCGTTGATAGCAGAATTCTTGAATGTGTTTCCTGAGGAATTACCAGGATTTCCGCCAGATCGAGATGTTGAATTTTCTATAGACTTGGTGTCAGGTGCAGAACCAATTTCGCAGCATGTCTATAGAGTAAACAACAGTGAGCTGGTCGAGTTGAAGAAGCAGGTGGACGAATTACAGGATAAGGGGTTTATCAGATCGAGTTCTTCACCATGGGGAGCCCCGGTATTGTTTGTACCAAAGAAGGATGGATCGGTGCGTATGTGCATTGATTACAGGGCTTTGAATAATCTCACTATTAAGAATAAGTATCCTTTGCCACGGATTGATGATCTGTTTGATTAGTTGAGTGGTGCGAAGGTATTTTCTAAGATAGATTTGAGATCAGGCTACCATCAGGTGAAGGTGAAGCCGGAGGACATACCGAAGACTGCTTTTAGAACTCGGTATGGTCAGTACGAGTTTATGGTGATGCCGTTTGGTTTGACTAATGCACCAGCGGTATTTATGAACTTGATGAACAAGGTGTTCCACCAGTACCTTGACAAGTTTGTGGTGGTGTTCATCGACGACATACTCATATACTCGAGGACACCGGAGGAGCATGAGGAGAATTTGAGGATTGTGTTGGATGTGCTGAGGAAGGAGAAGCTTTATGGGAAGTTGTCCAAGTGTGAGTTTTTCTTGGACAAGGTGGAATTCTTCGGGCATGTTATGACTGGTGATGGTATTTCAGTGGATCCGAAGAAGATTTCAGCAGTGGAATCTTGGAAGACTCCGAGTTCGGTAGCAGAGATCAGGAGTTTCTTGGGATTGGCAGGCTACTACAGGAAGTTTGTGCAAGATTTTTCGAGGATTGCCGAGCCGATGACCAGACTCACAAGGAAGGATGTGGAGTTTGTTTGGACGGAGGATTGCCAGGTTGCTTTTGATGAGTTGAAGAAGAGGTTGACGTCTGCTCCTATTTTGACGTTGCCATCAGGGTCCGGAGGTTTCACTATTTATAGTGATGCATCAGGAAAGGGTTTGGGTTGTGTTCTTCAGCAGCATGGGAAAGTGATTGCCTATGCATCCAGGCAATTGCGTCCTGATAAAAAGAACTATCCTACCCATGATTTGGAGTTGGCAGCTGTCATATTCGCCCTGAAGTTGTGGAAACATTATTTGTACGGAGAGCGTGTGGAGATCTTCACAGACCACAAAAGCTTGAAGTACGTTTTCACGTAGAAGGAGTTGAACATGAGGCAGCGTCGGTGGTTGGAACTGATGAAGGATTTTGATCTCTCTTTACAATATCATCCTGGGAAAGCCAATGTAGTTGTCGATGCTTTGAGCAGGTATCCGGTAGCTATGTTCTTAACGCAGGATCGATATTTGTTGGAGGACTTGGAGAGCTTGGGTATTGAGGTGATTGTTCCTGGTGGTGCTATGCAGATGTGGGGACTGCAGATACACTCAGATTTGATGGACAGGATCAAGGGAGCACAGTATGATGACGTATCTTTGAGGAGTATCAGAGCTCAAGTGAGAGCAGGATTGGAGGATGAGTTCACTATTGCAGAGGATGGATCTTTGAGGCATGGAGTTAGATTGTGTGTGCCTAGTGGGGAGTTGCGTGAGGAGGTATTGCAGAAAGCGCATCGCTCTCGGTATTTCATACATCTAGGTGCTAACAAGATGTATCGGGATATGCGAGAGAGTGTGTGGTGGTATGGCATGAAGAGGGAAGTGGCACAGTTTGTATCCAGATGCTTAGTGTGCCAGCAGGTGAAAGCCGAGAGGCAGAGGCCAGGAGGGTTACTTCAGCCATTATCCATTCCAGAGTGGAAGTGGGAACACATTACTATAGATTTTGTCTCCGGACTTCCACGATCTCCAGGAGGGAAAGACGTGATTTGGTTCATTGTTGATAGATTGACCAAGTCGGCCCACTTTTTGCCTTTCAAGGTGGGTTTGTCTACGGAGAAGCTGGCAGAGATATATGTGAGGCAGATCGTTAGGATACATGGAGTTCCCGTCAGCATAGTCTCAGATCGGGATAGTCTTTTCACTTCTCATTTCTGGAGGAGTTTGCAGGAGAGTTTGGGCACTCAGCTCAAGTTCAGTACTGCATATCATCCCCAGACAGATGGGCAGTCAGAGAGGACTATCCAGACTCTCGAGGATAGATTGCGCACTTGTGTACTAGATTTTGGGAGTTCTTGGGAGGACCATCTCCATTTGGTAGAGTTTGCTTACAACAACAGTTACCAGGCCAGTATAGAGATGTCACCTTTTGAAGCTCTATATGGTCGGAGGTGTCGTACTCCTTTGTCTTGGGACGATGTTGGAGAGAGAGTTTTGCTTGGGCCAGAGATGGTTGTGGATGCAGCGGAGAAGGTTCAATTAATCAGAGACAGACTTCGAGTGGGGCAGGACAGACAGCGGCATTGGGCCGATAGCCATCGGAGACCTTTGGAGTTCGAGGTATAGTTTAGATTTTGTTTGTGCTTGTTCTTGTTTGTTATAGAATAAGTTCTTAAGATAGTGTTTTGTTCTAGGTGGGTGGTTTGGTGTTTCTGAGGATTTCTCCGACACGAGGCACGATTCGCTTCGGTGGAGGCGGAAAGCTTAGTCCGCGATTCATCGGACCTTTCACTATTCTAGAGAGGGTCAGTGCAGTTGCTTATAGACTAGACTTGCTACCTGCATTGGAGGGAGTGCACAACGTGTTTCATGTGTCACAGTTGAGACGATACGTGGCAGATCCTAGTCATGTATTGGATCACTCATTGATAGAGGTGGGCCCTACTCTTAGCTATCTAGAGCAGCCAGTTGAGATTCTGAATCGGAGAGAGAAGGTGCTGAGGAACTAGGCTATTCCTTTGGTACGCGTCGCATGGAGGCATCACTCTCCGGAGGAGTCTACCTGGGAGAGAGAGGATGACATGCGAGAGCGTTATCCATATTTGTTTGTACCTTGAGGTATGTTATTTTCTAGTTATGTTCTGTTCATTAGTTAATTATGATTCTTTAGTTCTGTTCTGTGATTTTCTGGGGGTAGTTTTCATCTTTAAATTTCGAGGACGAAATTATTTTAAGGAGGGTAGACTTGTCACTACCATATTTTAGGAAAAAGGGTATTTTAGTAATTTCCTATTTAAATAAATATTGTGCATGATAAATAATTTTTGTTATATTATTTAATTGTTGTTGGATATTATTTAATTATTTTGGACTTATTTTAGTAGACCCAACTGTTTTAGTTTGGACCCATGGACCAACATGGATTAAATAGTTAGACTTGGCCCATTTAGAAAGCCCATGGTTAGGAGATGGATTAAATTAATTAAGTGATTAGACTAGAAGCTTCTTTCCTTAATTATTTCTTCATGAGAGGCCCCAAGGGGTACATTGGACATTTTACAATTGCTTGGGGAAGGGGGCATGGCCGGCCTATATTAGAGGGGGGAATTTCTCTCTCCTCTTATTCTCATTCCAAATCTAGATCTAGAATTTCCCACTCCCAAATTCCCTCCATTCCCATTCAAATTCTCCACCAAATTCATCCCAAATTCTTCCTAATTCACCATTAGAAAGTTGAGAAGCAAGGATCTAGAAGAAGGAAGCAAGGATCTACAAAGAGGAGCAAGGATCTACAATTTGGAAGCAAGTTCTTCTCAATTGGAGATTTCATTGGGAATCCATCTCCCAATAGGTACAATTCAGATTTTCCCATTTAAATAGCTTCTAAATCTGAGATTTAATCATGTAAAATCAACCTATATGTATGTACTACCCATAGGAATTTGTTTTGTGTTCATAGGAGACCCATGGAGAAAGTTATGGTGCTTTTTGTGTCAATTTTGCTGGAATTCCGAATTTACATTTTGTTGTGTGTGTCAATTGATCCTATAGATCAATTGGACATGTGCTTATGTGTTTGAGGCTTGTGTCGTGTCCATATTTGGGTACATGTGGTTCATATCCCAACTATTTGGTGATACGTATCATTTTGGGGGTTTTTCCTCCGACACGGGACTTTGTACATGTCGTATTTTGACACGGACACATATATCTACTTTTGATACTTTGATTTGTTCATAAATATTATTTGTGACTTGTTTGTGTCCTTCGGGGTACAATTGGTTGTGTGTTGGACTCGTGTCACATGCGTATCCTAGATCTAGTGGGATACGGTATGATACTCTCCAAATTGGTGTGTTTATGTGTAGATCTAATTATTTATGCTTTAAATTCTTCATTTATAATTAGTAAATATATATAGATATTATATATTATTTAAGTGTATTTATTATGATATTTATTGTAGCATAGATCTATATTTCTATGTGTTCTAATGTGATGTATAAATATATGTATGTAGCTTTCTTGCATGCAATTATATATGTAATTATGTTAATAAAATAATTTATACATAAATGTTTTATAAAATATATTTATGTGTTTAAATGTGTAATTATATTATTTATAATTATTATATAATTATTTGTATATTAATGAATGTGTTTTATGTGTGCTTCTAGCCATGTAAAATACGTACATTAATATGTGCATTGTATTTTGTAACTAATAGTATTTGATTGTATATATATAAGTAAATATATTTATCTAATTGTTTTATATATATATGTATATATATAAGTGTTTTGTGAGATATAATACTAATAATAATATATTATTTTATTTGTATAAATATTGGTTTGTATATACACTATTTAGAGTGTGCATTATTTGTATTATTAGTATTCTTGTGTGGGTATCATTTGGGATCTAATTTTGATTCCTAAATTGTTGTATTTTATTTCCATATTATTTGTATAGATGTCTTGTGAGGATGACCTTGGTTTGACCATGTTTGACTTTAGTTGGCTTTAGAGTTGACCATAGTTGACTTTTAACTTAGAATTGATTTATTGACCTAGAAGTTGACTAGTTTGACTTGTTCTCTTTCCGGGACCTTGTTTTAATGTGGTATTCCATATCTAGGTCTTCGAGGCACCGAGTCAGACATCTGTGAGACTTTTCATTGGACTTCAGGCGAGTACATTCTCTGATAGTTTCTCATTTATGATATCCTCTATGTTCGTTGTATCTAGTATAGATTTACATGTTTCTCTTGACACTATGGTTACACGGATTGGTATATCCGGATCTCGTCATGAGATGTTATTCCTTGGTATATGGTGTATATGGTGCAAGTATTGTTTTATTGGTTATCTTGTACATGTACAGACACCGATTTTCGGGAGGAGTCGCTCTCTTCTTGGGGAATCTAGTGCCATAGCATACCGCGGTTGGATCTATTATACCAGTTGGGGGTGGGGAGTATTAGTATAGATATGTGATCAAATCCCTATTGAATAAAATATTGGTAAGCGAATAGTGTTGATCATGCACCGCACGTATGATTAGCCAGGCCGCATTGTATCTTGCCCAAGCCGATCACATGTTAAGCTAGTACTCACACACTTAGTCATTAGTATTATTGTTTCATTGGCATATTGTTCATTATTGTATTTCTTTCCAGTATTTCCTTATTGTCTATATATCTGTTGTATCTATTTTATGCATCTTGTTTATCCACAGCTATTTACTGTTACATAGTTTTTATCATGGATTAGAACTGCTGTTAGAGATATACTCTGCTCCTTTCCTGACTGGATATATTTTTCCAGATGATACTGAGGAGTACCCTACCTATTATAGACCCCAGGATGTTGTGGGTTTAGATTCGGAGACCCTGGCTCAAGAGGGACTTATCCCAACTGAGACAGTTGACCCTGGAGTGTAGCTTTGTAGTATGATAGTATTCTTTTGTACTGGATTTGTCTCCAGCTTATTTTGTTACTCTTCAGACTCATTGATGTATTATTTTAAACTCGTGAGTTGTATGATGACTATTCTATTCTTATCTGTTTCGTGCTCATTCTATCTTAGTTCTGTGATTGAGTATTCTATCATTATTGGTGGTTCATTACTTTAGATAGACTATCTAGACAGCGTTATACCGTCGATTCTGCGGCGTAGGCGGGGCGTTGTTTCTGACTAGTATCCTTACATCGGGTACGGGTCATGACAATTACGTTACTGGATAGACCATTCATGTGATCTCACGAATCAATCCTCTCAGAGTTCTCATGACCAAACCAAGGGCGCTCAGTTCCCTCCTAGCTACCTGGACGATACTACTGTCTCCATACGACATGGTATTTATTCCAAAGAAAGCCGCCAAGGGCCAAGAACTAGACGAATTCCTGGAAGCATATTCGATGCAAGAAATCTCAAAACTCTACGACGAGATTCCAAATGAAGTGGCGTACTCGAATTTAACCACAGGCGAGGCTGTTTGGTAAAAGTTCTTCGACGGTGCTTCAAGAACAAGGCCCAAGGGCGATATCATTGTGGCGGTCGAGATAATGCTAATCTCCCCATATGGTCTAGTCATCAAACGGGCCTACTCTCTCACAAACCCTTGCTCCAATAATGTGGCCGAATACAATGCCTTGGTCATTGGGCTCTAACTCGCCAAATAAGTATGACTGGAGTATCTGGAGTCCTACGACGACTCTAAATTAATAGTCAGTCAGGTCCGGGATGAATACGAAGTCCGGTACGAAGACCTGATTCCTTACCACCAAGCTGCACTTGGCATCATCTCAACCTTCGAGGAAATCTTCATTGATCACATCCCTCGAATGTAGAACATCGAGGATGATACCCTGGACGGCTTTGCTGCCTCCTTGGTGGTTCCAAACAATACCCATCAGCTAATCACAGTGATCGGTTGAGAGCTGGTCTGCGCAAAGAATAACCTCTGCCTATGTTTGAGCTATGTGGCAGAAGTACACACAGATATCCAAGACTGGAGGCATCATTAGCTACAGGAAGCCACATCAATCATAAGATGTTCCCCCAGTTCTATTATGATACAACTATCAAAATATTTTATTGTCGGTCCTACGACGGCCTTCTATTACGATGTCTATCAAATACAGAAGTGAAACAGGCCCTCCACGAAGCTCATGATGACATCTACGACGCACACCAACCCGGTCCAAAGCTACAGGACCGTCTTCAAAGAATGGGTTATTACTGGCCGACGATGGTAGTAGAGGCCATTGAGTATGCGAGGAAGTGCCAAATCCATGAAGACTTTATTCACCAACCTTCAGAGTTCATATACCCAACAATTGTGTCTTGGTCATTTGAAGCTTGAGGGATAGACATTATGAGACCGATCAGTCCACCTTCTTCTAAAGGGCATAATTTTATCCTAGCTAAAACTGACTACTTCTCCAAGTGGGCAAAAGAAGTACCACTCGTGAAAGTCAAGACGTCCAACGTGATCAGCTTCGTCAGGCATCACGTTATATACCGCTTTGGCTTACCACGAAGGATCGTCCACGACAACAGTCCATAGTTCGAAAGTCACATGTTCTACTAGTTTTGCGACAAAAACTGAATTCAGTATGTGGCATCGACTGCCAACAACCCAGCGGCAATTGGTCTTACAGAAGCCTTCAATAAGACCATCATGAAGCTCATCAAGAAGTTAGTGTCATCTAATAAGTGCGACTGGAATGAGGAGCTGGGCAAATGTCCCTGGGCCAACCGTATAATGGTCCGAACAACTATTGGAAACACGCCTTTCTCTTTGGTGTACGAAAGCGAAGAGGTCCTCCAGCTCGAGATCCAAATCCCTTCTCTCCGAGTATCCCTCTCCAACCAATTAACCGTCGATAAAAATTATCACCGACGGCTACAAGAGTTAGAAACAATCGACGAAAAATGTCTCTTAGCTCAACATCGCATTGAGATATACCGAGTGCGTCTCTCGGGAGCCTTCAACAGACGGGTCAAGAAGAGGACCTACCAAGTAGGTGATCTCGTCATGACCGTAAGGAGACCGATGGTTATGACCCACATGACGACCGCCAAATTCGAACCGAAATGGGAAGGCCCGTTTGTCGTAGAATCGATATTCTCCAACGACGCCTACCGGATCACGAAACCCAACGACGACTTTCTCTTGATGCCTATCAACGACAAGTTCCTAAAAAAATACAATGTCTAAACTTGACTTGTACTTCCCTCATCACCAGCGGGACAACCCAGATGTACATCCCTACACTCTTGGTTCTTCATCCCCAACAAGTGCCTATGTGCAACATTTTCCCCTTCTTTATAAATTTCTGTAAAAGCCATTATTTGTATCCAGGAGTCATGTATACGCAATGAATGATGGATCCTCAAAGTATCCCCAGTGGAGTAGTCCTTAGATTTACTCGCACACTCCCGTAGTGACCACTCAAAATCCAATTTTGATGCTAGCCATGTTTATACTGCCTTTGAGCTATCGTCCCACCAATCTTTCCAGCAGAGTAATCCTCAGGTCTATCTTCATTTTCGGATATACCACACTCAGCAAATCACTCCTCAACGAGTCTCTCGGACATTGGTTCACGTCCATATTACTACTGAACTATCATCCTAACATTTATTCCCGACTGAGTTTGCCATGTCCATATTACCTCTTAGCTAACCTCCTGGTTTTTGGATATCGATCATCACGTCCATATTACCTTTGATATCTGTTGGCATCCCCACTTATCATCTGTACTCACTTAGGTATACCAGCGATGTTAATTCTACCAAATTGTCACGTCCATATTACCTCTGGCAGGGCTTGTTCTAAACCTATTACTTGTACTAACGTGCGCAAAAAGTAATGGGTCCACAAAAACTGCCACGTCCATATTACCTCTGGCAGGGCTTGTCTCAAACCAATTACTTGCACTAACATGCGTAAAAAGTAATGGGTCCATAAAATCTATCACATCTATATTACCTTTGATAGGGATTATTTTTGAACTTATTATTTATACTCAATGTGCACAACAAATAATAAGTCCACAAAAACTACTACGTCCATATTACCTCTGGCAGGGCTTATCTCAAACATATTACTTGCACCAATATGTGCAAAAGTAATGGGTCCAAAAAACCTATCACATTTATATTACCTCCTATAGGGATTATTTTTTAACTTATTATTTGCACTCAACATGCGCAACAAATAATAAGTTCACAAAAACTGCCACATCCATATTACCTCTGGTAGGGCTTGTTCCAACATATTACTTGCACCAACATGCTAAAAAAGTAAAGGGTCCATAAAACCTATCACGTCCTTATTACATCTGATAGGGATTATTTTCTAACTTATTATTTGCACTCAACGTGCGCAACAAATAATAAGTCCACAAAAACTGCCACATCCATATTACCTCTGGCAGGGCTTGTTCTAAACCTATTACTTGCACCAATATACGCAAACAGTAATGGCTCCACAAAATCTATCATGTCCATATTACTTCTGATATGGATTATTTTTGAACTTATTATTTGCACTCAACATGCGCAACAAATAATAATTCCACAAAAATAGCCATGTCCATACTACTTCTGGTGCGCTTCCTTCTCCTTCCACAAAAATACCAAGATCGTACCTAACCTCTCGGTATTGCTATTGATCAGCTCACGTCTACGTCATCTCTGAGCTATCATCCCCACATCCTCCCCCAAGAGTGTGCCATATCAAAGTGACCTCTAAGTAAACCTCTACCTACGACTATCACCAGTCGTCATCTCAACTTATCACCTGCTCTTAAATTTAAGTGCACCAACGGTGTTAAGTCTACCTAACTTGCCACGACCATACTACCTCTGTCAAGGCCTATTTTGAACTTATTACTTGTACCCTTGTACGTAAAAAGTAATAACTCTACCAAAGATCCCCAAGCGGGATATCCTTAAAAAACTACGGTATTGTATTACGTTCATATTAGCTCTAGTACGATACCTAAAACTAACATAAATGAATAGCAATACAGATAGGATAACTTTTATTTTTCTCCGTAAAGAGAGATTAAAACCAAAACTATATTTTGGGGGATTATTAAGATCCCAAGTCCGAAGGCAAAATAAAGACACAAAAAGCAAAAGAGAACAACTGGTGCTATGAGTTGGGGCATAACTCTGCTATCCGCTCAGGGGGACGAGTAATATGTCCAACCAGGCACCTCCAAGCCCGACGCTCAACTACTTAGGCCATAACCTCCGGATCCTAGTACCAAGCATAGGACTCGTGTCTATCCTCTAGCTGTTGCACCAGAACCTTAATGTCAGCCGTGTTCTGTGCTATTTGGCTCGCATCAGTACGGATGGCAGCCTCTTCCTGCTGGGCTTCTCGCAGCCTATTCTCTATTGCTTCAAGCTCGATCTGGTGTCGTCTAATTTGCTCGGTCAGGTCCTTTTGCCGAAAAAGACACTCCTCTCTGAGATCGCCCAACCTATCACATCTCTCCCGCAAGATTCGGAGATTACATTGCAAACACTCTATAGGCGAAACAAAGAAGTCATTCTTCGTCTCCACGTTCTTTGAGAACTTATTATATTCATGGAAGATCAGCATTCCCATGTCCACCTGTTGATACTGTCGTAGATCTGTTAGGCATTTCTCTACCTCCTTTAGTTTATGGCCTAGAAAGTCGGTCATCTCCTCAAAACTAGGGATACCCCTCAGAGAGTGGACCTAGCCCTCAACAAAGTGCCTTGCCTAGGCAAAAGATTTGTTGTGCTCCAACACGCCATCGATCCCCTACTTTAAGAACATAGGGATGCTCCGAATGAAAAGCTTAACGGTCTCATCAATCTCTTCTAATGTAGCCGGAGTCAAGGGCGGCAAGATTGAAGAAGAGGCCACAAGCGCAGCAGGCGGTACACCGGTGTTAAAAAACCTTGAAAGCAAAACAATAGTAGAGGAGCAACCAGTAGTCTTGTTTGTAAGACAATCTTTCATGGATGCACGAAGAGCCTAGATACCCGGTAGCTGAGCTGCAGATGCCGAAGTTTTACCAAGACTGGGAACAGAAGTAACCGGCTGCCTCGCCATATCGTCTCCCTCTAGTATGCCATCCTTAGACCTCATAGTGACACAGTTATGTCCTACGATCTGAAGAATGTGGGTGTTATATACCAGCGAGCTATGAGCACCCTCTTCATTGAGCATCTACTCAAGACGGTCGAGTGTTACGTCGATGACATCGTCGTTAAGATTCGCTCCAAAGATGATCACCTCAGGGACTTGAATACTGTGTTTGACCTCAGGCGTACGCACCAGCTCAAGATAAATCCCACCAAATCTTTCCTGGGAGTCTCCAATAACAAATTCATGGGCTTTATCATCACTTTCTGGGGTATTCACATAGACCTCGACAAAACTAAAGTAATCCTTGAGATAAACCCGCCAAAGAACCTCCGGGAACTCCGCGGCCTTTAAGGAAGACTTGCATACATTAGGAGGTTCATATCAAACCTCTTTTGGCATTATCGGTCGTTCACCTAGCTTATAAAGAAAGGTGTCTCCTTTGTCTGGAATGAGGAATGACAGCACACATTCGACGACATCAAGGAATACCTATCAAACCCTCCAGTAGTGGTAGCCCCAGTCACGGGAAAGCCTTTTCTGCTCTATTTGTGTGCGATGGACCACTCCCTCGGTGCTTTATTAGCCTAGAATAGTTATGCATGCCATGAGTTGGCCATCTATTATTTTAACCGGGTGATGGTTGGCGTGAAGCATAGGTACCCTCCCGTTGAGAAGGAATATCTTGCTCTTATATTCGCTATCCAGAAGAATCGGCATTACGTGGCGGGATAACCGATCCATGTGATCTCTCGGGTCAACCCCTTCAGGGTCCTCATGACCAAACCTGTGGCGCTCAACTCTCGCCTAGCCACCTGGATGATATTGGTGTCACTATACGACATGGTGTTTGTTCCACAGAAAGCAGTCAAGGGTCAAGCACTAGCCGACTTCCTGGCAGCCCATCTGGTGCCAGAAACCTCAAAACTCTATGACGAGATTCCAAATAAAGTCGCAAACTCCAATACCCTGACAAACGCAGAAGCCATTTGGCGAATGTTCTTCGACGGTGCTTCGAGGATAGGGCCAAAGGCGACATTGTCGCTGGGGTCAGGATTGTGTTGATCTATCTATATGATATAGTTATCAACCTCACCTACTCCCTCAAGAGCCATGCTCCAACAATGTGGCAGAGTACAACACTCTCATCATTTGACTTTAACTCGCTAAACAAGTGGGAGTTGACCACCTGAAAGCCTATGGCAATTCCAACCTGATAGTCAATCAGGTCCGGGGCGAGTACGAAGTCCGGCATAAAGACCTGTTTCCTTACCACCAAGCTGTGCTTGGCATCATATTGATATTCGATAGGCCACTACTAGAATAAGTCAAATTAGCGACATCATAAAACGTCGCTAAATGGCTAAAAATATCGTTAAATAATTTTAGCGACGTCTGTAGCAAAGTTACATTGATGTCGCCTTTAAGCTAGTCGCTGACAGAAAAAATGTCGCAAAACGTCGCTATTCCGACGTTTTCTAGCAACGAATATGCCTCGCTATATTAGCGATGTGTAGCGACACAACGTTGCTAAATTAGCAACGTATTTTTTGTCGCTATATGTTGCTAAGTTTTTTCTTTTTAGCGACGTTGTGCGACTCATTTAGTGACATTATATTGACCTGGCAATACTGCCATGTCAGTATATTTGCAACGTTCAGCGACGTAGATAGCGACGTCTATAGTGACGTACTTAGCGACGTATTTAGCGACGTATATAAACGTGCAAAAATGTCGCTAAAAATGTCGCTAAAGATACAGTAAAAAAATAAATATTGAATTTCACCAAACCATTCTTCCTGCAGTTTATGAATTCACAATTTGTACAAATAGACCCAGAGTAACCCTCCTTTAAATTTGCTGGGTTCGCCGACCCCCTTCGATTGAACACTCAACACTGGTAAATTAACATACATTTAATAGGAAAAAATCTCGTTGTAAAAAATACAACAAATATCCACAAAATTGAGTCTGAAAGCCTCATCCTAATGAATACAAGAAATAATATCTGAATGCCTAAAAAATAAAGAATATTCATAACTGACCAAATATCATATGTCTGAAACACAAACAATCAATAAACGGTCCTAACTAGGACTACTGCGGATCTGTAGGAGGATGACCACCGACGTGCATCAGGAATAAGAACAGATCATAATGCTCCCGTGAAATCAATACCGATGTCGATGGAGAAGGCAGTGACGTCGGTAGAGTCTATGTCGATAAAGGCGCACCAGGAGGACGTAACTGCTCCAACTCTGCTAGTCGATGGTTGTATGAATCCATGGTAGATAACAACCTCGTACTATATTGAATCATTTATCATCGTCAGCCTCTCTCCCATGGATAGCTGTGATGCCTGTAGCTCCGGCACGCTGCGCTCTGTCGACGCTCTAACATCAACTGTCATATCCTGGAGCTCCATGATGCTGCGCTCGAGCATATCAAATCGTGCGATGAGCGTCGCATCATCCGCCTACGACTGGGACAGGGGCTGCTCCTCTATCCTTCGTAGTAACTTATCACGGAGAGACGTAATCTGACGGTCAACGGTCTCCTAGACTCGGACCGACGACTGTGAGGGCTGTGGGGAATTCGCACTTATCGGGGAGGCCCTAGATGACTGCGTTTGCAACCAGGACACCATAGGATCCCGTACGGTAGTACGTACCCCTCTGGCGACTAGCAGCAATGGTCACCCACACCTCGTCCACCGACGAAGCTGGAGAGGGCTGCGAGAAAGTACCAGCCTCTCCCGCTGTAGGTGCACTAGCAGTCGCCTGCTGACGAAGTCTAAGATACTCGGCCTAGAAAAGTTTGGATACTCGATAATTGCCTAAATTATATTAAAATTAACACAAATTAAAGTAATACTTACATAGGTCTGCGAGGCCCTCTCATCAATGAGATTCCTGCCCTTTCGGTGGTTGGCCAGGAAGACGATCACCATGTTTGTATCCTCACCCCTATGGACATGTTAAAAATATATTATTTAGTACTAAAATTAAATATTTTATCCTACTTGCATTAAAATAATATATCTAAAATAAAAAATATACCAAACGACGGAAATATTCTGTCATCAGAATCGAGCCACCATACTACTTTGCTTCCTTCTGCCTAGCTGCCTTGGCCTTCTCAGACCTTTCTTTATACCTCAGATCGTCATATCTATCCCTCATCGCAGTCCACTGCTCAGGCGTGATCCAACCTTGGATCGGTTTTCTAACACGATTACGAGCTTTCTAGTCATCCAGAGCATCATGGATCAGCTTGGCGGCAACGGCAGGAAACATCTGCTCGATCAACTCAGCCCGGTACGGAGGATAGAAATACGTTTTCTTCAATAACTAATTTAGTAAGTTATATAATATGCATAAATTAGATGATTGATGTAATATACATTTAACTTGAAGTTCGTAAACCAGAATGCCTTTCTCTCCTCCGAAGCTTCAGAGTAGTTGATCCAAGGGCCACCATAGTTGTTCCTCAGAAAGAGGCCCAGGCGTCTATGTACTGACGAGGGACGATATCTATACAGAGATAATTATTTTTATCGAAAAAGTCAATATATGATGAATAAAGAAATACATGATATATATGATGCTAAACTATCTAATTGACTTACTTTATACCGTCGGCCCAAATCTCTGTCCTCGTCTCCTCTGGAGGTGCGCATGGAGGATCTAGCTGATGTTGGGATGACGTCGGCTTTACCTCCTCTATATGCTCATCTGTCTCCATGGTTCTGTCAGCAGGAGAAACGTTGGACGAGGGAGTACTATTAGGCCTGTAACTACTCATCCCAAGAGTGATGCCACGTAACGTCATTGCAGTCGGAGATGTTACTGGTCGATACACTAGAGTACTAGGCGACGAGGATCCAGAACCAACAGTAGGCAGTACCAGAGGAGCACTCGGTCTACCTCGGTACCTGCCGAACCCTCTACGTCGTTCTGTTATACCTGATAACAACATATGATGAATAAAGAAATACACATATATATAGTACATTCTATAGTCAAAATGTTATGTATATCTCACAACATTCATAGAATTACACAGTAAATAACTAGTAGTGTCATAAGTCTAAATGGATAGTACATTCTACAGTCAAAATATAATACATATCTTTGTCAAAATAGTATATTCTATAGTCAAAATATAGTACATTCTACAAACAAAATATTTTATTTTCAATCATCTTCAGAAAATTCATCTTGTTCGCCTTCCTCGTCCTCCTCTTCCTCTTCCTCTTTCTCCTCATCTTCCCTTTCATCTACTTCATCTTCGTCTTCGTCTTCGTCTTCAGGTAATTCTATATCTACTACATTATTAGTCGTGTAATGAGTAACTTCTGTTGAGTCTACATCTATAATATTTATTACAAGAGGTAGCTCGTCCTCCTTATAAGCTATTTCGTCAATGTCAAAGGTATTTCTAGCTTTAGTCTTGCATACGGTCTACTAATCCGACCTCGCTGTCCCTCGTCAAGGATAAGTTGTGAAGTACATGAGCTAAGCCTGACTTGATAGGACAAATGGTTCGTAGCCTTGATATCTATGCTTGTAGTTTATATCCACAAGAACATGCTTGTCAATTTTCCAACCTTGATCTTAAATCGGATCGAACCATTCACACTTGAATAGCACGATCTTAGCAGGTTCTGTGCCATAATTATATGTAACTCCACAATCTCTCGTAAGATGCCAAAGAAATCATTGCCTGGATCGACGTCTTTGTAGTTCAAAGATTTGATACACAAACAACTATTTTTCATGGAATCAAGATCCAAAAAGCTGTCTCTGATCGGATTATTTGTTGACTTGAACCTAAACCCATTCAAACAGTAACTTGGCCATATTTTGATGGCAGTAATTGGTCCCTTGGCTAGAGTTCTAATAGATTCTGTCTTGGGTGTTATTAGACGATCGACCTAAATACCAAAGTAGCGATAGTAAGTTATTTATTATGCAAGTGCATATAGAAAAAGTAATTACCAAGCTCCTTACATATGCGCTCAACCAAGAAGGAAAATGGCATCTCATTTCTTGTTCTACTTCTTCGTCTGTTATCTAGGGTCTAACTGACCTTAGCTCATCATTATATGTGCTGAAAAACAACGAAGCAACCGATGATTAGTAGCATAATAGTAGCTTATACTATTACATTGAGATGACGTAAACGTGGACGTATTAATTACTTACCCCTCTAGCTTCTCCACTTAATCCTCATCACAATTGAGTAATATATACAACTAAGCAGCCCTTAGCTCGTCGTTATTCAAATATCTCTTCTTTATTTTCCCCGAATGCTTTTCGGACACATTGAATACTTTCAGTATTGCATCATTAGATTCATGATATCCGTCGTCGTTTCTCAGAGCTCTCATTCTATTAGTAGCAATAACATGAGGTTTAAAATACGTCGAGGAAAAGTTTGTAATCTTCTCGAACATAAGCTTCACAAATAGAACCCTCAACCCGTGCCTTATTTTTCACCTTTCTCTTTAGGTGATTTAGATGCCGCTCAAAGGGGTACATCCACCGATAACCGACAGGACCACCAACACATGTCTCATAAGAAATATGAAATGGCAAATGCTCTATAGAGTCGAAGAATCCAGGAGGAAACACCTTCTCGAGCTTGCACAGTGTTACCACAATGTTCTTCTCTTGCTTTTCTAGACGATCGACGAGCAACTTAGTAGAATAAAGATCTCTGAAGAATATGCTGAGCTCTGTTAATGGATCCTAAATGACCTGCGGTAAGAATTCCCAAAATGTAATGCAATAAGAATTAACCTCTCCATGAATACGTGACAATCGTGGCACTTCATACCCACCAGTTTGTTCTCCTTGAGGTCGACGTATATTCTCAAGTTTGACACGTACCTTTCAAGAAATTTTAGACCATGAATCCACCTACAAAGTCTCCCTTTATCCTCCTTCTCCAGTACGAAAACTGACTTAGGTTGCTTTAACTTTCCATTCCCCTCCTCTATAAAATGCAACGCAGGACGTCCACATATTTCTTCTAAGTCCAACCTGGCGTTCGGATTGTCTTTTATCTTCCCCTTTAACTCCATTACAGTATTAATTACGTTATTAAACACATTATTCTCGATATGCATGACATTAAGGTTATGTCTGATTAGATTGGTGCTCCAATATGGCAGATTCCAGAATATACTCCTCTTCGTCCAGTTATGGGTGCGACCAAATCCGTCACACTTGTACCCCTTAGTAGGCTCTTCGATAACATATGGTAAATCTTTTACCTCTTTCCATATTGTGTATCCTGGCCACCTTGGCGGAGGATTGGCCTTCTCCACAACGCCCTCATGAAAAGCATTATTGTTCCTCCGGTACGGATGATCCTTCGGCAGAAATTGTCGATGACAATCGGTGTTTCAAACGAAAAGCCTTAGTGCGATCCATACAATACGGACATGAGAGAGGACCATGAGTGCTTCGTCCTGATAATATACCATAGGCCAAAATCGTTGATTGTCCACATAAGTGCTGCCCTCATCTGAAAATTCTGCTCTCTGGAAACATTGTACGTGTTGGCACCTACTTCACACAGCTGATTCAACTCATCTATCAAAGGCTGTAAATATACATCGATGTTCCTCTTCGGATTGTTTGGACCTGGAATAATAATGGTTTGGAACATATACGGAGTCTTCATGCACATCTAAGGCGGTAGATTATACGGAGTGACGATCATAGGCCAACACGAATACTGGGTGCCCAAAAGTCCGAATGGGGTAAAATCGTCGGAGGAAAGCCCCAACCTGACATTACGCGGATCCGAAGCAAAACCTGGATACTCTCGATCAAAGTGCTTCCATGCTTCTCCATCGGATGGATGATCCAATACTCCTTCGATCTGTTTTTGCCTGTGCCAACTCATATTTTCTGCAGTCTTCTTCACCATAAACAACCTCTACAACCGCGGCATCATAGCCAAGTAGTGCATCGAATCGGTAGGCTTCTTTGCACTGACAGACTTTCCTTTTCTAGTGGCCTTGTAGCGATCAGTACCACAGAATCTGTACGCATCTTCATCCTTGTCGTCTTTGTAGTACAACATGCACCCGTTGTGACATGCATCAATTTTCTCGTATCCTATCCATATTGATCTCACCATCCTCTTAGACCGGTAGAAGTCTTTAGACAACTTTGTACCCTCTGGTAAGATCTCTATAATCAAATCCATCAGTCGGTTATAGCATTCTTGCGACATGTCAAAATTGGACTTGATGCTCAATAATCTTGTAACCACCTCCAACGGTGAATAATCTTCACAACCAGGATATAATGGAGTCCTTGCATTCTCCAGCAACTCTATGAACTTCGCAACATCGGTATTTGGTGTCTCCTCAGCTGCATCATGATTGTCCAGATCAAAACTAGGCTCCGTCGCATCAAAAACCATGTTCACCCACCCGTCGTCATAAGCAGCATAGTCGTGGACATCCATATACGGCTCCACATAAGGCTCTGACTCCGATGCTAACGACACAAGTTCTCCGTGCGTAGTCCACTGATAGTAATTCGGCATGAAAGCTTTCGAGTATAAATGATATGTCACTTCCACTTCTGGATGATATTTCAAGTTGCGATATCTCACACACGGACACTTAATTTTGGTACCGTCCATGTACTGATGGAATGCCTTGGCGAACTGCAGGAACTGCTGTACACCCTCAATGAATTTATCCCGCATACAGCACATGTCATCAGGATGACGGTTGTACATCCACGAACGATAACGCAGATAGTAATTCATATCCATTTTTAATACTTCTGTAAAAATGAATAGTCATCGTTCAAGTACATACTCATCTTTAAATACAATATATGCACTGATACTCCTAGTCCTAGCATATATACTCATCGTTAAATACAGTGTAATTCTCTGGAGGAAGGTAAGAAATGCTCTAACTTGATAAATAATGCCCTTGAATGTTTTATCAACCTCATCCCTTTAGATCTGGTGTTTGTACTGACAATACCTGCTATTTGAAGCCCTATACACCAAGTCAGAGAAGGCTCCTTAAGTCAAGAAACTGCCACAATAGATGCATATGTTGTGGAGCTGGGTTTCGATAAGGTAGAGGATCCTCAAGAGACGATCCTTGCATTGGTGATTAGGGAGGATCCATTGTAAGTATCGGCCTATAAATCAAATTACTACGAAGACTTAAGTCATTTTTGTTGTCAAATTTTAATATGAATCCTTCCAAACCTAAATTTTACAAGACTTAAGTCATTAAACAAATTGGCCCAAATGTAACTATCTAAGTTGATTGTTAATTAATTAAAGTTGTAAACTTTAACAAGAATTTAAGAGTTCAAAACCGAACTAACCGATCCGCAAAAAACAACCGACTGAACCTTCCTTATTGTGGTTAATCACAAATATCCCTAACTCAATCTAAATAAATAAAACATAAGTTAGGGTTAGGATGTTAAGGACGAATATCTTGACCATGACAAATTTATCAATCTACTTGGGCTGAAGCCAGGGCTGACCAATATTAGGTGGGCAAGCTTGACGATTGTCCTAGAACCATCAAATGGGCAAGGCCCCAAAACATGGTCCAAAGTTACTTACAAGACAATTCTTCCAATGGGAAGGCCCAAACATGCACTAAATCTACTTAAGTAGAACTTCATAGTAATGTGTCATCTCTTAAGGATCGGGTTAGGGTTAGGGTTTACACCCTCTGTGATGGTCTATGTCGTGTTAGTGTCAGTGTGTGTGTCGTGTCAGTGTCAGTGTTATGTCGTATGCATCTGTGAGAGAGAAAGAGAGACATCAGGTTAGGGTTAAGGTTATGGTATACACCCTCTGTGATAGTCTATGTCGTGTCTGTGTCTGTGTGTGTGTCGTATCAGTGTCATGTGCATTTGTGAGAGAGAGAGAGAGAGAGAGAGAGAGATCGGGTTTGGGTTAGTGTCATGTCGTATCTGTCACAAGTGTGTGTGTCATATCTGTGTCAGTTTCTGTCACATGTGTGCATCGTGTCTATGTCAGTGTCATGCCGTATCCTGAGAGAGAGAGAGAGAGAGAGATAGGGTTTACCTAAAGGATGAGGAGGAGGGGGATGCCAGAGTAGGCCTCTGTGGAGGACACTGGAGGGTGCAGTTCGCCGGAGAGAGGGGGGAAGAGGGGGGAGTTTTTGAAAAATTGGGGAAAGATTTCGAATTAAGGGGGGAATCGAACCTATATTAAAATTTTAGCGACGTTTAGCGACGTCAACTTATGGTGTCACTAATAAAAATATTTTACGATGTTATAGACGTCGCTAAAAACATCGCTAAATATTGAAATATACTAACGTCGCTAAATCATAAAACTCAGTGACGTTTAGCGACCTTAAATAAGCTTATAACGACTATTCTTTTAAAAAACTGAATTATAGTTGGTAAACGTCGCTATATGTCGCCAAACAGCGACTTATATCGACGTTAATTTTTTGAGTCATTGAAATCTTTAATATTAGCGACGTTTTACTTTGATGTCGCTAAAAATGTTGTTATTTCATCATATTTTGGTAGTGGGTTCTTCATAGAGTACGTCCCTCAGTTGCAAAATGTCAAGGTAGACGCCCTAGCCGGACTAGCAGCCTCTCTCGTTGTTCCAGTCAATACCCATGAACTGATCATCGTGATCAGTCAGGAGCTGGTTTGCCTGAAGAACAACTTCTCTCTGTTCCGGAGATACTTAATAGAGACGAGCACTAACTCACTAGACTGGAAACTTCTATTCATCGACTACGTAGTCTATGAAATTCTCCTCGAGAACCCAAAGGAAGCCACTTCTAGCAAAAGACGTTCACTCCGGTTCTATTTCGATACAGCTACCAAAATGCTATATCGCCGCTCCTATGACGGCCTTCTGTTGTGATGCTTATCGAATGCAGAAGCAAAGTAGGCTCTCCGCAAGGCTCATGACGGGGTTTGTGGTATCCATCAGCCAGGGCCCAAGCTACACGATCGCCTTTATAGAATGGGTTACTATTGGCCAACAATAGTAGCGGATGCTGGCAACTACGTAAGGAAGTGCCAAGCGTGCCAAATCCATGCAGACTTCGTCCACCCGACTTTTGCGTCCTGGCCGTTCGAAGCCTGGGGTAAGGACATCATTGGACCAATTAGTTTACCTTCATCCAAGGGACATCGGTTCATCCTCGCCATCACCGACTACTTCTCCAAGTGGGCAGAAGCAGTACCACTAGCGGAAGTCAAGACGTCCAACATGATTAGCTTCTTCAAGAATCACGTCATATACTGCTTCGGCTTGCTATGAAGGATCATCTATGACAATGTTCCATAATTTGCAAGTCATGCGTTCTACCAATTTTGTGACAAAAATCGGATTCAGAACGTGTCATCGACTACTTACAACCTAGCGGCAAATGGTCTGGCAGAAGCTTTCAATAAAACCATCATAAAGCTTCTTAAAAAGTTTGTGTCTTCTAATGAACGTGACTGGAATGAGAAGCTTGGTGAATGCCTTTGGGCCTATCGTACAATGGTCTGAAGAGCTATTGGCAATACGCCTTTCTCTTTGGTGAATGGAATCGAAGTGGCCCTCCTACTCGAGATCCAAATCCCTTCACTCCGATTGTCTCTCTCCAACCAATTAATCGTCGACGATAATCACCACTGACGACTATAAGAGTTAGAAGCACTCGATGAGAAACGTCTCTTAGCTCAATAATGCATTAAGCTATACCAAGCGCATCTCTCGGAAGACTTCAACAAACGGGTGATGAAGAGGACCTACCAAGTGGGTGATCTCGTCCGGACCATAAGAAGGCCGATGGTTATGACCCACAAAATGAACGAACTTTTTTAACCCAATTGGGAAGGCCCGTTCGTCGTAGAATCAGTATTCTCCAACGGCGCCTACTGGCTCACAAAATCCAACGTCGACTTGCTCATGATGCCTATCAATGACAAGTTCCTGAAAAAGTACTACGTCTAAACTTGCCTTGTACTCCCCTTATCACCAGGCGGGCAATCAAAATGTACATCTCTGTACTCTTGGTTCTTCATCCCCAGCATGTGCCTATGTACAACATTTTTCCTTTCTCTACAAATTCCTGTAAAATCTATCATCTGTATACATGAGTCCTGGATACGCAACGAATGCTGGATCCTCAAATTCTCCCCAGCGGAGCAGTCCTCAGGTCTAATGGCAAACTTCTGCAGTGACCACTCAAAAACCAATCTCGTTATACGCTAGCCATGCTCATATTACCTCTAAGCTATCGTCCCACCAATCTCCCCAGTGGAGCAATCCCCAGGTCTATCCATACATACGGATATATCATACTCAGCAAATTACTCCTCAACGTGTTTCTCGGACATCGGTTCACGTCCATATTACTTCTAAACTATTGTCCTAATATCTCTTCCCGGCTGAGTTTGCCATATCCATATTACCTCTGAGCAAACCTTTTGGGTCGTGGTTATCGATCATTACGTCCATATTACCTCTGATATCGGTTGTTATCACCACTTATCACCCGCACTTACCAAGGTATGCCAGCAGTATTAAGTCCATAAAATTTGCCACGTCCACATTATCTCTGGCAGGGCTTGTCTTAAACCCTTTACTTACACTCAAATACGTAAAATATAATGGGTCCACAAAACCGATCACATCCATATTACCTCTGATAGGAATTATTTTTGAACTTATTACTTGCACTCTAGTGCACAAGGAGTAGTAACTCCACCAAATATCTCCCAGTGGGACGTCCTCAACTAAAGCAAACATTCACGTCCATATTATCTTTGGCTCGCTTTCTTTTTCTTCCACAAAAAAATTGAGATCGTACCTAACCTCTCGGTATGACTATTGATCAGCTCACGTCTACGTCACCTCTAAGCTATCTTTCTCACGTCCTACGTCGAGAGTTTGTCATGTCCATCTGACCTCTGAGCAAACCTCTCCCTACGACTATCATCAGTCGTCGTCTCAACTTATCACCCGTGCTTAAATTTAAGTACGCCAACGGTGTTAAGTCCACCAAACTTGCCACGTACATATCATCTATGGCAAGGGCCATTTCGAACTTATTACTTGTACTCTCGTGCACAAGAAGTAATAAGTCCTCCCAAAGATCCCCCAGTGTGATATCCTTGGCAACTCCGGTATTGTACTACGTCCACATCACCTCTAGTGCAATACCTAAAGTTTATACGGATAATTCCAATAAAAGGGAAAAAGTTTCTTTTTTATTATTATTTTCCTGTAAACGGAAAACTAAAAGCAAACAATATTTAAGGACTTACCAATGCCTTAATCAAAATAAAAAGAAAGAAACAACCACTGATAGTACTGATCGGTGCACAACTTTTCTAAGCGTTCTCGGAGACTAGCCACTCTGGCATCAATCCGACTCCGGACTCAGCGCTCGGCTTCTTGAGCTACGACAATAGGACTATCAAGGTCAGCGTAAGACTGGTGCTTCTCCTCCAATCTCTTCAGAGTCCCTTCAATGGCAACAGAAGACTGGGCTACAGTAAGAGATTGCACAGATAACCTCCCGGTCTTGACTGGCCTCATGAATGTCACCCTCTAGGATTTAAAGGTTAGCCTGGAGTTGTACAATCTTTACCTGGATCTCAGCAATAGTGTGAGAGAGACCATCTTTTCGGCGAAACTAGCCCCCTCGTCTGCGTCCAATGCAATACGTTAGAGTTCCAGTTTTCGGAGTTCCTGCTCAAGACCCATCTTGGTTTTCCCATAGGCAGCCTTTACTTGTTTTACGGAGTCCAAGAGGCATTCATATTTTGTTGCCACCGTTGAAGCGACATCAGCCTGTCGTTCCTGTTGTAACTCATCCAAAAGATGTTCCACTTCAATCATTTTCTAAAATAGCAGGTCAGCCATCTGCTTAGAGCCAGCGAGGGTCTTCAAAATCTGGATCTGCCCTAGGGCATTGTTCCTGGATCAAACACAGCGGATCCCTCGAACCAGTACATTTTGGACCCCATGCTTCAACAATATATAGAAGCCCAAAAGGATAACATTCAATGTAACCATCACCTCAACTTCCGTAGAGGGCGTCAAGGGAGCCAAAGCTAAAGGAATTACAAAAAATTCGATAGTTGAAGTCCTGTGAAACAGAGGGGACAACACTCGACAAGTCGGATGGTGGAACCATAGGTGTCGGACGATGAATTGCTTTCGCAGCAGCCAAGCTCTGTCCTGCCGAAATTAGTGCCTGGATGCCAGGCAAACTGGCAAGCTTTGCCTTTACAATGGCAAGGCCAGGAACGGACCCCGCTGGAGGTCCGTTGCCCCAGGAACTGAGGAAGCCGCAACTTCAGGTCATCCAACGTAACCCCGCAGAGGCAACAAAGCGGTCGCCACACCAGGTAGACTCGAAGAGGTAGAGGCTTCCCCTACACCAACCTTAATAGAAGGTTCCGTCGGGTGTTCTCCCCCCCTAGTAGGAGAGAAAGAGTGGACTTCCTTCGAACCTGCCCCCCATCTCTTCCGCATCTTCCTCTGAGGCCACATTCACCATCCTCAGAGGAGAAGTTGAGTCTGCAAGGCCAAAATCACCTGTGATTGACCGTACCAATAAAATAGAAAACTGAAGATAAAAGATCTCATCCCACGAGAAAAGGAGAACCAACATAGCCGAAAAAATCATAAGATTGGTTGAGCCACCTCGACAACGTCCAAGTCATTCATCGAGATGTGGGGAGTAGTCGGTTCTACCAGCTCCCCATCGGGGATATGCCCGCCTAAATTTCAGGGGCATTTTTCTCAATCGTGACCTCTGGATCAGGAGTCATCGACTCTTCGTCTCGTTCTACGTAAGAGACCCTAGTAGCCGTAGACCGCTGAGGGTGATCCCGTCTCCCTTGTGGCAATAAAGTTTCAAATAGACAAAAAGAAAGATATTGATATAGAGGAGTCGTAAGAATTAAATTAAGAGGTCTTACGGACACCGCTATCGCATCCAAAATAGGGTCTGGTTCAAAAGCCACCCGCACACTGGGTCCTACCTCCTCTCTTGCATCCTTCGCAGAAGGATCAAATCCTTCTATAAGCCCCGCCTCCGGAGCCTTCTCGACTTGTGCTCGCTTGGAATAACTCGGGTGGCGAGCCACAGTCATCTTGCACCTAGAAGCAGGAGGGCCATCAAAAGGAGTCCCCTCGTCAGTCGGCGGGTCTGAGTCAACAAGCAAAGGTCAGGCCACGCCCTTCCCTTTTTGGCCGTTTATCGACCTTTCGAAGACGGAGGCATAAAAATAGTGCCCGCCATGTAGCTCATCCAGGGGTCATAATCAGACGTGGGACCGTTGACTGTTCAGTAGAGACTCCCTGCAGCAAACAACATAGGCAGCACGACACCATCCACCGGCAATCCAAACTCAGCTTGGGTTCCGACGGTGACATAGTAGCTCCACGCACGAGCACCATCGAGAAGATTGTTGCAATAGTCGAGGGAATCACTAGAAGTATCCAACATAAGTTGGCAGTACCCGAACTGACTAGCAAACTGACTAGGAAGATAGGGCTTGAACTAGACGTCAGCCCAATTATGATACATCAAATCGGAAGAACGAAAAGCGAGGAGCCAGTAGTAAAGTTTCACCGATAGCAGACGATTAGTAGTCCTACTGTCTTAGTGAATAACACTCCTTCCCCCTTAGTGAATTCGGGGACTATGCTAAAGAACGTCCAACCGTTCAGATAAGCAAGCTCCCACCTACAAGAGGGCCCATCCTTGCACTTCCACTTCATCCTCCGGCAGCGGCGGATGATAACACCCCCCTCCCACATTTTTTCCTGGGTGTCGGGGTTCAATAAAAGCTCCCACCTATTAAGGACCGATGGTTCAATAAAAGCCAACCTATCAAGTAGTGATAGGGTAACTCCACCCTATTGAACTCTTCACCTTGGAAGCTAAATGTCGGAGACCACGTTGGATGTAGCAGACCATCGCAGGTAGTAGCGTAAGAGGATGGCCAAAATCCAGCCGTAAGGCCAGGAGAATAAGATTACGATTGATTCTCTCAATCGAGCCTGAACCACCCGCGAACACGCAGGTGCGTAGCCAGATCATCAGATATCCCGTTAGCAGTCCCTTCTCAGATATGTCGTAGATATCCATGACGAATTAGCTCAACTCCTAGCTCTCGGCTGACGGATCGTGAGTGATAGACGCCTCGCGATACTTCTGGATCAAAGCCGTGAAAGCCTCTTAGGATTGCAGTCCACAGACATAAACTTCGTCTGACTCGGGCTCCTCCGGGAAAAGATAGTACGTCAATACAGTAATATAGGGTATATCCCCTACAGACGACTTCTCCTCCTTATACATTGTCTTGCATATACTATGTTGGCACAATAGCTCCGCGTATACTGCTACGAGCTTCAGATCCTCTTTTTTGAGGTCCCCTAGTATGATATTACTCAGGGCATATTTCTCGTAAGGTACATCGCCCCAGGGGAGCTTTGAACAGAATGCATCTCATGCAAAGCAAGTCCCATCTCACCACCAGGCATGGAGAAAATTCCCATATGGAAGTTATACTTCTCCATCAAGACGATAAAGAGGCAACGGTTTATCTCCAGGGTATAACAGGTGCCCCGTACAGCATGAAAGATATTGGCATCCCATAGTTCCTTCTCATAGCACCTCAGCACCCGTCGGGTCAACCGACACCACGAGGGACTGAAATGGGCCCAACCAAGAGTCCTTAATTGACCAGAAGGACAACTCCCTTTATTGGCCACTTGATGGAGGAACGTGTCCGCAGCAGAAACGTCAAGGTTTGGCCTTAAGTCGCTCCTAACAACCCACAGTGCCAACCCGAGAGAGGAGTAGGAATGCGACTCCTTATGGCAAGAGAAAGTCCCCTTGCTCAGATTCAATCTATGCCAGATGTTAACAAAGAGGCCCACCTGTGGCTCTGGCGTCAGGTTCCAGTTCATTTCCCTCTGGCTCATTACTATGCGAAAGTCCGATAGAGGCATATTGCACTAGAAAGTGGGCAGCGACATCTTTGCCCCGCAATGGGTGAAAGTCCTGTTCTCCTTGGACTTCCCCAACTCTGAAGCAGAGGTAGTCATCGCATCCCCGAAAAGAAAGAAGGGTTTCTTCAAAAAGAGATCCTGCCCAACAGCACTTTTTCCTGCATTCATTTGTCAGGTAAAAATCGCTCTAGCTAGCAATCAGCTGTTGCATCTCGGATGAGAAACACCTATCTAGTAGGACTTGCAAGAAGGTGGTCAAATCCATAAAGTTTATGCCCAACGGGACCCGCTCTGGGTTGAGAATCAACTTACCCAAAGAAGTAGCGGGCAAGCTCACTGCAAAGAATATAAAAAAAGTACAAATTAGCACATGTGCCAAAGAATCACAAAAATAATCTATTTCTGTCACACCACACAAGGCACAGACTATATTTGCATAAGGCAGGGTTACCACCCATGAAACAGACCTACGGACTATGCATCACAGAATTGTGCATCCATGCGACAGGTCGTGCCAGAGGTCTACGCACTCAGGCGACGAGACCAAGAAAAAGGCTGCGCATGTCTCTTCATCCATGCGACGAACCATATATGCAATATCTCAGGGTTTTTATTTGTCAGCATCCCCTGAGGGAACCCTACCTTTGACTGACTTTTGCACGTCAGAAGGATTCTCAGGAAACCACTCCTGGTGGAGGAAGTCTTTACTCTTCCAGTGCCCTTCTTCTTTGGGACCAAAGCCTCAGTAGCTAGGCCCTTTCCCTTGGCAGCCTTGGAAGAAGAAGGAGCTCGAGATTCCATGGCAGTCATCAACGAAGAACACAAGAAAAATCACAATATGGGCGAAAGAAAATTAGCAAAGAGTCTCTCTTTTTCTCGACTTCCCCTCTTTTATATCACAAACTGCCTCGATCCACGTGGAAACATAGATTAAGAATGGATCTTGAATTCTCGACCACCGTCACACAAGAGTAAATTGTCGCCTCGGGCTCCGCATAGTGAGATGGCTCAGAATCCCAAGAAATCTTCCAAGGATCAAATCAAATCCTGGATTAAATAGAGATATGACAGCCTGAAGAGCTCATCCGTGTGGCCACGACCATGCGGCTCACGACCATGTGCTCCAAATAGCCATTCGACATAGTATCCATGCGACCAAAGATAACTCCTCCATGCTTCTTATTCAAAGTATTCCAAACTTATCATTTTGAAAACTTTAAAGGGGGTCTTATAGAAGCATAAAAAATACGCGTCCATGCGTCCAACAACCATGTGCACCCAAAGCTCAGAAGAGATCAGGCTGCAAAATTACCCAGTGGCCCAATAAGGCAACACCCATACGGCCCAATCAGCCGAAGCATCATTGGCCGTAGATAGACCTGACATGGAGTCCCGTTAACTGGATCATCTCTGATACAGAATCCTGACAAAAATGATTTTTCTAATTGCCTCAAAAGACATAAACACACTAAACGACAGAAGTCTTACGTCAGCATAGAACTTTACTCTCGACGGGTGTGCAACACCACGTATACAGCACAACAAGGACCCCATGTGTCCCCATACTCCAAGCGTCTCTGGCCCCATGCGTTCCATACGTCTCTAGACTCGTGCGTCCCAAACTACATACGCCTCATGCGTCTCTGGCCATATGGGTCTCAGACTCCAAGAAGACAAAGTCTTGTCGTTACAACTGAAGTAGCACTCTCCAACCAAGTATGGGTCACGTGACAGAATAGACCAAGTCATGCCCACAAAGGACGAGAACCACCCAGATCTTCAGCAACGAAAAATCCCAACAAGTGCCCACGTGGCAGCTTGGTCTGCTCACGGTTATCGCTGTACCCTGTTAGGGAGGTACACGTGGCACACACTAGCATCCATGCGGCCTAACATATGCGCGTCCAAGGTTGACTATATATATTTGGGTGATATTCCCAAACACACACAGAGATGGGGACAGACAGAGAACAACATAGGAGAGGAGAGAGAGAGAGAAGAAGAGAGCTTCTTCACCCTCCGTCGGATCATCAATAGAGTAAATGTCATGCCCCAGTACCAAAATACGTAGGACTTAGACACGTAAGCATGCCAGCCGCATGTATATGGCAACTCCATTATATGGAAACCAAAATCCATACGTACGCTGTAATATGAATATTAATTCCACAAGTGGTATAAACATATGTCACAAGTCAAAGGGTATAATCTAAATCTCATCCACAGAAAATCATAAATAGATAATTAACCAATATCTATGAAACTAGATCTCAATATAAAGTATCTCAAGATGATAGTTGGATGAAAACAAATCCACTACCAAACTAGAATATATAAGTGCAACACAACAAACACAATATAAGAATATCCGCTAACAATCACGGGGCTCGAAGAGAAGACCTCCTCACAAGTATAAGTAACCAGTCCGGATCTACACTCCTGCGAATACTCATGAACATCTACACCTGGCAAGGGACTAGGTCCTCAGAGGGACATAACAAGATACATAGAAGCATGCCAATAAAGTACTGAAATAAATATCCAATGGGTTACCTAACTGTCTAAGTGAATACAGTTTGAGAACAACTTTCCAACAAGTGGGCTATCTGGCTAAAAATGGGATTGGCATGGTTCTCTTGGAGATCCAAGGGCCTACAAAGCATGTCGTCTTTTGAACGGCAGAGGCCGCCTGATAATATATAATATATAGTAGTCATCATGACCGCGCATCTCCGGCAGAGCGTACGGGTTACAAAGAAAAAAGTGCAAAGGAGCCCAAATGCCTTACTTGTTGTTCTCCCTACCCCATGGTCTAGGCATGTCATATCCATGACACGATTTGGTTCATAGCCTATCTTTAGTACAATAGCCCAACCCTGTAACCAAACAAGGACAAGGATTGGACCACTGTACTACAATAGGCTATGTCCATAAACTACTAATAGTTGCTAAGTCTTCTAGCATGCAAATGTTCTAATAGCAGTTATCGCTAACGCACGGCCCATACGTACAGGTGGCCAGACCTATCACGCAGTCCGTGATCTATATGAGACTCACACTAGTGTAACAGATGTGTCATGGCCAATGAAACCTAATGATGCTTCATGATAATGGGGTGGTCTCATAGACAAGGTTAATGCATATACATAATAAAAACAATTACGACGACACCGTCGTTGCATCCAAGTTTTCTTGGACGCACATTTTATATAACAGTTAAAATATATGAACTAATGACAGAAAATAAAGATGAATGCAACATATGAAAAGATGCATGCAACATATAGAATATGAATAACAGTACAATGACAAGGTATACTTGCCTGGCAAGAGAGCTGCAAAATGTAACGTCCAGATGTCAAACACCAAAAGTCAGAAACTACGGCCTCAGAATGAACGTCTTCGGATGCTGAAATAAACATCACCAACATTCCCAAAATAAGCGACATAGCTAGAAATCACTACCCTTTCGTCAAATTTGGACACAGAGGCAAAACGGTAATTTTGGGTCAAAATAGGATCCACTTGTGGCCCACTTTGCACCGAAAAGTGTAATAGGGGTAACGGTCTCTAAATGGGATAAATTCTAGGTCAAATAAACTCTAAATGTCAGTATGAACTCAACGGTATGTCCAAATATGGATTTCGGTGAGCCGAACACAATTTTACCCAAAAAGTCAACAATGGGGCCCGCCAATAGGCAACTTGGTCAACTGTCCAAGAATTATGTGAAAATTGGGACACAGGACCAACACGATACCACGAGTCCAGTGGCATAAGTTTTGTCACATTCTGACGAGCGTGGACTAAATGGCCCAGGATTTTGTAAAAGTTACGATATGGAGAATTTTTGCGGATACGGGGTGATTCCGACGCACACACGCGTCCAAATCAGTTTCCACGAAAGCCTACATGTCTGGCTAAACCATGCGCACCTTTTAGTACACTTGGTACATGACGGAGCTGTCCCGTTTGGCGGGGCGTGCTCCGTATCACAATTTCTGGAAGTTAAAAAAAGCAGTTTTTTAGGATTTTCTATCTTATTTAATTCAGCACACAGAAACTAATAAATTATTGTATTTGACAGAAAATAATCTAGGTTAGGTGGTCTTCGCATACCAAAAAGAAAAACCAAATTCGGATCTCTGTAGTGGGAGATACGAGTCCGTGAACATGGGCAGTTACCGTAGTTTTCTGCGATACTAAAAGTTATCATTTTTTGCCAACTTGGTCGCTATTTTTGCCTAGGTTTACGCGCTGTTCGAGGTAAACTAATGTACAGATATGGAAGGAGGTTAGGTCATGAACATACAGGTGAAGACGGGGTCGAGTTTGATCGAGCGATGGCACGGAAAATGAAGCATGAACACAGGTACACTGTAATTCAGTTTCTGTCGCAGGGTTGTGCACGGGATCGCGGTTGTGCGGTCGTGGCGTCGGCGGTGTCTTCGGGTTCTGGGAAGTCGGCGGCAGGCTAGTTTGACGTCGGGGCTAAAGATTTGGGTTATGGTGTTCCAACGTATGATATATATAGGCGGGGGTGGGGGGGGAACTCAGCGCTGCGCGGGTTGGGAGTAGCTTGCGGCTGCTGCTGCTAATTTCCTTAGTAACGCGGGTGTGCGGGTAGGGTATTGGGATTAACGGGTAGGTTGGGGTTTGATCCATTAAGGCTTTTATTTATTTATTTCTTTTTCCTTTTATTCCTTTTTCTTTTTCTTATTCAATTCTGTTCTAATTCTTTCTTTCTATTCCTAATTTCTTTTTATTTTTTTCTTAAACTTTATATATATATATATAATTCTATAAATTTATATTAGTGCATACAATAATTCTGTTGACCGTCCATTAGGTCTCCTACATAAAAATAATTAAGAAAAAATTATAATTGCTCCATATAATCTCTAAATGCACAATCACCTAAAATAAGAAATTAAATAAGTTCTATTTCTACTAATTAGCTACTAAACAATATAAATTAATTAAAATAGATTAATACGATTTTTGAAATTAGGGGTTTTATATTCTACCCAACTTATAAAAATTTCGTCCTCGAAATTAAAACTAAGCCATGATTGAAAGTCAAGGATGGTATAAGATCAAGATTTACAGCTTATTTTGTACCTTCCTCCATCCTAAACTCTATGATTTTCGGATTTTCGAATTGCCGTGGGAATGTTTGGAGGGCTGTAATTTGCATTGTTTAAAATGCAAGGCTAGATTTAAATGAGGACGATGTTACGCGTTGCACATTCCGAAAATATATGGGAAAAATCCATATGAACAAAAAATAGATTTCTTCATGTGTCATGTCCAATGGTGTGGATACCTTATTGTATTTTTGCATAAAAGCGCCCAATAATTAAAAAATTGCATAAAGATGAAAATTGAATTAAATTAATTAAAATTAATACGCATGGTGTTCTTAAACTAATTAGTAGTACATGGGACTAAAAGTAGGTGGGACACAAGTGTCATGGACATAAAAGACTCAGTATAGAATATTACCCTAATTTGGGTTGCACGAAACGGGTCAAGGTTGTGTCTACATGTAGAAGCATGAAAAATACGCTGGGGAATTATATGCTTAAAGCCCCCAATGTACATGAAGTCCGCGTAAAATAGAACTCCAGTACTGTGTGGCGTAAAATATGACTTCAGAGCTATTGGCGTACAACAAAGCTTCAAGGCTATCCAGCGTAGAATAGAGCTCCAAAACAATCCGCGTAAGACAGCACTCCCAGGCTGTTTGGGCATAAAAAGGTTGCTACACTCCGGCATAAACTATATCTGCTTTTAATGTAGCATAAAGTTGTACGAGGAACTCTTCGTATTCCTCGAATAAACCTATCAATCAAAACAGTGAACCTGACTCCTAACAAAGAGTACTACACGACAATCGAGAGAACGGCTGTAATGATGATTCTACACAGAGCCCCAGGTTGTCGTTTAGTGACATATCCTTGATACAAGTCATCTTTACGCACTCAAGGAATACGTTGCCTATTTTACACAGGCAGAAATGAGCCTTTACGCTCAAGATGAGACAAAATCAGATGCCACGTCAAAAGCTGTTCTTCGTACAGAACTCGAGGCATATCTTTGCAGTTAATGCGCGAGATGGGGGCAGATCTCTGCATTTAATGCACAAGATTTTGTTCTATTTTCAATGACTAGGAGAGCTAAAATTAGGGCTAATACGCTCACATCACCATCCTTGCATGTTACGCCAACCAGGCTATTTTCAACTATAGGAGTACGATGTATGCTATCTCCTCGAAATACGCCAACTCTGGCTATATTTCCAAAGGTACGTGATAAGGCTATTTGGCCCAGAATATGCTCGAGACCTCAGTCAAGGAAGGATAATTGTCTGTCTTTATGCTGGTTATCTATTATGCAGCCATTTGGCTTTTACGCCAATATGACAGCTACTTGTTTTTTATGCCAACAGGACAACTATTTGGTTTTTACGCCAACGAGATAGTTATTTGGCTTTTATACCAACCATCTCTACGCAAGGGGCAGTTACCTACGTGGCTTGCATTTTGTGGTCTTCGAGAAGCAGTTATATGCGTTACCTCATAATGGGACACGCATCACACGCAGATTCAGGAGATCATTCATACGTGGATAGCAGTTATTATAACCGCCGCGTAAAAGGTGCAACTCTCTCCACAGTTTGGCTTCTACGACGACTGGTCAGTTACTGTGACTGATCTTTATAAATAAAGACTTTCGGTCACAGGAGAAGGGGGTCAGAAAAAAGGGGGGAGATCAGAGAGAGAGCACATATAGAGAGTATTAATTGATGACTTTGGAAATGAGAGTTCAATCCCTCTTACAATCTTTGAAGCTCCTTCTTCTTCTATAATACTTCTTCGTCATTGTGTGGCTCAAGGGACAAAGTGATCGACCGTAGATCAGACTCCTATAGCAATATTTCTCCAGAATTATTTTTTTACTGTACTTAACATCCTCGTATAGGATTAATTGTACTCTTTTTTTCTTGTTTGTAAACAAAGAAAGGGTTTCGTATAAACCTACTCTCAATTTCTTTTGTTTATCATCAAACTCAAGATGGCGACTCTGCTGGGGAAAACTTTCTCATCTGACGAGAAAATAATTGCTCAATACGATGCTGTATCCACCGGATCAACGAAGAAGACTCTGGTTGTCCAATTCGACCAATCTGCTTATGAAGACATGCTTCGCACAGGGGGTAGCTCTCATTCCCTCTCTGTCCAGGACAACAGGAAGCTGCATAAAGTATGGATGCCCCAGACATCCTCTACCTTTCCTGCTGGCTCTCTCTCTCCAACCAACAAGGTTGTGATATCACAACCTATACGCCTTGTGCGTAAAAATCCATCCCCCGTCTGTGACGTGGCAGACAAAGCTTCTGGCAATGCCCTAGTGCCAATCCAGAAGTCTAGAATGCGCCCTACGCGTAAAACTTCGTCTCCCGTCTGTGATGTGGCAGACAAAATTTCTGACAAGGCCTCAGTGCCAATTCTGAAATTTGAATCGCGCCTTGCGCGTAAAAATACATCTACCATCTATAAAGAGGCAGATGGACCCTTGGATCACATCAACGGAAAACAAGTGGCGAATCTCCCGACCGCTAGAGTTGTACGCCACCAAGAGAAGAAGTTGCCCACTCTTCAGAATACGCGTGACGCTGGAGGCCATTTGAGGGCTCTCCCCGTTTTATGCCAACCCGTGCGAATCTTCAGATTACGCTAGGGTAAGCCCATCCGCGTAAAGAAGACCCGCTTCACAGGAAAATATGCTCCACAGACGAAAGATGGATCGTATGTTACCCACACGGCTGAACTGCTATACTCATATGGCAGAGAAAGTGTTCTGGTTCCTAATATCCATAGGCCCACTGATGTAAAAAGGCAGAATAAGCCTTCTTCTTCTTCTTCTGATACTCTCCCTGATTTGCGTGATTTCTTGATCCAGAAAAGCAAAGACAGGGGTCAAAATCAAGATTTAGCGCCCCTAACTTCCAAGGTGGGGAGATCATGTGGGAAGATGCATCAACATTTAATTTCGTCATGACATATGGGCCACATGAAGATTCTGTATTTATTGTTCCACCAACTCGCAACGACCAGCGTCAAATAATCTTCGGTCGAATACCGAATAGACCGATTGTACAAGAAGAATCTCGCGAGTCTGATGTTGGAAAAATCCAAATCCACAGATATAGTCCTCAAGCTTTGAGGATTATGCAAAATATGGGTTATGATCTGAAGTTGAAGCGAGGCCTTAACTATGGAAAAGGCAGACGAATACCGTTGCATGGTGATCTTTACTGTCAACGAAATTGTTTTGGGTTAGGGTTTACTGCATCTCTTGCAAACTCCAAACCTCCAGAGTCTGATCCTAAAATACCAGAGACAGGTCCTTCTAAATCAACTTCTGTGGATAAGGGCAAACAAAAAGAAGAAAAAAACAAGACAACGACATGTCTGGGGGTAGTCTCCCTCGACAAAACAGGACAGCATCCAAAGCTGGGGGTAGAATTCCCTCTGAGCCTGAAGATGATGCAACTATGACCATCTTCCCTGAAGACCATACGACTCAGGTATCAAAAGCTCGAAATCCAAAGGGGACTTTCTCCTTCAATGATGATGAAATCATTAAAATCTTCAATATATTGATGAAGGAAAACAAGCTTCGGCTACCCAACATCAGATACCCTGAAATGACTGTTAAGGTCGATGACCCAGAATATTGTCTCTTTCATCGGTACATTCATCACCCCACAAGGGCATGCTATATACTAAAAAGGAGAATCCAGGAGTTGATCGACGCCAAAGTCATCACTTTGCATTTATAAATGAGAAGACGGTCACTGCAAATTGATTTCACTCTAACATGACAATTTGCTCCCTCAAGAGGTACCAGATGATGAGTCCCTAAAGTTTCTCCCGCGAATTCTTCAGGTCTATCCCCACTCAGCAAAATCACTCCGCAGTGAATTTTTTGAACATGAGTTCACGTCCATATTACCTCTGAACTATTATCCAAACATTTTTTTGTTTCCCTAGCTGAATTTGCCATGTCCAAATAACCTCTGAGCAAACCTCCCAGTTTGTGCCTATAGATCAGTCCACGTCCATACTACCTCTGAACTACATCTTTCCACTTTCTCCAGCAGAGTAAATCTATCACCACAAAAATGGTCATGTCCATATTTCTTCTGCCCTATTTTTTCTTTACCACGTCCTCATTACCTCTGAGTAAGATATTTTTAGAACTTTTCCACGTCCTCATTACCTCTGAGTGAAGTTCTTCTCTTTGACTTCCTACTATCACGTTCGCATAACCCTTGATAGTGCTAGTCGTTTCAGCTTATTATCTGTACTTAAGGTACGCCAAGGGTAATAAGTCCTTAACCCGGATGTACAAACTGACTCTTGGTTTTTCATCCCCATTAAGTGTCTATGTGCAACATTTTCTCCTTCGTTACAAATTTTTGTAAAGAGCCATCATCCGTATCCAAGAGTCCCGGGTACGCAATGGGTGATGGATCCTCAAAATTCCCCCAGTGGAGCAATCCTTAGGTCTACTCGTACATTCGCACAATGACTATTTAAACCAGTCTTATTTTACGCTAGCCATGTTCATATTATCTCTGAGCTATCGTCCCATCAATCTCCCCAGCAGAGCGATCCTGGGTCTATCTTCATGTTTGGATAGACCACACTCAACGAATCACTCTTTGAAAGAGTTTTTCGGACACTAGTTCATGTTCATATTACCTCTGAACTGCTGTCATAAGACTTCTCTCAGGCTGAGTTTGTCATGTTCATATTACCTCTGAATAAACCTTCCTGGTCCGGCTATCGATTATCATGTCCATATTACCTCTGATATTGGTTGTCATCTCAACTTAACACCCGTATTTAACTCTAAGTACTCCAATGGTGTTAGGTCCACAAAAACTGCCACGTCCATATTACCTCTGGCAGGGCCTATCCTAAACTTATTACTTGCACTCTCGTGCACAATAAGTAATAGGTCCACAAAAAAAAAACTGTGGAATACTCACAATGGAAACGAATTGTTCATGTCCATATTACGTCTGAACTATCCTCATTTTCCCTAGCAGAGAGAAAGTCAGTTCATGTTACCTCTGGACTATGTCTCTCTACTATCCCCACAGAGTCATATTTTACCGCGGCTATATTATCTCTGACAGAACTTGTCTCAAACATATTACTTGCACTAACGTGCGCAAAAAGTAATGGGTCCACAAAAATCTCCCAGCAGGACGTCTTTACCAGCCACAAAACCTATCACGTCCATACGACCTCTTATAGGGCTTGTTTCGAACTTATTATTTGCACTCAACGTGCGCAACAAATAATAGGTCCACCAAAAATCCCCTAGTGGGATATCCTCAATAAACCAAAGTTCGCACAAACAATCATAAAGAAATGGAGGGTTCTTATATGATTGCAAATGGCACTTACAGATTAGCCAAGTCTAATAAAAAAATTTGATAATAGCTACTATCAACTGCAAATTCCCGAAGGAGTACTATACTTGATCTCCTTTGCTTAACGGAGTATGATGAAGATCTTATTCTGACGATACCATGTACAAAGTTCAGCTGGATCATATTCTATCAGATTTATATGACCTCTTAATGGATATGCTTAACTAATTTGTAAACCTATCATGTTCATATTACCTCTGATAGTGTTTAGTATACAAATTTAGTTGGATTATATTCTATCAGGTTCATATTACTTCTGAATAGATTTACATTCAACAAAACCTTAACGAAAGTATGTCATGTTCATGATACCTCTGATATCACTTTCATCTTAGCCTATCATATTCTAAAGTGATGGGTCCACAAAGTCAGAAAATGTATCTTTATTATCTCTGAGAAATTATAGGAAAAACAAAAAATTACATTATTGGGGAGGAGCAGTTAAATCTCTAATCTATTGTGTCAAAGCAGCCATCCTCTCATTCCTGGAGCTCAAGATGTTAGTGCGAGCCCGTTCCATCCTTGCCTCGTCGTTGTTCAAACGAGATAGTTCGGACAGAGAATTAACAAAACATGCTTGGATGACACCCGTATGTGTCAAGTTCTGTTTAGCTGTATCCACTTGGCCCTTCAGCACATTGCGGACTGCTGATGTCTTGAGAAGCCTCTCCCTTGCCTGAGCAAGTTCAGCTTCCAATTCTTGAACCCCCGCTTTATTTCCTTCAAATTCGGCATGGCACTCAGCAAGCTGAGGAATAAACTCCACCAAGACAGCCTGCTCTTTATCCATCTCTTGCTGCAGTTCTTGGATGGATTTGTTTAGAGTTTCTATTTACTCAGCAAGTTCTGCAGTTAAGGAGTCATGCTCAGCTTGAACCGGATCATCGATGTTGCCTCGGGATAGTTGCAAATACTCGTTAATGGGTTGTTCTAAACCATTAACTATTTGCTCTAGCGCATCAGCTCTTTCAGCGTCACTAAAATTTCTAATCTGCGCTATAGGGAGATTGGAGGATATCTTCAAAGCATCAAAACCTAGGTTCTTCTCCAATACCATCGATATCAATTCTTTCAAAGTGAGGTAGAATATGCTAGTATATTGATCTACTAGCATAGCAAAGCTTGAATGGACGCTGGGAGTGGCCGCAATATCGGTAAGTCTCCTTTCTGGAATGACTGCAGAGGAGGTTGCCACAGTCGTTGCTTCAACGGATGGCACGATAAAAGAAGAGACACCAACAATAGTTGAAGTTGCTGGTATAATCGACGGAGGAGGCACGGACGAGATGGTGGGCTCATCCTCCTCTAATGTTATTTGGACTGCTACTAGCGGGATGACACCCGAGAATGTTGCGGATAAAAGATCGGCAGCCTCAAAGCATGCTTCTTCGACGTCGAGCATCGCCGTTTCATCAGCTGGATCCGCAAAAAAGTTAGAAGTTGTGTCAACTCCTCCTTCCCTAGAGATGTCTTCGCCTGAAAAGAGGATAAGAGAAAAGTTAATATCAAATTTGATGTTAATTTTCCTAAAAGAAGCGTAAAGACAACATTTACCCATGGCCGATGGTATGTATGTTGCATCCGCAGCCTGTACAGCTAAATTATTTCTTAATAATGCTAAACAAGCTGTCATACCTGGAGAAGAGGGTGTACCAACTGACATTTGAGGGAAGTCATCCCAGTCATCATCCAGATCCACTCGAGGTTCATCGGGTGGAATTTCGCTGGAAATACTTACAGGCGAAGGAGGGATTATTCCCATTATTTGTTTGGATAAAGGTACATTGATTCTTAATATCCTCGATCTCGAAGGCGATCTCGAAACACTACCAGTAGCGGTAGTAGCGACAGTGATCACGAGCAAAGAATCTCAAGCACTGTCAGTCGGAACTGTGGAGGTTCCCTCACTAAAAGGCGAAGGACCTCTGATCAAAGAATCATCCCCAACAGGGAAAACAACAGGCTCACTCCTAGAGGCCCCCTTGCTGGGAGTCCTTTTAGGACCTCTGGAAGTCTTCTTCTTGCGGGGGGAAGGCTCTTTCAGAGTGGAAGCCTTTCGCTTATTTGAGATAATGAGAGGCTCTGCTAGCGGAGCTATTACACCTCTCGGTATTATCAACAAGAAATCGTCTGCACCGATAGTGTCTTCACCTTCATCAGAGGAGACGGATGGGATCTTCTCTCTTCCAGTAGCTTATGGGAAGGCATCCTGAAACTTACATACACATCGAAATCATGATGGAAGGTATTGATGGACGCGTAAAACTGCGCGTACGAGTGAAGGATGCACAACTCCATGGAGAGAGAAGTCGCGAGCACAGCAAAAATTGTACCAGTACAACCCGTGATGAAATACCGCCATCCTCTGGCTCCACCAATAAGTCCACCCTTGGACTTGAAGTTGGTGATGAAATTCCCCACATGCAACTGGTCGTACCCAAATTGTCTGGCAAACCGGCTTAGCAGATAAGGCTCCAAGTAGCAGTGGTCCTCACTTCTGTACAGCAAGTGGGAAGGTCTAATGCAGACCAACCAATAAAAGCTTCAGGAGAAAGAATAGTCCTTCCTTGGCCTGCATCCTGAAGTTTTATCCCCTGTTGATTGATATGTATGGGGGGACGGTACAAAAGAGCTTCCAGCCATGGGCAAAATTTAATGCTCGCCGACAATCTATGACGCTCGCCACATTCCAAAGGGTATTCTTGTAATTCAACAAGAAGTTATTTCCCGAACTGCTAGCAGAGCCGGAAGATATCACCCTGGTGTTGTGAAGGAATACCATCCCATCAGGTATAGGAATGGTAATTCCACTCTGGGAAATCCTTTACGATGTGTATCATCTACAAGCAGCCAATCAGTAATGGCCCTCAGGCCAGATTGTATTCTGCATACCATGGCAGGAAGCATGCCCAATCTTGCTCCAAATACCAAATGCACTGCAGGCCATATGGTTTTGAGATGAATACGATCCACAGACGCGATGCCAGGCACTACCCATCGGCGTAGCCAGATAGAGAGGAAGCCAGCTTGTTGAGCTTCCCTCTACAGAGGCTTGCGACAATGCCTCATATAACTGAAGGCTTTAGTGCCTGCAGGATAACCCCTATCTCCTCATCGAGAACATAATCTGAAGCCTCTGCGTCTTTAATGAGGTCATCGAACGTATTGGCACTAAGCATGCTCAGGAGGTTCAAGGGCTTATCGTTGTTATCTACAACCTTGTCCAGCTTAGCATTTCTGGCCTGATGGAAGAAGAAGTAGGATGCCCATTTGTTGATATGAGATAAATCAGAGTGTCACTACCACATTCTGAAAACAGGGATATTTTCGACTTTTTTATAATTATTAGTATTGTGGTATTTATATTAAATAATTTCTTAATATTGTATTTAATTTAGATAATTGCATGAGGTGTGTATTTAAATATATTATATTATATACTGTGTTCTTAACGTCTGAGCTGGTAGACTTGACCTAGAGGCCACTAGATGAACACCTGATCGAATATTGGGGATTACGTATTTAATTGTTTTATTTTAGAATTTATATATTGGAGGTTGTATTTAATTACCGTAATTTTTAATTGTTGTGCGCTGTCGTTGTTTCCATATTTGGAGCGCTACCTGACTTTTGCCTTCCAACAAATTTCACAACCTTGCCCTAGACGTGCCTGCCTTCCATTCTGCTATTTTTGCAACTCATAATTATGCTCTCTTTACCTTATTTTAGCCGCACAAAAATCGTCGTGGACGTTTATTTAATTTCTGAATAAATTTCAACTTTGTGTCGTTGTGCGTTCCAATTGAAATTGGAGACAATCTTGACCTATTTTTCGTGCGACCCAAATTAGGATAATATTCTATTCTGAGTCTTCTTCACTATTGGTATTGATGACCAGACCTGATTTTGGTCCCATGTACTCCTAATTAATTTTAGAACACAGTTTGCATTTTATTTCTAATTAAATTGAGGATAACATTTTGACTGATTTCGTAAATTCTAATTTAATTCCAGTACCCGATTAATTAAACCCGTGCCTAACGCACATCACCCTCTCACCATGAAAATTTTTAAACACATTTTTCTCCACAAATTGTGTCATTTTATGTGTTTGTGCAATTTCTCGAATTTAAGGGGCTAAGTTGCAATTATTCAATTGTAGGTGTCACCACCCCATTGGCCAAGACCAAATGGAAAGGTTATTTATTTGTGGACCAAGTTGCATTTTTTTCCACTCTACTTTACATGAAAATAATTTCCTTCATGAACAATCCTAGCCACTCATTTGAAATTGGACCATCACCACCCTTCATCCACATCTCACCCCCTCCCTATTTAATGTCCTATCAAGCCCTAATCCCCAAAAATCCAACCTAGGGAATCCCCCACACTCAAACCGTAGCCTCCACAAATTTTCTCCATTCTTTTCCTTTCTTCTTCACTTTCTCTGCCTCATTTCATTTTTTCTCTTCTTCTTCTTCCTTCTTCTTCCTCTTCTCTTTTATTTTTGATTTTTGAAATATAAAGGGGAGGGGGGAATACTGTTCACCCGGAGCATCTCCCCTATATTCCCTGACCCCGTTCCGTTCATCCCTGGCGGCCGAGCCCACTGTTCATCTCCGGCTCTCCCTTCATCTCAGCCCGACGTCCGGCCAAACCACTCCCTCTTCCCTACAACTCGTCCCGAGCTCCTCCCCCACTCCATCTTCTCCGGCGCGGCACCGAGTCCCGTCCAAGAGTTTTTCTCCACGAGCTTCCACTGAATCTCCAGCCAGGCGGCCAAGCTCCGACGCCGGCTCGGCCGAGCTTCCCGCTCCGACTCCCCACCGTACTCCACCACCACTTCTCGGCCATCCACGCCCATATCTGCCTGCCGAGTCCGAGATCCTCCGCCGGCCTACTGCTCAGCCGCTGCTGCTCTGCTGCTGCCGCCGGTTGCTACTGCTCGACCCCGCGGACCACCCCGCTGTCGAGCTCCGGCGACTCCGGCACTCCCCCTCCACGTCGAGCCCGCTGCCATCTTCACCACCACCATTGTATCACGACCACCACCTCATCCCCTCGTTCCCTCCGGCGGCCTCCTGCTGCAGTCCGGCGAGCCTCCGTCGACCACCCCCTGTGAGCCTCTCCTTCTTCTCTCCTTATGTGTATAATGTATGTATTAGTGTAATTTATAGTGTATATATAGTTAGTATATATAATGTATGTATGGTATGTATATTAGTATAATGTATATGTATTTAATAGTATATGTATGTATTTTAATTATGTATCATATAGTGTTAATATGTATATACGTATTGTATATTGTATATGTATATATTTAATAACTGATATACATGTAAATATGTATATATATAGTATATATAATTAATTTAGTATATGTATATATGCATATTTTGTATACTTAATATATTCTCAATATTTCTAATTGGTTTGTATATATGTATATATATTGGTTTATTTTTATATAATATCTATTTAAATAAAAAGTATACGCTAGTATAAATTTAATTTGGTGTATTAGTATTAGTATATTTAAATGATAATGTTGATAATATATATATCCTAAAATGTATTTTTGGCATATATATGAGTATGTATATATAATGTTCAACTAGTATAAATCAAATATGTATTTAAAAGGCAGATATATATATATATTGTAAATACATTTAAATTGGTGCATGTATAAATATTGTAGGTATTAATAAGTGTAATGTGTTTTACGTATCCCTACTAGATGACCCTAGTTGACTAGAGCCATGTCTGGCATAGCCCTGAGGCCAGTGTATTTCTATTGTGTGTTAGTGTAGCATCTGATACAAGTAATATTATTATATGTTTATAGGACTGTCGGATTCTCCAAACGATACTCTGGGACAGGACATTGGTATTGACAGCTAAGGACCCAAGGCGAGTACATTCTCTGATTAGTTTCTAATTTATGATATCTCCTATGTTCACTGTATCTAGTGTAGATATCCATGCTCTTGACACGTTGGTTACACGGATTGGTATACACGGATCTCGTCATGAGTTGTTATTCCTTATTCATGGTGTAGCTTGTACAAGACTCGTTTCCTTGCTATCTTGTGCATGTACAGACACTGATTTCCGGGGAGACTTGCTACCTCTCTAGGGAATCCCGTGCCATAGCGTACCATGATTGGATCTACTATACCAGTCGAGGGTGGGGAGTATTTTAGTGTAGATATGTGATCATACCCAACTTTACATGCATCATAGCTCACCCCACATCTCACGTCGGGTGCGGCCTGACCATTTACATGCTTCATAGCTGTTACGTGTGATTAGCCTGACCTCTACATGCATCATAGCTAACCAACGGTTAGCCTGACCTTACAAGAATCATAGCTAATCACATGTAACCAGCCTGATCAAGTTTCCAAGCCGATCACATGTTAAAGCTAGTACTCATACAATTAGTCATAGGTTCTTGCTCATGGACATATTGTTTCTTCTTTTGCATTTACTTACAGTATTTCCAGTATTTCTTTTATTTCTTGTACCTATAAATGCTTCTGGTATATTTTCATCTAGAACTGCTACATAGTTTATATCATTAATATAGAACTGCTATTTAGAGATGTACTTTGCTCCTTCCTGACTGGAAAATATTTTTCCAGACTGTGACCTTAGTAGACTGGTTTCTGACACACTTGGGGATTGGAAGTTAATGATTGCAGGTATGATTATTTTGTCGTTAGACTTATCTTGTATTTCTTGCTTGCCTTGATATCTCATCGTGCTTTAGTTTATGTGATTGAGTATTTCTAGCATTATTTTATGATATCCACGTCTCCTTATGGAGTTGGGTATTCACGTGATTTGATTAGATAGTTACATGACCTACACAGCGTTCTACCGCCGATGCTGCGGCGTAGGCTGGACGTACCCACGCACTCGTGCCCCTAAACTGGGTGCGGGTCATGACATATTTTTAGTGGTGGCCCATGCAGGTCTGACTTCGCAAGTTGTGCGATGTCGTAGTAGTACGACGTCTTAGTTGTACTACTGCGTGCCTGCTATAGAAAATAGGACATAGGATACTTGGATGAGAGAGAATACTCAATCACAAATTTTTGAGAGATTCCTGGGATGACCCCTTGAGAATCTTGTTATAATTTCCAATTTAAATCCTTTGCCTTGTTTCCGTCCGTCCTCACTTGTGGATATTGAGTTTGATTATTGTTGATCAGTTATCAATTTAATTCTTGGTATCGTTGTTGAGTTTTGATTTCTTATCGAGATGAATTTTACAGACTAAACTTTACGGTATCATCTGATGACATATGTTGATGAGAACAGTGAGAAAGGTAAAATATCTACTTTGGTTATGGAACCTAGAGTTTATCGCAGCCATATTAGCTGTCATGACGAGAACGTAGGAACCTGACTTCGGATGTACATATCTTAGTTATGAATTTAGAGTTTTTTGCAGTCATACCGGTTGGCGTGGCGAGGATTCTAGATGACATGATTATAGAGTGCATACCTTAGTTATGGAACCTGTCGTTTATCGCACCTATGCTTACTGGCGTGGCAAGGATTCTAAGTGTCATAATTTCGGACAGACGTGTATGATTATCAGGTTGTATCTTAAATTGGTTCTTAAAGTATCATCTCAACACTTATCTATTTCTGTTATACAAGACTTTATTCCATTATTTTTTTTTGGTTGCTAGCAGTAGAAACACCTTCAGTCCTCAAACCAGACTTTTTGAGCTCCTATCCTTGAGGATTCCTTATTAAGTATGATAATTAGTTACTTGTAATTATGGCTGTGTCTTGAGTGTTAGTATTGGTTGAGTGTTGTTAGTGAGTTATAAGTGTTTCTTAGTTGGACATGTGAGCAGTAGGCTTTAATCTAGAGATACCCATAGCATAGTACCTTGTAACAATGGTTCTAGGAGAAGTGTCATTAGAGACTGAGAGTAGGAGGAGAGCATAGAGTATCAGTGATAGTTCTCAGAGTTAGTATCAGAGCCAATATACCCGTCCTGGATAAGCATGATTATGTAATTGAGTGATCTATGTAAACGATTAGGTATCGAGGAATAGTGTTAAGGATTAATGGAGCATAACGTTCAATTTGATAATTGATATCGGGCGTGCTAAAGGTAAAGAAATTTATATGCATGAGGAGTTATAATGAGGTGTCATGAGTAGAGAAATATCGAAATTTGTAATAAAAATGGTGAAGCGTATCACAGATTAGTTTAACAGGCTGTAAAAGATTACAGGAAAATACCTACACAATAATCGAGATAAGGAACCATATACTTGCCCATAAGAATAAGAAATATGAGTATTATAAAAGGTACAGCTAATCATGGGTTCTAATAAGTTTGAGGAGATGATACAATAATGAAGCTTGCGATATCATACCAAGGGTACTAATGATTCTATAACGAGGATTTGCCGAGAATGGTGATAATAACAGTAAGCACCCTGTGTGATGATAATTAAATGATATACCAGTTGACATAAATTGAAATCATGAAAGAAATTACAGATGATGATAACTTTGATCATTAGAGATAATGGTGCAAGTGATTCAGGCAGTACAATTTTAGTACACAGTTATAGACACTAGATGCATTGAGTACACCTTGAGTATCAGAGACCGTGAGCACTGATATGTACGTTTGTGGAGTTATAAATTAAAAAGTGAAAATAAAATTTTATTTTAAGAATTATTGAGGAGTTGAGATTATGTCATTAAATTTTTTGAGGATTTCAAATATTGATTCAATAAAAATGGTCAAGGCTAAAAAGATTTTAGAAGTGATTAAAATTTTTATTTTGATGTTGAGTATCTGACTTTGAGGAGGTATATGTATTTTATTTTAAAGTTGTTCGAGAAGTTAAACCTTGACAATTATTTTGAGGATTAATTTTATGGTAGATGAGAGATATGAATATTAGTATATGAGTAGATGATATACATGTGTAAGGATCTGATGACTTGAGCATGATTGAGGTAGCACCGCAGACTGACTTGGGTGTCCATCTAGAGTTGTATTAGAAAAGGTTTAGCACTTAGTATGGTGTGTTACACTTGGTGTGCACTTGAGTGATAAGAACAAATAGTATGGACAATTGTAGTAGGAACGAGAACTAGCAGTGGGTGTACTAAAGTAGAACAGGGAGTGTGGTACTAAAGGGGTAGAGGTATCAAACTTATATGTATTATTTAACCATGGTTATATTAGAGAATCTTGGTATCAGATTTAATTATTAATAAGCAGGTGTATGCAATGAGGATGTAATCATGGATGTTGTGTACTAAAGGTTAGTTGATAGGGATATCAGTGTACAGGAATAGGAATTAGTTAGTGAATATACTAGAGTTAAGTGTGTGTTAGAGATAAGGGATACTGCAAGTAATATGTTAGCAGGTTCTTTCTTTACCTCCTAATGATTCCTTCTTCCGTCCTTTGATTGATTGATTTTTCTAATACTGTAGTTCGTATTCATGATTTTCTTGTTAGGATATAACTAGTAGTACACCTTAACAGAGACTGAAATACCATGATAAAAGATACATGACCTATATTTTTCTTAAATTGCATGGCTGTAGGTAGAGTTTTCTTAAACCGTGATCATTAGGATTTTGACCATAGCAAAGATCTATGACAAGGTTATGACTGACAAAAAGGGACAAGATGATTAGAATTTGTGGATAAGCATTAATTTAAATAAAGGATTAAGGGGTTAATATAACAGAATTGATGGATCATTGATTTTACGAAGGTCGAGGTATGATTGAAATTCGAGGATAAACATTAACTCAAATAGAGAGTTAAGAAATTAACATGGCAAAATTGAGGAGTTATTACTTTTAGGAAGCTTATGATATGATTGAATTGGCTATTAAAATTTGAGAAAATTAGAAAAATTATCATTATATCTATTTGATGGCAAGATAGGAATTTAAAATTTCATATTATGAATGTTGCATTTGAAGATTCCGTAAGTATCGCATCGTTGAGTAATTTGAGGAAAAAGGAAAAAAAAAATATTAATGGGATAGTGTCGAATTCGATTCTCGGGATGAGGATTTAGATTTTGAATATGCATTGATTGGGTTTAAATTAGGGAGTAAAAATCATTAACGGATTGGTGTTTAAATTCAAACTTTTCGGATGACAATTCCAATTTTATGAATGTAGTGGATTAATTGAATTGAAGGGTTGGATTTATGGATTGCGTTTTAGACGGGAGTCTTAATGTTCATTGAGTGAATTAGAGGATGGCATGTCAAAATTCTGAGTACAAATTTTTATTCAATTCAGCAGAAATTGTGAGAAAATGGGAACTGATTTTATTTTCAAGGATATTGCAGGAATACAGTAATTTCCGAAATTTTTGAGATTGTGAAATGGCAAGGTGGATTACTACCTGATTTTGTGATTGATGAATTTAACCGTTGATGGAAAATAATATAATGAATAAACACTACTATGAGGACGTTAAATTTCGAGGACGAAATTATTTTAAAGAGGGTAGACTTGTCACTACCACATTCTGAAAACAGGGATATTTTTGACTTTTTTATAATTATTAGTATTGTGGTATTTATATTAAATGATTTCTTAATATTGTATTTAATTTAGATAATTGCATGAGGTGTGTATTTAAATATATTATATTATATACTGCATTCTTAACGTCTGAGCTGGTAGACTTGACCTAGAGGCCACACTAGACGAACACCTGATCGAATATTGGGGATTACGTATTTAATTATTTTATTTTAGAATTTATATATTGGAGGTTGTATTTAATTACCGTAATTTTTAATTGTTGCGCGCTGTCGTTGTTTCGATATTTGGAGCGCTACCTGACTTTTGCCTTCCAACAAATTTCATAACCTTGCCCTAGACGTGCCTGCCTTCCATTCTGCTATTTTTGCAACTCATAATTATGCTCTATGTACCTTATTTTAGCCGCACAAAAATTATCGCGGACGTTTATTTAATTTCTGAATAAATTCCAACTTTGTGTCGTTGTGCGTTCCAATTGAAATTGGAGACAATCTTGACCTATTTTTCGTGCGACCCAAATTAGGGTAATATTCTATTCTGAGTCTTCTTCACTATTGGTATTGATGACCCGACCTGATTTTGGTCCCATGTACTCCTAATTAATTTTAGAACACAGTTTGCATTTTATTTCTAATTAAATTAAGGATAACATTTTGACTGATTTCGTAAATTCTAATTTAATTCCAGTACCCGATTAATTAAATCCGTGCCTAATGCACAATACCCTCTCACCATGAAAATTTTTAAACCCATTTTTCTCCACAAATTTTGTGTCATTTTATGTGTTTGTGCAATTTCCAGAATTTAAGGGGCTAAGTTACAATTATTCAATTGTAGGTGTCATCACCCCATTGGCCAAGACCAAATGGAAAGGTTATTTATTTGTGGACCAAGTTGCATTTTTTCCCACTCTACTTTACATGAAAACAATTTTCTTCATGAACAATCCTAGCCACTCATTTGAAATTGGACCATCACCACCCTTCATCCACATCTCACCCCCTCCCTATTTAATGTCCTATCAAGCCCTAATCCCCAAAAATCCAACCTAGGGAATCCCCCACACTCAAACCGTAGCCTCCACAAATTTTCTCCATTCTTTTCCTTTCTTCTTCACTTTCTCTTCCTCATTTTATTTTTTCTCTTCTTCTTCTTCCTTCTTCTTCCTCTTCTCTTTTATTTTTGATTTTTGAAATATAAAGGGGAGGGGGGAATACTGTTCACCCGGAGCATCTCCCCTATATTCCCTGACCCCGTTCCGTTCATCCCCGGCGGCCGAGCCCACTGTTCATCTCCGGCTCTCCCTTCATCTCAGCCCGACGTCCGGCCAAACCACTCCCTCTTCCCTACAACTCGTCCCGAGCTCCTCCCCCACTCCATCTTCTCCGGCGCGGCACCGAGTCCCGTCCAAGAGTTTTTCTCCACGAGCTTCCACTGAATCTCCAGCCAGGCGGCCAAGCTCCGACGCCGGCTCGGCCGAGCTTCCCGCTCCGACTCCCCACCGTACTCCACCACCACTTCTCGGCCATCCACGCCCATATCTGCCTGCCGAGTCCGAGATCCTCCGCCGGCCTACTGCTCAGCCGCTGCTGCTCTGCTGCTGCCGCCGGTTGCTACTGCTCGACCCCGCGGACCACCCCGCTGTCGAGCTCCGGAGACTCCGGCACTCCCCCTCCACGTCGAGCCCGCTGCCATCTTCACCACCACCATTGTATCACGACCACCACCACATCCCCTTGTTCCCTCCGGCGGCCTCCTGCTGCAGTCCGGCGAGCCTCCGTCGACCACCCCCTGTGAGCCTCTCCTTCTTCTCTCCTTATGTGTATAATGTATGTATTAGTGTAATTTATAGTGTATATATAGTTAGTATATATAATGTATGTATGGTATGTATATTAGTATAATGTATATGTATTTAATAGTATATGTATGTGTTTTAATTATGTATCATATAGTGTTAATATGTATATACGTATTGTATATTGTATATGTATATATTTAATAACTGATATACATGTAAATATGTATATATATAGTATATATAATTAATTTAGTATATGTATATATGCATATTTTGTATACTTAATATATTCTCAATATTTCTAATTGGTTTGTATATATGTATATATATTGGTTTATTTTTATATAATATCTATTTAAATAAAAAGTATACGCTAGTATAAATTTAATTTGGTGTATTAGTATTAGAATATTTAAATGATAATGTTGACAATATATATATCCTAAAATGTATTTTTGGCATATATATGAGTATGTATATATAATGTTTAACTAGTATAAATCAAATATGTATTTAAAAGGCAGATATATATATATATTGTAAATACATTTAAATTGGTGCATGTATGAATATTGTAGGTATCAATAAGTGTAATGTGTTTTACGTATCCCTACTAGATGACCCTAGTTGACTAGAGCCATGTCTGGCATAACCCTGAGGCCAGTGTATTTCTATTGTGTGTTAGTGTAGCATCTGATACAAGTGATATTATTATATGTTTATAGGACTGTCGGATTCTCCAGACGATACTCTGGGACAGGACATTGGTATTGACAGCTAAGGACCCAAGGCGAGTACATTCTCTGATTAGTTTCTAATTTATGATATCTCCTATGTTCACTGTATCTAGTGTAGATATCCATGCTCTTGACACGTTGGTTACACGGATTGGTATACACGGATCTCGTCATGAGATGTTATTCCTTATTCATGGTGTAGCTTGTACAAGACTCGTTTCCTTGCTATCTTGTGCATGTACAGACACTGATTTCCGGGGAGACTTGCTACCTTCCTAGGGAATCCCATGCCATAGCGTACCATGATTGGATCTACTATACCAGTCGGGGGGGGGGGGGGAGTATTTTAGTGTAGATATGTGATCATACCCAACTTTACATGCATCATAGCTCACCCCACATCTCACGTCGGGTACGGCCTGACCATTTACATGCTTCATAGCTGTTACGTGTGATTAGCCTGACCTCTACATGCATCATAGCTAACCAACGGTTAGCCTGACCTTACAAGAATCATAGCTAATCACATATAACCAGCCTGATCAGGTTCCCAAGCCGATCATATGTTAAAGCTAGTACTCATACACTTAGTCATAGGTTCTTGCTCATGGACATATTGTTTCTTCTCCTGCATTTACTTACAGTATTTCCAATATTTCTTTTATTTCTCGTACCTATACATGCTTCTGGTATATTTTTATCTAGAACTGCTACATAGTTTATATCATTAATATAGAACTGCTATTTAGAGATGTACTTTGCTCCTTCCTGACTGGAAAATATTTTTCCAGACTTTGACCTTAGTAGACTGGTTTCTGACACACTTGGGGATTGGAAGTTAATGATTGTAGGTATGATTATTTTGTCGTTAGACTTGTCTTGTATTTCTTACTTGCCTTGATATCTCATCGTGCTTTAGTTTATGTGATTGAGTATTTCTAGCATTATTTTATGATATCCACGTCTCCTTATGGAGTTGGGTATTCACGTGAGTTTGATTAGATAGTTACATGACCTAGACAGCGTTCTACCGCCGATGCTGCGGCGTAGGCTGGACGTACCCACGCACTCGTGCCCCTAAACTGGGTACGGGTCGTGACACAGAGGGCTCTTTGTAGAAGGTGGTACAAACAAGATAGTGGCTCATCAGCTCCTGGTATACCGCCACTACCCGAGGGTTTGTATCCCTCAGCTCCCTATTCCTGGGAACGTACTCTTCATAAGGAGTATCCCCCATTGGCCTTTTTAAAATCTCTGCCATCTCATGAAAGGCAAAGCCCAACTCACCTAGTGGAGTAGCAAAAGTCCCAGTAAGCGAATTGTATCGCTCCATCAAAGCTAAAAACAAGTTGGGGTTGACAGACAGCCCAACACTGGTGGCACTCACAGCCGCAAATAAGCCAATACTTTTCAGCTTCGTTTGAAAGTGCTTCAGGACCCAGGCAGTTAAACTGGCCCCTCAAAAATTCTCAGGGCTAAGCCATCCACTGGTGCAAGGGTTAACCTTGGGGTACACTCCTCCCTGCCCCATAAAGTTATTGCAGAAAGTCGATATTTGAACCGGCTGGATCAGTGAACTATCTTCACTCGGAACGCTACCAGGCAGTAATCCTCTGAAAGGCATAACAGGGCCTGAAGAACTGCTCACAAAGACTCCTCGGTTCAATACTTTCTTGTATGAGATCTTTCCTGGCCATCCATGAAGATCTGGAGTCAGAGTCCACATCATTTTCCTAGGATGTGCGGCATGGAAGAATGCCGAGATAGGATAATCTTTGGGCATCCTGGGCAGATACATGACCGTGCCCTCAGCAGAAAACACCCAATCTTTTTTCTTCGGCTTAGTTTGGGACTGTTTGTCGATAACATCCCAGAATAAGAAACCTAGTTTCTTATATTCAGTTCCATCTATATATGTCAGGGGCTCCCCACTGATCATACTCAGCAGGATTCGTTCTCCTTAGGACGAGATCAGAGTTCCACTTTCTTGAGGATACTCGGTTCCAGAAATAGAGAATGTCACATGGGACAAGTCCTCCAGATAGCTGGAATTCAGCATCCCAGCAGCAGAGCCCATCACTTCAGCCAAATGAGGGATCTGCAAGTCCACTACAAAATGCAAAAAAATAAGTCAATTTTTATGCTAGACGCTACACTCTTGCAGTATACGCCAAAGACTAAAAGTCTGCGCTTTTACGCCATACTGCAAAAACTTGAGCTTTTACGCCGGAAATCGATTTTTAGTGCGTAAAACTCAAGATTGGCAGTATACGCCAAAATCTAACAGTCCGAGCTTTTTACGCCAGACTGTCAAAATTTGAGTTTTTATGCCGTAATTTACATCCAGCGTGTAAAACTCAAAGTTTGTAGTATACGCCAAATTTCGACAGTCTGAGTTTTTACGCTAGACTGCGAAAATATAGAGTTTTTACGCTGACACATTAGGAATGTGGGCGTAATGATAAAACATCTTTGTGCATCATCTTCCTCGAAGAGGCTCTTAGCACGGAAGATGACCTTGCGCGTACACGTACAACGTGTGCGAAGGATTTTTCTTTACCTGTGATGTCTGGAGCGCAGCTCGTCGAAGGAGCACTTCGTTCAGATCGGGGCTCGCTCAGCCTAATGGGGGTTGCTCATGCTTGAGCAGAGGAGCGAGATAAAGAAGAGGCGACTTTCTTTCCCTTAGAAGTGGAAGCCTGTTTCGGTGCCATGGTGAAGCTCAAAGTTCTCAAAAAAGAGACAAAAACAAAGAGTTCTCAAAGAGACGAAGGGTTTTGCAAAGACAGATAAAAGGTTTCTCTCTTAAGACCTTGGGCTATTTATAGAGTTTGGATAACTCTTCAAATTCCTAACCAAATCCGATATTTAATAGTCGGTTATGATTTGGGACTACGTCAGCTTATCATTTAAAAAAAGGAAGACGGACAGTCATGTTGCATAGTGGATCCAGATTTTATGCGCAGAACAGATCTATGGTTTTACGCTCAGAGGCTATAAATCTATGGTTTTACGCTCAGAAGCTTTTACGCTCAGAGGCTATAAATCTATGGTTTTACGCAAGAAGCTTTTACGCTCAGAGGCTATAGATCTATGATTTTATGCTCAGAGGCTACAAATCTACGATTTTACACTCAGAAGCTACAAATCTACGATTCTACGCTCAGAAGCTACAGAAGGCCAATTACAAGGATTTACGCAGAGAATGCTCCTTTTTGGCTACAAAATATTCCAAGTGCCTAAAACACACAGATGTCAGCATTGAAGAAGACTCTTCTTCTTGGGCCATTAGAAGTTTATTTGAAGTCTAGCCAGAATCTTTTACATCTAAAGTTCAAGTATGGCCTGTTCGGCAAACGTTTCTCGCCCTATTTCGAGAGATTTTTGGGGAAACGATTCTTGAAGATGACGGTCTGAATAGAAATTCTTCGTATCAGAGAAGTGACAGTTCATAATTTTATGCGATTCCTCGTCCAAAAACAGCATGATAGTTGGATCATCAGGACAACTTAATGCTAGAGAGCTTTTTACGCATCTTCCGTTACGCGTAAAAGTCGGGAAGTGACCGGATAAGCGTTTATCAGAGTCAGCGTAAAATTACCCAGACGTGTCGAAGCTGCACATTATCAGACTTCCTCACAGCAAATATGGCAAATCAGCAATGCGTAAAAGAAGACAAGTTTATTAATCATGATTACATATAATGGAAATCTAGTTTACAAAGGATTTTTCATTTTCATGATTACATATGATGGAAATCCTTTTTTTACAAAGGATTTCTCATTAAAGATCGCACTGGGAATCTGTTGTGCCAGGTTCTTATATTGGTGGAGATCTTTTTTCTTCTTCTACGATACTTTATCGACTTCTGCAGCCGATGAACAAGAAAATGATTAATGGCGGGAGAATACAAAACTAGGCCTGTTTTATTCAAGCCCACCCTCCATACGCCATGGCAGCTACGCCCTAGAATTGTGTTAGGAATTCAGACCCAACACAATACTCGAAGACAGGGCAAAACTGCCTACCTACTTCCAGCTTCATAATAGGAGAAAATATAACTAGCAAGCTGTGTGGTTCGATGAGACCCTTCCTCTCTCCTGGACGAATTGCCATATAAAATTGCTGATTATCCCGAGAAAAGGAAGCTATGATATCCTTCCATGATCCATCATTGCAGAGGACATTTGATCGAAGACGCCTCTTTTTATGCCTCCTTATATGTTGGAAGAGCATGATCTTCTTCTTCCTCAGGTCAGCCCAATGGATCTCGGCAACCATCTCTTTTGGTGAAGGAAGTATGGAAAAACAGGTTCGCTCGCTTGCCTTTATATAGGCAGAAGAGAACATACCAAATCCCAACAAATTCCTAAAATTTGTCGAGAAATCAGCCTCGTAGAACGAGCCCAATTTGACCGTTTTATGCTTCATTCAAAGTATTTCAAATTACGAGGAATTTGAAAACTTTCAAGGGGGTCTTGTAGAAGCATAAAAAATACGCTGAAGAATTATACGCGTAAAACCCCCAACGTACATGAAGTCCGCGTAAAACAAAACTCCAGCACTGTGTGGCATAAAATATGACTTCAGAGCTATTGGCGTACAGTAGAGCTTCAACGCTATCCAGCGTAGAACAGAGCTCCAAAACAACCAGCGTAAGGCAGCACTCCCAGGCTGTTTTGGCGTAAAAATATTACTACACTCTGGCGTAAACTACGTCTTCTTTTAATGTAGTGTGAAGTTGTACGAGGAACTCTTCGTATTCCTCGAATGAACCAGTCAGACAAAACAGTGAACCTGACTCCTGACAAAGAGTACTGCACGATGATCGAGAGGACGGCTGTAATGATAATTCTGCACAAAGCCCCAGGTTGTCGTTTAGTGACATATCCTTGATACAAGTCATTTTTATGCCCTCAAGGAATACGCTGCCTATTTTACACAGACAGAAATGATCCTTTACGCTCAAGATAAGACGAAATCAGATGCCACGTCAAAAGTTGTTCTTCGTATAGAACTCGAGGCATATCTCTGCAGTTAATGCGCGAGATGGGGACAGATCTCTGTATTTAATTTACGAGATTTTATTCTATTTTCAATGACTAGGAGAGATAAAATTAGGGCTAATACGCTCACATCACCATCCTTGCATGTTACGCCAACCAGGTTATTTTCAACTATAGGAGTACGTCGTATGCTATCTCCTCGAAATACGCCAACTCTAGCTATATTTGCAAAGGTATGTGATAAGACTATTTGGCCCATAATATGCTCGAGACCTCAGTCAAGGAAGGACAATTGGCTATCTTTACGCTGGTTATCTATTATGCAGCCATTTGGCTTTTACGCCAACAGGACAGCTACTTGGTTTTTTCGCCAACAGGACAGATTCTTGGTTTTTATGCCAACAAGACTTCTATTTGGTTTTTACGCCAACGAGACAGTTATTTGGCTTTTATGCCAACCATCTCTACACAAGGGGCAGTTACCTATGTGGCTTGCATGTCATGGTCTTCGAGAAACAGTTATACGCGTTACCTCATAATGGGACACCCGTCACACGCAAATTCAGGAGATCATTAAGACGTGGGTAGCAGTTATTATAACCGCCGCGTAAAAGGTGCAACTCTCTCCACAGTTTGGCTTCTATGCTGACTGGTCAGTTACTGTGACTGATCTCTATAAATAGAGACTTTCGGTCACAGGAGAAGGGGGTTAGAAAAAGGGAAAGATCAGAGAGAGAGCACATATAGAGAGTATTAATTAACAACTTTGGCAACGAGAGTTCAATCCTTCTTGTAATCTTTGAAGCTCATTCTTCTTCTACAACACTTCTTCGTCATCGTGTGGTCCAAGGGACAAAGTGATCGACCGCAGATCAGACTCCTATAGCAATATTTCTCCAGAATCATTTTTTATTGTACTTAACATCCTCGTATAGGATTAATTGTACTCTTTTTTCTTGTTTATAAACAAACAAATGGTTTCGTATAAACCAACTCTCAATTTCTTTTGTTTATCATAAAATACTCCAATTTCGATTGGGACGCACAAGGACACACAATTAGAATTATTTAGAATTAAGAAATAACGTCTGCGACGAATATTGTGCAACTAAAATGTAGCACAAGAAAGCATAATTATGAGTTACACCGAGATCAGAATGGAAGATGGACACGTCTAGGACAAGGGTGTAGAGTTTATAGGCAGGCAGTGGCTAGTGTAGTGCTCCAATTATCGAAGCAACGGTATGGTGTGCTAAGTGATTTTAATTATTGAAAAATTAAATAAAATACCGTGTTCTATTTTCAATTGGATTCAAACTAGCCCTAGTTTCTTTTTCTAAGCCAAGTAGGCCTAATTTTTGGGTGAGGGGGTTTACAATCTATCAAACTTAAATTTACCCATCTATCATAATAGGCTATACATCTATGAAATATTTCTCAAATTATTTAATCATGTTATGCAATTCCTCAAAAGTTTTAACACCCAAATATATCACATATGATATGCCTTTAATTACGAAAAATAATCACCAAGTATTGTGATTGGCCTATAGGGGTATATCTAGTACTATATGTATGTCAAACTTATACCAAGCACGAGGTTTCATCTTTCCAAAATAAGGGAAGACGGAAAACAATAATGAAGAGTCCAAGGGGAAGGTAATAGAATTGAAGTATGGGGATCAAGGCGTTTAAAGAATTCAAATGAGAATTATCAAGGCAGTTATGGATTGAAATCCTATTTGGTAATTTCTTGTTTGCATGCTCATATTAGTACAATTATGTAACCGATATGATACGCTCAGACATGTCTAGAGGGAAAGTACATTCGTCTATTAGTCAATATATATCTCAATCCACGTAAAGTAGTTATGCGAAGAGCGAACCAAGCGCACTAAGGTTAGCTAGACCTTAATACACTGATTCTGATTTAGACAATGTATTAGTGTAGCACTCCAATAATACATATGTCATAAACAAGCTCGATAAAGAATAAGCTTGTAAAACTTGGCTGTAATAGCGGCATAAGTCAAGGTAGTACATAAAATATAAATACGCTGGATTATGATGAAAGAAGGTACAAAATAATTCAAGTTCACAAAGAAGATAAGGCTCTATAATCTCTACAGTTGTCATACAAACTCCTTGTCTAAGTCGCTAGTCGACCAAATAAGGGCATGGACCTCTAAGTGTTATAGTCGGGATAAACATTATCGTCTTATGCAAGCATATAATTAATGTCATTCAATTATACTACATTAATGGGTCCCGAGGACTATGTGATACTAGGTTATGGGGCATACTACCCAACTTATAAGAATTAAACTAATACTGTACTGCCTTAGGGATAAAGTAGAAACTCCTATTAGGGTTTACGAGAAAAGGTCTTGGTACATATTAGGGTATCCTATTGAATTATATTGGTAATGGTCATCTTAAGTCTTAATCATAGGGCTGATAGAACATGTATCAATAGTAAAAATAGAAAAGTTATTGGCTTTAAGTGAGAGAGGATATAACTTGTATCGAGGTATGATACAAGTTACACGATCTACAACTAGAGAATGATTATCATAATCTAAATGAACAACTCGACTATCAGGTTCTAACTACAAGGCACATAATTCAAATTTCAAGATTAACAACTATAATCCTAGCAAACTAAATATCCTAACATAGAATAAAATCACTTGGCCTACAATCAGAAGTGTCAGGTGGCACGAGTTGAAAGATGAAGAAAAGAAGAACGATTTTAGTCGTTGCACAATAGCGAGCGCTAAGGGTTGCAGAGGAACAAGATATAAAATTAAAAGAATGGGACTCTAGATTGTTTTCTAAGGGGGAGTGGTATGCTAGTTGCTATGTTCGAGGTATGATCAAGGAAAAAAAGTTTTGATTACATTCCTCTTTGCTTCCTAAGGCACTGTCTGCTTAATCTTAAGACAATAATCTAAATGTATAGTTCTATAATACTATCTCACTATGAAAGATAGGTTCTCTTCTAATATTCAATCTTGGATTTCTATTGGTTCCTCAATACTAAGGTCAATACTATGGTCAAACTCCTAACTAACTCTAGTAGTGTCTATACTACTTTCAAGTCCTTCATAATTGTATCAAGGGATAATGGTAATTCAATCTATAGATAGGAGACGCTAGGGTTCATTAAGTATTCTAGCTAAGTGATGTGCAAATACTCTAATCGTATTCTTAATAGGAATATTACCCTACTTATCATCTAACTACAAGGAGTCCTATCTTCTAGCAGAGGCTATACTCAAAAACTATTAGGGAAGCACATGAATCAAGCAGGATGCAATTATTCAAATAGAACAGATTAGAAGAAATACGAGTCATAGTCAGTTGTGGATGAGATCCTATAGTCTATTCCTAGGTGCAGGCTTGCTCGGTACAGTAACGTAACCGAGATAATATGCTCTCGACCTGCATGGCCACCACAAAAATCTTGTCACGCCCAAGTCCTAAAATACGTAGACTAGGACACATAAGTATGCCAGCCGCATGTATATAACAACTCCAATATATGGAAACCAAAATCTACACGTACACTGTAATATGAATATTAATTCCACAAGTGGTATAAACATATGTCACAAGTCACAGGGTATAATATAAATCTCATCCACAAAAAATCATAAATAGATAAATAACCAATATATATGAAACTAGATCTCAATATAAAGTATCTCAAGATGATAGTTGAATGGAAACAAATAACAAATCCACTACCAAACTAGAATATATAAGTGCAACACAATAAATACAATATAAGAATATCCGCTAACAATCACGGGGCTCGAAGAGAAGACCTTCTCGCAAATATAAGTAACCAGTCCTGATCTGCTCTCCTACGAATACTCATGAACATCTACACCTGGTAAGGGACCAGGTCCTCAGAAGGACATAACAAGATACATAGAAGCATGCCAATAAAGTACTGAAATAAATATCCAATGGGTTACCTAACTGTCTAAGTGAATGCAGTTTGAGAATAACTTTCCAACAAGTGGGCTATCTGGCTAAAAATGGGATTGGCATGGTTCTCTTGGAGATACAGGGGCCTACAAAGTATGTCATCTTTTGAATGGCAGAGGCTGCCTGATAATATATAATATATAGTGGTCATCATGATCGCGCATCTCCGGCGGAGCGTACGGGTTACAAAGAAAAAAGTGCAAAGGAGCCCAAATGCCTTACTTGTTGTTCTCCCCACCCCATGCTCTAAGCTTGTCACATCCATGACATAATTTGGTTCATAGCCTATCTTTAGTACAATAGCCCAACCCTGCAACCAAACAAGGACAAGGATTGGACCATCGTACTAAAATAGGCTATGTCCATGAACTACTAATAACTGCTAAGTTTTCTAGCATGCAAAGTTTCTAACAGCAGTTATCCCTAACGCACAACCCATACGTACTGGAGGCTAGACCTATCACGCAGTCCGTGATCTATATAAGACTCGCACTCGTGTAACAGCTGTGTCCCGGCCAATAAAACCTAATGATGCTTCATGATAATTGGGTGGTCTCATAAACAAGGTCAATGCATATACATAATAAAAACAATCACGACGACACCGTCGTTGCATCCAAGTTTCCTTGGACGCGCATTTTATATAACAATTAAAATATATGAACTAATGACAAAAAATAAAGATGCATGCAATATATGGAATATGAATAACAGTACAATGACAAGGTATACTTGCCTGGCAAGAGAGCTGCAAAATATAACGTCCAGATGTCAAACACCAATAGTCAGAAACTACGGCCTCAGAATGAACGTCTCCGGATGCTGAAATAAACATCACCAACATTCCCAGAATAAGCGAGATATCTAGAAATCACTAACCTTTTGTCCAATTTGGACACAGGGGCAAAACAATAATTTTGGGTGAAAGCGGGGTCCACGTATTGTCCACTTTACACCAAAAAGTGAGCCAGGGGTAACGTTCTCTAAATGGGATAAATTATAGATCAAACATACTTTAAATATCAGTACGAACTCAACGATATGTCCAAATGTGGGTTCCGGTAAGCCAAATATAATTTTGCCCAAAAAGTCAACCGTGGGTCCCGCCAATAGGCGACTTGGTCAATTGTCCCAGAATTTGCGTGAAACTTGGGTCACAGGACCAGCGCGATACCACGAGTCAAGTGGCATAAGTTTTGTCGCATTCTGACGAGCGTACACTAAATGGTGCGAGGTTTTGCAAAAGTTGCGATACGGGAAATTTTTGCGGATACGGCCTGATTTCGACGCGCACACGCGTCCAAATCAGTTTTCGTGAAAGCCCACACATCTGGGTATACCGTGCGCACCTTTTGGTACACTTGGTATACGACGGGCGATCCCGTTTGGCGGGGCGCGCTCCGTATCGTAATTTCTATAAGTTAAAAAAAGCAGGTTTTTGGAATTTTCTATCTAATTTAATTCAGCACACAACAACTAATAAATTATTGTATTTACCAAAAAATAATCTAGGTTAGGTGGTCTTCGCATACCAAAAAGAAAAACCAAATTCGGATCTCTATGGTGGGAGATACGAGCCGTGAACATGGATAGTTATCGCAGTTTTATACGATCCCAAAAGTCGTCATTTTTTGCCAACTTGGTCGCTATTTTTGCCTAAGTTTACGCGTTGTTCGAGGTAAAGTAATATACAGATATGGAAGGGGGTTAGGTCGTGAACATACTGGTGAAGACGGGGTCGAGTTTGGTCAAGCGGTGGCACGGAAAACGAAACGTGAACACATGTACGCTGTAGTTCAATTTCTGTCGCAGGGTTGTGCACGGGGTCGCGGTTGTGCGGTCTGGCGTCGGCGGTGTCTCCGGGTTCTGGGAAGTCGGCGGCAGTCTAGTTCGACGTCGGGGCTGAAGATTTGGTTTAGGGTTTTCCAACGTATGATATATATAGGCGGGGGAGAAACTCAGCGCTGCGCGGGTTGGGAGTAGCTTGCGGCTGCTACTGCTAATTTCCTAAGTAACGCGGGTGTGCGGGTAGGGTATTAGGATTAACGGGTAGGTTAGGGTTTGATCCATTAAGGCTTTTATTTATTTATTTATTTCTTTTTCCTTTTATTTCTTTTTCTTTTTCTTATTCAATTCTTTTCTAATTATTTATTTCTATTCCTAATTTCTTTTCTTAAACTTTATATATATATATATATATTTATTTATTTATTTATTTATTTAAGTGCATACAATAATTCTGTCGACCGTCCACAAGGTCTCCTACATGAAAATAATTAAGAAAAAAATTATAATTGCTCCATATAATCTCTAAATGCACAATCACCTAAAATAAGAAATTAAATAAGTTCTATTTCTACTAATTAGCTACTAAATAATATAAATCAATTAAATAATTAATTAAAATAGATTAATACGTTTTTCAAAATTAGGGGTTTTATAGTAAAGGAGCGCCATAGCGCTCTTTGTCCATTGCCACACCTAGAATCAAAAATTTGTACTTAGATTGTCTGTCTAGGATCTCTTTGTACTTTTTTTTTTGTTATTGAACCAATCAATTTTAATGGCAAACAATTATGTCTAATACAGAATCCTGACAAAAAGGATATTTTGAACGTTTTGAAAGATGTTAGCATGCTAAACAACAGAACTTCACGTCAGCATGAACTTTATTCCTGACAGGGGTATAACGCCATGTGTATGAGGCCACATGCGCCCCAGACTCCATGCATTCAATACTTTTTTGGCCCCATGTGTTCCAGACTCCATGCATTCCATGCCTCTCTGGCCTTATGCATTTTAGACTGCATGCGTCCATGCGCCTCTGGTCCTACGAGTTTCAGACTCCATGCCTCTCAAACTCCATATGTCTAATGTGGCAGGGTTCCCTGAGACAAAATCTTTCTGTTATGACTGAAGTGAATCTCTTCAACTAAATGTGAGCCACGTGTCAAGCCTGACCAAGTCACGCAAACAAAAGACGATAATCGCCCAAATCTTCAGCAACAACAAATCACAACAAACGTCCATATGGTAGCTCGGCCTAGACTCAACTACATCATATTAAGGAAGTACACATGGAAGCTTGCCCATAACATGATTCTACATTTGTAATCATATTTTGTTAAAGGAGCACCCTTACGGCCACCAAACAGAAGCACATGAGGCACCTATAGCCCATCAATATGATGACTATAATTAGGAGCAACTTGGACGTTCCAAGGGCTGGTTTTTCTGCTTCAAAGACCATACCTCTCCAAGCGAGCTACGTACGTGCACACAAGCTCAGGAGAGATAAGAGAGAAGAGAGCATCCTCATTCTCTCATCGGACCGTCAACAGAGTAAAAGAGTTGATGTAGTACTCGATCTTCATCATCACATTTATCCAGATCAAAAATATTATATTTAGATTTTATGTCTAGGATTTTTTATTCTTTTTGGTTTGTTATTAAATGAAGGTTTCCCAAACTCCCTTTTAATGGAAAACTAGGACTAATTGTTAGATAAATTCTAGCTAAATAAATTCTTATCCTAATAACCTTAACCATTCTACTTTGCTTCGTATCCATTTATCTTTAGTTTTCCTATTAGTACTGTTTCATTGGTCCAGGGACTGGTTTCGGTCCAGTCTGTATGTCAGACCCAACTGCCTATACTAGTGACTTAAAGTCTGGCCCCAGGCCTGTAATATATAGTTCATCTCAGCCCACTGGATTCCGCCCAATCGCTCGGACCAACCCTATCCACCAGCCTAAATTCAAATCTAACTAAATTATAATATTTTGTCTACTGTAATTTCTCGCTCTATAGTGATTTTGAAATTTCAAATTTGTTCACTCCTTATACCGTATTTTAGTAAGATACAAACTGAACGCTTAAAGTAGCAGACTAGGCCCCTTCTCGGTGTCATCTGCCATAATAAATCTTCGAAAAAAGCTTCTAATGTTACCAGATCATAACTTTGCTCGAGTCGTAAAGTATATAGAGCTTTACTAGGTGGAATATGGGTCTCCGCGTCCGACTTCAAGAAATTTATGTTATACTGGTTTCCTTATCAAAGAATCGATCCCGTCATTGGGTGGATGGGACTGTGTGAGTAACCATCGATCAGTTTCTTTACCACAAATAATCAAATCAAACTCGATTGAGGACACGAAAGTGGATTTATACTAATGCACATATCTTCAATTTCCCCAATCGAAGTTCAATAAACTGGAAATCAATAATTTTCTCTGAGAACTTCCTATAAACATATGGCATGCAGTTTGGAAAAGATAGATAATCATCCCAACTGACTTATAATGAGCAAAATTTTGGAGAATCAGATAAGAAGAAAAGAATCGACAACTCACCACTCGAAGTTGAGCTCACCACGATGATCCCAGCAGCCTATCTTTCGTTCGTGGAGGCACATTACTCATCTTAACATGTGTCAAGCACCACGTCGCTCATCGTCGATTCGACTGTCCTCAACCAGAGATCGGTAAATCAACTTGAGATCGAATTAACAAATGAAAACATAGCACAAACGAAGAACAACTAATTCAAAACTCACCGCGGTTGTCTTTGTTGTCACACTGTCACCGACGCCATAGGGATGACCGAATTACTCGCGAACAATGGAGAACTGAAGGAACACCAATGTGAAAGCGATCGTCAGGGTCGAAACAGCGGTTGCCATGGCCATTGAGCTCTACAAGCTCGGACAGAGAGTGAGAGGGTAATGAAGAAAATGAGGGTGGTGGAGTGAGGAGTGGGGCAGAGATCGCTGCTCTCGCGTGAACTGAGGAATGAAGAGGTCTCCAAGTCTTTAAATAGGGCAAGGATGTCGGCGGCTTCGACGCTTCTAGAAATCTAACGTGGCAGGCTGGAGAGGCGGTGGGCGGTTACAAGGCTATTGCGGTGGTTGGAGTAGGTCAGTGACAGGGTCTCAAGAGTAGTCTAGAAGACTCAGGAATCCGCACAAAGTCTCCCGATCTTGTCTGGCGGTAGTCGGTGGAGAAATTTCCAAATCAAAAAATTTCACACAGAGCATCATAGTTTACCTTAATTTCATACAGAGCATCCAATTTTAAAATAATTCATTCAGAGCATCAAAACGCCTATCAGATGGACATTTTTATTTTTTAATATTATTTTTTGGGTTGACTTTCTTCATATTTTGACGTCGTTAACTAAAAAGAAGAAATAATAGAAAAAGGAAAACACACCTTGGAAGGGCATTTTTTTCCAGAGAAAATGCCCTTCTCAAGGGCGTTTTCATTTTTCTATTATTTTTAACGCTCGCTCTCTGTCTCACATCTCTCTCTCTCTCTCTCTCTCTCTCTCTCTCACGTTCACTCTCTCTCTCTCTCTCTCCCTGTCACTCTCCCTCATATCTCTCACACTCTTTCTCAACTGTCCCTTTCTTTCTCTCTGTGTCTCTCTCAACTCTCTCTCTCTCTCTCTCTCTCTCTCTCAACTCCCTCTCTCTCAACCCTTTCTCACTTTCATCCCTCTCTCCCACTCTGTCACTCTCATCTCTCTCTCCCTCTCTTTACTCTCTCTCCCTGTCACTATTTTCTCTGTCACTCTTTCTCTCTCTTTTTATGTACGCTATCTACACTAAGCTAATACCTACACACTAGGAAATATTTATCTGTACACTAGGTAAATTTCAATTTGTAACGTTAAATTTATAATGTTTAAATTTGATCGGTTAAATTTAGCTAATACCCCTCTCTCTCTCTCTCATTCTCTTTCCTCTCTCTCTATCCTTCTCTCTCTTTCCCTCTCTCTCTCTCTCTCTCTCTCAACCTGTCACTCTCACCCTCTCTTCCTCTCTTTACTCTCTCTGTCACTCTCATCCCTCTCTTTACTCTCTTCCTGTCACTCTTTCCTCTGTTACCCCTTTTTTGTATGCTAGTATACTAGGTAATCTTAGTCTTTGTATAATAGGTAACGTTCAATTTGTAACGTTCAATTTGCATCATTTATATTTTAACGATTAAATTTAGCTTATATATATGACTCATGCATGTTTTATATATCTCATGTGTGTTTTGTTTATCTCATTCACTCTTACTCTCTTCACCATGTTTTTCTCATGCAGGAAATAGCTTACAATCGGTGAATTCAGAAGGCAAATTCAAGTTAGAAGATATTTTCATCCACTATCTCCTACAATTTTTGCCTAAGCTATTTTCTGACATACCTCTGTAAGTCTCAATTTAGAAGAAAGTTTGTGACTATGGATTAAAATTTAGTAACAATTTGCTACTATGGAGGTATACTTGGGGGTAATACTCATCTTATAACCACTTATCAAAACATCGTATTAGCTAGTTTAAGTAGTATTCTTTGTGATCATTTTTTCATAAGTTATGAATTTACAATAAGCTGGTTTTATGAAGATACTTTGATAATAGTAGAATATGAAGAAATATGGAATTTTATTGTTCAAAGTAATTTAGTTTCATCTTGTATAAAAAATTTTATCATTCCATCACTAGCAAATATCGACATAACTATCATTTCAAGTAGTCAATATTTTTGTGATAACCAAGATTTTAATGTTGGTCCTAGTTGTATAAATCATAATGAAATTAACTCTGATACTGAAAACAATGATGTTGACGATAAAAATAGTGATGATTTGTTCAGAAATTTATATTATTATTTAGATGGTAATGATGCTAATGTAGCTGGTTGCATTCCCGGGTTAATTGTTGGTAGACAAATTGATTCTCCTCAGGATTTTTAAAATTTTATTAGCGACCTAGCAATTACATATAGGTTTAGTTGTTCATCTAAACATAACAATCATCAAAGAATATTGTATACTTGTTATTCTCCAAACTGTTGTTGGAGAGTATAGGCTAAAGCTAATGGTGATGGTAGTACATTTAAAATTCGTACATTTGAAGGTAGACATTCATGTTTAGGTGGATTTACAGGAGGACATCATCCACTAGTCACCATTGCATGGGTAAGAAATAAAATAATTGGTAAAAGTAGAGATAACAACTCATATAGTCCGGCACATATTATACACGATATGACGACCAGTTCTGTTCAAACGGACATCCAATTCAAACGGCACAAGTACAATGACCCGACCCTCTTTCTCCAGCAAGAATACTTGTTTGAGTAAAGGATTTCCAAACTTGGCTCTTCAGGAGTTCAGTCTTAGACTTTCAAAGGCTCGCTCGGAGTATCGCTCGACCGAGGCGAATCATCGCTAAGGTAGGTGGCTACGATAAACTTGTCTTTGCTTAGCCAACACACTTAAAATATGGACGATACATGCTAGTCGCTAGGTGAATCACCCCCTGCATGCTAATAAAGAATACAACGCACCTAGCTAAAAGAATAATCCTAACTTGTATTGCTTGTGTTAGAACATGGAAATGAAACTTTGCTTATCAACGGACCCTTGCATGCTACCTTTGCCTTGTGCAAGTAGACACCGCTATGCCTCAAGTCGAATGATATATATATTCTTCATAATGCACTGTTCACTTATTTATACTGCACGTCCCAAGATCATGTCGCTCTATATGTCCCTTTATGATTTTACTCCTTGCTTTACCCTTAGACCCGTGCTAAAGGTAAATGCTTATGTTTTCATAAATGCATGCTTGCCTGCTTATATGTTAACTTGTACTTGTTGCCTCGTTCCAATGCTTGCCACAATGAAACTTATGCCACAATCAAGTAACACTATAACGTATCGTGCATGCATTTAGTTAGCCAAAAGAATATTGAATAGTCCTTCTGTGCAATATGAACCTGTAAGTATCCAGGACCGTTTGGTCACTAAGGTAATCCCCGAACGAGGGGAATGAATCAAGTCAAGTTGAACAATGAATGAGAATTATGTCATGCAAATCAAGAATCATAGCTCGTGGAGCATATTCGTTCTGAACAAAAATCTAGAATTAAATGTCATGAATTCCGTGAATCTGGAAGACCAAGACTTGCATGTCGCAGACAACTTGGAAACAAGGGGTCTTCGGATCCCGTTCCATAGACGGTGTCCGGGGCACCAGGGCCGATCCGATCGAAAATAGAATTTTGTGTGGGGTCTAGTGTGCTTAGCAGAATGGTTTATAGCTCATTGTGTGCTCTCATTGCATTCCATCCTCGTCAATGACTCGTCCTTTATGGCAATGCCAGCGACTCCAGTTCATATAGATAAGTCAACCTCGCTTAGCGGCAATCCACGTGCGAGTCATTACATCTTATCCAAAAATTAGGAAATACCTGAACGTTCTTGAGTATAACACACTTGTACATATGGAATACTTTAACAGCTTCTGTAACACGCCTGAACAATCTGTGTAACACGTGCACACGAAATATAACCTCGCTCATGACACTTGTGTTTGCATATGCTACTGCCTCTGGATTTATATATATATATATGCCCATGCTTGATTTAACTTGGTTTTCCTTGGATAGGGAAGGACGAATGGTAAGTTGGTAAGTATCGCCGTATTTCTTTTTATCGCACGGCGCACTGCCACATTAGTAGGCTATTCACTATGCCATAAAATTGATCCTAAGACAAGACAAGAAAGATAAATTAATTTATGGTACACGAAACCTATATAACGTGTTTGGATTTGTCGAGCGAGCGAGAAGCCTCCCCACCAGTGCATTCATGTACTGGTAACCCACCAGATTGCTTGTAGTGTACGGAAGAACCTCGTTCGGTTCGGATGCCTCTTCGTGCGTGCTAAGGCATGGAGTTCACTCTGGAGCCTTGGAGTATTGCATCCGAAATAAAAGCACATATACAAAATATAATGTTGGAACATCGCCTATGTATTATTCCAATAATGTAGCCACTCGACACGCTTTTATCGTTTCAGAGAGAGAGGCTTGAGCAACTTATAATCTTGGCCTAGCGCCGTTTGTAACACTTGTTCAATATCAATAAAGAGCTTATTTTAATTATATACTTATGTTATTCAATGATTCCGCTATTAATAACTCTGTGAACTTATTACCATTCGCCTGTGCGTTTCATTATTCTGCTGCACTCGAACAATCTGTGCTACTCTGTGGATTAGACCTCTTAGCCTGTTCAAATTATGGCCTTGCATGGGCGTGGCTTACACTCGTACGGCATCATGACCAAATGGGTTAGGTCATCCTGTGGGAGCGCTGGCACGGTGATTCGTGATTAGCGGGGACGATCGATTACCTGCGGAAGATCGGGACATGACACACGATATACTTAGAGAATATCAGATACATATTATATAATCCAATGCTTGGAGAGCTAGAAAACTTGCATTATCTGATATTAATGGCAGTTACTTTGATGCATATGATAGTCTTGAGAAATATTATTTTACAATTATGGAAACAAATTCCGGTAGCAAATATTTTTTAAAAAAAGTACAAAATAATGTCTTTCAAAGAATATTTTTTTTTAAGGCTTGTATGGATGGTTTCTTAAGTGGTTGTTTACTTGTTATTAGTATTGATGCTACTTTTTTTATACCTTGATTCCAAGGTAATTTATTTGTTTCTTGTGCTCACAATCCAAACTAAATATGCGAACACTGCTTCACTCTATGTGTGTTTTGTGTTGGAATGGATGTCCACAAGAAATAGTAGCATTCGCACGTTGATCATATTTTTGTAGCGTCAAAAAATAAAAATGTACCGCATAGACACAATAAGTAAGCTCTAGTACAATATATCACCTGAAAACATAATTAAATATTGATACCATCTATATTAAATAAATATTAAATAATTAATACATGTAAATAAATACTCGTAAAGAATCGACAGGAACTGTTGTAGAACCAATATGATCAACATGCATGAAAGTAGACCGGAGCCAAGTGAGTTTGACAGTGCTGATTTCTTCCATGTGAGATGGGGGGCTCCACACCGAGGTATTCTCTAACGAGATCTTTTGCTTTCAACTTTTCGTCAAGATATATAGGATTACCCTCGATAGATAATCCCAGAATATGTGCCATATCCTCTAATGTGATCGTCATCTCCCCGAAGGGTAGTTGAAATGTGTTACATGTTGGCCACCATCGCTCAACGATACTTAATATCAGTTCTCTATTGTGACGCTTAATTCGTATAGTGTCAACAAAGTAAAATTCAATAGCCTCCACTAAGACCTTTTGGCCTTCAGTCAACTCCCATAATGACCGCCACTCACCATGCTCTCATAATTTTATATCTGGATATTCACAGCGCTATATAATATATATATAGATATCGTTAGTACAAAATAATATGCTTAACAACATAAATATCAATTATCTAAAATTTACATTACCGGTCCTGCGAAAACCAGACTAGAAATATGAGACTCTCGCTCACGTTCAATGGCTGGAGTTGTAGGTCCACCGGGTATGACCCCGTCAATTTGAAAAGCTACTTGTATTTAAGATTAGGACATCACAAAAAATATATGTAAATAAATTACTATTGAACTATTTTTAAACTCTTGAACTCTTTTACCTATTTTTTATTTTGTATCTTCTTCTTCTTGAACTTTTTTCAAACTCTTGCAGCCTCCACCTTCTCCTATTGAACTCTCTTCCTGGAAAAACTCTCATAAATATTGTCTTCTTCTCCTTCTGTAAATTTATAACCGAAACCCTCATTCTTAAATACTCCCTTACTACCTACTCTTTTCTTTTTTTGGTCAAAGGCTGTATCATGCCATGGCATGGACTATAATTTTTCTCTCTTCCTGAGAACCTTATGTCATTTTCTAATGCATTCAAATAAAGCATGCTCACAGGCTCCCAAGTACATGCATGTAATTTTGGAAAAACAAAAATAGTAAGAAAAGAGTGTCAGGAAGAGAGAGAGAGAGAGAGAGAGAGAGAGAAAGAGAGAGAGAGAGAGAAGATGAGAGGAGAGAGCCAAAGAGAGAGAAGAAAGAAACAGACGAATGAGACAAAGAGGGAGGACAAAGAGACAAAGAGAGAGAGAGAGAGAGAGGGGAGAAGGAGGAGGACAGAGAGAAGAAAAGAGTGAGATGGGAGAGATGGACAGTGAGAGAGATGAGAGAGTGAGACAGAGAGGGATAGTGAGAGAGACAGAGAGGAAGAGAGAGAAGAGCAGGAACGAGAGAGTTATAGAGCTAGTTACAACAAGAGAGATAAATATGAGAGGAAAAGTGAGGGGTAGAGAGAAAGAGCAAAGAGTGAGTGGGAGAGAGAGAGAGAGAGCAAAGAGAGTGAGTGAGAGAGGAGAGAAGAGAATGAGAGAGAGAGAGAGAGAGAGCACAGAGATCTAGTGAGAGATAGAGAGAGAGAGAACGTAGAGAGTGAGTTAGAGAGAGAGAGAGAGAGAGCACAGAGAGCTAGTGGGAGAAAAAATATATATAATATTAGAAAATGTCCTTAGAAAGGGCATTTTCTCTTGAGAAAACGCCCTTCTTCTGGGCATTTTCTATTATTATATTTTTTTAATGTAACGAAAAAAGATGGATCCAAAAAAAATTTAGAAGTTATGAAACGCCCTTTGGATATGAGCAATCATGATTTGTTTATAAATTACAAACTTCTCTGCTTTTAGTGGAATTTATTATATTTTTGATGCTCTGTATGAAATTTTTTGTTTCCAGATCTATCTGGACTCCTTGAGAAAAGGTGGATGAGGGTCGGGGAAGAAACTAAAGAAATAAGAGAAATAGTGCCGGGGAAAATGGGTGTCACGATCCGCACCCGGTTTAAGGATGCAAGTAGTGAACAACGCCCAGCCTACGCCGCAGCATCGGCGGTGGAACATTATTTGGGTAAACTATCTATCTAACAAACAAGACAAAAATGCCACCAATGCAATATGAATATACTCAATCACAGATCTATATATGGAATAAAGCACAAATATGATAAAAGAATAGAAGAGTCGCAAATACAACTCAAGAGACAAAATAATATCTAATGAGTCAGAAAAATTCTAAAACAATATGCTGGAGACGAATCCAGTAAAAAAAATCTAACTACTGTACTATGAGTCCTAGGTCATATGTCTCAGTCGGGATGAGACCCTTCTGAACCAAGGTCTCTGGCTCTAAGCCTACCACATCCTGAGGCCCATAGTGAGTGTAGTACCACTCATCAATGTCATCTGGAAAAAATATATCTAGTCTGGAAAGGGGTAGAGTACATTTCTAACAACAATTCTAATAAATGATATAAACTATGTAATAATAAATAGATATGAATATACAAGATGCAATATACAGGTACAAGAGATATGCAATATAGGAAATACTGGAAATAAATACAAGAATGAACAATATGGAAATGAACAAGAATACTAATGACTAAGTGAGTGAGTACCAACTTTAACATGTGATCGGCTTGGGAACTTGCACTAGGATTATGGCCTGGTTAATCATACGTGCGATGTATGATTAACAGTACTCACAAGGAATAAGGCATGCACAGGGAGGGTATGATCACATATCTACACTAAATACTCTATGCCCCCGACTGGTATAGTTGATCAAACCATGGTAAGTTATGATACGGGTTTCCACAAGAAGGGTACTACTCTTCTCATGAACAAATATCTGTATTTGTACAAGAAGAACAATGAAACAAGGCTTGGAGAAGATATACCATAAATACCAAGGAATAACATCTCATGACGAGATCTGGATATACTAATCCGTGTAACCATCATGTCAAAAAATTAATGATAACTATACTAGATACAAGAGATATAGAAAATATCATAAATGAGAAATTATCAGAGAATATACTCGCCTGAAATTTGGTTAACAGTATCACAGATGTCCGGTACGGTGCCTCGAAGACCTAAATATGGAATATTATATCAATACAAGATTTTAAAATAAAAATAAGTTAAACTAGACAACTACTAGGTCACAAAGCCATTTCTAAGTCAAAACAGTCAACTCTAGGTCAAACTGGTCAAACTTAGTCAAACTAGCTATTTCTAGGTTGTATTAGTCTATCTCAAGGATATTTGGTCCATCTGCTATGTAACTAGGCCACACTAGCTATACTAAGATACTAGAAAACCAATAGGATACCGTATCCTAAGATACACAATCAATTAGATAGGAAATATCATAATATGTATATACAATCAATAATATTTAACACTCCTAACTAAACTAATGCTAAGGGGATACCTTGGATTTGAACCTATGTGGTATCGCACCACTACACACCCATCTTGATACCCAAACCCAAATACCTTGAGTATCAACCCAATACCATGAGTATCCATCAATACCTTGATATTACCTTGGTATCACAAGGTAATGTGATTTCTAGTATATACTAACTACCCAAAACTTAAACTATAAACTAACATGTATTTACTAATACTAAACTACTATACTAACCACTAACTACTAATACATATATACATATCTACATACCTACATATATATAACTACTAGAGATATATATACATACATACCTACATACATATCACTATTAGTAACAAGTATATTGATAACTACTAATAACAATAGGTGTATATATATATATAACTACTAGCTAGTAATCAAGTATTTATATAATTACCAATCTAACAACAAGTACATATATATAGATAACTAACTAAACTATTAAACTAATTAGCTAATTAGTAACTTACCTACTGCCCATGCTTTGATACACTGCCGCCCATTGAATGATATTGTTGCTGCTACTGGATGTTGCATCAAACTTTGCTATTGCAGCTAGCCTCTACTAGCTGTTGCTGTTGCATTTGCTGCTGCTGCAGCTTGTAGTTGCTGCTGATTCTCGTGTAGTGCTAGCTGCTACTCATGCAGTGCTATTTGCTGCACTACATGCATGATGCCGCAGCTGCTGCCACTGATACTGCCTTTCTGTTGCTGCTGCACTGCATATGGCTACTGCTACACTTCAGTTGCTGCACCGCTTCCTTGCTGCTAGCTTCTATACACCCTGCTGCATCCACTACCCACTGATACTGTTATGCACTGTCCGACCCCCTAGGACACACACACACACAAACACACAACTACACACTCTCTTATATATATATATCTATATACATATATATATGATACTCTCACTCACACACATAAACATATATACAAGTAGATGTATATATCTATATATCTATACGCTTATATATATAATTGTATACATATCAATATATATACATATATACATATCAATATATATAAATATACATAAATATATGTAAACATACAAACATACATATATACCCCTCTCTAAGTATATATATATAAACACCACCAACAAATATATCTATGTAATTATATATATCCACAAACTCACAAACATATATATTTATGTATACACAACTCCACACACACACACACACACACACACATATATATATCAAATACATACATACATACATATATATATATATATATATATATATATATATATATATATATATATATATATATATATATATATATATATACATACATAACAATACAATTATATATCACTAATAGCTATAAATAATTATTGAAGTGCAAGGAAACAAATACGTGGAGTGCATCACACCCGTATCATACTAGATCTATGACACGAAGGACACGAGCAAGTCTAAAATAGTATTTACGAACAATATGAAGAATCAATTATACATCTACGTGTGTGTGTCAAAATGTGGCATGATCAAACTCCCGTGTCAGAGGAAAAATCTTCAAATCAACCCGTATCTCCAAATTATTAGGATATGTGTAAGCACCCTAATTTTTAGAAATTATTTTTTTAAATTTATTATTATTGGTGTTCTCAAATTATTGTGATTAAGGGACAATTTTATTTATTTTTTAGCTAATTATAATATACAGTTTTCATGGATTTATAACTATGTGTATTTAATTAATTATTAATATTGTAGAGAAAATATATTTTTATGTGTACAACTATTATTAGTGTATGGTAGAATTTTTTTGAAATTTATTAAGTTCCAGAACTATTTTTTATAGCCATATACATACTTATAGAGAGAGAAAAGAATAAAGAAATAAGATAAAACCTAAAATCTAAACCCATTAACCCTAGCCTAACCCACTAACCCATACCCAAACCCACTATCCTAAACTCTAAACTACCCACGTACATGAGCTTCCCCAACCCCCCACGTTACATGTATATACCTATATAGCATATATGTAAACCTAAACCCTAACCAACACGCATGTCTCCACCACCGCCCGTCGTCGCCCCGCCGCCGCCGATCAACCGCCGCAGCATCGCCGCCCGCATGCCGCCGCGCTTAGCAGCAGCCGTCGCAGATCCTCAACCGCTGGCACAGCAGCCGTGAGGTCCCCCTTCGCACGGAGATTTTGACCTCCTCGCTGATTTGTTTCGTGCCCCATCTTCGTTGGTATATTCACAACCTAAACCTCTAGGATTTTTTTCAAGTAGAACGAATTTAGGCACCCCGGTTTGATCAAAAAATCAACCGAAAGTTGGCTGAAAAACTGTTCGAAAATAGTTCAGAAATTCAGTCCAAGTACCCTTGTTCATGTCCAGTTTTCTACCAACTCGTCAATTATTTTCAAAATATAATTAAAAGAAATTCTTTACAATATAACCAAGATATTTACCGTTCTTTTAATTTTTATTAGTTTGCTATAATGGTTAAATTATTCGGGTTCCAAAATGACCAAAAACTTATTTTTAAAGCACCAAAAATCTCTCGATACGTGTTGTGCCCCGCCAAACGAGGCAACTTCATCGTGTGCGAGTTACACCGAAAGGCGCATAACATAAACGCGGATGTGTGAGCTTTCGCAGAACTTGATTTGGATGTGCATGCACACCGGAATCAACGCATATCCGCCGAAAAATACCATATCGTTCTGTTCTAACACTCACCATAACTTCGTGTGTGCTTGTTGTTTCACAATGAAACTTACGACATCGGATTCGTAGCGTTACGCTGGTCCTGTGACCCATGTTTGGTTCGATTCTGAGAACGTTGACGAAATATTATTTTGTGGGTCCCACGGTTCCACACAACGGGCGTTCTTGTGACCGGCTTATCGAAATCCAGTTCTGGACATTTTGTTGGATTTGTATCGTTGTTCTGGACTCGTAGTCACTAAGGTTGATGAATTTAGAGAACTTTATCTTTGACACATTTTACGGTACAAAGTGGGCCACATGTGGACCCTGCTTTGACCCAAAACTGTCAATTTTGCCCCTGTGTCCAAATTAGACTTCTGGGTAGTCATTCCTAGCTATTTCTAGTATTCTGAGAACAATGGTGATGTTTGTTTTAGCATCCGGAGGTGTACATACAGATTCCACTTTCCCAGGAGTAGTTGACGGAGTTCAGAATCCAGACAAGTGTACCTTGCCATGATGTATTACAGTTCCTTGCCTTTATTATATTATTTAGTTATTATAGTTATTTTATTTGGTTGATGTGTGTATTTATCATAGGACCGTGAGACGTTGCTTTGCGTCCGAACAAGATTCGGGTGTCGATGCCTTACGCGAAGTTGTGTAACGTCACTTAGAGAGTTGATTTTACGATCCTATTTTTACGTGCATGCTTTACCGAGTACGCTATACCATAGGACACTTGACACTATTTCATGTGACAGAATCTTTCTTGAGTTATTCATGGTGATTCTGTATAGGCTTATAGGATTCGTAATATGAGACTTGCATATTATATGGACATTATTATGACTTATTGTACTAGCTAGAGGTCTTGATCTTGCGTGTTATGGACATAAGACATTGTGGACATGAGATATGAAGTTACATTGGGTGGGGAGAGAGACACCATACTACAGGCTGATTATTGATATATATATATACTATACTACTGGAGATGCTGTGGCATATACGCCGGAATCACAATAACCTATAGGTGCCTTGGACTCTATCTCAGATCTTTGGCACCTATACTGACTCTTGATACTACTTGCTGCTATGGTCTTTCCGACACAGAGCCTATAGTGGTTTCAGCCTGAGTACGAGTGATGCTCTCACATGCATATCACATAGATGATTACAGTAGTTTACGCTTGAGTATGTGGCATTATACTGTTTTACTTTTGGCATGATGTTTCTTGTACCTTGTTACATCCCTCTGAGGACCTGGTCCCTTGCCAGTTTTTACAGCATAGATGGTTATGGAGCCTTTGGAGTTGCTGATGGAGTTGCTTTTCTTGCAGTTATTGGTACCAGGTACTTATATCATTTTTACCGGAGTTATAGTTATTTATTCATATTATTTATTCATCTGCTGATGTAGCCTAATTTTTTAGACTCATATTTCTTTCTCGAATTTATTCGAGTTTGTGTGTTACTGGGCGGCCGACTTTAGCACATGTAGCTCATTCTTGTGTATTATGTCCATTGTGGATTGAGGCATAGATATTTATATTTACTTGATTATATATATAGTGACTATTATAATACAACTTATACTTATTCGAGTTAGACCAGAGTCTGGTCGAATGCGTAGCTGCCATGTTACGTATTTCTAGTCCTACCTATTTTGGGACTGGGGTATGACATGTTTTTGTGGTGGCCTATACAGGTCCTGATTAAATTGTTTCGGTTACTTTTCGATACCGAGCGAGCCTGTAATAAGGATTAGCAGTATTAGTATCTTAATCCACAACTGATTTGATAATTCCTTAGCATTTGATTATCGCCCTTGGACTTCATAATTGTACTCGTTCCTTCCCTCGACATCCTTACTATTATTTATTATCTCTCCCTATTTCAGAGAAATGGATGTTCGTGTGCGGTGATTCCTCCAGAAGTAGATCCTTGTCAAGGCGGAAGAAGACATGCTGGATATAAAGTTTTGAGAAGATGGTTACCCTTAGTAGGGTAGATAGATAAGTTATTCCTATATGCTAAAGCTAGTGTAGATTGATAGCATGAGAATTCAATATAGTATTGAGTTTAAGGATTAGTTGTATTACCCCCTCGACTGCATCCCGATCCTTCCTATCAAATTCTTATCTTCTGTTGCATATATGGCCTCGTGCTTTTTACAACAATAATCTTTCTAATTATAACAATGAGTAGATCCTTCCTCTTTCCCTAGTTGTGCCTTAATTAAAAAATTAATCCCTTAGTTAGTACCACTCCTTGTGTTAATATCCATATCACCATAGGTATCAGTTCTTTTCTACTCTAATCCCCTTGATCTAGTCACCATGACTCGATTCACCAAATACCTGCCTAATCGTGCCTTATTCAACCATGTAGACTTATCAAAAAAAAATTCTTATGGTGGCCTGAATTTTGGTCACTTCATCATCAATGCCAATCAATGATCGAAGCTTCTCTACCACCTTACCTTAGTTAGATCTGACTCAGTTATTTCTTCTGCCTTGTTGAAGCTTGATCTATACAAGAGCAGTAATGTATAGGTAGTAATTTCTCTTATAAAGTTGTTGATCAATAGCACCCTGATAGTTTCTAGGTTTCTTTAGAAAATCCTTGATTACGGCTTGTCACGACCCGCACCCGGATATTTGGGCACGAGTACGTGGGCACGTCCAGCCTACGCCGCAGTGTCGGCGGTAGTACGCTGTCTAGGTCATTTCTGGGGTCAATAAGTATCTATCTCATCCACAATAATGAATATGTAAGAATAATCACAGGAAAAAAGAATGCTAAGATTTCATAATATTTAATCTGTGACAACCAAACCACAGTTAATACAAGCCAGAAGATAAATCGGGGACAAACCCGAGTATGTGCTGAAAGGAAATAAAATAATAACTAACTGGCTACTCCTCCTCAAAGGTAGTCTCCGGAGTGGGAACCGGCTCCTCAATGTGTCACCTGCTAACTCATAGGGGCCATAATAGGTAGGGGCAAAGTCCTCATCATCGCCTAAAACAATGGATCCAGTCAGGAAAGGAGCAAAGTACACAATGCACAACAAGATTAAACTAAATATTCATGACAAAAAAGAACTGACAGGTATTATGTTGAGAATATGTATAAATAAATAGTAACAATAACTAAGAGTTAATTGCTGTAAGACAGGGACATGAGTAAAACAGGAACAAGGTGACAGGAAAATGAATTACAACCAGGCAATAGGAACTGTAACAAGACAAGAAACTATGTGTGTGAACTTATGTATTTAGAATACCTAGTTGGCATGTAGGGGTTTATAGGGTTAAACCGGCCGTCATAGACGGCTATTAAACAGGAATAATCGAGATCCGGCTGATGGACAGTCGTGTACCAACAGCTATTAATCAGGGCAAGGGTCAGGGTAAACTACATGCCTTTCAGTATTCTCCCACCCGACACGAAAAACAAGACAGGAACTTCCAATATTCAAGACATGAAATCCAGATTCTAACACTACGTGTAAACATCAAGGGTACTAGTAAAGCAGGGAATTAACTATCACAATATAAAGATTAAACTTGAAGTGCAGGTACTTGCCTGTTGTTTGGATCCAATTAATTATACTCGGGGAAATTTCCAGAGATGAGTCCCAAAAGCTGAAATAGACATTACTATCATGCTCAGAAGATGTCAAATAGCTAGAAATGCCTGTCCTTGGGTCCAATTTGGAGACAAGGGCAAAAACGGCAGTTTCGGGTCAAAACGGGGTCCGCCGGTGGGCCCACTTTGCACCGAAAAACGTGTCCGGGTAAAAGGTCTCCAAATTCACCAAACTTAGTGTCAACAGGTCAGGAACGCTGATACGAACCCAACGGAACTTCCAGATTTGGATTCCGATGAGCCGAACACAAAATCGCCCGTCGAGCGGGGCCTGTGGGGCCCACGACACGCGATTTCGTCAACGTTCTCAGAATCGAACCAAACTTGACCCACAGGACCAGCGTATCGCTACGAGTCCGATGGCGCAAGTCTCGTCTCGATCCGACGTGTGTGCACGAAGTTAGGGTAAATTGCAGAAAAGGCGGATACGGGGCGATGTCCGCGGATACGCGTTGATTCCGGTGTGCACGCACACCCGAATCAGCTTCCACGAAAACTCACACGTCCGTATCGACGATGCGTACGTATCTGTGAAGACCGCACGCGACCAAGTCGTCCCGTTTGGCCGGGCGGACTCAGTTCCGGGGTGAAACAGGGTCTGGTTTTTCCTGTTTTTGGATCGCGGTGTGCGATCACCACAGGACGCGATGCCCCGAACAGTTTGTCTGGACACCGAGAGGGTCATACAGGCTTCACAACGCAATTTGCGGAATTGAAAACGGAGCTACGAGGTGAAAGTTATGAGTACCTGAACGGGGCTCAGAAACCGGGTTTTTCTCGTGTCCGTGTCGTGTCCGACACGCCGACACAAAAATTGGGAAATTGGGTTAGGGTTAGGGTTTGGGGGCTGTCGGCCGGAGGCGGCGGCTCAGGGCTGGCCGGAGGGAGTGGAGGCGGTCGAGGGCGGTGCGCCGGGGGACCTGGGGCGGTGGCTGGTGGCGGCGGAGCCGACGGCGGCGGCCGGAGCTGCTGGCTGCTGCTGGCCTCCGCTGCTGCCGGAGGCGGGGTGTGGTCGTCGACGTCGAGGAGGGTCGGGGCGAGGGAGTCGAGGGGCGGCCGGGGCTGCAGCGGCGGCGGGGGTTCGCGGCTGAGCCGGGCGGTGGCGGAGTGGGTGAGGGAGGAGCTGGGCACGGTGGGGGCTCGGGGGGTTTATAGGAGAGAGGGGGAAACGTGGGGCCGAGGGAGGCGGCGGTCAGCACGGGGCGGGGGCGCGCCGGGCGGAGCGGCAACGGCGCGGCGGAGGCGGCGGGAGACTCGGGGTCGGAGACGAGGGGTTCAGACGGGTTCGGGTCGGGTCGGGCGGCGGGTGGATCCGACCCGACCCGCTAGCATTAGCGGGCTGGGCTCGGCCCAATGGGCTAGGCCGGGCCGGATTTATTATTAGGATAATAATAATAATAATAATAATAATAATAATAATAATTAATAATAAATAATTAATTATTTAAATAAATAGTTTTTAGGCATTTAAAAATAGGTCTGAGGTTCAATAAATTCCAGAAAAATAACCCTAAGTCCAGTTTTTCATTTTACACCCAAAAATATTATTTCCATGATATTTTAATATCATTTATTAACAATTAAAAATTATTTATTAATTAAAAATCTTGATTTTAATTACAGAAAATTCCCAGAAAATTCCAGAAAATTGGGGAAAATCCAAGATTTAAAATTCTTACAAAATCTGGGGGTTTACAATCTACCCAACTTATAAAAATTTCGTCCTCGAAATTTAAAAAATAGCCATTATCTGTTAACCCTTCATGTACATAGGGCAAGTCGATCGCCATCTCTTTGCGATAATTAAATGCCTAATCATATCCCCTGCAATCACTTCAAAGTTTAAGACGACTACTCGTTCCAATCAAGAATTCAACCTATGGTTATCACTTCTTACTTTTTCAAATTACCCACAGGCAAAAATTTTAGAGTAAGCCCTTATAACATCTTCAAGGATTGCACATACTTATGACCTTGCCTCACTATTCTAACTATCATAATTCCTCTAGAAGTGATTCGAGTCCAACAGTATTCCCATTTGTATGCTCCAACCTTTTAAATTCTATTCACATCCTCAATATTCTAACTAGGTAGTCCAACCCTCAAATTTTAATCCTTAAATCAATCACCAATTGAAAAAAAATAATTTAAATGTAGTCCACCAATGTTCAAGTCTGAAATTCTATAATTCTATCCTCTAAATTTAAATTGATAAATTTACTTGCATTATCATGTACCTAAGATACAACTATTGGGTCCTCGATATTAATTCATTAATCATCTTAATCACCCCTCTAAATTTTCAGAATTAGAAATGGCTTGCTTCTTCCAATCTAACCTTACTCGGTCACAATCCAAAAGACATTCCTCTCGAGTTGACAAATGCATTGCTACCCAACTTAGAGTTTACCCATTCATCACAAAGACTATATACTTTAAGAAAATATTCCTTAATATGTTTACCTACGTCATTCAATCCTCGAACTTCAACGCCGATCATGTCACGTATGATATGTCCTCAATTACGAAAGTTTAATCCTCAAGTATTTGATCGGCCTATGTGGCATATCCAGTACTATCTATGTACTAACTTATACCAGCACGAGATTTCGTCTTTCCGAAATAAGGGAAGGCGAAGATCAATAATAAAGAGTTCAAGGGTGGGGTGATAGAAAAAAAATATCGGGGTCAAGGCGTTTTAAAGTATTCAGGTGGGAATTGTCAAGCGATTGTGGATTGAATCCTATCTCGGTAATTCCTATTCACATGCTCGTATTAATACAGTTATGTAACCTACGTGATATGCTTTAGACATGTCTAGGTCAAGTATATTTGTCTACTAATCACTACGTATCTCACTCCACGTAAAGTAGTCGTTTGCGAAGTACGAATCAAAATGCACTAAGGTTGATCAGACCGTAATACACTGATTCTAAATAGACACTTGTATTAGTGTACGCGTCCAATAATACATATGTCATGAACAAGCCTGATAAAGAGTAAGCTTGCAAAACTAGGCTATAGAATAGCAGCATAAATAAAGTACAGCAAAATTAAGTGCGCTAGATGATGGTGAAAGGAGGTACAAATTATTTAAGTTCGCAAAACAACCTACAATAAGCACAATAACAAAAGATTCTACAACTCTACAGTTATCAGATATAAAAGCATACCAGGTTATTAGCAAGTTCAAAATTACTAGGTTGGGGCTGGGGTCACGAACCAATAGGCACGAGCTAAACTAGAAACGGCAGCTACAATCACTTACGCGCATTGGCTACTCCAAGAGTCTGCGCGTTCTCCACGGTCATCGCGGAAGCTGGTCCGTGTCCTTGAGGTGGTGCCCTCCGCTGCGCTGCTGGGGCCTGGCCTGAACTGGAATCTTTTGTGTAGCTGTGCGTCCTTGGGCAGCAGGACAGTCCTTCACTTGATGTGCTACTGATCCACAATATAGACAGGCACCTAGCCTCTTTCTACAATTCCGCCAAATGTGACCTTGTTTTCTACAAAAGCCACAAATAGGAGCTTGTTGGTTCTGTCTTTGAGTTGGATTCATCTGTGGTCGCTTTGCAGCTCTTTCCTGTTATGCTTGGTCTGGTGCTGACGTATACGGCCGCTTCTGGCTGGACTCGATCCTTGTGGTGCACTCCACAGGTCGTGCTGCAGTAAGAACGTCTTCGTCGAAGGTAATTGCATTTGAACTGCTTGGCTTACGTGACTCCGAGTTAATTCTGTCGATGAAGTTCTCCGCTTGGTTTTGCTGAGTTTCTTGTTGAACCTTCTGATAGGCTTGCATCATTTTGTAGAACATGCGGAACATCTGCTGTTCGTCCATAGGCGATCCCGGTGGGAAGGAAGGCATCGGTGGAATAGGCTGCATCGAGGGTGGAACGCCATCTTGATGGATTATTGAGGCAGGCTGACTTGCTTGACTGCCTTGTGATGATTGGCCTTCACCGACTGGTATCACATCGTTTCCTTGGGTAACCACAACGGTTTATGGTGTTTCTGCATGAGTCTCGTTGCTGGCTTATGGGTCCATCTCCCTGTATCCAAAATAACCAATAAGAGGCGCACAGGAATCAAGGCAAGATGCAAGTTCATATTAGTTCGAATACGATACAGATATCAAAAATGATTCAAGCAAGTGGATGAGATCCTATAAACTTATCCTAGCTTTATTGCAGGCCTGTTCGGTCCCTGAGTTGAAACCGAACAATTTAGTCGTTGGACCTGCATGGGCCACCACAAAAACGTATCACGACCCGCACCCGGATATTTGGGCACGAGTACTTGGGCACGTCCAGCCTACGCCGCAGTGTCGGCGGTAGTATGCTGTCTAGGTCATTTCTGGGGTCAATAAGTATCTATCTCATCCACAATAATGAACATGTAAGAATAATCACAGGAAAAAGGAATGCTAAGATTTCATAATATTTAATCTGTGACAACCAAACCACAGTTAATACAAGCCAGAAGATAAATCGGGGACTAACCCGAGTATGTGCTGAAAGGAAATAAAATAATAACTAACTGGCTACTCCTCCTCAAAGGTAGTCTCCGGAGTGGGAACCGGCTCCTCAATGTGTCACCTGCTAACTCATAGGGGCCATAATAGGTAGGGGCAAAGTTCTCATCATCGCCTAAAACAACGGATCCAGTCAGGAAAGGAGCAAAGTACACAATGCACAACAAGATTAAACTAAATATTCATGACAAAAAAGAACTGACAGGTATTATGTTGAGAATATGTATAAATAAATAGTAACAATAACTAAGAGTTAATTGCTGTAAGACAGGGACATGAGTAAAACAGGAACAAGGTGACAGGAAAATGAATTACAACCAGGCAATAGGAACTGTAACAAGACAAGAAACTATGTGTGTGAACTTGTGTATTTAGAATACCTAGTTGGCATGTAGGGGTTTATAGGGTTAAACCGGCCGTCATAGACGGCTATTAAACAGGAATAATCGAGATCCGGCTGATGGACAGTCGTGTACCAACAGCTATTAATCAGGGCAAGGGTCAGGGTAAACTACATGCCTTTCAGTATTCTCCCACCCGACACGAAAAACAAGACAGGAACTTCCAATATTCAAGACATGAAATCCAGATTCTAACACTACGTGTAAACATCAAGGGTACTAGTAAAGCAGGGAATTAATTATCACAATATAAAGATTAAACTTGAAGTGCAGGTACTTGCCTGTTGTTTAGATCCAATTAATTATACTCGGGGAAATTTCCAGAGATGTGTCCCAAAAGCTGAAATAGACATTACCATCATGCTCAGAAGATGTCAAATAGCTAAAAACGCCTGTCCTTGGGTCCAATTTGGAGACAAGGGCAAAAACGGCAGTTTCAGGTCAAAACGGGGTCCGCCGGTGGGCCCGCTTTGCACCGAAAAATGTGTCCGGGTCAAAGGTCTCCAAATTCACCAAACTTAGTGTCAACAGGTCAGGAACGCTGATACGAACCCAACGGAACTTCCAGATTTGGATTCCGATGAGCCGAACACAAAATCGCCCGTCGAGCGGGGCCTGTGGGGCCCACGACACGCGATTTCGTCAACATTCTCAGAATCGAACCAAACTTGACCCACAGGACCAACGTATCGCTACGAGTCCGATGGCGCAAGTTTCGTCTCGATCCGACGTGTGTGCACGAAGTTAGGGTAAATTGCAGAAAAGGCGGATACGGGGCGATGTCCGCGGATACGCGTTGATTCCGGTGTGCACGCACACCCGAATCAGCTTCCACGAAAACTCACACGTCCGTATCGACGATGCGTACGTATCTGTGAAGACCGCACGCGACCAAGTCATCCCGTTTGGCGGGGCGGACTCAGTTCCGGGGTGAAACAGGGTCTAGTTTTTCCTTTTTTGGATCGCGGTGTGCGATCACCACAGGATGCGATGCCCCGAACAGTTTGTTCGGACACCGAGAGGGTCATACAGGCTTCACAACGCAATTTGCGGAATTGAAAACGGAGCTACGAGGTGAAAGTTATGAGTACCTGAACGGGGCTCAAAAACCGGGTTTTTCTCGTGTCCGTGTCGTGTCCGACACGCCGACACGAAAAATTGGGAAATTGGGTTAGGATTAGTGTTTGGGGGCTGTCGGCCGGAGGTGGCGGCTCGGGGCTGGCCGGAGGGAGTGGAGGCGGTCGAGGGTGGTGCGCCGGGGGACCTGGGGCGGTGGCTGGTGGCGGCGGAGCCGACGGCGGCGGCCGGAGCTGCTGGCTGCTGCTGGCCTCCGCTGCTGCCGGAGGCGGGGTGAGGTCGTCGACGTCGAGGAGGGTCGGGGCGAGGGAGTCGAGGGGCGGCCGGGGCTGCAGCGGCGGCGGGGGTTCGCGGCTGAGCCGGGCGGTGGCGGAGTGGGTGAGGGAGGAGCTGGGCACGGTGGGGGCTCGGGGGGTTTATAGGAGAGAGGGGGAAACGTGGGGCCGAGGGAGGCGGCGGTCAGCGCAGGGCGGGGGCGCGCCGGGCGGAGCGGCAACGGCGCGGCGGAGGCGGCGGGAGACTCGGGATCGGGGACGAGGGGTTCAGACGGGTTCGGGTCGGGTCGGGCGGCGGATGGATCCGACCCGACCCGCTAGCATTAGCGGGCTGGGCTCGGCCCAATGGGCTGGACCGGGCCGGATTTATTATTAGGATAATAATAATAATAATAATAATAATAATAATAATAATTAATAATAAATAATTAATTATTTAAATAAATAGTTTTTAGGCATTTAAAAATAGGTCTGAGGTCCAATAAATTCCAGAAAAATTACCCTAAGTCCAGTTTTTCATTTTACACCCAAAAATATTATTTCCATAATATTTTAATATCATTTATTAACAATTAAAAATCATTTATTAATTAAAAACCTTGATTTTAATTACAGAAAATTCCCAAAAAATTCCAGAAAATTGGGGAAAATCCAAGATTTAAAATTCTTACAAAATCTGGGGGTTTACACGGCTAGTAATCCTAGAATTCTTTTAACCTTATTTAGAAAATAGGCCCTTCCAAAAATCTTGTTAGCAGGCCCTGACCTTAGTTTTGGATACCAATTTAATTTTTATAAGTTGGGTAGATCGTAGCCCCTGGTTTTAGTATAGGGTTATTTCTATAAATTTAGGATAAATTTGAATTTATTTTGGTGTTAATTAGGTTAATCTCAAACGAATTAAATTACCTATTAAATTTTTGTATCCTTGATACCCTTGTTGTGGCTTGGATATTTGTAGCACAACACTATCCTTTCCTTTCCAACAACTTCTTCCCTATGACCTAGACTAGTCACTCTATACCTATGACATGACTACCACTCACAAATTGGCCTTCCCATGTTTTATTTTAGTCATATGATATTCGCGATGCAATTGTACACACAAATGACACATATATATCCTTTTTCCATTTTGGACAATTTTAATACTCAGCACTGACTCAATTCTTTCGGCAACCTTGACATTCATGAGCCAAACTGGAACCTACACACTGATGACACAACTGTTACTTCCAATTATACACTCCGATGCTCCATATAGACCCCCCAACATTCGTCAGATATCTCCTTCTAAACCCTATATCCAACTTCGTTGCAATTGAATTAAATTATACATAGGCAACCAAAATATCCAAACCACTGATATACTCGTATCCCATTCTTGCCAACCTACGTCTATGATACTTGTGTTGCATTAAATTGAACCCCTTGTACTCTTTACACAATATAAAACACCTTGATGAGTTATATCACCTTTTGACGCTTATTGCTGAACCATTCATCGGCATCTATGATATGCAATGAACAACTTCTCGGTACCATCTCACCCTAGTTGTATTTGGCTATAATATTTTCTATTGTCTTGTAGACTCATGACCTAATTAGAAGTAAGGAGAACTGGTAAAACTTTTTTTATAGAGTTATTGACTCATTAACGCCATGGTAGTACATAGATTTTCTTTAATAGGCTGTGACAACGGTCTCAAAATTCTTTCCATCTCGAATCCCTCCTTGAAGTTAGACTTTTTAAAAAATCCTTAAAAATATGATCATGACTATAGTTCCTGTGGCCAACTTCATTCTTATAAGTTGGGTATAGACTTGATTAAGCGTACCCTTATTCTTAGAATGCGACGTCAAACTAGGACCCCATCTGGTAACTGCGTCACCATCTTTAGTGCAACCTTCTTAACTAAAATCTTTTCTACTATGTTTATTTTTAATTTCGAGGACGAAATTTTTATAAGTTGGGTAGATTGTAAGCACCCTGATTTTTAGATTTTTTTAATTTATTAATATTGGTATTCTGAAATTATTGTGGTTAAGGTACAAATTTTTTTTAGCTAATTATAATATATAGTATTCAAGGATTTATAATTATGTGTATTTAATTAATTATTAATATTGTACAAAAAATATATTTTTAGGTGTACAACTATTATTAGTGTATTGTATAATTTTTCTAGAATTTATTGAAGTCCAAAACTATTTTTTATGGTCATATACATACTTATATAGAGAGAAAAGAATAAAGAAATAAAATAAAACCCAAAATCTAAACCCATTAACCCACACGTAACCCATTAACCCACACCCACACCCACTAACCTAAACTCTAAACTACCCACGTACACGAGCTTCCCCCACCCCCCACGTTACATATATATACCTATATAGCATATATGTAAACCTAAACCTAAACCTTAACCATCATCCATGTCTACACCGCCGTCCGCCGTAGCCCCACCGCAACCGACCGACCGCCGTCGCTGTGCCGCCCGTACGCCAATGCGCCTAGCAGCCGCCGCCGCAGATCCTTAACCCCGCACACAGCAGCCGTGCAGCCCCCCTTCGTACGGAGCTTCCGACCTCCTCGCTGATTCGTTTTGTGCCCCATCTTCGCTGGTATGTTCATAACCTAACCCTCTAGGATTTTCTTCAAGTGTAACAAATTTAGGCACCCCGGTTTGATCGAAAAATCGACCGGAACTTGACCAAAAAACTGTTCAAAAATAGTTCAGAAATTCAGTCCAAGTACCCCTGTTTATGTCCAGTTTTCTACCAACTCGTTAATTATTTTCAAAATATAATTGAAAGAAATTCTTCACAATATAACTAAGATATTTACGTTTATTTTAGTTTTATTAGTTTGCTATAATGGTTAAATTATTCGGGTTCCAAAATGACCAAAAACTTATTTTTAAAACACCAAAAATCTCGCGATTTGGGGTGCATCCTGCCAAACGAGGCCACTTCATTGTGTGCGAGTTATACTGAAAGGCGCATAACACAAACATGGACGTGTGAACTTTCACGGAACATGATTTGGATGTGCGTGCACACCAGAAGCAACGCATATCAGCCAAAAATACCGTATCGGCCTGTTTTGACACTCACCGTAACTTCGTGTGTGCTTATCGTTTCACAACGAAACTTGCACCATCGGATTCGCAGTGTTACGCTGGTCTTGTGACCCAAGTTTGGTTCGATTCTGAGAACATTGATGAAACGTCATTTTATAGGCCCTACGGTTCCACACAATAGGCATTTTTGTGACCGGCTCATCGGAATCCAGTTTTGGACGTTTCGTTGAGTTCGTATCGTCCTTCTGGACTTGCAAACACTAAGTTTGACCAATTTGGAGAACTTTATCTTTGACATATTTTACGGTGAAAAGTGGGCCACATGTGGACCCCGCTTTGACCCAAAATTGTCAATTTTGTCCCTGTATCCAAATTGTACTTATGTGTAGTCAATCCTAGCTATTTCTAGTATTCTGAGAACAAAGGTGATGTTTGTTTCAGCATCCGAAGGTGTACGTGCAAATTCCACTTTCCCAGGAGCAGTTGACGAAGTTCAGAATCCAGGCAAGTGTACCTTACCATGATGTATTACAGTTTCTTGCCTTTATTATATTATTTAGTTATTATAGTTATTTTATATGGTTGATGTGTGTGTTTACCCTAGGACCGTGAGACGTTGCTTAGTGTCCGAACAAGATTCTGGTGTCGACGCCGTATGCGGAGTCGTGTAACGTCACCTAGAGAGTTGATCCACGATCCTATTTTTACGTGCTTGCTTTACCAAGTACGTTATACCCTAGAACACTTGACACTATTTCATATGACAGAATATTTCTTGAGTTATTTATGGTGATTCTGTATAGGCTTACAAGATTCGTGATATGAGACTTGCATGTTATATGGACATTATTATGACTCGTTGTACTAGCTAGAGGTCATGATCTTGCGTGTTATGGATATGAGATATTGTGGACATGAGACATGAGGATACATTGGATGGGGAGAGACACACTATACTACAGGCTGATTATTGATATATATATATACTATACTACTGGAGGTGTTGTGGCACATACACATCAATCGAAATACCCTAGAGGTGCCTTGGACTCAGTCTCAGATCTTTGGCACCTATACTGAGTCTTGATACTACTTGCTGCTATGGGCTCCCCGAAAAAGAGCTTATAGTGGTTTTAGCCTACGACTGATGCTCTCACGTGCATGTCACATAGATGGTTACAGTAGTTTACCCTTGAGTATGTGGCATTATACTGTTTTACTTTTGGCATGCTGTTTTTTGTACCTTGTTACGTCACACTGAGGACTTGGTCCCCTGCCAGTTTTTGCAGCATAGACGGTTTTGGAGCCTTTGGAGTTGCTGATGGAGTTGCTTGTCTTGCAGGCATGGTATCAGGTACTTATATCATTTCTACCAGAGTTATGGTTATTTATTCATATTATTTATTCATCTGCTGATGTAGCCTAGTTTTATAGACTCATATTTATGTTTCGAGTCTATTCGAGTTTGTGTGTTACTGGGCCGCCGACTTTAGCACATCTAGCTCATTCTTGTGTATTTTGTCCATTGTGGATTGAGGCATAGATATTTATATTTACTTGATTATTTATATAGTGGTCATTATGATACAGCTTATACGTATTCGAGTCGGACCAGAGTCTGGTCGAATGCGTAGCTGGCTTGTTACGTATTTCTAGTCCTACATATTTTGGAACTGGGGTATGATAATACGGCCTAAATGTATCCAATTATGGATATGACACTAGCCACACACAATCAAACATATGTCAATTTGGTCTAATTGACCAATTGACAAACAGAAGATGTGTCAATCTCGGAATTCTCCCAAAATTGACACAAAACACACCATAACTTTCTCCATAGACCTCTTATGAACCTAATTTCAATTCTTATGGGTAGCCTTAGCATATATGGTGGTTCCTATTGATTAAAACACATATTTAGAGTCTAAAAAAAGAGGAAAAACTAAATTATACCTATCGGGAGCCGGATTCCCAATAAAACTTTTAAATTGGGTGAAATGGGCCTTCAACTTATAGATCCTTGCTCCTCATTCTAGATCCTTGCTCTACTAGCCTCCAATGATGATTTAAGAAGGAATTAAGAAAAAATTTGGGTGGAATTTAATGTGGGAATAAAGAATTGGAAGAGAAAATTCTAGATCTAGATTTATAATAAAAATGAGGAGAGAGAAATTTCCCTCCTATGTTTTATATGGACGGCTACCTTAGCCCCCTCCCCAAGCTACTATGTAATGTCTAAAATACCCCTTGGGGCCTCGCATGAAGAAATAATTAAGGAGGGAAGGTTCTAGTCTAATGAGTTTAATTTAATTAATTAACCTCCTAATGAATGGGATTATTATTGGGCTTAATTCTAACTAAATTTAAATGTTGGTGCATGGATCTAATCTAAACTAGTTTGGTCCACTAACACAAGTCCAAAGCAATATACTAATATCTAACAATAAATAAATAAATAAATATACAACATGCATAACATTTAATTAATTATGAAATAACCAAAATACCTTTTTCTAGAAAATGTGGTAGTGACACTAGATGTTGTATTGAACTTTAGCTGTTGCTGCTAGCCTCTACTTGCTGTTGCTGCTGCGTTTGCTACTACAACAGCTTGCAGTTGCTGTTGCTTCTCTTGCAGTGCTAGCTACTGCTCGTGCAGCTCTAGCTGCTGCACTGCCTACATGATGCCGCAGCTACTGCCATTGATACTGCCTTGCTGCTATTTTTGCTGCACTGCATATGGCTATTGCTACACTGCAGTTGCTGCACCGCTTCCTTGCTGCTAGCTTCTATACACCATGCGGCATCCACTACATACTGATACAGTTGTGCACTGTCCGACCCCCTAGCACACACACACAAACACACAACTACACATATATATATCTACATACATATATATATGACACTCTAACTCACACACATAAACATATATACAAGTAGATGTGTATATCTATATATCTATACACTTATATATATAACTATATACATATCAATATATATACATATATACATATCAATATGTATATATACATAAACATATGTAAACATAAACATATACATATATACCCCTCTCTAAGTATATATAAATAAACACCACCAACATATATATCTATGTAATGATACCCACAAACTCATAAACATATATATATATATATATATATATATATATTTATGTATACACACCTCCACACACACACACACACACACACACACACACACACACATATATATATATATATATATATATATATATATATACACATAACCATACAATTATATATCACTAATAGCTATAAACAATTATTGAAGTGCAAGAAAACAAACGCGTGGAGTGCATCGCACCTGTATCACACTAGATCTATGACACACTTGTGATACGAGTCCACCACAACACCAAACGTACCACGAAGGACACGAGCATATCTAAAATAGTATTTATGAACAATACGAACAATTAATTACATATCTACGTCTCTGTGTCAAAATGTGACATGCTCAAACTCCCGTGTCGAAGGAAAAATCTCAAATCAACCCGTATCTCCAAATTATTGGGATATAATCTATACATATCCAATTGTGGACACGACACTTGCCACACACAATCAAACACATGTCAATTTGGTCTAATTTACTAATTGAAAAACTCAAGATGTGTCAATCTCGGAATTCCCCCAAAATTGACACAAAATACACCATAACTTTCTCCATAGACCTCCTATGAACCTAATTCCAATTTCTATGGGCAGTCTTATCATATGGGGTGGTTTCTAATGATTAAAACATAGATTTATAGTCTAAAAAATAGAAAAAACTGAATTGTAACTATTGGGAGATGGATTCCCAATAAAACTTCCAAATTAGGTGAAATAAGACTTCAACTTGTAGATCCTTGCTCATCCTTATTGATCCTTAGTCTACTAGCCTCCAATGATGATTTAAGAAGGAATTAAGAAAAAATTTGGGTGGAATTTGATTTGGGAATGAAGAAATTGGAAGAGAAAATTCTAGATCTAGATTTATAATGAAAATGAGAGAAAAAAATCCCCTCTTATGTTTTATATGGACGGCCACCTTAGCCCCCTCCCTAAGCTACTATGAAATGTCTAAAGTATCCCTTGGGGCCTCTCATGAAGAAATAATTAAGGAGAAAATGTTCTAGTATAATGGGTTTAATTTAATTAATCAACCTCCTAATGAATGTGCTTATTATTAGGCTTAATTCTAACTAAATCTAAATGTTGGTCCATGGATCTAATCTAAACTAGTTAGGTCCACTAACACAAGTCCAAAACAATATACTAATATCTAAAAATAAATAAATAAATAAATAATAAAATAAATAAATATAAAATATGTACAATGTTTAATTAATTATAAAATTACCAAAATACCCTTTCCTAGAAAATGTGGTCGTGACAATGGGTTAGGGTAAATTAGTTCTCGTTTTAGCCGGTCGGTCTAAGTCATTTGGTTTGGGTTGTGTAGTCAGGTCTTGACTTGACCCACGGTTGATTTCTTGATGGGTCGATCCGATGGGTTGGCTCACTAGTAGTTTGGCTTAGTCTGGTGGGTTGAACCTGGTGAGTTTAATCCGATTGGTTTGGGTTGGGCTAGGTTCAACAATTAATTTAGAACTAATGGACTAGGGTTTGTTAGTGGTTTTGGGGTGAGTAGAGATTTAATTAACTATGGTTCAATAATAGAGATTGTCAACTATGTTGGAAATAAAATTAGGAAGAAATGTTATTTATTATTATTATTAGTAGTCTTATTTATTATTATGATTATTAGTATTAACAAATTTATAATTATTAGAAAGATTATTTACTGTATTTCAGGAACAGAGGAGTTACAGGCTTCATCCCCGAGTGGAGCTTCATTGAGGGCACGTCATTGATGCCTCAATTGGAGAAAGGCCGTAGAACGCCCAAGAAGGACAAGCGTGATGCCCGACCTTTGCTGATTGAGTTAGACCCGAAGACTGAGGAAAATAATCCTTCTGATGACCCTCCTTCTCTGAAGTACAAGTCTGTCGTGGTCAACTGCCCTCGCTAATCCAAGAGGGTGCGTATTGGAGCAGTTCCCGAGACGGAACCTAAAAAAGGAACTCGGTCCTCTACGAAGGACGTTGTGAGAGATGAGGTAGGGCCCCTTGTACTGGTGGTTTCTGAACCAAACCCCACTTTATATTTTATGGTGGTATCCGTAAAACCTTTCAATTTTATTATTATGTCATCTTCTCTTGAAACTTTTTTTGTTGGTCTGTTTAAAATTTTGCAGACACCGTTGAAGAGGGATTTTCCCTAATGATCTATGGCCATGGTGGTACGCGGAAGAGGATGACGGGATAACATCTTCAGAGTCTAGTGCCGCTACTAAAGAGCCTGTGATTGAGTCTTTAGGCGAATACTCCTGGGAGGAGCCGTTGGTGGAGCCGGATCCTCCCTCGCCGAAAATTTCGGTAGATGACCTAGATGCTAAGGGGATGGCTCTAACCGCTCTGAATGAGCCACAAACCCCATTTTCTACCCCGGGTATGTTGTTTCAAAATGTCTCAAGAGATAAGATTTTTTTTCTACAGTTCTCTATTCTCTTGGTAAAGTTATTCACGGGTTGCTTTGGCTCCACATGCCCTTTACAGCCCATGAAGATGTTCAACACGGCGGCTAAAGAAGGTATAGCGGAAGAGGAGAAGCAATTTTTTAGGATAAGATCTGCGTCTGTCCTGCATTCCTCCATAGCCGAATAACCTTCTGAGGGACCTCCCCCTGTGACTGGTACGGGTCCATCCTCTGATGCCGATTATTCTGGTGTAGTGGCTGCTCTACTATCTTTTATCGCCAAAAAATCTGATATTGGTGCCTCTTTGGGTGTTGAAGTTTCGAAGTCTCCCGAAGAGCCTATCCTGGATGCTTTTGAAATGGTGGCAGGTGAGACGCCTTCCCAAGCTGCTGTTGGGCAACCGGGTGTCAGCACGCTTTCGGGCTTTGAAGTGTAGTGCCTCCCGAGGGGCCTATCCCTGAGTGTGATGACTCATCGCTCACTATTGCCAGGTTGCCTGGCGTGCAGACCCTTCTTGCTACTATGTAGGACTTGGTCACAAGCAAAATAGCTAATCGCCCCTCAATTGCTGCTTTGCCTCCTGGACCACTCCCAGCTGTCGTGCCTATTATGACTTCTTTGGCCCCGCCTTCTTTGACTCCGTCCACTCTTGCGAAGGTTAACGACACTGTGAGGATTCCTGTACAGAGTTTTAGATGTTTCTAAAGCGAGGGGTTCAGAATGTGCTGGAGCAAAAAAAGTTCGTCTGGATAAGCATTGTGCCATGGGCTAAGTCGAAATACTGAGGACCCTTCCATGTTTCGAGCAGACAACTGAATTATTACGCCTGAAGTTTTTTGAAGTAGAGTAGTGCATTGCCGAGTTATATCAGGCACAACAAGTAGATATGGCAGACGTGGTAGTTAAGGAGTATGGTCTTCTCTACAAGCTATTGAGAAGAAGAAGACCATCTATGTGACTAGCAAGGAGGCACTGAAGTGTGACCTTGAGAGCCTGCAACTTGAGCAGGATAACCTAAATGACCTTGGGGAGTCCTGCCTTGCGCAGCAAGATTTCTTGATCCAAGAGGTAGCTCGCCTGAGAGAGCAGATTAGGCAGCTTCAGGTTGAGCTTAATACGCTGGAGAGTAACCTTCAGGGAGCCCATCAGGATCTATTATTCATTGTCTATCTAGGACTCCTGAATACGGATAATAGCATTGACAATAGTTTGTTGGAAGAAAACTCATGTTATACATATGCACTAGCTAGGTATGACACAAAATATAACCATTGTACATCTTAGTCGCCCTGCTGGGGATAGGGGAAGTAAAAGTATAATTTAGACAAATTACTTTTTGAGGAACTTGCCATTGATCGGCATCATCAACATGTCTCCATTTGGTTTTGCAACCCGGTATGCGCCGTTGGAATATACTGATTCCACAACGAAGGGGCCTTCCTATTTTGCTTGGAACTTCCCAGTCGTCTTGTGTATTATAACTATTTGTTTTCCCACTGCCAAGATGAGGTCACATACTTGGAATGATCTTTCCTTGACTCATTTGTTGAAAGCTCCAGAGAGACGTGCCTGGTATAACTCGATGCACTGTTGATCTAAGAGACGCTTCTCGTCGAGTTATTCTAACTCGTGTAGCCATCAGTTGTGATTGTCGTCAGATGTTAACTTACAGGAGATGGCCACCCGGAGTGAGGGAATTTGGATCTCCAGAGGGAGCACGGCTCCTTTAGTGAATAGGCTCAGTGAATGACCAGGTTATCGGTACAAATCAACAATATCCCCACTCCAGCGATAATATTGCCCTTTGGCCCTGTTATTGAAGAACCATCAAAGAACATTCACCAATCGGACTCTCCCATCATCATGTTTTGACTTTTCTGGCATGGGGTAAGCTACGAAGAAGTTAGCCAATGCTTGGCCCTTGATCACCTTTTACGGGACAAATACCATGTCTTACGGCAATAGCAGTATTGTCCATATGGTTAGGCGGGATTTAAGTGTCCTAGGCTTTGTCATGAGGACTCTAAGAGGGTTAACTCGAGAGATCACATGAATATTTTATCCTACCACGTAATGGCGGGTCTTCTAGATAGAGAAGACCAAAGTAAGGCACCCATTCTTGATGGGGTAGTACCTATGCTCCGTTCCGACCATCATTCTGCTGAGGTAATAGATAGCCTTCCATGACCTGCATCACTCTTCTGGGCTAGTAGAGCACCAAGAGAACGATCCATCACTCGCACATATAGTAGGAAGGATTTTCCCATGACTGGAGCCACCAACACTTGGGGCTTTATGAGGTATTTCTTTATGTCGTTGAAGGCTCGTTCGTATTCTTCGGTCCAGACAAAGGAGACTCCCTTCTTCATAAGCTGAGTAAAGGGTTGGCATCGCCTTGAAAGGTTTGCTATGAACCTTCAAATGTATGCTAGCCTTTCTTGCAGATCGAGAATCTCGTGAAGGTTCTTTGGAGGGTGCATATCCAAGATAGCCTTGGTCTTCTCAGGGTCTATGTTAATACCCTTCGAAGTTATGATAATGCCCAAGAACTTGCCACTGGAGACTCCCCAAAAAGACTTGCGGGGTTCATCTTTAGTTTGTGCGCTCGCATTAAGTTGAACACTATCTTCAGATCATGGAGGTGGTCATCCTGTAACCGACTCTTGACAGCGATGTCATCAACATAACACTAGACTGTCTTGCATAGATATTCGCAGAAGATGGTGCTCATAGCTCACTGGTATCTCGCACATGTATTCTTCAGTCTTAAGGGCATCATTGTGTAACAATATACACCTATTGGTGTTCAAAATATGATATATTTTTTGTTGTCTGGGAACATCTTGATTTGATTGTAGCCCGATAACACATGCATGAAGGACATACGTTCGAAACCACAAGTGTTGTTGACCATTATGTTTGTGATCGGAAGACAAAATTCTTCCTTTGGGCAAGCCGTATTTTGTCACGTCTCGATCTTCCATGGGACAATCGGCCATCCCTGCTAGGCACGAATCACCGCGCCAGCGCTCCCGCGGGACTATCGCTTGACCCATCTAGGCATGATGTCGCACGAGCGTAAGTCGCACCCGTACAAGACCATGATCCGAACAGGCAGTAAGAGGTCTAGGCCACAGAGTCACACAGATTGTCTGAGTACAGCGGAATAATAAACGCATAGGCAATTGGTAACAAGTTCACAGAGTCGTCAATAGCGGAAGCATTGAATAACACAAGTATTGATGTAAAATAAACTCTTTATTGATATTGAACAAGTGTTACAAGCAGTGCTAGACCGATATTACAAGTCGCTCAAGCCTTTCTCTCTAAAATAGTAAAATCATGCCAAGTGACTACATTTATGGAATGATACATAGGCGATATTCCAATATTATGTGCTTCAATTTTGGACGCAACGCTCCAACGCTTCAGAGTGAACTCCATGCCTTAGCACGCACGAAGGGGGCATCTACACCGAACGAGGTTCTTCCGTACCCTGCAAGCAATCTGGTGGGTTATCAGTACAAGAATGCACTGTTGGGGAGGCTTCTCGCCTGCTCGACAAATCCAAACACGTTATATTGGTTCCGTGCACCATCTATTTAGTTATCTTTCTAGTCTTGCCTTAGGATCAGTTTTATGGCAATGATGAATAGCCTAACTCGTATGGCACTGCGTCGTACAATATAAGAGGGAATACGGTAAAACTTACCAACTTACCATTTGTTCTTCCCTGTCCAAGGAAAACCAAGTTAAACAAGCACGAGCATATATAATGAAGTCCAGGGGCAAAGACATATGAAAATATAAGTTTTTTGAACGAGATTAAGTTTCGGGTGCACGATTACATGGACTATCAGGTGTGTTGCATGGATGTTCATGTGATTCAATTATATACACAAATATGTTATATTCATATTCGTTCAGGTATTTCAGATATTCTTTATGCAATGCAATGACTCACATGCGGATTGCCGCTAAGAGAGGATGACTTATCTATATGGAGGGTCGCTGACATAGCCATAATGGACAACATCTTACTAGCGAAATAGGAACGCATGAACAGGACATCGCAGGCCATTCCGTCGAACAATTAGAGATGCCTCTTCAATGAGTATGGGGATAAGAATGGTCCGAACGTAAAATAATATGGGCATTGTGCACCGTTCCCATAAACAAGAAAGACAACAACATGGAGTTCGTCTAGACCGGTAGGTCCCAGTGCCCCAAGACCGTCCGTAGAATGGGATGCTATAATCCCCCTTGTGAACAAGTTGTTTGTGACATGCGCGTCTTGGGTTTCAGGTTCACAAGATAACTCAATTTTTTTCAGAACGAGTATGCTCCACGAGCTGTGATTTCTTGCTTTACTTGACATGATTCTTGTTCAGTGTTCACTTGACTTGATGCAATTTAAGGCAATACGAGCATGCGATAATCACATAGCATGATCTGCCTTTGCATAGTTTCCCTGATCTGTTAGATTGAGTACAAGACGATTATCAATTTTTTTGAGGTAATGTTATCATGCTCAACTGTCCATTGATGCAGGTCCCTAGTTCAGAAAATGCCTTAGCGACCTAACGATTCCGTATACTTTTAATGTTCTATACTTGGCTCAGACGCTATTAGATAATCTTTCGGTGGTTTGGATGAATGCAAGGCAAGATAGTATTTACTTGATTTTGGCATACAAATTATATGACAAGCATTGAATCGAGGCAATGAGTACAAGTTAACATATAAGCAGGCAAGCATTGCATTCTTAAGAAAACATAAGCATTTATGTCTTAAACGAGCATTTATGTCTCAAACTTAAGAAAACTTTGAGCGAGCCTCTAAAAGCCTAAGCTGGAACTCCTGAAGGGCCAAGTATGGAACTCCTTTTGCCTGAAACGAGTATTCTCGCTGAGCAAAGTGGGTCGGGTCGTTACACATTTGCCGTTTGAATCGGCTGTCCACTTGAGCGGAACGGGTCATTACATTATACACCACTCAGAAAAAGTCTTATCCTCGAAACTTGCTGAGTACAGGCCGTTCTATCGTACTATCGAATCTATCCCAAGCATATCAATCGGTACCACTAAATCTGTTCGAACACAATCTCTTACTCATTTCTTATACCGTGTTGCGTTTATGTTGGGTTGGTCTTATTGCGCCTTAGCGCGGAACATATACAAGTTGGTACCACTAAATCGGTTCAAACACAGTCTGGATCGTGCACATATTTAAAGCGTCCTTCAAATATATGCATTTCAACCAACTTAGCAATAGCGATGTCTTAGCACTCGAGTTTCATATATTATTAAGTCTTGGATCGTGTACACGTTCAAGGCATCCCTCAAACATATGCATTCAACCAAACATAGTGATAGTGAAATTATACAAGCTACTTACAAAAATCTCAAGGGTTCTCGTTTTATGAATTTTGATGATACTCCTAACAGGGTCAATCAAATCCAAGTCATTTATATTCCAACTCAATTCAAGTTTTGCACTACCGTTAAGAACGATCTATTCGGTCTGCCAACTAGCGTCCATCCATTCGGTTTAAACATAGCACACTCTTTCCGTTCCAAGTCTAACACTAAGCCTTGCTGCCCCAGTTCTATAGCTTTGTTCAAGCAATATTCTAAAGTCGGTCGCACAAGTTCATTCACTCAGCACAGGGTCGTATGCCTAATTACTAGGTCAGCTCACAAGGTCATGGGTACAAGTTCAAGTACACGATTCATCGTACAAATTCTGTCGCACGATGCTACCCTCAATTTATAAGGTCAAACCATTATTTATTTGCATAGGATATTCTACCCAAGCTCGTTTCCCTCAGATTTTTAAACATCGAGCACAGATAATCCTACACACAATAATACGTTAGTTTATATATAGGTCGAGTCCGTTCAGTAAAATCCACGATATGTATTCCAAGTCTAGACCACCAAGCCAAGATTCAATTCTAAACCTTTATTTTTAACTATAAGTCAGTCAACAAGATTCATGTATCCGTTCATAAAACCATCAAGCGTGATTTTATTCCAGGTTCTAGGCTAACTTATCCATGAAATACTTCTGATTTACTTGTATTTCTAAATTTGTCTTATCGTGTCAAACCAAAAGTCAAGACGATCCATCAGTTGTCACGCTCCGGACTCCCGTAAGTTCGATCACCCCTATTGGACGTGAGATCACCACGTCAATGCTCCCGCTAGATAGTCGTACTAACCCGGATGTGACGCATGTACGATTATAGAGTTACGCTGGCACAAGACAAGAATATTTTGAACGTTATGGTTATCTTCGAAATGATTTAGACACCTTAATATTTTACCTTGCTCTATTCAGTTATATATATATAATCTATCAAGTCATGTCCATTCATGCAGTGATCATAATTTGTCTAGCAAAATCAACCAACTTCAATGTTACCATTCGGTAGATCCATTGTCTTACTTCTAGCATTTCTCAAGAAGCTAGTTTCAAATATTCAAGCCCAAGTTCATCCATTTTTTATACGTTCTATTCATCGAGTTCGTTTGGAATAATCGCCGAACATGTTCCCGTGAGTTCGATTATCCCCACCGTACGTAAAATTATCACGCCAACGCTCCCACAGGATAATCGTTCCCATTGGGACCGATTTTGAAGGTTATCTTTTTGAACTAGATTTCATTATTGTTCTTCCAAACTCTAAGTCAATTCCGATATCGCTTATCTCTTTCATCGAACCACAATATTCATTCTCGGGCTAATTTCTATTCGAGCGATATTGTATTTCAAGTTCATTTCGTTTAATTCAATCCGAAATCGCTCACACGATCCTCCAAGTTTGCAACAAGTTTCCTTAACTAAGATATCGATTTTCATTTTCATGAATTCCTATTCGATATAAGCCTTATCGTTTATTCGAGACATCCCCCAATCCTTCAATCTGACTATCGTACGAGACCTATGAATCTGTTTGGATATTTTTAAATAATCCATACACCACCCGAAAATGAGTCACCCAATTAAATCCTCAATCGATGTTCGCATCAATCGCTAGCATATTCACCAAGTCATTCATTAGAATTCCTGCACGATACTTAGCATCATCTGATAAATCTTAGTCTCATATATATTCTTTTTGATAGTCATCTAAGCAAACCATATTCGATTTTTATCTTCCGACACGAAATACTGTTCGGGCTATTTTCCAAAATCCAAGCACGATTCTCTATATTCGCCTAAGCGATAATCTGATAATATTTCTATCGGTTGCCAATCTAAGTCTGACTTATCCTTTTCCTGAACGATATCCCAATTTTGTTTGCAACTAGCTTACACCAAAAGGATCTTGGCGCGCAATACTCAACACAACTTAGCCCAAAGGCTATGTGCATAGCTAACCGTCGGGCGATATTTTATTTCTTACACTAACCAGTTGGTAAGCACGTATAGGCATTCGGGTTCACACATATCTTGCAAATTCTAGCACGAGTCTAATCCCACAAGTCTAGCACAGGTCGGCACAAAGGCCTTCATATCACAATTTCGTACAAGCAATCATACCATTTACATGCACTTTTTGAAATTATTTTGACTTATTGTTTGGAACATCCCGATAGGACATTAAGAGAGAGCGTATGCACATAACCCACGAACAAGCTTTCAAAACTGAGAAAATTGAAATGAAGTCCAAAGGCGTAAAGCAATGCTCTGATACCAATATGTCATGTCCCAATCTCCCGCAGGACAATCGGTCGTCCCTGCTAGGTGTGAATCACCGCACCAGCGCTCCCGCGGGATGATCGCTTGATCCATCTTGGCGTGATGTCGCACAGCGTAAGCCGTGCCCGTGCAAGGCTATGATCCGAACAGGCGGTAAGAGGTCTAAACCACAGAGTCGTACAGATTGTCCGAGTGCAGTGGAATAATAAATGCATAGGCGATTGGTAACAAGTTCACAGAGTCGTCAATTGCGGAAGCATTGAATAACACAAGTATTGAAGTAAAACAAACTCTTTATTGATATTGAACAAGTGTTACAAGCGTCGCTAGGCCAAGATTACAAGTTGCTCAAGCCTCTATCTCAGAAATAGTAAAAGCACACCAAGTGGCTATATTTGTAGAATGATACATAGACGATGTTCCAACATTATGTCTTGTATATGTTCTTCAGTTTCGGACGCAACGCTCCAAGGCTTCAGAGTGAACTACACGCCTTAGCATGCATGAAGGGGCCATCCGTATCGAAGGAGTTCTCCTGCACCCTGCAAACAATCTGGTGGGTTATCAGTACATGAATGCACTGGTGGGGAGGCTTCTCGCCCGTTCGACAAATCCATATTCGTTATATAGGTTTTGTGCACCATCTATTTAGTTATCTTTCTAGTCTTGCCTTAGGATCAATTTCATGGCAATAATGAATAGCCTAACTCGTGTGGTAGTTCACCGTGCGATATAAGAGGGAACACGACAAAACTTACCAACTTACCATTTGTCCTTCCCTGTCCAAGGCAAACCAAGTTAAACATGCACGGGCATATATAATAAAGTCCAGGGGCAAATAGCATATGCAAACACAAGTGTTGTGAATGAGATTAAGTTTTGGGTGCACGATTACACCGACTATCAGGTGTATTTTATTGGATGTTCACATGATTCAATTATATACACAAATATGTTATATTCATATCCGTTCAGGTATTTCAGATATTCTTGATGTAATGCAATAACTCGCATGCGGATTACCGCTAAGCGAGGATGACTTATCTATATGGAGGGTCACTGGCATAGCCATAATGGACAATGTCTCACTAGCGGAATGGGAGTAAGGCTTGAACAGGATATCGTAGGCCATTATGCCAAACAATTAGAGACACCTCTTCAATGAGTATGGGGATGAGAATTGTGCGAACGTAAAATAACATGGGCGTTGTGAACCATCTCCATAAACAAGGAAGAGAACAAAAAAGAGTCCATCTAGACCGGATCGGCCCCAGTGCCCCGAGACCTTCCACGGAATGGGATGCTGTAATCCCCCTTGTACACAAGTTGTCTGTGCCATGTAAGTCTTGGGTTTCAGGTTCATAGGATAACTCGATTTTGTTCAAAACGAGTATACTCCACGAGCTATAATTTCTTGCTTTACTTGACATGATTCTTGTTCATTGTTCACTTGACTTGATGCAATCTAAGGCAATACGAGCATTAGATAATCACATAGCATGGTCTGTCTTTACATAGTCCCCCTAAGCCGTTAGATTGAGCACAAGACGAGTATCAATTTTTTTAAGGTGATGTTATCTTGCTTAACTGTCAATTGATGCAGTTCTCTAGTTCGAAAAAGACCTTGGCGACCTAACGGTCCCGAATACTTTTAATGTTCTATACTTGGCTCAGAACAACTATTAGATAGTCTTCCAATGGTTTGGATGAATGCAAGGCAAGATAGTATTTACTTAATTTTGGCATGCAAATTATATGACAAGCATTGAATCGAGGCAACGAGTACACGTTAACATATAAGCAGGCAAGAATTACATTCATAAGAAAATATAAGCATTTACGTTTGGCATGGTCTGAGGGTAAGCCGAGGAGTAAAACTGTAAAGGGACATACCGAGCGGCATAATCTAGGGACGTGCAGTATAAGGAAGTAAACAGTGTAATACGATGAGTATATATATATTGTTCTACTCGAGGCATAGCGGGGTCAAGTTGCACAAGGCAAAGGTAGCATGCGAGGGTCCATATATAAGCAAAGTTTCATATCCATGTTCTAATACAAGCAAAACAAGTTAGAATTATTTCCTTAGATAGGTGCGTTGTATTCTTTATTAGCATGCAGGGGGTGATTCACCTAGCGACTTACATGTATCGTCCATATTTTATGTGTGCTGGCTAAGCAAAGACAAGTTCATCGTAGCAACCCACCTTAGCGATGATTCGCCTCGGTCGAGCGATACTCCGAGCGAGCCTCAAAAAGCCTAAGCCGAAACTCCTGAAGGGCCAATTCTGGAAATCCTTTGGCCTCAAACGAGTATTCTCGCTAAGCAAAGCGGGTCGGGTCGTTACACTTTCGTCGTTTGAATCGGCTATCCGCTTGAGCGGAATGGGTCGTTACACATTTAAATCACGAAAGTCTATACAAACTCAAATTTTGTCGTTCTTCTTGATAACATGAACAATGTTGGCTACCCAATCTGGATGCTGCTCCTCACAAATAAATTTGATCGCTATCAGCTTATCCACTTCAGCTTCGATGGAGTTCATGACGTCCAGACGTAATCACCATTGTTGTTGCTTCACTTAGCATTCGACAAGATGTTGAGCTTTTTTATAGTGATTTGTGGGTCCAAGCGCAGTATATCTTTATAACTCCATGCAAAGACGTCTATATATTCTTTTACCAACATGATAAGAGGTTTGCGGTCTTCGGCAAGAAGATATTTGCTGATGATAATGGGCTTGGGAGCTGAGTCATCGCCTAGCTTAACTTGCAGGACCTTATCTCTGGTAGGTGGTTCTCACTACTCGAATCAAAGTTTCTACTATGATTCCAGCTGTTGAGCCCATGGTTCTACCTCGAGAAGAGCTTGATCGGGTGTTATTTGTTTTCTTCGGTGTGTGTTAACACCATATTGATAAATAATGTTTGCTTAGGCATATCTCTAATACTTGTGTCGGAGCCCCAAGTAGAAGACTGCGAGGAGTGAGATTGTAACTCGACCTCTTCATCCAAGCCTTCAGGGGTCGTTGGAGGTGTGACATACTTTAACCCATAACATGTCTATTGATAGTTGGTCTCAAGTTTTTCTTTAGGGGCAAATTGACGCAGTGACATGCGTCAACCTTTGCCATAGTTTAGGCCTTAGTCGCTCTTTAAATGGTAACCCATCTTTCGAAAAATGTCCTTGGCTTATGAGCTATAATGGTAGATTTGTACTCTACCGCATTCGGGCTCTGGCTCGCTCGGGAGGTGGTTTTCAGCGATCTTCTACTATGCCAAAGATGATGGGTTTGTCTCCTCTCCTCCTTGCTGGAACTATAAAATAGGAGCCTCAACTTTGGAGAATTTTATTCACTGTGTAAGTAGTAGTTGCTTGTGTATGCAGTTGTAACCCTAGACCGTATTGTAAAGAATATATTATACTCAAATGTGCAACATCAGAGTAGTTCAAAGACAACCCTTTATTGAAAAAGTAAGGTATCCTTTCAATAGGGATTACATCATCCAGAGATGGGACATCAGAACAAGTAGCAACATATTCTTCCAGTTCATTTTCCCCTGGATTTGCCTCCACTGTCAGTGATGGTTTCGGAGGTCTCTTGTGCAGTTTTATCAACAGAAGATCGGAGACCTTCGCAACAGGCAGTTCCTGTCATGACCCACACCCGATGTAGGGATGCAATTTGGGAACATCGCCTAGCCTACGCCGTAGAATCGGTGGTAGAACGTTGTTTGGGTAATCTATCTAGCAATATAATAAGCCACCAACAATAACAATATACTCAATCACAGATCTAAGATGGAGAATAGCACGAATGTGATAAAAGAATAGAATAGTTATAATACAACTCATGAGTCAATAATAATAACATCAATGAGTCTGAGAAAATACTAAATAGTAAGCTGAAGATAAATCCAGTACAAGAGAATAACTAAGAAGCTACAAGTCCCGGGTCATCTGTCTCAGTCGGGATGAGTCCCTCCTGAGCTAGGGTTTCTGGCTCTAAGCCCACAACATCCTGAGGCCCGTAATGAGTAGGGTACCACTCCTCAGTATCATCTGGAAAAAATATATCTAGTCAGGAAAGGAGCAGAGTATATCTCTAACATCAGTTCTAATCAATAATATAAACTATTTAACAGTAAATAAATATAAATATACAAGATACAACAATAGATACAAGAGATATACAATAAAGGAAATATTGAAAATAAATACAAGAATGAACAATATGGCAATGAACAAGAATATTAATGACTAAGTGAGTGAGTACTAGCTTTAACATGTGATCGGATTAGAAACTTGCACAAGGATAAGGGCCTGCCTAGTCATACGTACGGTGTATGACCAACACTCACAAGGAACAAGACATGCACAAGGAGGGTATGATCACATAACTACACTAAAATACTCTCCACCTCCGACTGGTATAGTGGATCTAACATAGTACGTTATGGCACAGGATTCTCTAGGAAGGTAGCAAGTCTCCCCGAGAATCAGTATTTGTACATGTTCAAAAAGATCAAGGAAACAATACTTGCACAAGATACACCATATATACCAAGGAATAACATCTCATGATGAGATCCGGATATACCAATCCATGTAACATCGTGTCAAAAAATCAAGGATATCTACACTAGATACAAGGAACATAGAGGATATCATAAATGAGAAACTATCAGGGAATGTACTCGCCTGAAATCTGGTGTACACTATCATAGATGTCCGGTACGGTTCCTCGAAGACCTAGATATGGAATATAATATGAATACAAGATTTTGGAATAAAAATAAGTTAAATTGGTCAACATCTAGGTCAAAGAGCCATTTGTAAGTCAAAATAGTCAAACTAGGTCAACTCTAAGTCAAACTAGTCAAACTACCTATTTCTATTTGCATGAGTCTATCTCAACGATATTGGGTCCATATACTAAGAATCTAGGCCACACTTAGTTAATCTAAGATACTAAGATACCATATCACAAGAGAGATGAAAGTAGCATATATGCATATTCAATCAATATTAAATATACTAATCCGAATTAAAATTGCTAAATGGATACCTTGGCTTTGGACCAACTTTGTATCGCACCACTAAACACCCATCTTGATACTCAAACCCAATACCTTGAGTATCGGCCAATACCTTGACATTTACCTTGGTATCTCAAGGTAATGTCACTTCTAGTATATATTAGCTACCCAATCTAATGACTAACATATATATATATATATATATATATATATATATATATATATATATATATATATATATGAATACCAAATTACTAACTAATCACTAACTACTAATACAACTAAACATATATGCATACATATATGTATATCAATCTAATATAACTATCAACTATTATGCATTATCTAATACAACTACTATACTATACTAACTACAATACCCACTAATACATATATACATGCATGCCCGCATACAAATACATACTACTAAAGATACATGAGTTACATATGTATAGATAACTAGCTAACTAGATACTACTAACTTGATAACTAAATAACTAGTTAACTAACAATAACTATTACTAGTTAACTAACTAAACTAACTATTTAACTAAAATACTAAAGAAACTAACTTATCAAATTACCAACTCAACTAGCTAACCCCCGATACCCGCTGTTGCTGCTCCTTGGCTTGTACCTGCTGCTACTGCTCGGCTGTTGTTGTTCCTGTTACTGTTACTGTTGTTGTTCCTATTACTATTGTTGTTGCTATTTTTGTTATTGTTGTTGTTGTTGTTGTTGTTGTTGTTTTTGTTGTTGTTGTTTCTGTTATTGTTGTTGTTTCTTGTTATTGTTTCCTGTCCGAGCCCACCCCCCCCCCGCACACACATAACCTCATACATCTATATACATATATACATGACTAGATATATATACATATGGATACATATATATACATAGATATACAGTTATCAATATATATATATATATATATATATATATATATATATATATATATATAGAGACACCCAAGTAAACATACCCTCATCTATACATCATAACCAAATACTATTAGATACAAGATATCAATATACATATACCCTCATCTATAATCACACACACACACACACACACACACACACATATATATATATATATATATATATATATATATATATATATATATATATATATAGCATCACATATACATTTATATATATATGCAACTTACATATATACATATAGGTGTATCAACACACTAAACACATAGACACCTAGCTATATATATGCACACCTATATAATATACTATAGATACATACACTTATACATATATATTATACTAATATATCTCATAATAATATATATATACACAAGTCACTTTTGATTAAAGAGCAACGAAACAAACACGTGGAGTGCACCGCACCCATATTACACTAGATCTATGGTACGCTTGCGATACGAGTCCACCACACAATCAAACATACCCCGAAGGACACAAGAAAGTCTAGAATACTATTTATGAACAATATGAAGAGTCAATTACATATCTACGTATCCGTGTCAAAATGTGACATGCTCAAACCCCGTGTCGGAGGAAAACCCCCCAAATTAATATGTATCACCAAATTGTTGGGATACGGCCTATACGTATCCAATTATGGACATGACACTAGCTACAAACAATCAAACACATGTTAATTTGGTCTAATTAACCAATTGACAACCACAATATGTGTCAATATCAAAATTCTCCCAAAATTAACCCAAAATACACCATAAATTTCTCAATCGACCTCCTATAAACCTAATTACAATTCCTATGGGTAGCTTATGATTGTGGGGTGGTTTTTCATGGTTAAATCTTAGATTAGAACCTAATTAAAGAGAAAAAACTAAATTACACCCATTGGAAGATGGATTCCCAATGCAACCTCCAAAATTGATGAAATTTGCCTTTAACTTGTAGATCATCGCTCCTTTTTTAGCTCCTTGCTTTATCCTTCTAGATCCTTGATCTACTAGCCTCCAATGGTGATTTGGGAAAGAATTAGAAAGAAATTTGGTAGAAAAATGATGTGGGAATGAAGGAATTTGGTTGAGGAAAATTCTAGATCTAGATTTGAAATGAAAAGAGGAGAGAGAAATTTTCTCCCTCTTTTAATATAGGCCGCCCCCCTTAGCCCCCTCCCAAAGTCACTATATAATGTCCAATATATCCCTTGGGGCCTCTCATGAACACATAATTAAGGAGGGAAGGTTCTAGTCTATTGGGTTTAATTAAATTAATTATCCTCCTAATGAATGGGTTTCTAATTATGCTCAATTCTAACTAATTATAAATATTGGTCCATGGGTCTAAACTAAACTAGTTAGATCCACTAACACAAGTCCAAAACAATAAACTAACATCAAACAATAATTAAATAATAAAATAAATAATTATACAATATGCACAATATTTAATTAATTATAAAATGACCAAAATACCCTTTTCTAGAAAATGTGGTAGTAACAAGTCTACCCCCCTTAATATAATTTCGTCCTCGAAATTAAAAAAAAAAATTATTCCCAGAAAATAACTAAACAGAAAGAACAGAACATATATAGGAAAGAAAATATTAGAACATACCTCAAGGCACAAACAAATATAGGTAACGCTCTCGCATTTTATCCTCTCTCTCCCAGGTAGACTCCCCCGGAGAGTGATGCCTCCATGCGACTCATACCAAGGGAATAGTCTGGTTCCTCAGTACCTTCTTTCTCTGATATAGAATCTCAATTGGCTGCTTTTGATAGCTAAGAGTAGGGCCCACCCCTTTCTCTGAGTGATCCAACACGTTACTAGAATCTGCCACGTACCGTCTCAACTGCGACACGTGAAACACATTATGCACTCCCTCCAGTATAGGTGGTAAGTCTAGTCTGTAAGCAACTGCACTGACCCTCTCTAGAATGGTGAAAGGTCCGATTAATCACGAACTAAGTTTCCTGCCTTTACTGAAGCGAATCGTGCCTCGTGTCAAAGAAATCCTTAGAAACACCAAACCACCAACCTAGAACAAAACACAACCATAAGAACTTAATCTATAACAAACAACCAATAATTAGCACAAAACAAAAAATCTAAAATTATACCTCAAACTCCAAAGTCTCCAGTGGCTATCGGCCCAATGCCGATGTCTGTCCTGCGCCACTCGAAGTCTGTCTCTAATCAGCTTAACCTTCTCTGCTGCATCCACAACTATCTCTGGCCCTAGCAAAACTCTCCCTCCAATATCGTCCCATGACAAGGGAGTACGACATCTCCGACCATACAGAGCCTCAAATGGTGACATCTCTATACTAGCTTGGTAGCTGTTGTTGTAAGCATAATCTACCAAATAGAGATGGTCCTCCCAAGAACCCTCAAAATCTAGTACACAAGTGTGCAGCATATCCTCGAGAGTCTGAATAGTCCTCTCTGACTGCCCATCTGTCTGGGGGTGATATAAAGTACTGAACTTGAACTGGGTGCCCAAACTCGCTTGCAAACTACTCCAAAAATGAGAAATAAAACGACTATCCCAATCCGAGACCATGCTGACGAAAACTCTATGTATCCTGACGATCTGCCTCACATACATCTCTGCCAGCTTCTCTGTAGACAAACCCACCTTGAAAGGTAAAAAGTTGGCCGACTTGGTCAACCTGTCAACGATGACCCAAATTGCGTCTTTTCCTCCTCGAGATCGTGGAAGTCCGAACACAAAATCCATAGTAATGTGCTTCCACTTCCACTCTAAAATGGGTAATGGCTGAAGTAAACCTCCTGGCCTCTACATCTCGGCTTTCATCTGCTGGCACACTAAGCATCTGGATACAAACTGTGCCAGTTCCCTTTTCAGGCCATACCACCACATACTCTCTCGCATATCCTAATACATCTTGTTGGCACCTGGATGTATAGAATACTGGAAGCGTTATATTTCCTGCATTACCTCCTCATGCAGCACCCCAGTAGGCACACACAATCTAACACCATGCCGCAATGATCCATCCTCAGCAATAGTGAAATTATCCTCCAATCCTGCTCTTACCTGAGCTCTGATGCTCCACAGAGATACATCCTCATACTGGGCTGCCTTGATCCTGTCCATCAACTCTGAGTGTATCTGCAACCCCCACATATGCATAGCATAACCAGGAACTATTACCTCAATACCTAAGCTCTCCAAGTCTACCAACAAATATCGATCCTGCGTCAAGAACATAGCTACCGAATACCTGCTTAAGGTATCGGCAACTACATTAGCTTTCCCAGGATGATACTGCAAAAATATGTCAAAATTCTTCACCAGTTCCAACCACTGACGCTGCCTCATGTTTAACTCCTTCTGCATGAAAATGTACTTCAAGCTCTTGTGGTCTATAAAGATCTCTACACGCTCTCCGTACAAATAGTATTTCTATAACTTCAGGCCAAAGATTATTACTGCCAACTCCAAATCATGGGTAGGATAGTTCTTCTCACGAGGATGCAATTGCCTGGATGCATAGGCAATCACTTTCCCATTCTGCTGAAGAACACAACCCAAACCTTTCTCCGATGCATCACTATAAATATTGAAACCTCCAGAACCTGATGGCAATGTCAAAATAGGAGAAGACGTCAACCTTTTCTTCAATTCCTCAAAAGTAACATGATAATCCTCCATCCAAATAAACTCTACATTTTTCCTGGTGAGTCTGGTCATCGTCTCAGCAATCCTCAAAAAATCTTGCACAAACTTCTTATAGTAGCCTGCCAATCCCAAGAACTCCTGATCTCTGCTACTGAACTCAGGGTCTTCCAAGACTCCACTACTGCGATTTTCTTCGGATCTACTGAAATAGTCACAACATATCCCAAGAACTCCACCTTGTCCAGGAAGAACTCACACTTGGACAGCTTTCCATACAGCTTCTCCTTCCTCAGCACATCCAACACAATCCGTAAATGCTCATCGTGCTCCTCCGGTGTGTTCGAGTATATGAGTATGTCATCGACAAACACCACCACGAACTTGTGAAGGTACAGGTGGAACACCTTGTTCATCAAATTCATAAACACCGTCGGGGCATTAGTCAACCCAAACGACATCACCATGAACTCATACTAACCATACCGAGTCCTAAAAACAGTCTTCGATATATCCTCCGGCTTCACTTTTACCTAATGGTAGCTTGATCTCAAGTCTATCTTAGAAAATACCTTGGCACTACTTAACTAATCGAACAAGTCATCAATCTGTGGCAAAGGGTATTTATTCTTGATAGTGAGATTATTTAATGTCTTGTAATTAATGCACATGCGCATCGATCCATCCTTCTTCGGTATAAACAATACTGGGGCTCCTCTTGGTAAAAAACTCGATCTGATAAACCCCTTATCCTGTAATTCGTCCACCTGCTTCTTTAGCTTGACCAGCTCGATGTTGTTTACTCTATTGACATGCTATAAAATTGGTTCTGTACTTGGCACCAAGTCTATAGAGAATTCAACATCTTGATCTGGCGGCAATCCTGGCAATTCCTCAAGAAACACATCCAAGAACTATGCTATCAATAGATGCGGCAACTCCTTGTCTTCTACCATAACTCCATAAATAATGCCTTATCTCTGCTCTGCAGCTCCTCTAGCAAACTCAAACTCTGGCTCTCCTGGCATTCCAAACAAAACTCTACCTCCTCTATAATCTATACTAGCACGGTGCCTACTCAACCAATCCATCCCGAGTACAATATCGTAGCTCGAAAGTGGCATTACAAGTAGATACGCACTCAGCTCTCGGCCTCCCAGAGTAACTCTTCGATACTTGCAAATATCATTAACTAGGATAATGCCTCCGCCGGTCATGATCTTGCAAGTCCTAAGAAAAGACTCATCTACCAAACCATGCTTCACAGCAAAAGAAATAGATACAAAACTATGGGAAGCACCACTATAAAACAAAGCTAAAGTTGAAATAGAATCAAGAAGAACAGAACCTGCAATGACATCTCCGGTGGGCTAGACTTACTCGACTGTCATAGCGAACACTCGTCCCTGACGTGCACCTCCCTGATGTTGGTGCTGGGCATAACGTTGTTCCTGGGTCGGAAGCGGTAGTCCCCTCGGCTGTACTACAGGTGGTCTCGTCTGTATCCTCGGAGCTGGAGCTGCTCCCTGAACTGCACGACGAGGATTGGAAGGATACTCACTCAGCTGATTCCCTTCGATACCATAATACAAACAAACTCCCAATCTCTTCCTGCAAACTTTCCAGATGTGTACGGGCTTCTTGCAAAAGTGGCAGAAAGTTTGTTGTAACTGTATCTTCTACTGCGGTGCCTGGTGAATTGGCGCCATATCTGGAGTCTGGTGCTGCTACGGCTGCTGAAAAGGTCTGGACTGGAAATGAGGACCCTTAGCAGATATTGTGCTACTGTTAGCCCCCAGAAAAGAATTGCGATATCTCTTGGGCTTCAAACCCAACTCCTGCTCAACCTTGCGTGCCTCCGTAAGTATCTCCGAGTAGGTCTCATAAAAAGATGGAATAAGGATCATTACTTCCAGTTTAGACCCTCGCGAAAATGAATAGCTTGAACCTCTGGCTCTCTCACCAAATACTCCATAAATCAGCTCAGCCTGCCAAACTCTGTAATGTATTCCTCTACAGACATGCTGCCCTGAATAAGGCTCTCAAACTGCCTCCCCAAGTCTAACATATTTGGCCTGGCGAAGAACTACTTCTTGAAGAGGTCCTTGAATACCTCCCAAGATTGTCCTGCGTCAACAATAATTGGCACATTTCGAAACCAAGTGCGAGCGACATTGAACAACTGAAGTCCTACCGCCTCAACCTTCAAATCCTCAGAAATACAGTACACCCTCATGAGACGCTCGATTTTGTTGAGCCAATCATCAGCATAGACGATGCCCTCTGTCCCCTTGAAGACCCTAGGCTCCAGCTTCATGAAGTCCTGAATGTTGCCTGGCCGAAGCTGAGCAACCTGAGGAGTAACCTGCTGCTGGACTAGAACTCCTCTCTCTACTATGGCATGAGCAAGCTGATGAGAACTCTCGATGCCCTGCCGTAAGACGTCGGTCTGTCTCTGATGTGCCTCAGACTGAGCCCTCTGCGCCTCCAATATCTCGCAAAATAGTATGAACATCTGTGTCGCATCTGCTGGCATGGAAGGTGGAGTAAAAGTCCCTCAGATACAGCCGAAACAGTCCTCTGAGTAGGAGGTGGACCCTCGAACGTAGCTGATACGCCAATTACCGGAGAAGTGACTGGTGTAGGCCCTCGAAAAGTCACAGACATCTCAGAAGCTGCTCTCCCCTTCTTTGATCTCGTCTTAGGCAGCATCCTGAGACAAAGCAAAAAAAAGAATCAATATGGCACATGATGTAAGACACTCAAAGAAAGGACAGTTTAAAGATCAAATATTAAGAAAGAATAGTCGAATTGAATCGAAAGAGTTTTTTCTAAATGTGATTGAGTATTCTCAGCCTGTAGCCTATATCCTATATATTGAAACAGGCTTGTAATAACACTAAATTCAGAGAACCTCTACGAATCGCACTAATTGCGACCTCGAAGACCTGTATGGGCCACCACTAAAAATGTATCACGACCCGCACCCGATGTAAGGATGCAAGTCGGGAATAATGTCCAGCCTACATCGCAAAATCGGCGGTAGAAAGCTATTTGGGTAATCTATCTGGCAATATAATAAGCCACCAATAATAACAATTTACTCAATCACAGATCTAAGATGGAGAATAGCACGAACGTGATAAAAAAATAGAATAGTCATAATACAACTCATTAGTCAATAATAATAACATCAATGAGTCTGAGAAAATACTAAACGGTAAGCTGGAAATAAATCCAGTACAAGAGAATAACTAAGAAGCTACAAGTCCCAGGTCATCTGTCTCAGTCGGGATGAGTCCCTCCTGAGCCAGGGTCTCTGGCTCTAAGCCCCCAACATCCTGAGCCCCATAATGAGTAGGGTACCACTCCTTAGTGTCATCGGAGAAAAATATATCTAGTCAGGAAAGGAGCAGATTACATCACTAACATCAGTTCTAATCAATTATATAACTATGTAACTATAAATAGATGTGAATATATAAGATGCAACAATAGATACAAGAGATATACAATAAAGAAAATACTAAAAATAAATACAAGAATAAATAATATAAAAATGAACAAGAATACTAATGACTAAGTGAGTGAGTACTAGCTTTAACATATGATCGACTTGGGAACTTGCACAAGGATAAGGGCCTGGCTAGTCATACGTGCGGAGTATGACCAACACTCACAAGGAACAAGTTATGCACAAGGAGGGTATGATCACTTATCTACACGAAAATACTTCCCACCCCCGACTGGTTTAGTGGATCAGACCATGGTACATTATGGCACGGGATTCTCTAGGAAGGTAGCAAGTCTTCCCGAGAATCAGTGTCTATACATGTACAAGAAGATCAAGGAAATAAGGCTTGCACAAGATACACCATATATACCAAGGAATAACATCTCATGACGAGATCCGGATATACCAATCTATGTAACCATCGTGTCAAGAAATCAATGATATCTACACTAGATACAAGGAACATAGAGGATATCATAAATAAGAAACTATCAAAGAATGTACTCGCCTGAAATCCGGTGCACAGTATTACAAATGTCCGATACGATGCCTCAAAGATCTAGGTATGGAATATAATATCAATACAAGGTTTCGTAATGAAAATAAGTTAAATTGGTCAACATCTAGGTCAAAGATCCATTTCTAGGTTAAAACATTCAAACTATGTCAACTCTAAGTCAAACTGGTCAAATTGGTCAAACTACCAATTACTAGGTTGCATAAGTCTATCTCAAGAATATTGGGTCCATATACTAAGAATCTAGGCCACACTTAGTTAATCTAAGATACTAAGATACCGTATCGCAAGATACGCAAATAAGAGATATGAAAGTAGCATTTATGTATATCAGTGTCTACCATTTCTTAGAAAAAATAGTAGTAACAGTTCCTCCCTAAGCAGTCATTTTGGTCTTCCCAGGTGCACCACTGTGGGTTCTTGAGGCTTTCTGTGGAGCTTGACCAAGAGAGGGGCAGGCATGTCAACGACAAGACTTTTGAGGAGAACCCTTAGAGGTTCGTCTAATGCTTCATCGGCTTCTAATTCATCATCAACATCGTTTTCTACTTCCTCCAAGTAGGTTCGTTTGTACAAGACAGAGTCGGAGTAGTAGGCCTCGATCCCTTCAAAGGGATCTACGTCAGCGAACTCTGTCCTAACGACCCCTTTGTTGACATATTTTAGACATTAATGTAGGGTAGAGGGAACAATCATATATTCGTGCATCCATGGACGTCCTAGTAGAAAATTATAGGAAACATCCACGTCAATGATGTAGCAGGTTAACTCTGTTCGCAGATCCCTTATCTGATACTTTAGGCGGATTTTGCCCAGTGGATAACTTCTTTCGGCATTGAAGACACTGATTGTCGTATTGGTCGCTGCCAACCGGTGCATAATGATTCCCAGGATCTGGAGTAGGCTCTGTGGGATGATACTAAGAGATGCCCCGGGTCGATGTGCATCCAGTCAACCTTGATGGCCCCGATATACCCTGTATAGTACAGGGGTGGTTATGCCTGTTATTATTCAACAATATGTCATGTTGTGATAATGTAATGTTCAGGATTGACTCAATTACATAATTAAATTGGGGACATGTAGTAGGGTTCTCGGTCGGTGGATGGACTTGGGCCAAGTAGGAGTCAGCTTTCTGTAATGACTGACTCAGAGCATCATGGGTCTCTTTGGAGAGACAAAGGAGCTCGAATAGTGACAACTTTGCTGGAGTATTGACAAGTTGTTTCAATATGTCAAAGTTGTAGGGCTTGTCTAGCCTTGGTGTTGCGTCTTTTCTCATAGGTTTGTCGAAGAGAACCTTTTTCTATTTTTGTTTGTCTATCACAAGAGGCTGGGACGGGCCTGGGTTAGATGCCACTGGGTAGTAGGTGTAGCAGTTGGAGATGCGCTGTCTTCGGAAATCGCATCATAGTCACTCAAGTAGGATTGCCCCGACCTAGTTTCCCTTGGCAGGGCTTCATCGGTTTTGGGAGAAACCATATGACATGATCTAGGCTTCTTTCCTTTAGACTTGACGAAAGGCACTGCTTATTGCGTCAAGTCTTGGACAATATCCAGGTGAACCCACATGACATCATCTCGCGGTATGGTAAGAGGCACCAGTTCGGTTGCATGATTTCGAACTGGAGGGAGTTTGACGACCTCTAATGTTGCCTTCAGTATTGGGACAACACCATCTTGGACATTCGTCACTGGAAAGTCACCGAATTGGAGAGATACCATATTTGCAGTGACAGTCTTGTACTCAAAGTCCAAGGTGAGGGCTTTAGAATTGATTAGCAGCTGGATTTTTCTTTTCAATATGTATCAGTCCCATATTGGATGGTGGACATGTCGATGGTAGTGGCAGTACTTGGGGTCATAGACCTTATCTTCCTCGTTGGGGCATTTGATGTCGAGTAGCTAGAGCTTATTGTCCTTCATCAGTACGTCATAAATTTCCAGGATGCCATCATCATTGAAGGAGTAAGTCTCCTTGATATTAGGCACTTCTGTCGACTTCTGAGCTGGTACGGTCGGACCCTTAGACACTTTAATTCTAAGGGCTTGCTTCCCTTTATTGTCACGACCGTTATTGTTATTGTTGGAGGAGGAATGCTTTCTCCTATCATCTACGATGGGGATCTGTATTCCTAATTGTTGGCCATCCTTTATATTCTTCTCAATAGTGGAAACACTTATGATGAACTCTATCCATTCCTCGAACTGTCCAGAGCCCGTCCAGATTTTTACCGTTGATAGGAGATTCTTTCTGCACGTGCCCATCAACATAGACTCGGGGATACCAGGGGGCAGTTTTAGTACTTCTTGCCTATACCGTTCTATATAGTCACGTGCGAAATCTTTCTCTCTTTAGATGATGTCCATAAGGGAGGACATAGTAATGTTTATTCCTTCGTCATAGAACCGGAAAAGTAAAAGGCTTTTGATGTCCTCGAACGATGAGATATAATTATCCGGGAGGCTGCAGAACCATTCGTAGGCTACCTCGGCCAAGGCTTTAACGAAAATCTTGGTAAGGAGGGCGTCATCTCGAGGCAAATTTTCCTCACTGAATTGAAGAAATTCATGTATTGAAGGGGAGACGTATTCCTGTGGAATGGAATCATACACTGCGACTTGTACTTGGGTGGTACACAATGTTCTTTTACTCAGGAGGATAGGGTTGTCGTATCCCGACTTTACACAGTGTGTCCTGATTGTTCATTGAGTCTAAGCGAGCTCGTAGTTCTCGGACTTCCTTAATCGCCCCATGAGCATCATCGGACGGTGAAAGAGCCGTGATTATGGCAAAGCATGATTGCCACACAAGTGGGAGCGATGTATTTGACTCCCCATTGGTTTCTGGATTCTGGTTTGATTTTCCTAAGGTCTTTGGTGGTTGTGGGACCATGTTTAACCTAAACTCCAGTACCGTCTAGGTCAAATTTTGTATCAAAGTACTCATGGTCTATATAATGGCTTCGAATGCCTCGAAGCACTATCGATCACTGGTGCCCCCGTTATCCTCCTCAGCCATGTACACTATCATCACATGGGGAGAGATAGAAGGGAGGGTAGACCTTTTGATTTCTGCCTCTGATCCCTGATTCGCACTATCCTTAAGGAAAGTTGGTAGTGCTGCATCTTCTTCAGACTCGTAGGGAATGATACCCCCGATGTTGGGAGCTGATTCATTTTGACGAGGGTGACTAAACCTAGGAACATCAATGCCTATCGCGTGAGAGTCACTGTTTCCTTGGAATAACGGGTTGTCATAGAGCTCCGAAGGATTGCTAGCCCCGGCTTGTAGAGTCATCTTGAGTTTTGGGGAAGCACCACCCCTAGATAATTTTGTCCTCAGGCGGGTGCCCAGGATCACTCCTTCTGTAGGTACAGCTGCTCGTCCACCTTGGGCTCGCCTTCTCGACGTTGGTTGAGAGCGGAGGGTTGGAGGTACTTGTCTTTCGGCCTCCATTTATGGAGGGATATCTCTAAGTAGAGTAGTATAAGGCGAATGACACCTCCTCCTTCTCCAGAACTTCAACCTATTCTTCGAGACGTTGTTGGGCGGGTACTCTTGGTCGTAGTGGCTGGAATGCTGACTGACTAATTATGGGTGCTGCTATTTTAGTACAGCAGTAGTTGACGACAATATTGGCACAGTGGTTCCCCGGAGAAGATGTCACGACCCGCACCAGGATGATAGGGCACCAGTACGTGGGTACGTCCAGCCTATGCCTCAACATCTGCAGTAGAACGCTGTCTAGGTCAACAATACTATCTATCCATCTCACATAATAATATATGTAACATATCAATGATATCTTAATGCCAAGATGAGGATAATATGATAATATCTAATGATAATCAATACTCATTCACAATAAACTAAAGAAGATAATGGCACGATAATATATAAGGAATGGAAATCACAAAGTCACAGCTAGACCAGTCACAATAATATCCAAGTTTGGAGTCAAACAACAAATCACAATAAGTATAAAATGTGAATAACAACTCAAAGTCAAGAAGCTAGAGACAGATCCAGTACAATAGGAATATACTACCTAAGTATCGGCTATAACTAGTTGTGCCTCCTCAATAGCTGGTACTGGATCTTCCTATAATATGATGCTATCTCAGCTGGCTCTCTATCTTGTGGTCCATAATATGTAGGACACCAGTCCTCTAAATAATAATCTAAAAATGTCACTCCCAGTCCAAAATATGTAGAACTAGGAATACGTAAGCATGCCAGCCGAATGTATATAAAAAATCCAATATATGAAAAATATAATACATACGTACGCTGTATTATGAATGATAATCCACAAGTGGTATATAATGTCACAAGTCACAAGCAACTAAATCTCACCCACATATGCAAGTCAATAAATAGAGAAATAAACTAACCAAATAGATCCAAATGTTCAAGTCCAAATAATCTAAAATAATAGTCGGGCGAAGACAAATCCACTACCAAACTAAGATATGAAAGAAAACATAATAAGTACATCCTGTAATGATTAGCTAGGCTCGAAGGGAAGACCACCTCGAAAGAGAATGAAGTAACAAGTCCTGATCCGTACTCCTGCAAATATTCATGATCGTCCACACCTGGCAATGGACTAGGTCCTTAGAGGGACGTAACAAGATACATAAAAGTATGCCACAATATACTGAAAATAAACATACAAAAAGGTATCCTAACCATTCTATATGAAATATACTTTTGAGGACAGCATCCTAATAAGGAGTTCTTGACTCATATAGGTGCTCGACACACACAGTGCTCAATCGAGTCACTAGCGGCCAATCTAGAGAAAAAGTAAATAAATGCTCGACACACGTAGCGCTCTATCGAGTCACCCATACCCAATATAGAGGAAAAATAAATAACAATGGGAGCCCATACGCTAACAGTTATCATCCCCATCCTATGCTCCTATACATGTCACATCCGCAACACAATCCAGCTACTACGCCAAGACGGAGTACAAGTATCGACATCGTAACGTTGGTTCATAGCCTATCGCAGCACAATAGCCCAACCTTACAACTAAACAAGGACAAGGATTGGACCACCATACCACGATAGTCCATGTTCTTGGACTACTAATAATTGCTAAGTCTTCTAACATGCATCTCTATTAGCAATTATATCCTATTTGTCGCACATCCCATACGTACCAGTGGCCAGCCGAATACGCAAGTTCGTATCCTATATGACACTCACAACTCGTGTAATAATGTGTCATGGACAAATAAAACATAAAGATGTCTCAAAATAATGCGGTAGTCTCTTAAATCTAGGTCAACATGTATAGTAAAAATAAAGGACAAATATACGATGCATACCGTCGTCGCACCCAAGTTTTCTTAGATGCGCAGTTTAATTATATACAAAAATAAAAAAATAAATGACAAAAATAAGACATGCATATATAAATGTAAATAAACAGTAGTAGTCTCAAGGTATACTTGCATGTTATGTCCATGCTGAGTTATGATCCCAAAGTTTAACCAAGATCTATCCATGAACCAACAATCTATGACCATCATGAATATCTACCAAGTCCAAAGAACATACAACTAAATATCATGCACAAATATAATTATAAACAACCACTAGTAACTAGGAAGGTGGAATTAATCTAAGTCTTCTATCATCTAAGTCACCTAAGCAATTTATTTGTTATAACATCTAGAACTAAGTCAAATTAGTCTTCTATAATCAATATTTATTATTAAATTCTCAATTATAAGTTATACATAAACATAAATCATGTTTGCAAGTTCGGGATTCGTGGCACATAAATCAAGGCATTCCGTTGACCAAAAAGTCAACTAACTCAAATCCTGGATTTCTATATGGAATCCTGTAGATTTAACGCTACATAAATGTTGGAATTTACGGTTTCACAAAATCACAAGTCTGTAAAGAGTTTTGGCCAATATGGCACACATATGACAATTTTTGGTAGTTTTCTAGTTACTTTTAGGTTGCACAAATTTTCTAGAGTAATAAATAGCATATTTAATTCTAAGAAAATATATGTTGGGGTTCATCTTGTCTGCTTTCGGAAACTTTAATCGGACCATGATTCTGAGTTTGGGATCTCCCGAAACCTCAAAAACATTAAAACATGTTAGATTTTGGACAACCAAAACTCCAGATATTTTACAGAATTTGTGTACATAATTTTTGAAAATAAATTATATATTCTGGAAGCTTACTTCTAGCCTATTCCAATGGAAGAAATGGGGATGCGTTTGGAGTCCGGAGCTAGGAGATATGACTTCTTGAATATGAAGTAGCCCCTAAATGAAAACCTCCACAAACCTCTCTCTCTTCTCTCTTAAATTCGACGGAAATAAGAAACTCTAAACACCTCACACATATATATAGGCAGCAGCTTATGGGTGGGCCAGGTGGGTAGGGTTAGAGTTGACTGTGTATGCTGACTGGGATTTAAATAGGTTTTAATATATATAAATTTATTTATTAAGCAGTTTTAACATAATTAACTCCAAATAAATTTGTAAAAAAATTAGAAAATTCCAAAAAAATTCCATAAATGTAAAATACCATTATAGACCCTATAAACATACTTGGAGATATTCTATGGTCATAGAATTCTACAGTAAATTCAAAAAGTCATAGAAAATTAGTTATTAGCCTATTTTAAAACAAAATAAATCAAAATAAATTCCAAAAAATTCCAAAATAAATTACAGAAAATATATTTAATTATTTTAATCCTAAAATAAATGTTTGGCAAAAAAATATGCCATTATGGTCTGACAGTAAATTATGTAAGCCCTAGATAATTATGATTCATAGGTTATAATTACCCAAAAAATTTAGAAAAATCCAAAAAATTCTAAAATAGCCTGAAAATGATTATAAATAAATATTTATATAAGTAATTGAATCAAAGAATTTATTTTTTAATTAACCAACAAAATAGCCAAAAGAAATCCAATAATTAAAAAAAATATTAAAATTAAAAATTAGAAATTAGAAATTAGGGAGTTTACAGAAAACATATCCATCTATGATTGGAGCGAAGTACGACCCAATAACAATTCCAAGTTAATTGATAATGACTATAAACAGTAAAAGTGAATGTAATACAAGATAAGAAAAGTAGTAAACAAATATCATAGTTTGATAAAAAAAGAAAGACAAGTAATCTATATCAATAAGGCATAATCAATACACTTCCCCCACCCCCGACTAGTACGATGGATCCAAATCACGATACGTCATGACACGGTAATCACTATGAAAGGTCTATAATACAAGCACGATGATCACAGTCTATATAATCACGAAGAATATCAAGATAATCACTAAGAAGTAACATTTCATGATGAGGATCCAAGTATACTAATCTGTGTACCATCGTGTCAAGAATCAGGTAAAATATTATAAAATATTGTATTATAGTAATTATCAAATAATAAAAACTATCAGAGAATGTACTCGCTTGAGGTCCAGAGCAATAAATATCATATAGTCCGTCTTGGTGTCTCAAGACTTAAATATGAATTACAAGTCAAAACCGTGTTTTGGAATTATAAGCATGCTAAACTAGCTTGAAACTAGGTCTTGAGATCAAAACTAGGTCAAATTAAGTCAAACTAAGCTAAACTAAGTCAATACCTTGCCAGACTAGGTTTTCTAGGTCATACTAGCAATTATCTTGCTAAAATAAGTTATACTAGCTAATATTAGATAATACAAGCTAATACAGTTTTTAATAATACATTAGCCATCTTTATATGCCATATATATACATGACTATAGGTAACTTGGTATCCCATATATCCCTACCTAATACTTATGATACCAACTCTATAATAGACAATAATCTAACACACACACACACACACACTCTAAGTAATACCCATACGTGTGCACACAAAAACTTCTTCAATACAAAACATTCTCTTCAATGGTACACTAATTTACCTACCCTTGATACTCTATAATACTTATACACACTAGAACCAAGCTAACACATACATCTCTTCACCAATCTGTGCACATCAAGTATCCATCTGTGCACAGCACAGAGCATCATCCTCCCTACCTGTGCACAGGACTTCTCACCAAGGTGCTCCCTGATCTACAATTTAGATCTAGCACATCCCCCACTTGATATCCTCCTCTAACTGATACATACCAAACACTCTGGATGCACAGCTCTCAATTTCTTACGCTCCACATGTGCACAAATTGGCTCATTCTGGTACTCTGAATCTGTAGAGTTCCTCACTTGCTATACTCGACGTTCATCTCCAATGGCACTCTTATTAGTTGATACACTAATGTATACCTCAATTAAACACAGATTCTTCCCCCAATACCCCTGAATACACCACCATATATAGGATACACACACTCGACTCTTAACACTACATGCTGCATGGATTGAAGGTCCTCCCCTTCTCTTCTGTTCACAGCAAGCCACAGATGCTCCTACACATTTATATTCACTGACACCATCACTTAATCCTTACTGCAATACACTCAAACACATGTTACTAACTCACTCCAACTAGCACACTGTAGACTTTTGCATAGAGAATTGCGCACCCCTCTATCCCCTATGCCATCAACAGTTCTGCAGGTATTCTCTCACACTCAAGTTCACCCTTGTACTGTATCACACACTGTAGTCCACTTTCCAAACACCATCTGATCTCATACTTGTTTCCATTGTATCTGTTACTACTTTCTTACCCCCAAGCAGCCTGAATCAAGCCTCCACTTCTGCTTTATGCTAACTACAGTATGTTTTCCCCCCTTAACTCCTTGTACGTAGTATCATCTAATGTCTGCACCAATGTTCTGAGCTGTTTGTGCATGGCTACACAATTACCTGAGTTGTACACCTCCCTCTCTCTCCCACACACACCAAGCCATACACTCAAGCAAGTCCAGCCTCATCACATCCATTTTATTCTCGAGTTGCACACCTTCCTCTCTCTCACACACACACCAAGCCACACACTCAAGCAAGTCCACCCTCATCACATCCATTTTGTTCTCATGGATACATTATGAGCACCCATACACAAGGATACAATATTCTAACCCACATAGAAAACCAACATCAAACACTTGATGTGCAACACCAAGATACTCATCTATAGCTTAAAATACACACTCACAACACCACGATAGACTCCCAAAATCCCATAAACACATCTAATATACAATATATAATATATATAACATGTATTATAGCTATTAAAATACAATGAATATAATTTGGCTTGCTGGAGCCCCCTATACATGCAAATACCCCTCCTACCACTCTGTATCGTGACGTATCTTGATATACACTCTCTGTATCCAATTGTGGACATACGCCCATGTGAATCATGAATCTCACTCTAAAATCACTAAATAAACAATTCTACGAACACCCAATGGACCAAACTCGGTTGTTCCCCAATTTGACCGCAAAAGTCAATGTAATTATCACAATATAGCTCAATAGGACCTAGTTCTTCCTCCTATGGGTAGTCCTTAGCCATAGGAAGGGTTCCTATGGGTCTAATATTATAAATTAACTATGAAAATAAAAATGAATAGGGATTATACAGATTAGGAGTCAAATCCCAATGAAACTCCTCCAGGTGGATAAAAAATGGACACAAGCTCATAGAATCTCTTCTCCAAGTAGTGCTCCTTGTAATCCAAGCTCTTAGACTTCCTTGTTGATGAATATGAGTAGAGAATAAAGTAGAATTGGAGAAATTTGGTAGAGGTTGGTCTCAATTTGGGGAAGAACACTTTTTAGGGCTAAAAGAAATAATTACGAAGAGGAGAGAGAGAGAGTCTCCCCCCTTCCTTTTTTGGGCCAACCATGCTCCTCTCTCTTGGCAATGTAAAAAGTCCTATTTGCCCCTAATTAATGTCATGAAGGATTTAGTTAATTAAGGAATTTTATAAGGGAAGGTTCTAATCTTAATAAAAAAGGATACTCTATTCATTCTCTCTAATTAGTCAGTCAACCATGACTAAACTAATTGGTTGAACTAATGGGTCAAGTCATGTCTTATTGGGTCCACTTGAGATCACTAGCACCTAGTCTAACCTATAGGCTAACTACTACCAATTAATCATATAGTCTACGCTAATTAGCTAGCTTACCACCAATACATATAATAATAATAATTATTATTATCACTAATATAATTCTCAAATAAATTTTAAAATAACAAAAATAACCCTCTTCCGTAATTATGTGGTTACAATCCTAACTCCCTTAGAAAATTTGTATCCTCAAAATTTAAATATGGTCATACCACCCTCTAGGTCAAACCCTCAATCCAATCTAAAATCATACATCATGCGACTTAAAGATATCACTAATTATAGTCATATGCATAGTCATGGTCTCTTTCCATCATGATATTGCAGCCTCTATCAAAGCAACTATAAGGTAGTAAGGAATCAATCAAATCAATAGATGAAAATGACAGAGAGAAAGAACAAAAACAACCTGCTAACCCATCACCTGTAGCATCGGTCACCTCGATCATCATCGCAAAAGACCTACTCTGCTGGGGTGTCTCCCTACACTGGTGCGGGGTAATTTTTTGTGCCACGAGTGGCCTAGCTGGACCCCTACTTCATGATACACATGAAACACCCACATTGATACTTTACTCTACCATTCTAGGATACTATCTATAGGGTACCTATTCAAATTTCTTTCACTATCTACACAAGTCACTAACTCCTTTACTTGCCACTCTCCGCTTCTCACTGTCGTACGAATCTCTGTATTCTAAAACATGCCTGCAGACATGATACAACACCAAGAATCACCCATTGGTATAATACTCTCCCTCGTAACCCTCTTGGTCCTTGATATTGTTGGTACCAATTACTAACTTTACTCTGACAACTGCCATAGAAATATTGTTACAAGGATATACACTATGGGTTATTTTTAGGCTTATAGAATGATACCTAATACTCATATACTCAACTAGGAACTACTTTCAAACTCATAAACTACACTCCCACCATCAACACTGATACTCAGCGAGACACCAACATATTTGTAAGTTACAAAACTACTACACTATCCAAAGAACCTCATAAACTAATAAAGGTAAAACTCTATAAGAAACTGAACTAGAGAATCTAAAGATATCTCTTTTCTGAGCTAGTAGGGTGATGGAATAGAACTCAATGATAACAAGGCTGAATGATAGAGATAATATGTTAAGAACCAATTTAAGATATAATCTGATAATCATATACGTTTATCTAAAATCATATTATCCAGAATCCTTGTAACACTAGTAAGCATAGCTGCGATAAACTATAGAGTCCGTAACTAAGATACATACCTCTAGAATCTAGTATATATAATTTTTGCCCTACAGCATGCTTGCCTGCGAAAACTCTAAATTCCATAACCAAAAGAAATATATCCAAAATTAGGCTCTATGTCTTCACCACGCCAGCTAATATGGCTGCGATAAACTCTGAGACTCCATAACTAAGGCAGACAGTTACCTTTCTCACTGTTTTTATCCAAATACGTTACCAGAATGTTCCTTGATATAGTCCATAAAATCTATCTTGCTATAAGAATCAAATTCAACAACGAACAAGTACAAAGGCAAAAATTAATACGAAACATATAAAAATAGATTCAAAATAAGGTCTATAATAATATTCTCAGGGGTTATCCCCATAATCTCTCAAGAAATCCTAATTTGTGATTGAGTATTCACTCATCCTATGTAATATATCATATCACAAGCTTGCAGTAATACAACTAAACTATTGCATTACCATGACATCACACTAATTATGAAGACAAGACCTACATGGGCAACAATAAAAATGTGTCACAACCCATATCCGGATGATCGTGCACGAGTGCGTGGGTACGTCCAGCCTACACCACAGCATCGACGGTGGAATGTTGTCTATGTAACAATACTATCTGTCAATCTCACACAATAATATATGTAACCTGTAAATGATATCTCAACTCCAAGAGGAGGATAATATAATAATATCTAATGATAATCAATCCTCAATCACAATAAACTATAGGAAGATAATGGCACGATAACATAAAAGGAATAAAAATCACAAAGTTACAGCTAGAGCAGTCACAACAATATCCAAGTTTGGAGTCTAACAACAAATCATAATAAGTCCAAAATGTGAATAAGAACTCAAAGTCTAGAAGCTGGAGACAGATCCAGTATAATAAGAATATGCTAGCTAAGTATCGGCTATAACTAGTTGTGCCTCCTTAACAACTGGTACTGCCTCCTCATGTACTATGGTGCTATCTTTGTTAGCTCTCTATCTTGTGGTCCATAATATATAGGAACCGGTCCTCTAAATAATCATCAGAAAAAATTATCCAGTCGAGATTGGAGTAAAGTAGAACCCAATAGCAGTTACAAGTTAATTGATAATGACTATAAAAAGTAAAAGTGAATTTAATACAAGATGAGGTAAGTAGTGAGCATATATCAAAGTATGGCAAGAAAAGAAAGATAGGTAATCTAGAGCAATAAGGCATAATCAATACACAATAAATTATAATAAAGAGAAGAACTGATACTACACTAAGTGTTTTAGAATACTAGTTAGATACGTGATCGGCTTGGGTTATTCATTGTCTACTATCAAGGCTATAACACAATCATATATACAGTATGATTGAAAGTGTTGTCTATGAGGTAACACAATCATATATGATTGGCTTTTGTCTATGGAGTAACACAATCATATGTGAGGTGTATGATTATTTGTTGTCTACATGATGTAATACAATATTTAAAGTTCTTGATCACATATCTAAGCACTTCTCCCGCCCCCGACTAGCACGATGGATCCAAATTATGATACGTCATGACACTATAATCACTATGCAAGGACTATAATATAAGCACGATGATCACGGTCTATATAATTATGGAGAATATCAAGATAATCATAGAAGTAATATCTCATGACGATGATTCAAGTATACTAATCCGTGTACCATCATATCAAAAATTAGGTAAAATATTACTAAATACTTTTATTATAGTAATTATCAAATAATGGAAACTATGAGAGAATATACTTGCCTGAGGTCCAGTGAAATGAATACCAAGCAGTCCATCTCAGTTTCTCAAGACCTAAATATGAATTATAAGTCAAAACTGTTTTGTAATTATAAATATGCTAAATAAGTTTGAAACTAGGTCTCTAGATCAACACTATATCAAACTAAGCTAAACTAAGTCAATACCTTGCTAGACTAGATTTTCTAGGTCATACTAGCCATTACCTTGCAAAAAAAAATTTATACTAGCTAATATTAGATAATACTAGCTAATATACTATTCTATATATCATACAATATATATACAAACTCTAATATATCACTAACTCATATTATCTTAGTCTATATACTCATTACTTAGCTATTACCTTAGTATTGCCTCATATCCTGCCTATACACTTACCTAGACCATTACCTTAACCATCACTAATACCTTACCTTAATATATCCACTAATCCAATATTTCATACTCAACTTACCTGTACCCTTAACAATACCTCCTCCTTAATTCCAGTACCCATCTCTAGCGCTATCATTACCTACACCACTACTTGGTATTCCTTCATACCTTAGCTATACTTAAGTATCTCACCAAACCTCAACCTTGATACCCACATACTTAATCCAATACCCTTACCTAATTTATAATACTCTAACTTGGTACTAATTATTCTGATATCCTCAAACACCAAGTAATAATATACTAACTTACACTACTTGTAAACAATGATACTCATTAATACCTTATGTACCCATACCTATAATCCATACACACTTGTGTAGTTGACACTTAAAACTTTACTTAATACTTTTATAACTCATAGGTACCTGTGTGTGTATCCCATATCTTTACTTACCCTAACACCTATAGCTTAAGTTAGTACTTTTTAATAATACCTTAGCCATCTTTATATGGCATATATATACAAGAGTATAGTTAACTTAGTATCCCATATATCCCTACCTGATACTTATGATACCAACTCTATACTGGACAATAATCTAACATACACACACTCTAAGTAATACCCATACGTGTGCACACAAAAACTTCTTCAATACAAAACATTTTCTTCAATGGTACATTAATTTACCTACCCCTGATACTCTATAATACTTATACACTCATACACACTAGAACCTAACTAACACATACATCTCTTCACCAATCTGTGTATATCAAGTATCAATTTGTGCACATCACAGAGCATCCTCTTTCCTACCTGTGCACAAGACTGCTCATCAAGGTGCTCCCTGATCTACATTTTAGATCTGGCACATCCCCCACTTGATACCCTCCTTCAACTAATACATACCAATCATTCTGGATGCACAACCTTCAACTTCTTCCCTTCCATATGTGCACAAACGGGCACATTCTGGTACTCTGAATCCGTAGAGTTCCTCACTTGATACGCTCGACATCCATCTCTAATGGCACTCTCATTAGTTGATACACCAATGTACACCTTAATTAAACACAGATCCTTTCCCCAATACCCCTGAATACACCACCACATATAGGATACACACACTCGATTCTTTATACTACACACTACATGGACTGAAGGTCCTCACCTTCTCTTCTGTTCACAGCAAGCCACATATGCTCCTACATATTTACATTTACTGACACCATCACTTAATCCTTACTCCAATACACTCAAACACTTGCTACTAACTCACTCCCACTAGCACTCTGCACACTTATGCATAGAGGACTGAGTACCCCTCTATCCCACATGCTCTCAACAGTTCTGCAGGAACTCCCTCACAATCAAGTTCACCCTTGCATTAGATCACATATTATATACTACTTTCGAACCACCATCCGATCTCACACTCGCTGCTACTGTGTCTGTTACTACTTTCTCACCCCAAAGAAGCCTAAATCAAGCCTCCACTTCTGTTGTATGCTAACCACAGTATGTTTCCCCCCTTATTTTATTGCACCTAGTAGCTCCTAATGTTTACACCAATATTCTGAGTTGTCTTTGCATGGCTGCACATTTACCCGAGTTGGACACCTCTCCCTCTCTCACACAAACACCAAGCCACACACTCAAGCAAGTCTACCCTCATCACATCCATTTGGTTTCATGGATACATTCTAAGTACCCACACACAAGGACACAATACTCTAACATACATAAAAACTCAACATCAAATACTTTGTGTGCAACACCATGGTACTCATCTATAACTCATGATACGCTTGTGATACGCGCTCACAACACCATGATACACTCTCAAAACTCTATAAACACATCTAATATACAATATATAATATATATAACATGTATTATAGCTATTCAAATTCAATGAATGTAATTTGGCATGCTAGAGCTCCGAAAATACCCCTCCTACGACTCTATATCAAGATGTATCATGATACACACTCTTCATATCCAATTGTGGATATGTATGACCTTCTAAATCATGAACCCAACTCTTAAATCACTAAAAAAATTATCCTACAAATACCTAATGTATCCAACTCAAATTTTTCCTAATTTGACCACAAAAGTCATTGTAACTATCACAATATAGCTCATTAGAACCTAGTTCTTCCTCCTATGGGTAGTCCTTAGCCATGGAATAGTTTTTAAGGTCAAATACTATAAATTAACCATAAAAATGAGAGAAAATATGGATTATACTTATTGGGAGTCAAATCCTAATGAAACTCCTTCGGGTGGACATGAAATGGACACAAGCTCCTAGAATCTCCTCTCCAAGTATTGCTCCTTGCTAACCAAGCTTCTAGACTTCCTTGATGATGAATATTAGTAGGGAATGAAGTGTAATTGAAAGAATTTGGTGGAGGTTGGTCTCAATTTGGAGAAGAATACTTTTTAGGGATAAAAGAAATAGTTATGAAGAGGAGAGAGAGAGAGTCTCTCCTTCCTTTTTAGGGCTGGCCAGGCTCATTTCTCTTAGCAATATAAAAATTCCTATTTGCCCCTAATTAATGTCATTAAGGGTTTAGTTAATTAAGGGGTTTTCTAAGGGAATATTCTAATGTTAATAAAAAAGGATATTCTATTCATTATCTCTAATTAATGAGTCAACCATGACTAAACTAATTGGTTGAAATAATTGGTCAAGTCTAGTTGGGTCCACTTGGGCTCACTAGCACCTAGTCTATCCTATAGGCTAACCAATAACTGTCACTACCACATTCCGAAAACAGGGGTATTTTCGAATTTTTACAATATTTAATATTATTGTAGTTATGATTAATTAATTACATGATAATATTTTTAATTTAAATAATTATGTGTGATGAGTAATTAAATATAGTATTAGATGCAGTACTCATTTATTTTTAGCTAGCAGACTGACCTAGAAGCCAGTATACGAACACCTGTCAGGAATTGTGGAATTATGTAATTAATTGTTTTATTTATAATTTAATTTTTGGAGATTTTTATTAATTACTGTATTTTTATTTAATATTTTGCGCATTGCCTTTGCTTCGATATTTGGAGCACTATCCAGACTTCTGTCTTCCGACAAATTTAACAATCTTGCCCTAGACATGCCCGCCTTCCATTCTGCTATTTTTGCAACTCATAATTATGCTCTTTGTGCATTAATTCTAGCCGCGCAAAAATCGTCGCGGACGTTTATTTTTAAATTCCTATTTTTGTATCATTGTGCGTTCCAATCGAAAATTGGAGGCCCTCTTGACCTATTTTTCGTGCGGCCCAAATTAGGGAAATATTCTGTTCTGAGTCTTCTTCAATATTGGTATTGATGACCTGACCTGATTTTGGCTCCATGTACTCCTAATTAATTGTTGAACACAACTTGCATTTATTCCTATTTAATTTGAGGATACCATTTTATCTGATTCTGAAATTCCAAATTAATTCCAGTGCCCTGCAATTTCAGCCCATACCCATCTTACAACGTCCCCTGACCCTACAAAACATCGGACCCCGAATCGCCCGCCCAATTTTCGTCATTTCATGTATTTGTGCAATTTCCCAAATTTAAGGGGGCCAAATTGCAAATTGGCATTTTGTGGCCTCACCCAATTATTTTAATCAATGAGGGAGCCTATTAATTTTAATTAAGAACCCTCATCCCCCATGAATAATTTCCTCATATACCATCCTAGCCATTCATTTGAAATTGACCCATCACAACCCTCCATCACACCCTCTCTCTCCCTATTATATATATTGTACCCTCAACCCTAATCCCTAGAAACCTAGGTTTTCCCCCACCTCACAAGCCTCCAAATTCCTCAAGCCTCCTCTCTCATACGTGTAGCTTCTTTTCTCCTTCTCCTTTCTTCTCCTTCTTTTCTTCTTCTTCTCTTTTCTTTTCTTCTTCTCTTCCTTCTCCTTCTTCCTTTCTCCTTTTTCTTTATTTTTCTTTGTATTCAAATTGAGATAAAGGGGGGAACACTGTGCATTTCCCCCCTTATACTGTCAACCCGGCGGCTGCCCTGTGCTCCGGCGCCGGCCCTCCATTATTTCCGGCCGTTGCTGCTCCTCTCTGCGTGCAGCCCACAGGCTCTCTGCTGCTCGATTTCTGCTGCTCCCCCTCGCGCCACCGACGGCCGGCGGCTCTTCCTCCTCCGTCCTCTGCAACTTCCACCCCGCTCTTCCCGTCCATCGGCTGCTCATCCCTCCGCGTCTCCTCCAACCCGTCCGGCGGCCCCCGACCCCCCTGTGGACTCCGACCGGCGGCCGTAGCAGTTTCCGGCGGTCCCCTCACGATCCCCTCCGTCACCATCCCCCATTGCCTCGACTCCGGCCGAAGCCGCTGCTCCGAGCTCCTTCCGCTGCCATTCATCCCCGACTCCCCTCCATCTTATCCATCTACCACCACCTACAAGGTCCGGCCTCCCTCTGCTGCTGCTCAACTCCGAGCTCCTCCCAACGCCATCAACACCATTACCTCCACCACTCCCTGCTGTAATCCGGCGATCTTTCCGGCCGGCCAGCGTGCCCAACCCACTGTAAGTCTCTTTCTTTCTTCTCCTCTTCCCTCTGTGTATATATATATATATATCTTTATATATATATATATATATATATATATATATATATATATATATATATATATATATATATATATATATATATATATGTATATGTATATATATATAAATATACGTATAGTATAATTAGAAATGTATATGTATTCGTAGGTATATGGGTATAGTACTATTTTTATTAAATGTTTAATAGTATATATAATATTGGTATACGTATAAATATATATTTCGTATATACTTAATATATTTAATTGTAAAATGGAAATACATGTATAAATGTATATTTTGTAAATGTATGTATTTAAAATAAATATGTATAGTAATTATTTTTATTTAATTGTATGAGTATAGTATGCATTCAAATAAATTGTATAATTAAGGATGTATTAATGTATATATAAATATGTATAGTATATATTTTAATGTATGTATATATATGTATATACATGTTTAGATATATTTAATGTGTATAAATATACATGTATGTATATATCTAATTAATATGTATGTTAATATATATCTAATGTATATATATATATTTAATGTGGATAAATGTACATGTATACATATACAAAGTATGCAAGTATGTATTTGCGTAGGTATAAATGTGTAATTAGCATATGTATATTATTTATTTAATTTATGCTTAATATGTATGTATGTATAATATATAAATACATTGGTAATGCATGTTTTAAAAGAGGTAAATTGGTATATATTTAAACGTATTTTGGTGTATAGTACGTGTATTTCAATTAATAGATATATATGTATTCTGGTATAAAATATGTCATGGTTGGTATTTTGTATATATATTTGTATATATATATACTTAATACATTTTTCAAATATGTATTATTAGCATAAATGTATATATATATACATATATACTTTGTACATACAATTAAAATATTTCCTATATACATATATATTCAAAAAATGCACTTTTGCACATATTTAATATGTACGCTTTTTGACATGTGTTAATATATAAATGAACGTATTTTGGTAAAAATACAACTATAGCGTGTATTTATATTGGTATATATATATTCTAGAGATATACATATATTAGGTTAAAATTCTTTGGTGTGTATACAAGTATTATTTTATTATGTTTATATGCAAGTATTATTTATTTTTAAAAGTATATAGTTATACATATATCTATTATTGATATTGATGGAAATTATATGTAATTAATTAATAAGATGTTTATTTAAATATGTAGTCCTACTAGATGACCCTAGTTGACTAGTGCCCTGTCTGACATGGCCCTGAGGCCAGTGTTTATAGACTGTGTGTTAGCATAGCATCTGATGCAAATGTTATATTGTGTTATGTCTATAGGACTGTTGGTTACCCAGGGGATACTCTGGAACAGGGCATCAATAAATACCAGCTAAGGACCAAGGCAAGTACATTCTCCGATAATTTCCAATTCTTGATAATTGCTATAAGTTCAATGATCTTGAAATGTTACAACTGAATCTTTGACACTGTGCTACACGGACTAGTATAGCTTGGATCTGCAGTCATGAGATGTTACCTTGATTATCGTATTGACATTGTGCACGACATGTATATTTAGACATCGTACATGATAGACTTGACTTGCTCGTGTATCGTGACGTGTCATGGTTGGATCCACAGTACTAGTTGGGGGCGGGGAAATTGCTAGTGAGAAATGTGATCAAATACCTATCGTACAAGTTTATATTATTGGTGTTAATCATTCGCCTCACGCATGATTAGCCAGGCCATGTAGCAATCGTACAAGTCCCAAGCCGATCACATTTCAAAGCTACAATTTCAAACACGTAGAATAGATTACAGTTCCCTATTTTATCATATACTACATCACCCGTATATGATACTGTTTCTTGTTCTTTTTATTTCCATACATGCACCGACTGTAACATATTGCCTGTCTCTCTATATTACCTGTCTCTCTTAAATTGCCATTTCAATTATTTCACTATCTTCTCAGTAGCTAGCATGACATGTTTTATTGTATTATAGACATTATCAATTAATAGAACTGTTATTTGAGATTGTGATTTGCTCCTTCCTGACTGGAAACATTTTTCCAGACTATGCCTTAGAGGACCGCTGTCCGACACTTTGTGGACCTTATGGTGAGTAGCTGCAGACTTGATAGTAGTTGTGATTCGAGGAGGTCTAGCTGGAAATTACTATTTTTAGTTAGTTCTTTTAACAGTCTATTTGGTACCGGATTTGTCTCCGGCATTTTGATGATTCTTGGATATTGTTGAGTTAGAATTTTACTTGTGGCTTGTGTTGTGTTTAATTTAGTTTTATTATTCGAAATCTTATCGTGCTAAATTCCTGTGATTGAGTATGTGTTCATCTTATTTGTGTCATCCGTGCCTCCTAATGGAGATCGGATGCTTGCGTGACATTAGTTAGATAGTATCAAGACCTTGACAGCGTTCTACCGCCGATGCTGCGGCGTAGGCTGGACGTACCCACACACTCGTGCCCCTAAACCGGGTGCGGGTCGTGACACGTTTTTAGTGGTGGCCCATGCAGGTCAGTCTTCGCGAGTTGTGCGATGTCGTAGTAGTGTGACATCCTTGTTATACTACTGCGTGCCTGCTATAGAATCTAGGACTTAGGATACTAGGACGAGAGCAAATACTCAATCACAATTCCTTGAGAGATTCCTGGGATGACCCCTGAGAATCTTGTTAAAACTTCCAATTTAAAATCATTCCCTTGTTCTGTCCATTCTCACTTATTAATGTTGAATTGCTTGTTGTTTTTGATTAGGTATTAAATTAGGATTTTTGCTTCATTATAGAGTTGATTTCGTATTAAGATGAATTTATAGACTGATTTATGGTATTATTTGATGATGCCCGTCAATGAGGATAGTGAAAATGATTAACATTAGAGCTATTGGACTACAGAAGATGGATTTAAAATTTTTAATTTAAGATTGAAAATGAATTTCAAAATTTTAGGATTTTGAGAAGATTGAGATTGTTATTAAAATTTATTTTGAAGATTTCAATGAATTGCAAAATTTTGAAACTTGAGGAGTTGAAATATTGTTATTGAAATTATTTTGAGGATTCAGAATCGATTCAATAAACCTAGACAAGTCTGTAAGGATTTTGTGTGATTAAGTTTATTTCAGTATTTAAATAATTAACCTTGAGGAAAGTGTATGCATTATACTTTAAAAGTTTATTCGAGGAGTTATTTTGAGGATATTTTATTTTGAGGATAAAATCTTAGTGAGGGAGATATATTAGTATACAGTAGATGAGATGCATGTGTAAGGATATGTTGGCTTGAGCATGATTGAGATCTCACTGCCAACTGGCTTAGGTATTCATCTAGGATTGTATTGAAGAGAGCAGTACTTAGTATAGTGTATTGAAATTGATATGCATTGAGTGATAAGAATAACTAGTATCAACGATTGCAGTAGGTAAGGAAGCCAGCAGTAAGTGTTTGTGATAGAACTGTGATCCCTAGGGGATAGAGGTATCAGACCTTGGATGCATCTTTGACCTGTACAATCATAACTAGGGTTTATTTCCAATCTCTCTATCTTAAATGTTGCTTCTTTAGAATTATACTGTCCTTCCTTGATGATATCGCATTTTGCCTTAATTGATTCTTTGGGATCTGTCTTCAGGATGTCGCCGCAGACAAGGTCTATGAGAGCGGGAACATCAGCTTTAGAGGGGTCTGCCACCTCTCCACCTGAGGGACAGACAACCGTAGTTCCTCCTACATCTCCGATGCACGTAGGTGATCTTCCTTCTCCACCTGTTCAGAAGATTGCCGCAGCTGTGACGGACAACCTTCCTCCTCCACCGACTCCAATTCCCGGAGGTTTGCCCATTGATGGAACGCAGCTGTTTACCTTGATCCAAGGCATGGTAGATGCCCAGAGAGTGACGGCAGACGCTCAGCGAGTTCAAGCTGAGGCTCAGAGGATGCAAGCAGAAGCGCACCAGGCACAAACCGAACTTATGAAAGAAAACATGGAGAATGCTCATCAAGTGACTCTCCAAGCTTTGGAGAAAGTAGCACAGTACCAGCAGTTTCCTGGCCAGCAGCAGAGATCAGGCACTATAGTGGATTTCAAGAGGATGATGCCTCGAGAGTTTAAAGGCACCGAAGGGATACTCTACGCTGACGACTGGCTAGAGGATATAGAGAGAAGCCTGCGATTGACCCAGATTCCGGAGAACTTGAAGATAGAAGCCGCTGGCAGTCAGATGTTCAATATCGCACTCACGTGGTATCGTACGGAGCCGAGAATTACTGCGCAAGGACTTACTTGGGAGACCTTCAAGGAGCTCTTCAAGGAGAAGTTCTTTCCCGACGTGGCATTGGGAACATTGGAAAGTCAGTTTCATGACTTAGTTCAAGGAAACATGTCGGTCGACGAGTACGCTGCAGAATTCTGTAGATTGAGCCGTTTTGCATCGTCTATGATTCGAGACCCAGGAGATCGAGCCCGAAAATTTAGAAAGGGACTGACAAGAGAGATTAAGTCGCGCACTTCTGGTCGTCGTACCGCTACCTATGAGGCTATCTTGATGGATGCTCAGATTGCAGAAGAGGATCTGGATCTCAGGCCTAAGAGGAGTCACAATACTTTTGGAGATACGAATGATAGCGCAGGACAGGCCAAGCATCCCCGTATTCAGCACCAACAGCAGTACCAAGTACCATTTCATATTCAGCAACAACCATGGACTTTTCAGCATCCACCGCAGTACCTAGCACCAGTTCCTATCCGACAACATCCATGGGCATATCAGTATCAACAACAGTACCAGACGCCAATTCGTATTCAGCAGGATCAACAGCAGCCTCCAAGAGAGACACAACGGACTTGTCATTTCTGTAAGAAGCCAGGTCACCTTTGGGAGAGCTGTAGAACGAGGCTAGGACTTTGTTTGCACTGCGGTACTGCGGGCCATCGGGTAAAGGATTGTCCTCTAGCCCCTTATCTTCCCGACCAGCGCACAACTTCAGATTATAGAGATCCAGTTAGGCTACCTGTGGAACCGTATATTGCTCAGCACCCGCAAAGGGAACCACCCCAGCAGGGCGGGCATTTGCGATGACGGTCGAGGAGACCGATACTGCAGGTAATGTGTTAGCAGGTTCTGTTTTTTCCTTCCTTCTGTTCCTATCTATTTGATTGATTGATTGATTGCTTAGTACAATAGTTGTATGCATGATTTCTTGTTAGAATGTAGTTAGTAGTACCTCTGATACATAGACTGCAACACCATAACAAATGAGACCATAACCAGGTATGTTTCCCCTAGATTGTATGTGGTATGACTATAGGTAGACTTTTCTTAGACCGTGATTATTGGTGTTGACTGTAGTAAAGATTCATGAAGAGGTTATTACTTGGCAAGAGGAACAAGATGATTACATTCGAGGATGACCATTGATTTAAATAAAGGGCCAATAATTTAACATGGCAGAATTTATGATTAAATTAATTCCAGGAAAGATTATGACATGTTTAAAGTTGGTTATTAATTTGGGAATTCTGGGAGATTTATCAATGTATTTATTTAATTGCAAGTTATAAATTTTAGAACTTTATATTTGGATGTGACATTGGAGAATCCTTAAACATCATATTGTTGAGTTTTGAGGAGTGGATATTAAATTCTGAGTATTGAAATAGTAGCTAAAAACTTTCAGGAGATTTTTGAAAAATGGACTTTGATTTTTCCGAGGATTTTTCAGGAATGAAATAATTACAGAAATTTTATTTGTGAAAAGATATTGCGGATTATAACCTGATTTCCTGGTTAATGGATTTAAATTTTGAGGGAAATATAATGTGTATGAGTAAACACTACTATGAGGATTTTAAATTTCGAGGACGAAATTCTTTTAAGGTGGGTAGACTTGTCACTACCACATTCCGAAAACAGGGGTATTTTCAAATTTTTACAATATTTAATATTATTGTAGTTATGATTAATTAATTGCATGATAATATTTTTAATTTAAATAATTATGTGTGATGAGTAATTAAATATAGTATTAGATGCAGTGCTCATTTATTTTTAGCTAGCAGACTGACCTAGAAGCCAGTATACGAACACCTGTCAGGAATTGTGGAATTATGTAATTAATTGTTTTATTTATAATTTAATTTTTGGAGATTTTTATTAATTACTGTATTTTTATTTAATATTTTGCGCATTGCCTTTGCTTCGATATTTGGAGCACTATCCAGACTTCTGTCTTCCGACAAATTTAACAATCTTGCCCTAGACATGCCCGCCTTCCATTCTGCTATTTTTGCAACTCATAATTATGCTCTTTGTGCATTAATTCTAGCCGCGCAAAAATCGTCGCGGACGTTTATTTTTAAATTCCTATTTTTGTATCGTTGTACGTTCCAATCGAAAATTGGAGGCCCTCTTGACCTATTTTTCGTGCGGCCCAAATTAGGGAAATATTCTGTTCTGAGTCTTCTTCAATATTGGTATCGATGACCTGACCTGATTTTGGCTCCATGTACTCCTAATTAATTGTTGAACACAACTTGCATTTATTCCTATTTAATTTGAGGATACCATTTTATCTGATTCTGAAATTCCAAATTAATTCCAGTGCCCTGCAATTTCAGCCCATACCCATCTTACAGCGTCCCCTGACCCTACAAAACATCGGACCCCGAATCGCCCGCCCAATTTTCGTCATTTCATGTATTTGTGTAATTTCCCAAATTTAAGGGGGCCAAATTGCAAATTGGCATTTTGTGGCCTCACCCAATTATTTTAATCAATGAGGGAGCCTATTAATTTTAATTAAGAACCCTCATCCCCCATGAATAATTTCCTCATATACCATCCTAGCCATTCATTTGAAATTGACCCATCACAACCCTCCATCACACCCTCTCTCTCCCTATTATATATATTGTACCCTCAACCCTAATCCCTAGAAACCTAGGTTTTCCCCCACCTCACAAGCCTCCAAATTCCTCAAGCCTCCTCTCTCATACGTGTAGCTTCTTTTCTCCTTCTCCTTTCTTCTCCTTCTTTTCTTCTTCTTCTCTTTTCTTTTCTTCTTCTCTTCCTTCTCCTTCTTCCTTTCTCCTTTTTCTTTATTTTTCTTTGTATTCAAATTGAGATAAAGGGGGGAACACTGTGCATTTCCCCCCTTATACTGTCAACCCGGCGGCTGCCCTGTGCTCCGGCGCCGGCCCTCCATTATTTCCGGCCGTTGCTGCTCCTCTCTGCGTGCAGCCCACAGGCTCTCTGCTGCTCGATTTCTGCTGCTCCCCCTCGCGCCACCGACGGCCGGCGGCTCTTCCTCCTCCGTCCTCTGCAACTTCCACCCCGCTCTTCCCGTCCATCGGCTGCTCATCCCTCCGCGTCTCCTCCAACCCGTCCGGCGGCCCCCGACCCCCCTGTGGACTCCGACCGGCGGCCGTAGCAGTTTCCGGCGGTCCCCTCACGATCCCCTCCGTCACCATCCCCCATTGCCTCGACTCCGGCCGAAGCCGCTGCTCCGAGCTCCTCCCGCTGCCATTCATCCCCGACTCCCCTCCATCTTATCCATCTACCACCACCTACAAGGTCCGGCCTCCCTCTGTTGCTGCTCAACTCCGAGCTCCTCCCAACGCCATCAACACCATTACCTCCACCACTCCCTGCTGTACTCCGGCGATCTTTCCGGCCGGCCAGCGTGCCCAACCCACTGTAAGTCTCTTTCTTTCTTCTCCTCTTCCCTCTGTGTATATATATATATCTTTATATATATATATATATATATATATATATATATATATATATATATATGTATATGTATATATATATAAATATACGTATAGTATAATTAGAAATGTATATGTATTCGTAGGTATATGGGTATAGTACTATTTTTATTAAATGTTTAATAGTATATATAATATTGGTATACGTATAAATATATATTTCGTATATACTTAATATATTTAATTGTAAAATGGAAATACATGTATAAATGTATATTTTGTAAATGTATGTATTTAAAATAAATATGTATAGTAATTATTTTTATTTAATTGTATGAGTATAGTATGCATTCAAATAAATTGTATAATTAAGGATGTATTAATGTATATATAAATATGTATAGTATATATTTTAATGTATGTATATATATGTATATACATGTTTAGATATATTTAATGTGTATAAATATACATGTATGTATATATCTAATTAATATGTATGTTAATATATATCTAATGTATATATATATATTTAATGTGGATAAATGTACATGTATACATATACAAAGTATGCAAGTATGTATTTGCGTAGGTATAAATGTGTAATTAGCATATGTATATTATTTATTTAATTTATGCTTAATATGTATGTATGTATAATATATAAATACATTGGTAATGCATGTTTTAAAAGAGGTAAATTGGTATATATTTAAACGTATTTTGGTGTATAGTACGTGTATTTCAATTAATAGATATATATGTATTCTGGTATAAAATATGTCATGGTTGGTATTTTGTATATATATTTGTATATATATATACTTAATACATTTTTCAAATATGTATTATTAGCATAAATGTATATATATATACATATATACTTTGTACATACAATTAAAATATTTCCTATATACATATATATTCAAAAAATGCACTTTTGCACATATTTAATATGTACGCTTTTTGACATGTGTTAATATATAAATGAACGTATTTTGGTAAAAATACAACTATAGCGTGTATTTATATTGGTATATATATATTCTAGAGATATACATATATTAGGTTAAAATTCTTTGGTGTGTATACAAGTATTATTTTATTATGTTTATATGCAAGTATTATTTATTTTTAAAAGTATATAGTTATACATATATCTATTATTGATATTGATGGAAATTATATGTAATTAATTAATAAGATGTTTATTTAAATATGTAGTCCTACTAGATGACCCTAGTTGACTAGTGCCCTGTCTGACATGGCCCTGAGGCCAGTGTTTATAGACTGTGTGTTAGCATAGCATCTGATGCAAATGTTATATTGTGTTATGTCTATAGGACTGTTGGTTACCCAGGGGATACTCTGGAACAGGGCATCAATAAATACCAGCTAAGGACCAAGGCAAGTACATTCTCCGATAATTTCCAATTCTTGATAATTGCTATAAGTTCAATGATCTTGAAATGTTACAACTGAATCTTTGACACTGTGCTACACGGACTAGTATAGCTTGGATCTGCAGTCATGAGATGTTACCTTGATTATCGTATTGACATTGTGCACGACATGTATATTTAGACATCGTACATGATAGACTTGACTTGCTCGTGTATCGTGACGTGTCATGGTTGGATCCACAGTACTAGTTGGGGGCGGGGAAATTGCTAGTGAGAAATGTGATCAAATACCTATCGTACAAGTTTATATTATTGGTGTTAATCATTCGCCTCACGCATGATTAGCCAGGCCATGTAGCAATCGTACAAGTCCCAAGCCGATCACATTTCAAAGCTACAATTTCAAACACGTAGAATAGATTACAGTTCTCTATTTTATCATATACTACATCACCCGTATATGATACTGTTTCTTGTTCTTTTTATTTCCATACATGCACCGACTGTAACATATTGCCTGTCTCTCTATATTACCTGTCTCTCTTAAATTGCCATTTCAATTATTTCACTGTCTTCTCAGTAGCTAGCATGACATGTTTTATTGTATTATAGACATTATCAATTAATGGAACTGTTATTTGAGATTGTGCTTTGCTCCTTCCTGACTGGAAACATTTTTCCAGACTATGCCTTAGAGGACCGCTGTCCGACACTTTGTGGACCTTATGGTGAGTAGCTGCAGACTTGATAGTAGTTGTGATTCCAGGAGGTCTAGCTGGAAATTACTATTTTTAGTTAGTTCTTTTAATAGTCTATTTGGTACCGGATTTGTCTCCGGCATTTTGATGATTCTTGGATATTGTTGAGTTAGAATTTTACTTGTGGCTTGTGTTGTGTTTAATTTAGTTTTATTATTCGAAATCTTATCGTGCTAAATTCCTGTGATTGAGTATGTGTTCATCTTATTTGTGTCATCCGTGCCTCCTAATGGAGATTGGATGCTTGCGTGACATTAGTTAGATAGTATCAAGACCTTGACAGCGTTCTACCGCCGATGCTGCGGCGTAGGCTGGACGTACCCACACACTCGTGCCCCTAAACCGGGTGCGGGTCGTGACAATAACCATTAATCATATCGTCTACTTTAATTAGCTAGCCCACCACCAAAATATATAATAATAATAATTATTATTATTTTTATCACTAATATAATTCTCAAACAAAATTTAAAATGACATAAATACCTCTCCCAAAATAGGGGGTTATAGAAGACATCTCTCATGTCATAGATGTCTTTCTCGCTTAATCGAGCGAGGGATGATTCACCTTTGCACCCTCTTTATGTGTACGGGTAAACCGAGCGCATGGATGTGTAGGTGGCATTTTTGCTTCCTGGCCTGGGATGGTACAAGAACTACCCCCAAGTTATCAGTGGAAGACTTTTAAAATGGGCCCATTTTACGCTCCCCAGTAAACTGGGCGTATGGGTCGGTCATATACAACTTTCCATCAGGGGCACGAATAACAGTTAATGGTGCATGATGGCAGTCAGTCACCTATGCAGTTGCTTAAGCCTGGTGGGCTTGCACTACCCTAGACTTCCTCAGCCTAGCGTAAACAAGCGTATAGTACAAAGAGTCCAAATTTTCTCTTTCATGACAGTGGCGCATGGAGTCGGCACCACATGAGATTCTGTCCAAGATAAAGCCGTTTTTGCTGTATTTGGAGCATGCAGTAGCCTTATTATACCTTGAGTTAAGTACCACATGCTTTTTCTTTTGTGCCCTTCGCTATGGGCGCATGGACTGTCCATCAGTCCCCAAGTTCCTGACATCATAGTATTTTTCTTTACAAGAACTTGGGTACTGAGCAACCTTCTACTCAGAAATGGCTGTCGCATGAGTAGAAGCAGCCTGCGTGAATGCATGACATTCATCTTGAGCATCAGGTATGGAGACAGTGAGCACATGCTTCACAATTGGGTAAGGCACACAGGCCTTGGCGACCCAAGTCCTACGAGTCTTCTTAGGCTTTGCTAGCCATGGCAAAGGACTTGTGTTGCCCTCAGAAAGCTGCAGAAGCATGAAAAAATGCTGGGAATTATTCGCATATTTTACAGTCAAAACCCCCAACATACATGAAGTCCCTTTCTGCGTAAAACAGAGCTTCAGAGCTGTCTGCGTAAATCAGAGTTTCAATGCTGTTTGGCATAAAATAGGACTTCACAGCAGTCCACGTAAAACAGAGCTTCAAGGCTGTTTAGGGTAAAATAGGACTTCAGAACAGTCCGCGTAAAACAGAACTTTAAGGCTGTTTGGCATAAAATAGGGCTTCAGAGCTGTCCGGGTAAAGCAGAGCTTCGAGGCTGTTCTGCGTAAAAGGTTGTTATACCTTCCTGCATAAAGTTCAAAAATGGAGTCTTTTGAATACGCTGCCTATTCTACATTTATAGAAATGAGTTTTTACGCTCAAGACAAGACAAAATCTGATGTCACGTTAAAAGTTGTTTCTTGTACAGAGCTTGAGGCATATCTCTGCATTTTATGCACGAGATTGAGGCATATCTCTGCATTTAATGCACAAGATTTTGTTCTATAAATTTGTCATGCTGAAGAAAGCTAAGACTGTGACTAATACGCTCACATCACCATCCTTGCATTTTACTCCAACCAGGCTATTTTCAACTTTAGGAGTACGCCGTATGCTATCTCCTCGAAATACGCCAACTCGGCTATATTTGCAAAGGTACATTGATAAGGCTATTTAGCTCAGAATATGCTCAAGACCTCAGTCATAAAGGATAATTAGCTATTTTATGCTGGCTATCTATTTTATCAAGTTTTACGCAGGGGCAGTTACCTACGTGGCTTGCATGCCGTGATCTTCGAGAAGCAGTTATATGCGTTACCTTATAAAGGGATACGTATCATACGCAGATTCAGAAGATTATTTGAATGTGGGTAACAGTTTTCATAACCGTAGCATAAAGGAGGTTATCCTCTTCACAGTTTGGCCTTTTATGCCAACAAGATAGTTATTTGGCTTTTACGCCAACCATTTTACGCAGGGGCAGTTACCTACGTGGCTTGCATGCCATGATCTTCGAGAAGCAGTTATACATGTTACCTTATAAAAGGATATGTGTCATACTCAGATTCAGAAGATTATTGGAACATGGGTAGCAGTTGTCATAACCGCAGTATAAAAGAGGCAATCTTCTTCACAGTTTGGCTTTTTAAGCCAACAAGAGACAGTCATTTGGCTTTTACGCCGACCAGGCAGTTACTTGATTGATCTCTATATATAGAGACCCCTGGTCACAGGGTAAAAGAGGGAGAATGAGTTAAATCATATTATATCATGTTTATATTCCCTCGGAATAGATATGTTTAACTGGTGAGGAAAATTGGGTTTTTGGCTGACAACTTTGGCTACAGGAATTTAATCCTACCTGCAACTTTCCTTTGACTGGATTTTGCCTTCAGTTCATAGAAAGTTTGAAGCTTCTTCTACATCACTTCTTCATCATCGTGTAGTCCAAGGAACAAAGTGATCGACTGCAGATCAGACTTTCATAGCAATACTTCCCCAGAATTATTTTATTGTACTTAATATCCTCGTATAGGATTATTTGTACTTTTCTCTTTTTACGTTTGTAAGCAAAAGTTTCGTATAAACCATTTATTTATCCAAATAAAATGGCAACTCTGCTGGGGACGACTTTCTCCTCTGACGAAAAAGTAATTGCTCAACACGATGTTGTATCCATCGGATCGACGAAGAAGACTTTGGTCGTCTAGTTCGACCAATCTGCTTATGAAGACATGCTTCATGCAGGGGGTATTTCTCATTCCTCCTCTGTCCATAACAACAGGAAGCTGCGTAAAGTGTGGATGCCTAATACGTCCTCTACCCTTCCTACAAGTTTTTATTCACTGGTCAACAAAGTTGTGACAACAATCCCTGTGCGTAAAACTTTGTCTCCTGTCTGTGATGTGCTAGACAAAACTTCTGGCAATGCCTCAGTGCCAATCTAGAAGTCTCAAACACGCCCTGCGCGTAAACCTTCGTCTTCCGTCTATGACGTGGTAGACAAAACTTCTGGCAATGCCTCAGTGCCAATCCAGATGCCTCAGTGCCAATCCAGAAGTCTCAAATACGCCCTGCGCGTAAATCTTCATCTTCCGCCTGTGACGTGGTAGACAAAACTTTTGGCAATGCCTCAGAGCCAATCCAGAAGTCTCAAATACGCCCTGCGCGTAAACCTTCGTCTCCCGTTTGTGACGTGGTAGACAAAACTTCTGGCAATGCCTCAGTGCCAATCCAGAAATCTCAAATACGCCCTGCGCATAAACCTTCGTCTCCCGTCTGTGACGTGGTAGACAAAACTTTTGGCAATGCCTCAGTGCCAATACAGAAGTCTCAAACATGCCCTACGTGTAAAATTACATCTCCCGTCTATGATGAGGTAGATGTACCCTTTGATCACATCAAAAGAACAGACAATGATAGGCTGAGGGGGAGTCACCCTTGAATAGTCAGAGCAACATCTGAAGCTGAGAGTAGCATCTCCTTTGAGTCTGAAGAAGATGCAACTATGACCGTCTTCCCTGAGGACAGTGCGACTCAAGAACCCAAGGCGGAAGGGCTCAGCGATCGCCAACGACTCGATGCCCTTGAGGTAATGATGCACACCATGAGTGCCACAATGCAGACTCTGGCCCTCAAGGCAAACATGGTCCTGCTGACCTCAGGACCCGCAATAACTCTGCAAGCCAGGAGTATCAATCATATGGTGATCCACACCAACCCGTCATGCCGTTTGGACGATGATTCCCAAGAACCAGACAATGACATATTTAGGGGTAGTCTCCCTCGACAAGACAGAGCAGCATCCAAAGTTGGGGGTAGAATTCTCTCTGAGTCCGAAGATGATGCAACTATGACCGTCTTCCCTGAGGACCGTACGACTCAGGTATCGGAAGCCCCAAATCCAAAAGGGACTTTCTCCTTCAATGATGATGACATCATTAAAATCTTTAATATATTGATGAAGAAAAACAAACTTCGGCTACCTAACATCAGATGCCCTGAAAAGGCTGACAAGGTCGATGACCCAAAATATTCTCTTTTATCGGTACATTCATCACCCTACAAAGGCATGCTATGTACTAAAAAGGAAAATCCAGGAGTTGATCGACGCCAAAGTCATCACTTTGCATAATTACGAGAAGACGGTCACTGCAAATATGATCTCACTCCAATTTTGCAATCCCCCCCAAGAAATACCGGATGATGAGTCCCCAAAGTCTTCCCAGCGAAGCAACCTTCAGGTCTATCCTCATTTTCGGATAGACCATACATAGCAAACCACTATTCAGTGAGTTTTTTTTTCGGACATGGGTTCACGTCCATATTACCTCTGAACTGTTGTCTAAACATTATTTTTCGGCTGACTTTGCCATGTCCAAGTGACCTCTGAGCAAACCTCCCAGGTTTTGGCTATCGATTATCATGTCCATATTACCTCTGATATCGGTTGTCATCTCAACTTAGCACCCGTACTTAATTCTAAGTACGCCAGTGGTGTTAAGTTCACAAAAGTTTGCCATATCGATATTACCTCTAAGCAAATCTTCCAGGTTCGGCTATCGATTATCATGTCCATATTATCTCTGATATCGGTTGTCATCTCAACTTAGCACCCGTACTTAATTCTAAGTACGCCAGTGGTGTTAAGTTCATAAAAGTTTGCCATGTCCTTCGTACCTCTGAGCAAACCTTTCGGGTTGGCTATCGATCATCACGTCCATAGTACCTCTGATATTGATCATCGTCTAAATATATCACCTGTACTTAAATTTAAGTACACCAATGGAGTCAAGTCCACCAAACTTGCCACCTCTGGCAAGGCATATTTCAAACTTATTACTTGCACTCTCGCGTGCAAAAAGTAATAAATCCACCAAAAATCCTCCAGTGGGATATCCTCATAATTATACCTAACCTCTCGGTATGGCTATTGTTCAGCTCACGTCTACATCACCTCTGAGTTATCATTCTCACCTCCTTCCCAGTATGGTTTGCCATGTCCTTTGCACCTCTGAGCAAACCGTCCTGGTTGGTTATCGATCATTACGTCTACAGTATCTCTGATATCGATTGCCAAATAAACTTATCACCTATACTTAAATTTAAGTGCACCAATGGTGTTAAGTCCACCAAACTTGCCACCTCTGGCAAGACCTGTTTCGAACTTATAACTTGCACTCTCCTGTGCAAGAAGTAATAAGTCCACCAAAGATCCTCCAGCAGGATGTCCTCAATCCAAAGAAAACAACCACGTCCATATTACCTCTGGCTTGTTTCCTTTTCCTTCCACCAAAAATATAGGGATCATATCTAACCTCTCGGTATGACTATCGAATAGTTCACGTCCATACTACCTCTGAACTACGTCTCTCAACTTTTTCCATCAAAGTGAATCTATCACTGCAAGAGAACGGTCGCCTCTGTCCTATTTTTCTTTATCCCCACAAAGTCATATCTTACCACGTCCACATTACCTATGAGTAAGATATTTTTAGAACTTTTTCATGTCCATATTACCTCTGAGTAAAGTTCTGCTCTTTGACTTTCTACTATCACGTTCGCATAACCCCTGATAGTGCTAGTCGTTTCAGCTTATTATCCATACTTAAGGTACGCCATGGGTAATAAGTCCATAACTCAAGAGTTTGCCATGTCCATATTACCTCTGAGCAAACATCCCTCCAAACAGTCTACTATCACGTCATTCTAGACCACTGATAATGTCAGTCATTTCAACTTATTATCCGTACCCAGTCTTAGGTACGTCATGGGTAATAAGTCTACCAAAATCCCCGCAGCGGAGCATTCCTCAGGTCTATTCGCACATTGCCACAGTGGCCACTCAAAAACCAATCTCGTTAGATGCTAGCCATGTTCACATTATCTCTGAGCTATCGTCCTACCAATCTCCCTAACGGAGTAGCCCTCAGGTCCAGTTGCACACTCTCGCAGTGACCACTAAAATCAATCTCGTTAGACGCTAGCCATGTTCACATTATCTCTGAACTATCATCCTACAAATCTCCCCAACGGATCAACCCTCAGGTCTATCTTCATTCTCGGATAGACCACACTCAGCAAACAACTCCCCAGTGAGTGTTTCAGATATTAGTTCATATCCATACTACCTCGGAACTACCGTCCTAATATTTCTCCCCAACTGAGTTTGCCACATCCATGTTACTTCTGAGAAAACCCCCTGGGTCTTGGCTATCGATCATCACGTCCATATTACCTCTGATATCGGTTGTCATCTCCACTTATCACTCGTACTCAACAAGATATAACAACGGTGTTAAGTTCACAAAATCTGCCATGTCCATATTACCTCTGGCAGGGCTTGTCTTAAACCCGTTACTTGCACTCAAATACACGAAGTAACTGGTCCACAAAACCCACGACGTCCGTATTACCTCTGGCTGGGCTTGTAAACTTATTACTTGCACTCCAATGTGCAAAAGGTAATAGGTCCACCAAAGATCCTCTAGCGAGATATCCTAAAAAAAACTATGATATCTTACCACATCCACATTACCTCTAAGTAAGATATTATTACAAAATTTCCATGTCCATATTACCTCTGAGTAAAGTTTTTCTCTTCCACTTTTTACTATCACATTTGTATAACCCCTGATAGTGTCAGTCATTTCAACTTGTTATCTGTACCTAGTCTTAGGTACGCCTTATGTAATATATCTACTAAAATTCTCCAAGAGAATGGAATGTACTACCCCGTACATATCACCTATAGCAGGATATTCATTCCCATGTCAAAACTCTCTTCCATGCTTCTTTTTTAAAGTATTTTAAAACTTGTTCAAGTTTTACAAACTTTGAAGGGGGTCCTGTAGAAGAAGAAAAAATACTAGGAATTGTTCGCGTATTTTAAAGTCAAAACCCCCAACATACATGAAGTCCCTCCCTGCATAAAACAGAGCTTCAGAGCTTTCTGCGTAAAACAGAGCTTCAAGGCTATTTGGCGTAAAATAGGACTTTAGAGCAGTCCGCTTAAAACAGAGCTTCAAGAATGTTTGGCATAAAATAGGACTTCAGAGCAATCCGCGTAAAACAGAATATCAAGGCTGTTTGGCATAAAATAGGGCTTCAGAGCTGTCCGCGTAAAGCAGAGTTCAAGGTTGTTCTGCGTAAAAGGTTGTTATACCTTCCTGCATAAAGTTCAAAAATAGAGTCTTCTGAATATGCTGCCTATTCTATATTGACAAAAATGAGTTTTTACGCTCAAGACAAGACAAAATTAGATGCCACGTCAAAAGCTATTTTTTGTACAGGGCTCGAGGCATATCTATGCATTTTATTCACAAAATTGAGGCATATCTCTACATTTAATGCACAAGATTTTGTTCTATAAATTTGTCATGCTGAGGAAAGCTAAGACTGTGACTAATACGCTCATATCACCATCCTTACATTTTACGCCAATCAGGCTATTTTCAATTATAGGAGTACGCCGTATACTATCTTCTCAAAATACGCCAACTCGGCTATATTTGTAAAGGTATGTTGATAAGTCTATTTAGCCCAGAATACACTCAAGACCTCAGTTGTGAAGGATAATTGGCTATTTTATGCTGGTTATATATTTTATCAAGTTTTATGCAGGGGCAGTTACCTACGTGGCTTGCATGTCATGATCTTCGAGAAGCAGTTATACGCGTTACCTTATAAAGGGATACGTGTCATACGCAGATTCAGAAGATTATTTGAACGTAGGTAACAGTTGTCATAACCGCAGCGTAAAAGAGGCAATCCTCTTCACAGTTTGGCCTTTTATGCCAATAAGACAGTTATTTGGCTTTTATGTGAACCATTTTATGCAAGGGCAGTTACCTACATGGCTTGCATACCATGATCTTCGAGAAGCAGTTATACGCGTTACCTTATAAAGTGATACGTGTCATATGCAGATTCAGAAGATTATTGGAACGTGGGTAGCAGTTGTTATAACCGCAGCATAAATGAGGCAATCTTCTTCACAGTTTGGCTTTTTACGCCAACAAGACAGTCATTTGGCTTTTACGCCAACCAGGCAGTTACTTGATTGATCTCTATAAATAGAGACCCCTGGTCATAGGATAAAAGAGGGAGAATGAGTTGAATCATATTCTATCATGTTCATATTACCTCTGAATAGATATGTTTAACTGGTGAGGAAAATTAGGTTTTTGGCTGACAACTTTGGCTACAGGAATTCAATCCTACCTGCAACTTTCCTTTGACTGGATTTTGCCTTCAGTTCAGAGAAAGTTTGAAGCTTCTTCTACAGTACTTCTTCATCATCGTGTAGTCCAAGGAACAAAGTGATCGACTGCAGATCAGACTTCCATAGCAATACTTTTCCAGAATTATTTTATTGTACTTAATATCCTCGTATAGAATTATTTGTACTTTTCTCTTTTCTCGTTTGTAAGCAAAAGTTTCGTATAAACATTTATTTATCCAAACAAAAGCATTTCTTCAAAAGTCAGTTGGTCGAAGCGTACGACCAATATCCTCTAGGTGGGAGGTCAGTTTTGCCGCATCGGACTACATCAAGATCTTTTCGTCAGTGGAAAAGGAAGTGCCCAACAGAGTCTCCATTTTTGTTTCGGTTAAAAAATTAAGTTTTACTAACTTGGTTTTATAGGTTGAAAAAAAAATTACAAAGAGTCCGTAAACAAGAAATCTAGTTACATTTAAAATTCTGGGGAGTGTGACGATAAAGATCGAGTACTACAGCTTACTTCTTTAATCCGTTCATGGTCCGACGACGAAGGTACTTGTTAGTTCTCTGGCTCATTGGCAAAAAGACAAACTATGCTCCTGAGTGTGCTTTCTGTACGTCTCACTTGTACGTATCTATCCCTGTATGTCCGTGTGTGTGTCCATGTGTCTCCTTATCACGACTCACACTCGAAATAAGGGCCCAAGTGGTGAACAATGCCTAGCCTATGCCGCACATCGGCGGTAGAACGTTGTCTGGGTCAACATAACTATCTACATATCTCAAACAATATATACATAAGGTACCTATCATGCTATCTCAACTACAAATGGAGGACAATATGATAATATGGTAACCAATACCTAATCACAAAAACAACTAGAGGAAGAATGGTAAAATACGTAATAGAAGTAAAAGAAATACAAGAGTCTCAATTCAAGTCCAATCTAAATATAAGCATAAAATAATAATACATGCCCTGAAGTCTACTAAAATTAAATACAACTCATACTGAAAAGTCTAAGTCTCTACTGTTGGTGGTACTATCTTAAGAGTCTCTACGGGTACTGGCTCAACTTTCTCGCCATCCTGCGGCCCTTAATATGTAGACACCAGTCCTCTAATAAAGCATCTAAAAAATATATCAAATCAGGATTGGAGCAAAGTACAACCCAATAGCAGTTCTAATAATTGACAAAAAACTATGAAACAACAATAGTAATGAAAATACATGATGAAAGTAACTGAACTAACAGATATCATGAGCAAGAGTATCATAGTAAATAATGGCAATGACTGAGATCAATATGGTGATAAACAGTAAAGTAATATACTAGAATAAAGGGAACAACAATAATAAATGTGCCTTAAAATATTAGTAAGATAATATGATCAGCTTGGGTAGAACACAGGCTATATATAAAGGTGAGCCAACGTGATCACATGTTAGTTGCATGATCTGCTAACTATCACGGGATACACTATATTACGGACTATAAGGTAAAATTACATATCCACTAATATCTCCCAGTCCCCCGACTAGTACAAGGATCCGAATCACGAAACGTATATCACATTGCACAGTTTATAATATCATACACTATGATCATGGTCTATATAATCACTAAGATATCACGGTAATCACGAAGCACGATACGGTGATCACTGAGTTATCATGACAATAATATCTTATAACAAGGATCCACGTATGCCAATCCGTGTGACCATCATATCTAGAATCAAATATCTCAATACTAAATACATGAAACATAAAGGCTGTCAAATAAGAAAACTATCAGAGAATGTACTCGCCTGATATCCTGAGAAACGAGTGAGGATCGATGTCCGAACCGGCATCACAAAGAGCTAATATATATTTATAGAGTCACTTGGTGTTCTAGAAAGATAATCATATTTAAAAGAATAAAATATGTGCTTCTAGGTCTTTTCTAGAAAACTAGTCAACTTAAAGTCATACTAGTCAAACCGGTCAACTATAGGTCAAATTAGTCAAACTGGTCAACTCTAGGTCAAACTGGTCAACTATAGGTCACAAGTCATTATCTAACTAATACAAGTCAAACTAATCTAACTAGCCATTAATACCAACAACTAGGGTAAAGGGGATACTAGGATACCAAGGTATCCAACTCACCTCTATCTCATATACATACTATATATATAAATATACATTTATCTATTATCAAATGCAAAAGATACAATATACCATACTAGATTACCCTTACCTATCTCATGTATCAAGCATTGATACTCAACCACCACTCACTAACATTAGTATTAACTTCAATGTAAAAGAGATACCAAAATACACTACTTAAGTGGATACTAACACTAACTTATGATACCAAATCAAATTAATACTAACTTACCAATATCAATTCAAACATAACTCTCATCATACTAATATCAAGTATCAATACTAACATGCTAACTTGATAGTTAATATCTATATTCTAACATCTAACTAATTTAAATACTAACATTAAGTATTACAACACTAACTCACTAACTTCTAATATATATTTCGAACAATAACTCATATAACTACTAATACACCAATATCCACCTCAAAACTAATAGTGATCCCCCTTAATTAAACTCAACTGTAGTGAGCAATTGCTTACTGCTCACTTGATCATAGGAGCATCACAACTACAACAGTTAACTGCTCCTTACAGTGAGCTATTCTCACTGCTACCTCCTGCAGACAGACCCCCCCTCTTCGAGCCCTACAGTATCTAGCTATCTCCCCCCCACTTGAAACCCAACACTTCTCAACTACATACAACCAAAACACACATAATTATAACCCAACCACAGCTAGTTCTTCCATTCAAATCACTAACATCAATGCACAGACCAAATAAACAATGCACAGACATGCATTACTAATACTCCTCCATTCTATAACCAACAGTAAGCAATGCTCACTGTTCTTACTATTGTTTCCCATACTAATCAACCCACAGCAATTGCCACTGCAATATTGCAGCTACAACATTAAGAAATGCTCACTACTCTCCCCTAACCCGATAGTCACCCCTCTCCACTCCATGTTAACTACAATTAATTAGCACTGCACCCTGCTAAAAACCCAACACTGCAGATCACAACAAGATATCACTAAAACCCACAGCAACAAGTTAGCCCGACCATAATGCCAAATAGAATCACACACAAACCCCCATGAGCTAATGAATGCACATAAATCTATATCTATCACTATAAATATATAAATGATAATCTTATTAATATATAACTAGAAATAAGTGTCCAAACTGAAATTAGAGCATTGGGTGTCTATTTGGGCATTTTGTCAAACACTTGGCATGCGTATCGCGATACGTTAGGACACGCCCATGACACGCACCCCAAATGTATCCAAACTCGACCCAAAGTACACCCATATGTTCTAAATCACAATTATGACCTAACAAACCTATTCTCAAACCCTAAGATTGTTATTCTCAGATTTTCCACAAAATAACACAAAACACAAAGAGAAAAAACTCCAAATGGGTCAAAAAAAGCCAAAGCTCCTCCCCATGGGCAGCCATAATGCAAGGGGGTCCCTAAATGATGTATTAACTCTAACTAAATGTATTTTAGAGAGATTAATTATAGATTTACCTATTGGGAGATAGATTCTCAATGCTATGGCTCCAATACCCAAAAGCTTCAAGGAACACAAGCTCCAAGTACTCCTCTTCTCTAACTCTCGCTTCTAGTGTCTTCTAAACTCCTTGGGGAAGAGAATGGGAGAAGTTGGGTTTAATTTGGTAGAGTTTTGGTGGTAGGGGAAATGGTGGAAGAAACTTCTAAATTAGGGTTTTATTTGAATGGAGGGAGGAAGAAGAAGATAAACTTTACTTAAAGGGGGAGGGGTCCGGCCACTTAGGTGTAGGGTTAGCTTAGGCTAAAATTAAATGGTCCATAAACCCTCTCTTTAGTCATGAAGGATTGACAGAAGGAGCCACACTCCCTAATATGTGTTTAGCATAACTTTCTTACTAATCATTCTATTCTAACTAGAGACTAACTAAAGTCTAACCAAATGGGTTAATTAGGTAGTCAAGTCAAATTAGTTAGGTCCACTAGGGTCATGACAAATCATATAGTCCACTTACTAATCATAACACTATAGTTTTATATAATACATAACTCTATTACAATTAAATAAATCATATAATATACTATTTTAATAAATATATAATTGACCAAAATACCCCTAATCAAGAAATGTGGAAGTTACACTCCTGGGTAGGAATGCATCCCTGCTATTTATAGCCATCTATGTTGGATGGCTTATGCGTGCATATTTTCTATGTGATCTTGTCTTTTAGGCTGCCGAATGGTCATTTTTAATAGAATGTGGTTGCAACCGTGAGCGCATGTCACGGTCGGACCACCACGTGGCATTGGTTATGATAGGTTACTAATGAAATCTTGGCCTGTTGTGTGCGTGACTTGGTCAACTTGACACATGGCCCGCACTTATTGTCGAGAATCTCTCATTAGTTATAACAAAAAGATTTGTTGGCATGGAGCCACATGAAGGCTGGACCGCGAAGGGGCTGGACCTCATAGAGGCTGAAACTTAGCCTAATGGATACTTAGCCACATAAGGACTACGGCGCATAGAGAGGTTTGTTGTGCTCACGTGGTACTGTACAACTGTATACAGACAAAGGTAATTATGACAGTGATGTAAGCACTGAAGTCCGCTATCAGTATCGAAATTAAGGCATTCAGAGTCATTAATTGATGTCAGAGTCATTAATACGGTGACTAACAAAAGTGACACCATTCATCAGTTTTGTATACGCCTTGGCCTTCTGTCACATGGTTCTTCGCTTCTCATAGATGTCATATGCTCCTCATGCCGCATAGGTGTTTTGGTTTATGTGACTTTAGGGAATGCGGCATGTTCTCTAAGTATTTTTCATGCATCTACATGCTTTTCTCTTCCTTTTCATTGGAAGAAGAGTCGGTTAGGACTAACGGGATTAGTCTAATAATAGTCACATAAAAGTATATATATTTGATTATAAGTATAATAATGGAGCTAACTTTGAATTCAAATTTTGGACTTAGGATCATTAACAGGAATTAAGTTTGGGTTGACCTAGTCATTAAATATTAGCAAAATTGTATTGAGACTTAACTCTATATCGAGTATTTAGACTCGGTTTTCGGGAAGTCTTGAATTATGAGAGACAGCTTGTTGGTAAAAAGTAGTATACTAAATTTATAGTTAGACTAAATATGAAATTATAAATTAAATAATGTTCTCGGTCCTTAATGTATTAGAACAGTTTGCTTAAGGAATCAAAGCCTCCTAATATATATATATATATATATATATATATATATATATATATATATATATATATATATATATATATATATATATATATATATATATATATATATATATATATACTTTTTGAACTAGACTTTTTAATAACTTGGATGCATTAAGACGTGGGAATAAGTTTTACTAGCTGGGCATTGAGTATTGGAACTTCAGAAAATATATAAAATAAATCTATCGGGCCTTTATTTATAACTCTAGTTGGATTTAAAGAGAGTTTGATTGAATTAAACACTTAATCGGGTTGGGCTAATATCTGGATTTGTGAGACTATGGGCCAGGGATGTTTGGAATCTACGATCTGGATAATTCTTTAATCAAACATTGAGCTTAAGAGATATTAGTAGACCTTACTATCAATCAATTATGGGTTTAATAAAGGATTTGAGCTAGAATGATAATTGTTGGACCCATAAAGCTTAATATTGACTATAGGATTGAGATAATGGGGTTCTAAACTTGAGAGATTTTAAGAGTTTTAGAAAAAGCAAATAGCATTTCATTAGAGATGTAAAGAACCTAATAATTAAATCTTGTACTTTTAATAGGTTGGAGTAGGAGCAACTTCTGCTTTGGACCTGAGGCAAGTACACTTCTTACTTATGTTTCTCAATAGATTATAAATGTATTGTATTTATTATCTGCTCATGTTTATATTGCGATACGGTTCTAAAACGTTCTTGTTCGAGTACATTGATCTTGACCCGTACATTGATCGTATTATTTTATGTTTTCTTGTATTGATATTGTTATGAGAGTCATAGGAGGGAAAATATCGAGTAGGTATGTGGTCACACCCATATCGTTATGGATTATCGTTGATAGCACATATACATCTCACGTATGTCGTGCCGAACCATAACGTTGATAGCCATCTTCCGATGTGCAGGATTACCTAGCCGACTACATACTAAAACAGTATCTCAATTGCACATAGAGTCTAGTTGTGTTTATTATTGTTCATTGTTATTATTGTAGTTTTCGGTTGTAGGTTGCATTCTATTACATCATACAATATCTTATTTTTGGTTTATTTACTGTATTTTATTTTAACTATTTTATTTTTTATGGTGCGACATTTATTCGGATGTAATTTTCTCCAACCCTGACTGTCTGTTGACATATTATGCCAGGGCATATAGATGTCATTGGATTAAGATTCCAAATTTTGGAAGTCTTAGTATAGGATATTTTGATGTACTATTCAATTTATTTTGATGTTGTATTTGATTACTATGATTTACCAGATTTGCCTCTGGAGAGATATTGACATGTATGATGTAACAAAAGACTACTAGTGGACTGTGTGGTGATCGTATGCGTGTGTGTGTTTTCATGATTTTCTTTTCTTGTGCTTTAGTTTCTGTGTTTGAGTAAAAATCAATTTTTATATAATATTGACGATTATTGAGGTATAGACAGTTGACTACCGCTGATACTGCGGCGTCGGCTGGGCGCGCTCACAACTTGTACTCGATATCGCGGGCGCAGGGTATGACAGTTTTGGTAGCCCCAATTATGGAAAAAACTTTTTGCTGCATGTTCGTGCAATGGATCACTCTTTAGGGGCTCTACTTGCACAAAAGAGTGATGAAGGCAATAAATATGCTATTTATTACCTCAGTCGCATGATGGTCGATGCTGAGCACTAGTATAACTCTATAGAGAAAGAATGTCTCGCCTTGGTGTTTGCCATACAAAAGATACAACATAGTGACTGGTCAAACGATCCATGTCATATCCAAAGTGAACCCCCTTCGGGTGCTGATGACTAAAACCAGTACACTCAACTCTCGCCTGGCTATGTGGGCAATGTTGTTATCTTCTTATGATATGGTGTTTATCCCGCAAAAGGCAGTAAAAGGCCAAGCTCTGGCTGACTTCTTAGCAGCCCATCCAGTTTTGGAGACCTAAAGTTGTATGAAGATATCCAAGATGAAGTGCTGGGGTCCAACATGGAATAAGAGACGATACCTGACAAATGTTCTTTGACGGTGCATCAAAAATAGGGCCCAAAGGCAATATCGTCATCGATGTAGGGATAGTTCTCGTCTCACCCGATAAGCTATTGATACATCATGCATATTCTCTCAGGAAACCCTTCTCCAATAATGTGGCAGAATACAATACTCTACTCATCGCTCTCTTGTTAGTAAAACAATTGGAGGTGGAATATCTAAAAGCCTATGGCGACTTTAAGTTGATAGTCAATCAAGTTAGAGACGAGTATGAAGTTCGTCATGAAGACCTCATCCCCTATGATTATACTACAATTGAGTTGGCTTCATCTTTCTCAAGTTTTTTTATCGAGCATATGCCTCAACTACCGAACATTGAAGCAGATGTTATGGCCGGCTTAGCAGCTTTATTGGCTTTTCCACTCAGAAGACAATATTCGATCACAATGATTGCTCGAGAATTGTTCTGCTCTAAGAACATTCCACAAATTCAATATAGCTATGAAATAGAGCGGATCCCCTTAGTTCTGAAGAATGGAGGTTTCCTTTCATAGACTATGCGGCCTACGGAATCCTTCTGGATGACCCAAAGGAAGATACCTCAATTAAGAGATGCTCACTTTGGTTCTATTATGATGCAACATCTAAGATGTTGTATCGATATTCATATGATTTTCTCCTACTGGGACGGCTTTTCCCAGGAGAGTCAGTAAAACTCTCCATTACTTCGAGTTATTACCTATATTTGAGTCTCGAATACACAATAGAAAATAGATCCTCCAGAACCCCCCAGTGAAATAGTTCTTAGATCCGACAAAATATTCTTATTGAGATTATAAATCTTTCCAAGCAAATCATCATACTCTTATAGTCCATTTGCTATAAGGATGTCATATTTCTGATCCCTAGTTGAATTGGAGATACTCTTGAATGTCTCCTCCCTAGCTAGTATAAAATATTTCCCTTAATGGTTCATATCCATATTATCTCTGACTACCCCTCTTCACTCTCCCCAAAAGAGTGAATTCACTAAAGAAAATAATTATATCCACATTACCTCTGCATTGCCTTTCCTACAAAAAGTTAAATTTCTACGGAGTTATATTTTGCCATGTCCATATCACCTTTGAGAAGATATCTCTAGTGGAATCTTAATCTGAAAGTTTGCCATGTCTATATAACCTCTGAGCAAATATTCTACCAACTGACTTTCTACTGTCTTTGATGGTGTTAGTCGCTTCAACTTATTATCCGTACTCAATTCTAAGTATGCAATGGATAATAAGTCCACAAAGAAATATATGGAACATACAAGTCGTATTTTCCATGCAAAAAAATACTTGTGACCAAAAAGAGGAATTTTATTTGATATAGAAGAGAACTGACTTACAAAATATGGGAGCCAGTACAAAAAAGAAGTGATACAAGAAAAATCCCTCCATGTCACTAAGGAGGAGCTGAGGGATCATTAATCCTCTCCCTCAACAGAGCAAGCTGTCGATCCTTCTTAAATTCATCCTTCTGTCTAGTCTAAGCCATCCGGCCTCTTCTGCCTCGTATTTGGTCTGAGGAGTGTATGTCCCGACAATTCTACTCCAGGCTTGATCAAGAGTTGTCTTCGTTTGTTCGAGAATAAAAAGTTTGTTACTCATTAAATCATATTGGGATGACTCCTCATGGTGCTTGCCTTCTAACACCACTATCTTCTTATGAGATTCTTTGATCAAAGTCTCATTATGAGCTATTTTAGAAGAAATATTATCTCGGGAAGATCGGTGTTGAAGAACCAAAGAATTTGTGTCGCTTAACTATGTCTACAGTTGGATTCTATATTCTTTATGCATCTTCTTCTTCTCTTCGAAATCCATCTTTTGTGCTTGGAATTGAGCAGTTATTGACTCGAACTCTGCCTCAATAAATGAAGCAAGATTTCATTTATGAAGCAGCAAGTACTCGTTGATAGGCTTCTTGAGTCCATTCAAGATATGCTCTAATAATAGGGCACCCTCCTCGCCCTTACAAGTCATGATGGTACAAATATGAGAGAAGACCATATATCTCCTTTTGCTAAAAGCCAAGTCCATGTCAAGCATCATTCTCAATACATATCTCAGCGTCTCATAGAAGGTGTTGGTCTGGATCTCGACTACAGTCTCGAAGAATGCATCTGAACTAGGAGTTGCAGCTACCGAAGCGAACTCCCTTTCCCGAAAGGGGAGTGAAGATGTTGTTATCGTAGTAGCTTTAATACTCTGAATAGGAAGTGGAAGGCCCATCACCTAGGATACCCTACTTTGGTCAACAACCATTGCCGACAACTTGATGCTGGATAATCCTATTGTAAGGTCTATTGAGTTGGCTATTTCTTCTTCCCTGAAACCATTAGTCATTTCAGACACTTTAGCTGCAAGAGTTATTTCTGGTTGTGCAATAGCCATTTCCTCTGTATGCTCGGGGAGAAATTTCTCATGGGTTTCTATACCTATAACACATCAATGCAACAAAGTCAATGAACTGAACGTGGAAGGGAAACTATAAACCAATCTGGAGGAATGAATGACACATTGGCCCCGTCCAGCCTGGGTTGTCATTGTGGACACTCATGCTATAGAATCCTGGAGTGCAAGAATTTGTGGTGTAGTAAGGATGGAGAAGCACATACCTAATGCAAATGGCACGTATGCATCACCAGGTGCTTGTTCTTCCATGAAAGTTCTCAAATCCATCAAGGAAGTGCTTATATGAGGAGAGATGGAACCAGGCAGAGGGTAATCATATTCTTCTAGTTCTGATATGGTTGCATCAATATCAATCTTGAGGATAGCATCCGTGAACTCCTCAACTCCCATGACAACTTGTGATGGCATTTGACTTGGCGATCCTTTCCTTCAGGGAGTATCGATTAGGGAAGGAAGAATCACCTCTATCTCGACATCTTCCCTAGCAAGGGAAGCCGTGTTTGTTAAGTATCCTATGGTAATTATAGTTTGCTGCAAAAGGCGAGATGATTCAGGTGTTATGTAAGTGATCGCCAAAATAAGTTTGGTCGCAGCATCAAGAATGGGATTTACCTCAATCACTTGACACTCTGAGACGCTGCCCCATGCAGCAACTGGGAAAGAAATTGATCCACCGACTCCCATAGTAGTAGTCGGAGGAGGGAAAGAGATGTTAATCCTCTCAATAAGTGGTTGAGGAGCTGATGGCCAAGCTGCACCGGAAGAAGTGACTGGAGAAGGAAATAAAATTCTTCTTGGAGGGGATAGAAGCCTTGCTTGTTATTTTTTGGAAATTGTGGTCCTCTTTTTTGTTGGCCGACGCTCAGTAGATGCGTTATCTAGTGCTTTCAAATTTTTAAATTAATTTGGATAGCAGGGGCAGGCATCTCGTTCAGCTCGCCCTCGAACGGTTGTCGCACCTCCTCAATGGGTTCGTTGTTCGATTCCTTTACAAATGAGTCTGGTTATCCTCATCCTCAACCACACTAGTCTTTGTCTCTTTCGTTATCCTGAATTTGCCTCTCATATTAAAATCTCAACAGAATTTATTGATTGAGCAGTAAAAGTTGGCGTAGGAGTGGAGAATGCATAGAAGAGAATGCGTAGTGGAGTATTCCTCCAAGTCAAGGTAAACTTAACCCCTTTCCACCCATATTGAATTACCTTCACCCGCGAGCTCTGTCAACCAATCTGCCAGGGGACCATAAGCATGTACAAGCATTTTCTACATGTATTTGGTCATAACCGAATTAACTAACAAAATGGCTGGGAAGATAAGGATCAATGAAGCTGAAGTCGTTACCTCTGTAGATCAACTTTGAAGGATGGGTCCTGAGTAGCCAGTGGAAGACCCCAGCCGACAAATTTGACTTATCCCTACCTCCGTCAGTAAAACTTCCACTACGATGATCGGATGAAACAACAGGGAAGATGTAATAAAATTGCCAGCCTACCCCCAAGTTTAAAGCTCTTCTAGCTTTGTAGAGAGTTGTGTCATTATATGACGACTCTCTATATCTATAAATATACACACTCATGGCAGTATAATCAATCTCTAGACCAGGATCCATTAAGACGGGGTTGTGCAACAACAGCCATCCCATCAAATAGGTATAAGGCATCTATATTCTAGGGTACTCACTATGACCCACAGGTGCCTTTTCCAAACATTCAGCGAATTCATGCAGACCAGCATTCAGTCTACATACCATGGCAGGCAGGAGAGCTATTTGATTTTTAAAAACTAGCCGAACTGCTAAGAATAGCACATTATGGTGTAAACCATCGACTGAGCCAGAGCCTCCTAGGATGATCCACCAACAGAGCCAAAGAGATAGGTAGCCAGCTAGCAAAGCCTCCGAAGAGATCTTATATTGGTCATAGCGAAGGAAATTAAGAGCATGTGTGCCCGTTGGGTAATCCCCCACAGCCTCTATGAAACTCTTGTCATAATCCTTCGTATCTTTCATGAGATCTTCAATCTCATTGATGTCGAGCGGCTGAAGCAATATAACCCTAGTGGGATCCTTCTTCACTCAATTCTCAAAGAGGTAATTGGTCCACTTGGTAATGTAAACAGTGCTTGAGTCAGTCCTACATATGTGGTTATAGGTAATACAATGGCACATCAACTCTTAGTAAACCTCAATGAGGTAGGGTTTTGTTTTGGCTAAGTCCTTGTATTCCCTATTAGTGGGAACGTATTCTTCATATGGCTCTTCCCCTATTTATAGTTTGGATACCACATGTATTTCATGCAGTACGAAACCCAGTTCACCGTATGGGGTAAAGAAAGTCCTAGTTCGTCTATCGTATTGCTTTACCAGGGCAAGGAACATATTAGCGTTCGGTACGATACCATAGCAAGTTCATATAATGGCTTCGTAGGGTCCAGAATTCTAAAAGGTTTTTTTGTACTTGTCCAGTATCTAGAGAGTGAGGCGGGTCCATTTGACGTTGGCATTGCTGACTGTCATGCCTCAGTCCCAAAATATACGGGACCAGCCCACGTGGCAATGGCCAGCTAATACGACTCTGTGGGATTACCCAATTTAATGGACCCGACGAAGCGTACTACGCTGTCCTAAAATACTAACAAGTCTAATATTTTAACATGCATCAGGTAATGTCTAATCTCATCCACAAATATAAATAAGGAGTACTGAAATAAATACTGGAAAAATAAGTGCGGAGTCTAAAATGTTATAGTATAATCTAGATATGTCTCATGGGAACAAACCTACTACAATAATGAAATAAGAGTACTGAATGACATTTAAGAGAATGCGACTAGAGCATGAACTAACTAGATAAGGATGCTCGAGCCCTAGGCGGAAGGCCTACCAGTGATCAAGGAAACTCTGAAGGTAGCACCTCAAGCTCCTTCTCGAACGCGAACCTCATCTCCTGCCCGGGCCCGTACACGGTAGGATAGTATATCTCGTCCAAATATGGAAGGAAACCAGGTCCTCAAAGGGACGTAACAAGATACAAAAATATATGCCATATATAAATACTGAATAAAATAATAGGGTTTGCTAACCATCTAAGTGAATGCAATGTGAGGACAACCTTGGTACATATGGGTAGGTGTAGGCATAATGTCCACACTCCGAAGAGCGTGATATCTGTACATGTAATGTCCATTATTTCGAAGAATGAGATATATGCAAATATATACGTCTGTATCTCTCCGAAGAATGTGGTATCTGAATAAAGGAAGTCATTAGATCTGTGGCTCCTTTGGATACTATGGATTCCAATATGTGTAACCCGTACACCTACCAGTTGTTCTTTCTGTCCAATACAGATATACAAGTCGAATACACGACGTGCATACCACGCAACTACATGCCAAGTCTCAACTAATCTAGATAACCCAGATTACGTACTAAACCGTGATGCATGTCACACGCACCGATAGCTAGTCGGGTACATAAACCTGCATCCCAACTTGATTTTTTCATCTTGATGCGTATAAAAGTGTCAGGGTCTAGGAAGATATCAAAATATCCTAACAATGGTAGGTGGCTCTGCTAGTTACTAAGTCAATTACACTACACATCGACGCATTCGTCGACTGTACCCGAGTCATTCTCGGACGCGCACAGTTATATGTAATATTATAATAAGATATCATACAACAGTTTATAATTTAATTTAAATATTAAATCAGGCAAGGTATACTCGCCTGGGTCCTCAAGCTGCGAGTACCAAAATCCTGCTTCCGAAGTCTCGTCTGAACGGTCTAGCGACCCTATACATATATTATAATATAATATAATATAATATAATCATTAATCATTACAATAGTACGCACAGGAACACAACTACGCTGTTCTTAAAAACTGACACAAGGGGAGGTCACGACTGGTCAACTAGCAGGGTCGCGTGTGCACGCAACTAAGACGTACACGTGTCATATCCTCAATTACAATGTACAGCAAGACAACGAATTATTAAAATACGTTATGAAACCAAATAACGTATAACACAAAAATACAAGTCCTAGCTAAAATGTTTGTGTGCACAGGGCCAGTTGTCTAAACTCTAGGTCAACACAAGTATTCACATTAAATAACCATAAATTCTAAGAGGTAAGTTCTAACACTAATTTTATTCTAAAAATATACACACACACACATAGCACTTAGGTTTCACTAATCCGGATCCAGGTCCTCAGGGGACATAGCAAGGTACAAGAAAGCTCAAGCCAAAATAAATGCAGTGCAGAAAATATATGAGTAAACAGGGTAATACTAAATAACCAGCTAAGTGAAATGCAAGATGAGAGTATCACTAAAACTCAGGCTGAAACCACTACAAGCTCTGTGTCGCGGAGCCGGTACCAGTAATAACAAGTAGTGGGCCAAGCTTGGGCTTAGAGTCTTGAACACCGTAATAATAGGGGTTTTATATATATATGATCAGCCTGTAGCCTGTGTGTCTCTCCCCACCCAATGTAATCACACGTCTCATGTCCATGACACGCAAGATTAAGACTAATGCAACAAGTCATAATAAGAACTAATATAATATCTATGTCCATCCTGCATCCTATACAGAATCACCACGAATATCTCAGGACGATTCTGTCAAATGTATAGTGTCAAGTGTCCTGGGTATAATGTACTTGATAAAGCAAGTACTAGAATGCAAAGGGTTTCGGTATCTATATCTATTTGACTTTACACAACCCGCATACGGTGTTGGCACCCGACTATAATCGGACGCTAAGTAAGTCACACAGAACTAGGTTTAAACATGTAGAATACTATATATAATCCAAGGAAATAAATAACAAGATCTGCAAGTTTTGGCAAGGTACACTTGCATGGGTTTTCGGTTCCAATTGCGGCTCTGATTTCAGTGGAGATTGCAGGCAGTACTTTGATTACTGAAACAAACATTACCATCAGATCCAGAAAATATCAATCAGCTAGAAACGACTGTCCTTGAGTCCAATTTGGAGACAAGGGCAAAAATGACATTTCGGGTCAAGGCGGGGTCCAGATGTGGGCCGCTTTGCACCGAAAAATGCGTCAGGGTCAAAGGTCTCCAAATCTGTCCAACTTAGTGTTAACAGGTCAGGAACGATGATACGAACCCAAAGGAACTTCCAGAATTGGATTCCGATGAGCCGTTCTCAAAATCGCCCGTCAAGTGGAGCCTGTGGGGCCCACGACACGCGATTTTGTCAACGTTCTCAGAATCGAACCAAACTTGGCTCACAGGACCAGCGTATTGTTACGAGTTTGTTGGCGCAAGTTTTGTCTCGATCCGACGTGTGTACACTAAGTTACAGCGAGATACAGAAAAGTCGGATATGGGGCGTTGTCCGCGGATACGTACTGATTCCGGTGTGCACGCACATCCGAATCAGCTTCTGCGAAATCCCGCATGTCCGTATCAACGACGCGCAAGTCGTCCCGTTTGGCGGGGCGTACTCAGTTCCGGGGTGAAATAGTTCATTGATTTTCCTGTTTTTGGATCACGATTCACGATCACCACAGGACGCGATGCACCGAGCGGGTTGCACGGGCACCGAGGGGGTCATGCAGGCTACGTGATAAAATTGACAGAATCGAAAATGGGTAAAAGAGCAGGGAGATACGTGTACCTGAACAGGGCTCAAAAAACTAAACTCTCTCGTGTCCGACACGACACAACGCGTCCGGATCCGAATCCTAGGGTTAGGGTTAGGGCTTCTGTGTCCGAGGCTTCTGATGGCCGACGACGGCTGAGCTGGCCGGAGGGAGGCTGGGGACGGCGAGTGCTGGAGGCGGCGGCGCAGGCGACCGGGCGGCGTGGAGGGGCTGCTGCTACGGGGAGGTGGGCGGCCGGCTTTGCGGGTTGTTGGAGAAGAGGAGTCGGGCGGCCGGAGGCGGTTCTGGATAGGGACGGCGGCGGAGGAAGGGAGAGAGGAGAGGGAGGCTGCTGCCCGGAGGAGGCTGGTGGCGGCGAGGTCTGGGGCGATTCTGCGGGAAGTGTTCGACGGAGCGGGTCTCGGTCGGTGGTGGCGGAGGATCGGGGAAGAAGGAGAAGGAGATCGTGAGGGGAAAGCAGCCGGAGGAGGAAAGGGCTGGAGGGTTGGCCGACAGCGGAGGAGGTGGCGAGGGGCGCAGGCGAGACGACGAGGCTCGAGGAACTGCGGCAGGGTCGGCTCGCCGGAGAAGACGGAGGAGGGGAAAGAAATCGGTGACCGGAGGGGTTTTAGGCGGAGGCTAGGGTTTTAAATAGGCGGAGAGGGGAGACGACGGGGTGGCCATTGCGGAGGCGAGGCGGTAGGCGTTGCGGAGGAAGGGAAACGGAGCGGCGGGCGGTTACGTGGTGGCCGGATGCGAAGCGCCGCCGTCGGTTACGCGGGGGCTGAACGACTGGGAGAGGAGAGGTTGCGGGCCAGGTCGGGCGGGTCTAGCGGGTCGGGTCTGACCCGGATCCGACCCACTAAGGGGTTGGGTCGGTTCGGGTAGACCGGCCGGTCTGGGTCGGTTTATTTAGGTGAACCGGGTTTATTTAATTAGGTTTAATAAATCAAATAGATTTTATGACTTTAAAAATCTATCCGGGGTCCAATAAATTCCCAGAAAATTACCCTATGTCCAGTTTTCCATTTTACACTAGAAAATTTTATTTTCATGATATTTTAATATTATTTAATAACATTTAAAAAACCTTTAATTACCAAATACTTTGATTTTAATTCCAGAAAATATAAAAAATACTGTAAATTGGGAAAAATTCTAAATTATAATTTCTTGAAAATCAGGGGGATTACACCGGCCGAGTCCCTCCACCGGCCACCCGTTGATCCCCGACTGCTGCCAAGCCCCTACTCCGGCCGACTTCTCCACCTCCACACACCAACGCCACCACCACATCTGCCATTACCACCACCCCTCTCCACGGTCACCTACCCCTGCGTTCATCCGTGCCACCATCACCACCATCACCTCCACCCATCCATCCAGCTGTACCCCCATGAACGGATCGGCTCCACCCGTGCCCACTGCCACCCTTCATCTTCGACGAGCTCCTACCACCCCCACACATCCACCACTACTACCTCAACCACCTCGAGCCAACTGTACCCTACCCTCGGCCAACCAGCACCCCCTCTGGTCATCATCTTCATCATCATCGCCAGCACCATCCCATTGATCGGCCTACATCTCCACCCTCACTCCGGCAACCACCGTCGACCACAGCAACCACCCCGGCGTGCCTCCACACCGCCACCGAGGTGAACTCTCCCCCCTCTCTATGAGTAGTTAAATGTTGTTTATGGTTTACATATAACTTACTTAGTTTTAGAGTTGTGTTATATGCATTGAGTTAGGGTTGATGTTATTTATGTATATACATTGAGATTAGGGTGTGATTGATATAGATTAAGTCTAGGGTTTATGAATGCTAGGTATGAGATTTTAGGATGTTATATTTAGTCCATGCATATTGATATTATTGAGGAGCAGGTTTAAGTATTGTGAAATAATGTTGTGATATTAAAATATTGATTAGTATCGGGGAGAAGGATTAATTATTGTGAAATGATGTGCGATATCAAAATATTGGTTGTTGTTGAGTTTTAGGGTTGGTGAATGCTACTTTGAGTTTTATGGTTTATGTTATATGCATTCTTGGTAGGTATCCAAGAGTATGTTTATGTTTAGGAGATGTGTTTGATATCGTAAGTTGTTCATTGGTTGAGGACTGATAAATAATAATGAAATGATAGAGGAGTAGCTATGTATATGTGAGAGGATGTTCAAATAATAAAATAACATTTTTGAGGGTTTAATAAATAATAATTAAATTATTTGAGGATGATATATGTAAACATGCATGATAATGTCGATAAAGACCCGGGGTAAAATCGAGGATTTGATCATGGTTGAAATTACTGAATGTCGTGAGGAATATAGTAAGATCGAGGTTTGGTTTGATGATATTGTACGAATGATTAACTAGATTAGATGTAATATACCCTGAGTCAACCATGGTCAACCCTCTAGCTTCGTATCCATGTGAGTTGTAACTATGTTTGAACATATGACTAGATGTGTGTTACATCTTATTTCAGCTTTGTGATAGTCTATTGATTGAGCTTGTATCTCGTCTCTAGGTACTACGGTACCTGCGGACCTGGATGTTGTACAGGATCCCCATTTTCAGTAGCCGGATCCAGGCAAGTGTACCTTGCCACCCTGTATTTCAGTTACCAGATATTTATTATTTTATTATGTGCATTGTGCGCGAGTTTGATTATAATCGTTACTCCATATCCGGGATAAAACCGGGTACAGACGTTCGTCGGTAATGTCTGGTAACGAGTGTTAGATGTTCGCAACATCTTGATGTACATACCTGTGTATATCATAACCCCAGGACACGTCCATACCCTGTTATCGTGCCAGATTTCTTGTATCCTGATGCTGACATCATGATCGGAGACTGGGACAACCTTAGGGTCGCGGCTGTTGATAGTTATTTCTATGTGACGAGACTATTAGATAGAGGTTCAGGTTCAACGCACAATCGTTGACTGCTTGGGATGGGGAAGACAGTTACTAGTTATTTGGGCTCCTCTGCACGTACTTATATTTGTATATGTACTATTTCTGTAGTGATCATGTATCTAGAGTAGTTGTATCACCCGTGTGACTCTTTGCTCGGAGCTGCTGTACATCCCGTGTATCTCCGTGTCCGGAGCTACGATTTTATTTTGGACAGCCCACGCGTCGAACATTGTCTTCAAATTGTGTCTCACTTAGTTGGTTATGCTAGATTACACCATCTTTGCACTTATTTCTTTTTGATGTACTTTGGCATGCTGTATTTTTGTACTTTGTTATGTCCCTCTGAGGACCTAGTCTCCTGCCAGTTTTACAGCATAAACGATTATGGGGCATTTAGAGTTGCTTGTCTTGCAGGCATTTGTACCAGGTACTCGTATTATTTCTACCAACATTATAGTTGTTTCATTCATATTGTTATTCATCTGCTGTTGTAGCCTATTTTTTATAGACTCCTACTTCTTCTCGAGTCTTTTCGAGTTTGTGTGTTATTGGGCGGCCGACTTTAGCACATTTAGCTGTTTCTTGTATATTTCTGTTCATTGTGGATTGAGTCATAGATGTTTACATTTATGAGATTTTTAGATAGTACCATTTATTATACAGCTTATACGTATTCGAGTCAGACCAGAGTCTAGACGAATGCGTAGCTGGCATGTTACGTATTCCTGGTCCTGCATATTTTGGGACTGGGGCGTGACATATATTTGTGGTGGCCCATGCAGGTACGTTTTAAATCGTCTTGGTCACCTGACTGTGCGTAGCGAGCCTGCAAATTAGGAATAGATATTATAATTTATTGTTGAATATGATCTCAATCCATAATCGATTTTTAAAAACTCCCTTTTGTATGTGATTATCGCCCTTGGACTTCCCAATTATATTCGTTCAGTTTTTGCCAATATCGTAATCATTGTTTCTCATCTCCTATTAATTCGAAAAGACGGACGCTTGTGCCTGATGGTTTCCTCCAGAAGAAGATCGTAGTCCAACGACAGAAGACAAAATTTGTGTACTATTCTCTGAGAAGATTGTTACCCTTAGTAAGATAGATTGATAGGTTCTTTTGGATTCTAGATCTAGTGTGGAAGGTTAGCAAGAGAATTGGACCCAGTAGTACCCTATCGTACTTGAGATAGAAGTGATTTGGGAAGTACTGGGAGCTGGAAAGATTGATGCTCATAACCCTCTAGAATAATTTATGGAAGTGCATAGCCCGATGCTAGAAATTAGTTGTTGTATATAATAGCAATACCAAGAACGATGTTATGAGCTAGAGGAGATAGAATTTTAGGCTTTCACTAGGAAGATGATAATCTGATGCCAGAAATTCTAGCATGTACTTGGGTGATACCGTTATTTTAAATTACACTATGTGACCCGGAGCAATAAATAACGAAAAGAAGAAATTTGAGGAATAAAACTTAGGGAAAATTTTGAGGAGAAGAGAAATTATACATTAGGCAAAGAAGAATTTTTCTTTTGGAGGATTAGTGTGGTAAACAGAACATGAGAATTTATTATAAGGTTAAGTCTAGACGATGACATCGTTCTAGCATGAGTTGGTTGAGCCAATACCACGCGACGCTAGATTGTCGACGTGGTTGCACTATATTTAGACCATCAGATTACACTGAGTTTGAGTTTCTTCGGGAAGCCCAGGAGCATGGGGCCCATCTACCTAAGGGGCACACAATGCAAAAGGGTGAACCAGTGTACCCCCGTATTATATCTAGTTTGAGGATGTGTTTCTAGAGAATCTTCTAGGCCTGCCACCTGACAGAGAGATAGAGTTTGCTATAGAGTTGACTCCAAGAGCCGAGCCGGTTATTTTCCCGTCTTCAGACTAGCACCGATAGAGTTGGTTGGGTTGAAGGTCCATAGTAGAGGATCTCTTAGACAAGGGTTTCAGTCGGGCTAGTGTTTCTCCATGGGGAGTACCCATCTTATTGTACTGAAGAAGGACGGGACGGTACGTTGCGTATCGATTATAGGGTATTAAATGCTGTAACGATAAAGAACAATTACCATTGCCACACATCGATGATTTATTTTGAATCAGCTAAGTAGCGCATATGTATTCTCGAAGATCGATCTCAGATCAGGATATCATCAGATCAAGGTACGGAAAGAGAATATTTCAAAGACGACTTTCCAGATAAAGTATGGACACTATGAGTTTCTAGTCTTGCCGTTTGGTTTAACCAACGTGCCAGCAGTATTTATGAGCTCTACGAACAATATTTCCTACCAGTACTTAGATAAGTTCATGGTGGTGTTCATCGACGTCTTGGTATATTCTGAGAGCCAGGAGAAGCACGAGAGATCTCAGGATCGTATTGGAGACGCTGAGGCAGGAGAGGCTGTATGCCAAGCTCAGCAAATATGAGTTATGTTTAGATAGAATAGATAGCCTACACATCGAGACAACTGAGAGTTCATGAGGAGAATTATCCGAAGCACGACCTAGAGCTAGCTGCAGTGATATTTGCACTAAAGTTATGGCGACACTACCTTTATGGAGAGCGTATTGAGATTTACACAGACCACAAAAGTCTGAAGTATGTCTACACTCAGAAGGAGTTTAACATGAGACAGAGGTGCTGGCTAGAGTTAATAAAAGATTATAATATCGAGTTGCAGTACCACCCTGGCAAGGCGAATGTAGTAGCAGATGCCTTAATCTGGAAGACTATGGCATATTTTTATGACTCAGCGCCAATTATTAGAGGATCTTCATGAACTCAGGATTGAGATTGTATTGCCAGGCATAGATGGACAAATGGCCAGTCTCGAGGTTCAGTCTACATTGATTAAGAGGGTCAAGGGAGCCTTGCCTACGGATGCGAGATTTCGACGACTGCGAGAGAGGACAGAGGCCGACATGCAGACAGGACTCAGGATTCATGAAGACAGAACATTGAGGTATGGAGATCGCCTATATGTTTCGAGTGGCGAGATATGTCAGGAGTTGACGACCGAGGCTCATAGCTCTATTTATTATATTCATCTCGGGGGTACGAAGATGTACCGAGATTTTAGACAACATTACTGTTGGCATAGGATGAAGAGAGAGATTGCAAGATTCATGGCGAGATATTTGGTTTGTCAGCAAGTCAAGGCTGAACATCAGAGGACTGCAGGACTATTTCAGCCGCTTCCCATTTTCGAGTGGGAGTGGGAACACATTACCATGGACTTCATCACAGGATTCCCGTGGAGCCCTAGCGGGAAGGATACAGTTTGGGTTGTCGTAGACAGACTCACAAAGTCTGCATATTTTTTGCCCTTCAGAGTTGGGCAGTCCACAGAGATATTAGCTGACATGTACATCAGACAAAAAGTACGACAACATGGAGTGCCCGTCAGCATTGTATCGGATCATGATTCTAGATTTATGTCACTATTTTTGCAAAGTATGCAGGAGAGTCTAGGAACTCGTCTCGAGTTTAACACTATAAATCATCTACAGACTAATGGCCAGACAGAGCGCATGATACAGATACTAGAGGATATGTTGAGAGCGTGCTTGATCGACTTTGAGGATCTTGGAAGGACCATCTATACTTGGTAGAATTCTCTTACAATAACAGCTACCAGGCTAGCATACAGATTGCACCTTATGAGGCACTGTACGGCAGGAAGTGTAGGTCACTGGTATGTTAGAGTGACGTGGGAGAGCGTCAAATACTTGGCCCAGAGTTGGTGACACAGATAATGGAGAAAGTAAAACAGATTTAGAGCCACCTGCGTGCAGCGCAGGACAGACAGAAGTACTGGGCAGATGTGCACCGCAGACCCTTAGAGTTCAAGGAAGGTGACCATGTATTTTTGTAGATATCGCCTACTCATGGTACTATCAGATTTGGAGGCAAAGGCAAGCTGAGTCCGAGGTACATCGGACCTTTTGATATCTTAGAACGAGTTGGCGAAGTGGCTTATCGTCTTGTATTGCCTCCATCATTAGAAGGAGTGCATAACGTATTTCACGTATTGCAGTTGAGGAGATACGTGGCAGACCCTAGCCACGTGCTTGATCATTCGAAGATTACAGTCGGGCCCAGTTTATCTTAAGTAGAGCAGCCAGTGGAGATACTCGATCACAGTGAGAAGACCTTGAGAGGTCAGACTATTCGACTGGTCAGAGTTGCATGGAAGCATTATTCGCCAGGCGAGTCTACCTGGGAGCGCGAGGATTCCATTCGGCAACGTTTCTCGTATTTATTTGAGGATCGAGGTACAATTTTATGTACATCATTTGATTACCAGTTTTCTTTTAAATTCTCATAGCTATTATCGTGCTTTACTTTTAATTTCGGGGATTAAATTTTTTTAAGTTGGGAAGTATGTAAACCCCCTCAATTATTTCTATAGATAATCTGGTTATGGGTTAGAAAATTTTGGTTTAGCAGCAGATGATTGAGGTTTAGAATTTAGGATGCAGAAGTTTGATTCATTAATTAAACTCTTGGTGCGCCCTATTGTTGTTAAAATATTTGGAGCCCAACATCAGCCCATAATTTCTAACTTATTATTGCATTCTAAACTTGACACGCCAATTTAGGCGCTAGATTTTCCCGTCTCTCAAAATCATAATTCCTTGTTCTCTAATTTAATTGCACAACTTTCTGTAACCAAAATTTATATTTAATCATGTGTCGCCTGTGTCGTTGCCATCAAATTTTCAGATACCAACACAACCCGTTGAGCCGGACCAATAAAAGGGTCCAAAACTGACACCAAGCCTACAACGTTCATGACCTTTGTGTCACTCCCAATTGAGACCCCATGTGCCCCCATTTAATTTAAGAGCACATTATATTTTATTTTAATTAAATTAGGGATACCAACTTTGACTAATCCTATTTTAATCCTAATTTAATTTTAATGCCCCTTTAATTAAGCCCATGCAAAACACACAATACCCCCTCACCCTACAAAACACCAAACACTATTTCCCCCACAAATTTTGTATCATTTTATATGTTTGTGCAAATACCCAAAATTAAGGGGATTATTTGCAAATGTTGTAATATGTGTCATAACCTCATTGGTCAAGACCAAATGAACAAGCCCCCTCTTCTTTGACTGGTCAAGCGCCTCCTCACTCTCTCTCCGTTGGTGAACACAATTTTCCTCCATATAAAATTCTAGCCACTCATTTGAATTTGGCTCATCCACACCACACAACCCTCACACAACTCCCTATAAGATGTCTCAATCACCACACTCTTTCCCATGCCGGCCCTAATCCCCAAACCTAGAGAACATAACCCTCTCTCTCCTCCCGCCTCAAAATCTCAACTGAATACTTCTTCCCTTCTTCTTCTTCTTCTTCTTCTTTCTTTCTTCTTCTCCTTCTTACTTTCTTCTTCTTCTCCTTCTACTTCACTTCACCATTTTCGGTCGGCCCCCATACTCCGACCACCTTTCAACTTTACTACCACCACACGATCACCGATAACAACTTCTTCCCCGACGAGCCAACCCCATCCCCGCGGCTTCGACAGTGCCATCCCACCGAGCAGCGGCGTCTCCCCGCTGCAACCATTGTCCTCCATCCGACCATCCACGACCCACCACTACTTCACCCCGGCCGGCTTCTTCCCCGACCCCGACCGAGTCCCTCCACTGGCCACCCGCTAATCCCCGACTGCTGCCAAGCCCCTACTCCGGCCGACTTCTCCACCTCCATACACCAACGCCACCACCACATGCGCCATTACCACCACCCCTCACCACGACCACCCGCCCCTATATTCATCCGTGCTACCATCACCACCATCACCTCCTACCATCCATCCTACTGTACCCCATGAACCGACCGTCTCCACCCATGCCCACTGCCACCCTTCGTCTCAGACGAGCTCCTGCTACCCCCACAATCCACCACTACTACCTCGACCACCTCGAGCCGACTGCACCCCACCCTCGGCCAACCAACACCCCCTCTGGTCATCGTCTTCATCATCATCGCCAACACCATCCCATTGACCAACCTACATCTCCACCCGCCGTCGACCACAGCAACCACCCCGGCGTGCCTCCACACTGCTACCGAGGTGAACTCTCCCCCCTCTCCATGAGTAGTTAAATGTTGTTTATGGTTTACATATAACTTAGTTAGTTTTAAAGTTGTGTTATATGCATTGAGTTAGGATTGATGTTATTTATGTATATACATTGAGTTTAGGGTGTGATTGATATAGATTAAATCTAGGGTTTATGAATGCTAGGTTTGAGATTTTAGGATGTTATATTTAGTCCATGCATATTGATTATTATTGAGGAGCAGGTTTTAGTATTGTGAAATGATGTTATGATATTAAAATATTGATTATTATATAGGAGAAGGATTAATTTTTATGAAATGATGTGCGATATCAAAACATTGGTTGTTGTTGAGTTTTAGGGTTGGTGAATGCTACTTTGAGTTTTATGGTTTATGTTATATGCATTCTTGGTAGGTATCGAAGAGTATGTTTATGTTTAGGAGATGTGTTTGATATCGTAAGTTGTTCATTGGTTGAGGACTGATAAATAATAATGAAATGATAGATTAGTAGCTATTTATATGTGAGAGGATGTTCAGATAATAAAATAATATTTTCGAGGGTTTAATAAATAATAATTAAATTATTTGAGGATGATATATGTAAACGTGCATGATGATATCGGTGAAGACACGGGGTAAAACCGAGGATTTGATCATGGTTTAAACGACTGAATGTCATGATGAATATAGTAAGATCGAGGTTTTGTTTCATGATATTGTACGAATGATTAACGGGATTAGATGTAATATACCCTGAGTCAACCCTGGTCAACCCTCTAGCTTCGTATCCATGTGAGTTATAACTAAGTTTGAGCATATGACTAGACGTGTGTCACATCTTATTTCAGCTTCGTGATAGTCTATTGATTGAGCTTGTATCTCGTCTCTAGGTACTACGGGACCTGCGTACTTAGGCGTTGTACCGGATCCCCATTTTTAGCAGCTGGATCCAGACAAGTGTACCTTGCCACCCTGTATTTCAGTTACCAAATATTTATTATTTTATTATGTGCATTGTGCACGAGTTTGATTAGAATCGTTACTCAGCGTCCGGGTCAAAATCGGGTGCAGACGTTCGTTGGTAACGTCTGGTAACGAGTGTTAGATGTTCGCAACACCTTGATGTACGTACTTGTGTTATCATAACCCTAGGACAAATCCATACCCTGTTATCGTGCCAGATTTCCTGTATCCTGATACTGACATCATGACCGGAGACTGGGACGACCTTAGGGTCGCGTCTGTTGATAGTTATTTCTGTGTGACAAGACTGTTAGATAGAGGTTCAGGTTCAATGCACAATCGTTGACCGCTTGGGATGGGGAAGACAGTTACTAGACGTTTGGGCTACTCTGCACGCGCTTATATAGTATATATACTATTTCTGTAGTGATCTTGTATCTAGAGTAGTTATATCACCCGTGTGACTCTTTGCCCGGAGCTGCGATACGTCCTATGTGTTTCCGTGTCCGGAGCTACAGTTTTATTTTGTACATCCAACACGTCGAATATTGTCTTCAAACTGTGTCTCACTTAGTTGGTTATGCTAGATTACACCGTCGTTGCACTTGTTTTTTTCTGTTGTACTTTGGCATACTGTATTTTTATACCTTGTTACGTCCCTCAGAGGATTTGGTCCCCTGCCAGTTTTGTAGCATAAACGATTACGAGGCATTTGGAGTTGCTGATAGAGTTGCTTGTCTTGCAGTCATTTCTACCAGGTACTCATATCATTTCTATCGACATTATAGTTGTTTCATTCATATTATTATTCATCTGCTGTTGTAGCCTAGTTTTTATAGACTCCATTTTTATATCGAGTCTTTTCCAGTTTGTGTGTTATTGGGCGGCCGACTTTAGCACATGTAGCTCTTTCTTGTATATTTCTGTTCATTGTGGATTGAGACATAGATGTTTACGTTTAAGAGATTTTTAGATAGTGCCCTTTATTATACAGCTTATACGTATTCGAGTCAGACCAGAGTCTGGACGAATATGTCGCTGGCGTGTTACATATTCCTGGTCCTACATATTTTGGGACTGGGGCGTCACACACCGGCAGCAGCTGCGGCTAAGACAACATCTTGCAGCGACAGCGACAGCGTTTGGGACGGCGGTGGCAGCTTGCTGGTGGTGGGGGAACGACCGTGGAAGGATGGTGGCTAGGGTGGTGGTCTTCTGCGATGGTCGACCATGGAGATGGATGGGTGTTGGTGATGGTAATGATGATGTTGGTGACAGTAATGTAGGTGATGGTGGTTATGACGGTGGTAAGGTGGTGGCGGTGATTGCTGATGGTGGTGGAGATGGTGAGGTGGGGGTGATGGTCGGGGTCGATGGCGGCTAAGGTGGCGGTGGGGGTGACTGGAAAGAAGCTGAGTCGGGTGATGATGATGATGGTGTTGTGAACGAAGGAGGAGGAGACAACTGGCGGTGGAGGAAGGCGGCGGGTTGATGTCGAGGGTGGGACAGGCGGAGGAAATGGGTCATGGCTGAGGCGACGGTGGAGGAAGGCGGTCGGGGGAGACTGGTTGGAGGAAAGAGAGGTGGCCGGGTTGTTGAGGAAAGGATGTGTAATTTTTAGGGTTTGGTTTGATTTAGTTGGCCGTGAGTTTTAGAGAGAGGAAGTAGGTGTATATGTAGGAGAGAGAGAGAGAGGGGGGCTCTCCTTGGGATTAGGGCCAGCTGGGGTATTTTTTTTAGGGATGAGTGAAACCTCTTCATGAAGGAATAGAGGTTGGAGATGGCTTTGGTGATGGGGGTTTGAAACGGAGGGTGAAGATGTAAGAAGGAAAAGTTGTATGAAGTATAACAAAATGGAGGGAAATATGGGTGGACCGGTCAAAGAGGGAGGGGTGGCTTCTTCAGGACTATGACCCAATGAGAGGTGGACACCTCATTGCATTTTTGCATAATGGTCCCTAACAATTAGGAAATTATATAAATAGTAGAATTTAAGATTTGATAAGGCAAAACACCATGTTTGGTATGCTGTAGTGGGCTAAATGGTGTGTGGTATTTAGTATGAACCGTGAGGGTGGAAATGGAGGTTTGGGTTGGAGTTGGGTCTAGTTTTGGATGAGGTTGGGTCTTTACACCATTTTAATTAAAATTAGTATAATTTGTGCTCTTTAATTAATTGAAAATACATAGGGTTAAAATTGGGTGGGACACAAGTGTCATGGACGTAGTAGACTCAGGATGCAAAGTTGGATTTATTTGGATTTAAACATGGACGTTTGTAACGAATATTATGCGACTAAAATGAAGCAAAAAAAAGTAATTATGAGTTACACAAGTATCAGAATGGAAGGCCAGCATGTCTAAGAAAAGTGTATAAAATTTGTTTGAAGGTAATTACTAGTATAGCACTCCAAATATCGAAGCAACGGTAAGGTGCACTAAGTGATACAAATATTGCATAATAAATCTAAAATACTGTGTTCTAATTCTAATTAGTATCAACCTAACTCTAATCTCTCTATCTAAGCTAAGTAGACCTAAAATTTGGTCGAGGGAGTTTATAATCTACCCTTCTTTGAGCATTTCGTCCTCGAAATTAAAACAGACATATGGTAAAAACTATTGATTGAAATTAAATGCTACAACATACCTAGGCCTTCGAAAAGATGGGGAAAATACTGCCGAATATCATCCTCTCGTTCCCATGTCGACTCGCTTGGTGCATGATGCCTCCATGCGACACGAACTAGAGGGATAGTCAGACCTTGCAACACCTTCTCGCTTCTGTCCAGAATCTCTACAGGCTCCTCCTGGTCAGACAAACTTGGCCCGACTGTGATCTCTGAGTGGTCAAGTACATGACTCGGATCTGGCATGTACCTCCTTAGCTGAGATACATGGAAGACATCATAAACTTCTTCTAATGTCTGTGGCAAGGCTAATCTGTAAGCAACCTCTCCGTGATGCTCCAACATATCGAATGGTCCGATGTACCTCGGACTCAGCTTTCCTTTGCCTCCAAACCTGATAGTTTATCGGGTAGACGAGATTTTCAGAAACACAGGATCTCCAACCTAAAACTCTAGGGGTCGCCGATGCGCGTTTGCCCAATGCTTCTATCTGTCCTGTGCCGCTCGCAGGTGCCCTTGGATCTTCTTTACCTTCTCCACTGTACGAACAACCAACTCTGGTCCAAGAATTTGTCTCTCGCCCACATCACTCCAACATACTGGGAACAACACTTTTTGTCATACAATGCTTCATAGGGAGCCATCTGAATGCTATTGTTGTAGAAAAATTCGACCAAATATAAATGGTCCTCCCATGATCCACTGAAATCAAGCATGCACACCCTCAACATGTCCTCCAGTGTCTGAATAGTGCGTTCGGACTGGCCATCTGTCTGCGGGTGATACGATATGCTGAACTTCTGGCGGGTACCAAGACTCTCTTACATACTCCGCCAAAAGTTAGATGTAAACCTCGTATCCCTGTCAGATACTATACTGACTGGCACTCCATGCCGTCGCACGATCTTTCTCATATACATATCTACTAAGAACTATGTAGACTGCCCAACTCTGAAGGGTCAAAAGTAAGCAGACTTGGTGAGTCGATCTACGATCACACATACCGCATTGCAGCCACTAGGACTCCTCGGAAAGCCCGTAACGAAGTCCATAGTGACATGCTCCCATTTCCACTCAGGTATCAGGAGCGGCTGAAGTAAACTTGCAGACCTTTGATGCTCAGCCTTGACCTGCTGACACACTAGGCACTTTGCCACAAAGTGGGCTATCTCCCTCTTCATTCCATGCCACCAATAGTACTGCCTCAAGTCTCTGTACATCTTTGTGCCTCCTGGATGAATAGAGTATGTTGAACTATGCGCCTCCGATATCAGCTCCGGACAAAGTTCTCCATTCGGAACATAGAGATGATCTCCACATCTCAAAGTCCCGTCCTCATGTATGCACAATCCTGCTTGCATCCCGGCCTCTGTCCTCTGTCGAAGCCTCTGGAATCTGGCATCTGTTGGCAAGTTAGTCTTGATCCTCTCAACTAATGTCGATTGCATCTAAAAACTCGACAACTGGCCGTCTGCTCTGGGCATAATGACTTCTATACCCAACTGCTCCAGATCTCTCAATAGGTGTTGCTGGGTAGTAAAAAAGAATGCCATGGGCCTCTTGCTCAATGCATCAGCTACCACGTTGGCCTTTCCCGGATGGTACTGTAGCTCAATCTCAAAGTTTGTCATCATCTCGAGCCAACGTCTTTGTCTCTGGTTTAGGTACTTCTGAGTATAGATCTACTTAAGTCTTTTTTTATCTGTGAATATCTTCACTCGTTCTCCGTATAGGTAGTGCCTCCAAAGCTTCAGGGCAAAGATCACTGCGGCAAGATCCAAGTCATGAGTAGAATAGTTCTTCTCATGGGTCCTCAGCTGCCTAGAGGCATAGGCCATAATATTTTCATGCTGCATCAAGATGCATCCTAATCCCTTCCCAGATGCATTATTGTAGATCACGAATCCTCTGGGTCCAGAAGGTATAGTCAAGATAGGTGTTGTAGTTTGACGCTTCTTCAGCTCATCGAACGCTGTCTAACACTCCTTTGTCCAAATAAACTCTTGCTCCTTGCGGGTCAAGCGGGTCATCGGCTCTACGATCCTTGCAAAGTTCTCTACGAACCTCCGGTAATATTCGGCAAGTCCTAGGAAACTCCTCACCTCCGAGATGTTGGTAGGGGTCGGCCATGTCTCTACTGACGAAATCTTCGCTGGATCTACCGAAATACCTCATTGCATTTTTGCATAAAGGTCCCTAATAATTGGGAAATTGCACAAATGGTAGAATTTAAGATTGGATGAGGCAAAACACCATGTTTGGTGTGATGTAGTGGGCTAAAATGGTGTATGCTATTTAGTATGAACCTTGAGGGTGAGAGTGGAGGTTTGGGTTGGAGTTGGGTCTAGTTTTGGGTGAGGTTGGGTCCTTACACCAATTTAATTAAAATTAGTGTAATTGGTGCTCTTTAATTAATTGGAAATACATAGGGTTAAAATTGGGTGGGGCACAAGTGTCATGGACGTAGTAGACTCAGAATAAAATATTATCATAAATTGGGTTACAAAAAATGGATTGAGGTTGTGTCTACAATTTTGATTGGAACGGACAAGGATGCAAAGTTGGATTTATTTATATTTAAACATGGACGTTTCTAACGTATATTGTGCGACTAAAATGAAGCACAAAAAAAGTAATTATGAGTTACACAAGGGTGAAAATAGAAGACTGGCATGTCTAGAAAAAGTGTATAAAATTTGTTTGAAGGCAATTGCTAGTGTAATGCTCCAAATATCGAAGAAACGGTAAGGTGCACTAAGTGATACAAATATTGCACAATAAATCTAAAATACTGTGTTCTAATTCTAATTAGCTTCAAACTAACTATATTCTCTCTATCTAAGCAAAGTAGACCTAAAATTTGGTCGAAGGGGTTTATACTGACCCACCCAGTAAGTCTGTTGTTCCTTGAGGGATATATCCCACCTTCTCTAGCAAAAAGTTGGCGAAAGTCGACACCAACCAAGGATCGATGAGTGAAGAACCTTCACTAGGTACAGATCCAAGATATAACCAACTGATGGGGCAGGAAGGACCGTCTAAGGTGTTGTAGATGATGCTTCCACCTTTCTTACCCTATTTATGACAGATTTTTTCAAATTTGGCCCCATGGATGAAAGGTATCAACTCTTATTTTATCTTACTTTGGGATGTTACATGGTAAAAAGTGGACAGAGGATAAATGCATGCTATCCTTGGGACGTACATTTTCCTTTCGACAACATTGAAGATCCATTCTTCCTTCTTTGACTTTGTTTGTGACGTCATGCTTATGGCGTCTCTGAACAAAAAGGCCAGTTTCAGAAACTATTCGTTACACCGTGATGTGAAAGGGGCATTGCTGATCATAGACAACATCATCCTCTTGTATGTCCTCCGACAGATCCTTATCAGATAGGGGAAATTTGACATACGATAGGTCACTCAAATAGTTCGTATAAAGGATACTTGCTCTAGAGCCCAAAATGCCAGCAAGCGGATCCATAGACAATGCAACTACAAAAAGTTCACGTGGAATATGGAGTTACATAGAGGTAAAAATCCCAAAGTAATGTGTACATGTGTGCATATGGATTTATATATGATGGCCAGAGTCATCTGTTATGCACAACATTTGAGTCATTGAAGCTTACGAATAATATGCACACTCCCCAAAATGTCCGTACAGAAAAGCGCTCTCCAAATGAAGAAAGTGTGCACGGGAAACTTTTATCTAAATGAGAAAGTCAAGTTCATGTGCACATTTTTAGTTTACAGAAACATTTGAGAATGTGTGCAGGATGGCATGCTTTCTCTCTGAAATAGGAAAATGTGCGCATGATGAACATTTTCTCTCTAAAAGAAGAAAATGTGTGCGCAATGCACATTTTCTCTCTGAATGAGGAAAATGTGCACTTGAGAAATATTTTCTCTCTGAACGAGAAAAAGGTGCGCGTGCACACGTGTCTATGCATCTCCTTCCTCCTATTTTCCTTTGCTCTTATTTTTCTTCTCTTTAGTATATACAATACAAAAAAAAAGAAAAAGAAAATGCGTAAAAACAACAATGAATGATGGTAAAACAGGAAGGGAGACACTCTCTCGTAACCCTCACAGACGGGTGAGCCGTCTTACTAGGCATGACCTTTGCTCGGGGCATGTTCAGAGATTCCCTAGTGGATTGAGGCATTGCATGCTCCCCATGAGTCAATTCGTTGTCGCACGAGAAGATTGGGTCGGTCCCTTTGCTTTCTTCTCCTTCCTGGACATTTGAGGAGCTTTAGGAGCCATGGCAAAGAGCACGAGGTTGAAGACGAAGGGTTAGGGTTTTTGAGAACACAGAGGGTTTTCAACAGTTTGTAAAGAGCTTCTACTCTCCTAATTTTGCCTATTTAGAGGCAAGAATCCCATGCAGAGAATCATATCACAACTTGGAAATCGTGATCATTGACGATGCAGAAAATACGCAACCACGTCAGCAAGTTGTTAAGATTTTGCTCAAAGTTCCGTGCACAAAATTAGAACTGCTTTCCATTCTTCTAGGTTCAAAGTATTTCAAATTTATCTAAAATTTTGAAAATTTTGAAGGGTCTTGTAGAAGCATAGAAAGTATTCATACAAAAGCTATACAAATGACCCAAAGGAAGGAAGCACACTTTCCTAAAAGTTGAAGCAGAGGCATACTTTTCTTCTCAGTCGTACACTTTTTCACCAAATTTGTTCAGATGAACGTGCCTACTTTTTCAACCAAGTCATTCAACATTTATGAACTGGATTGATAGCTGACATACACAGTATATGAGGAACGATAGTCGAGGCAATCAGATCTTCTGACAAAGGAGTAATAATCACTCATACGTGGCAACATGGCTAAAGTACGGGAGCTTAATAAAGTACGTCGACCTGTTTCTTCTCCAACAAAGTATGCGAGCTCAATAAAGTATGCCTGCTTGTCTCTCCTCTAACAAAGTATGCGAGCTCAATAAAGTACGCTGGCATATCTCTCCTCCAAAAAAGTATGCGAGATTAATAAATTACATCAGCCTGTCCCTTCTTCAACAAAAGTACGGAGACCATTCTTTAATTTACATAGAGAACGTGCCTGACGGCTATTGAATCTCATAGATTTCGAAGAGATCACACTCATTTAATGCCAAGATATCCACTCTGATCAAGAAAATGCCATGTGGTACGTACATATATCATGACTTACATAAGTGAAAAAGTACGCAACCTACGCCTCAATAAAAGTATGCATAAAATTGATGTTTTTGACTCTTTATTTTTTTGAAAAAATGACTAACCATGACAGTTGATGTGGTTTTGACGGACATAAACTGTCAATTTCTATTGAACCCCATCAAAAATTTAGAAGTCACGAAATAAACCATCCAATTTCCCAAAAATATTTTAGCGCCTTAACTTGGAGCACTAGTTTTCACCATATACAATTTGTTTGATCTCCCTCCCATCTATCTCTCTCTTCTTTCACTCGAAACACAAAAGGGGGGTTCATCAAAGAACAAAAATTGTAAGTTCTTCATCTTATTGTTATTAATCCATCTATCTCAGAATATAGCTTTCTCTTTCCACTTTAAATCTAGGTTTTTTATTTTCTCCAACTTCAGACCCATCACTTTATGTTCACTAATAAAATTCTTATTGATCAAATTATTTTTGATGGGTTCTCTGGCCAAAATTCTTTCTGAGCCAGATTTGACGAAAGAGGGGTACCAACCCCATTTCTTCGATCGATTGATCGAGCATCATAGAACAAAGATGTATAAGTTCTTCTTATTTGTTATTAATCCTTTTTTTTACTCAGAATCTAGGTTTCTATTTTTCATTCTAATTTTTCTCCATCTTTTATTTTATGGTTTTGAAGATATGCTCCTTGGTTCGGGTTTCTTCCATTATTACTTGATTGGTTATGGTTTCTTCCATGATTTTTCATGAAGTAGTTGTAGTCGCTACTATAGTTATGGTCATCATTTTGATTTCTTCATAACAATATGAGCTTCTTTTTTGCTAGTTCATTTCCTTATAATGATGTTTTAGAGGATCTATTTGAATTTGATAGATTATAACAAGACATAGTAGAGAATGAACGCCATTATTTTATTGTCACTCTATTATAATTTATCATGACAAACTTCTTAGTCCAGCATAATAATAGACTAATAGAGATAACAACACCAATTCTTCGGTCTAAGTATCTTGATATAGAACTAATTGTATCTACAGTTATGGAGAAGCTCGACGAGGTTTCTAATTAAAAATGGTTATTGTTATCATCCTATTATAGTATATCCTTTTAATTTGTGTTTCGAATGGTTGACCTAATTTATTATATTTAAACTAATCACGTGCATGCAGAGCTGACCCTATAGAGAGGTAGGGGAGGCGGCCGTCATAGGTCCCGGATTTTTTGTCAATTTTAGGGGCCAAAAAATTTTCTTTTATTTATATGATTTTGTAAATTTTTCTCACATTATGTATGGGGTTCTTATTTCGGGAGTTCGTCTCGGTCTCCTGTGAGCTCAAGGCTGACTCTATGTGTATGTGTCGAGTCTATATTTTTATCTACTTACTGAAAGCTTGATAATAACCATGTAAGGGTTAATGTTTAGTAATTTGAAATATTAGTCTCATAAAATGTTCAAGGTTTAATATAATATAGATATCCTTAAATGATTACATTGAAAAGTAAACTGATTGATTCTGAGAATGAAATCTTAATAAGCAAAACTCAACTTAATATGGGTAGAGACAATTTCCATGAAACCTAATAGATAGCTTGTGTGTGTCCATACACAAAGTTTATATTTAGTTTGTTGGTGTTATCTTCAGAGAAAACCCCTCTGATAACAGAAAACTCAGGTTGTAAAATAATTTTCCACAATCATTTAATAATTTTCTTTTGTATCAGAAAGCAGAATTCTACTTTGGGGTTTGCTTTGGGGTTCACGGATCAGGTTGTAGAACGATTTTGTATATTAGAATAATTTTTTTTTATAACTCAGATAGTTCGATTAGAATTCAAAATCATTTTACATTTTACAACAGATTAGATGTCTACAAACACGAATTGTTATATTGTGGATATTTTGATCGAATGTAGCTAACCCCAAAGCAAACCCCAAACCAAAATTATTTTATAACTTGAACTATTAGACAAACAACAATAATCATTTATATTTTATAAAATTCCATTGTTTGTCTACAAACTCGAACTATTAGAATAGTACATTATATGTTTAAACCCAATAGTAAACCAAAATCATTTTACAACCGGAACCATGAACACTTACATATTCAAATTTATAGAATTTTATGAGCAGAAAAAGACTGAATGGATTTTGATTTGGAGATTAATAGTTAAGATGATTAAGTTACTTTTACCTGATCTACCTCTATAAGTCAATCCACACATATCATTTTAAAGGTTGATTTATTTTTTTTCTTACTTTGATACCAAATTACAAAGTGATATATGATCATACAATTTCATTTACCATACTAGAAGCAGTTATTCAAAATTCTGTCAGGCTATTTATTTCTTTATTGTTGCTTATTTACATTCACTATTCTTGTTACTTTCTTGCCTTATTGTTTTTCTTAAAGAGAATTTGCTTTTCCTCAAGACCATGTTTCTTGATTCCCTTCCATGATTTTGTCAAAGTTAGCAACTTCCTTTTCTTTAAAAATAAAATTACTTTAGATGAGATATTTAATTTGCACTATTGTTGCCACTTGATGAATATATAATAATACTTTAGAATATTGTAGAAGATGTGCTTGCCTGCAGTAGTGTCTTAAGTGAGGCTTATATATGTAACAAAAGTTGGAAAATATATGTTGCCAAAGTAAAATAGAAGAAGGAAATGGTAGTCCTATCATTAGGAAATCATTCCAATAGCTGTCATAATCCCAATAATTTGTGGAAACCAACAACCTATGCGCACTATGAAAAAGTTATCAGCAGTATGTTTTAGATATCTAAGATTATGTTGTAAAGTAGTGTCTGCAAACCTCTGATGTATCCTTATGTTGCCTTTTTTCCTTCAAAATTTATGTTGGTAAGCTTCAGTTATAGTACTGTAGCAGCTTAATAACATTTTAACTCAACCAAAAGTTTCTTGCAGACATTAAAAAGATTATTAAAATTGATCCTTCAAATGAAAGGACCATCATCCAATTAGAGCTATTGGTAGCAAAGAAGAGAGAAAGGATGAAGGAAGAGATGATTGGTAAGCTTTCTCTAAGCACTTCTTTTGTGCCACAAATAAGATATTTAATTTTGCTGTACTTTCTTGATACTAAGTAATACTTTCTGAATGTCATAATATTATAAATTTATAATCGGGTCAAAATGATACAAGTAGATTATAAAAGGTTTAAAATGTCGTCCGAACCCGATTGTATTGGACATACAGAGTATCGAATTTGGGCCCAACGAATATAGAATTGCATCATAAGCACTAGTTTTAGGTCAAGCTTGCCTATTTTTTTACCCTTGTGTACAATGGATACTCTTGATTTCATCAAATAACATATGTTTATCATTCATGCAACATCTTGATTCATGGGGTAAAAATTTGTTACAGATTATTCTGTGCACTAGTTTTTCTCTTTACTTGTATTCATTGTCAACTTATCATTATCACTCTGTTTGGGCCTTATGTATCCTTATGTTGCCTTTTTTTCTCCAAAATTTATGTTGGTAAGCTTCAGTTATAGTACTGTAGCAGCTTAATAACATTTTAACTCAACCAAAAGTTTCTTGCAGACATTAAAAAGATTATTAAAATTGATCCTTCAAATGAAAGGACCATCATCCAATTAGAGCTATTGGTAGCAAAGAAGAGAGAAAGGATGAAGGAAGAGATGATTGGTAAGCTTTCTCTAAGCACTTCTTTTGTGCCACAAATGAGATATTTAATTTTGCTGTACTTTCTTGATACCAAGTAATACTTTCTGAATGTCATAATATTATAAATTTATAATCGGGTCAAAATGATACAAGTAGATTATAAAAGGTTTAAAATATCGTCCGAACCCGATTGTATTGGACATACAGAGTATCGAATTTGGGCCCAACGAATATAGAATTGCATCATAAGCACTAGTTTTAGGTCAAGCTTGCCTATTTTTTTACACTTGTGTACAATGGATACTCTTGATTTCATCAAATAACATATGTTTATCATTCATGCAACATCTTGATTCTTGGGGTAAAAATTTATTACAGATTATTCTGTGCACTAGTTTTTCTCTTTACTTGTATTCATTGTCAACTTATCATTATGACTCTGTTTATCTATTATGACACACTTAACAATTTTAAAGTTTATACTTTTAGTTCATAACTAGCAAACTCTGTATATATATATATATATATATATATATATATTGTCACATCCAGAACTAGAATACTGGAGAGCGGGGACGGACAAAGCAAGTTACGTACACCAGAGTACTCAATACTCCAAGATACGGTCACGACTGTCTAGATATATCAGGGTTCACTCTACAAACCAACAGTCATTCATGGGTCAAGAGTCTTATGTGTCTCAATCTCAAGCAAGCAACATGTTATAAGATGTTTGATCACCAAACATATAATAGTAAGGCATCACAAACTATACATACACAGATGATCATGAAGCTGGTTACAAAATGAACAACTAGCAAGAGTACAATATTACATGATCAGCTCTAGGTATAGTATAGAATATGCTTTACATGTAGGCCTGCAGGCAAGACATCAAGTTCTAAAATACGAGCTAAACATGTGCTCGGTGGCTAAACGCCTCAAAAATATAAGTACAAGATCAAGTGGATGATGAAAAGAAATCCACTCATGTCATCGGGTGCTCCTGGTGTTCACCATATTGAGGCAAGAAGTATGAAAGATCCTGTGGTCCTGCTTTAAAATATGGCCATACAAAACTATTAAGGTCAGACCCCAAAACAACAAGTACCATAAGGGAGCCAACTTAGGAACTAAGACCAGCATATAGATAAATCAGTAAAAAATAGCACATTAAAGAGTTAAATAAGTGCAGCAGGTAAAATAATAGTTAAATAGCTATGGAGTATTTAAGCATGGATATCTGAAAATTAGTACTCATGTTACAATTTCTGGATCAGTTGTTAAAATAAATCAAGATATGACTAGACTAAACTAGAAATCAAGAAAACACGGCCAATCATGCCTTACGGCTTGCTATCATTAGCTAACTAGGGTTATTACCGTCCTAGTTATTAACACATGCCATTTGAGATTCTATACAACCACATGTCCTACAGACTATCCGGATTATCCAGGCGTAAGGATACATATAATAGATTATATCAGGTATTGTAATTATAGAAAGCTTGCATTCATAATAATCAAACAGAATAGGCTAAACAATAGAAATAGTTAAACCATAAGAGAACAAATCATAAGAAGTTAAGCTACTACAAGTATTGTAGGTTCATGGGATAAGTTGGCCGCATGAAAGAGCTGGCCGCATACAGCACATTGGCCCATGAAAGATGCAAAGTCCACTCCTCAGGACAAGGAGAGTGACATACAATAAATTCAAATTCAGAAAAGTGACTGATGTGACTGGCTGGGTCAGAGAAGTGACCGATGTGACTGGTCAAACAAGGGAGTCAGAAGAAAAAGACAAAATCATGGAAAGTTATGCCAAGGCGGTGCTAAGTTAAACGTTCGAAGAAAAGAGGAACGCATAGCTCCGGGCCGCATATACAACACAGCCGCATGATCCTCTTGGCCGCATACACACTAGGTCACTTGAAATATTTTGATCTTAGCGAACTTTCATTCGTTCAAGTTCCATGTATTTGGCCAAGGGACACATGTGCATATTCAGTCATATGTCCAACAAGATGCTGCATGTTGACTTGGAACGAGAAGTCTAGGCCGCCTGCTAAGCGGGCCATATGGAACTCCTTCGTCCTAGAACAACAAGTTTCAGCGATTGAAAAGCTCCAAGTCTGAAAACTTATTTTCTCCATAAAATCCTCATTTCAAGTCCAAATGCAGCAAAGTAAAGTTCAAAACCGCCTGAAATCAAGTGCTCATCAACATAAAACAACTAGTTTTGAAAATATCAAGTTTTAAAAGATCAAAACCAAGTAAACTCATAGAAGCTTCAAACATCAAATATAGATCTACTCCAACCAATGCATCAAAATCAAAAATAACATGAAGTAAACATGAAGAGCAGTTCATAAAGCACAATATAGACTAATAAAATACAATAATAGGTAAAAATGTAAGTTCTTCCTCATTGGCAAGATGTACTTGCCCAAACCCACTACTAAGCTAGTACTACTACCACCAAAGGGAATGGGGAGGCCGGTATCAGGCTGCTCTTGGCTAGGGAGAGGAGAGGAAAGAGGAAGAAGAAAATAAATAAAGAGAAGGAAAGGAAGAAGAATAGGGATAAGATAGAAAAGGAAGGCTATATATAGTAAGGGAGAGTCACCAAGCAAAAATCTAGAAATTACATGAAAACAGCTAGAAAAAATCATAAATTATACGAAAAGCAATTATACAACTATAAACACATATACCAGATAGAATAGAATAATACTAAAATAGTGAGACGGGTATCATAACTCTCACCTCCTTAGAAAAATTTTGTCCTCAAAATTTTAAGAAGGCACCGGGTCTATTAAGGTATCTCTAGAGATCAGACAGGTAATAAAATAAGCAAGACCATACAAATATCAATCACATGTTACAAACTACCTATAATAAGACAAGCATTTATAAGACAGGATCAGGGTACGAGATATATGAACAAATATACCCCATGAGTCAAACAAATATGGGTATCTACCTTGGATATCATCCTCACACTCCCAAGTTGACTCGTCCGGTAAGTGATGCCCCCAAGCAACTAAGACTAAATGAATGGCCTGGTTCTTGAGAATCTTCTCTCTCTGGTCCAAAATGGATACAGGTCTTTCTTCATATGAAAGTTTGGTACCAACAACCAATTCTGAATGATCCAGGACATGACTCGTATTCGGTATATACTGTCGTAACTGGGATACATGAAAAATATTATGTATCTCACAAAATGATTGTAGAAGAGCAAGACGATAGGAAATATCTCCTACTCGTTCAAAAATATAGAACGAACCTATATGCCAAGGACTAAGATTATCCTGCACACTGAATCTGATGACTCTTTGATTAGGTAAAATTTAAAGGAATACATAGTCGTCGATAGAAAACTCAAGAGGTCACCGATGCGAATCGGCCTAATGACGTTGACGATCTTGGGCTACTTTAATATATTTTCAGACATGCTTGACTACTTCAACTGTCTGACCTATCATTTCGGGACCAAGCAATTTTCTTTCACTAATAGAACCCTAAGCTACAGGGGATGTGCACTTTTGGCCATATAGTGCCTCGAACGGTGCCATCTAGATACTTGCTTGGAAACTGTTGCTGTAGGAGAATTCAACCAAGTACAAATGATCCTTCCATGAACCACCAAAGTAAAGGGTACATGAATAAAGCATATCTTCTAGAGTCTGTATGGTATACTCTGACTAGCCATCTTTCTGCAGGTAATTGGTTGTACTAAACTTTAGACAGCTTCCTAAGCTCTCCTGAAGACTTTGCCAAAAATGAGAAGTAAACCTAGAATCTTTATCCGAGAATATTCTAACTAGCACATGATTTAGTGTAACAATCTGTCTCATGTATATCTCAGCTAACTGTTCTGTGGACTGGCCAATTCTAAATGAAAAAAAGTGTGCAACTTTCGTGAGACGATCCACTATTACCCAAATAAAATCTCTGTCAGCTGGAGATATGGGAAGTCCTGATACGAAATCCATGGTGATATGCTCCTATTTTTACTCTAGAATTGTTAAAGGTCGAAGAAGTCCTGTGGGTCTCTAAAGCTCAGCTTTAACTTGTTGACAGACGAAATATCGAGAGACAAACTGAGCTATTTCTCTTTTTATTCTGTTCCACCAGAAATATTGATGAATATCTCTATACATCTTTATTCCTCCGGGATGCATTGAATACTGTGAACTATGAGCTTCTACCCTAATCTTGCGATGACGGTCTCCACTTAGTACACAAAGCTGTTTCCCAAAAAAGAGAGTTTTATCACTATGAATGCTTAGTTATGGTCTATGTCCTGCCTCATACTCTGCTCTGAGATGCTAAAGGTTGACATCTATTGGTTGTGCTACCTTGATTCTCTTCACTATACTGGACAGAACTTGCATACCAGCCATCAATGCTATGTTGCCAGGAAATACTACTTTTATGCCCATCTCCTGATGATCCTCTAAAATTTCTTGCTGCATCGTAAGAAAATAAGCTCCTGCTCTACTGCTCAAGGAATCAGCTACAATATTGGCCTTCCCAGGGTAATACTGAAGGTTAAGGTCATTGTTTGCCATCAACTCTAGCCATCTTCTATGCCGCATGTTGAGATCCTTTTGAGTAAAGATATGCTTCAAACTCTTGTGATCAGTATAAATCTCTACTCGATCTCCATAGAGGTAATGTCTTAAAAGTTTGAGTGTAAAAAAACTGTTGTTAAATCTAAGTCGTGCGTCGGATAATTCTTCTCATGGTCTTGATGCTGCCGAGATGCATAAACTATAACCTTGACATACTGCATAAGAACGCAGCCTAATCCTCTGCCTGACGTATCACAATATACGGTAAACCCACCTGACCAATCTGGAAGAGTCAAAATATATGTCATGATTAACTTATGCTTTAGCTTCTCGAAAAAGGTTTGACATTCATCTGTCCAATCAAACCGAACTACTTTTTGTGTCAGCTACATCAAGGGTACAAAAATTATAGCAAAGTCTGACATAAATCTTAGATAATATCTAGCTAATCCCAAGAAGCTACGAACTTCTGCAACTGTTCGGGGAACTGGCCATGTCTTAATGGTTTCTATCTTCTGGGAATCCTTTCCTGGCCTATACTGTAGCTTGGGCCTGCACATACTATTGTGGCCTCTGTTGCTGGAATACTTGGGATTAGGTCGGCAAAGACCTCAGACCCCAGTGTTGCAAAGCCTGTACTGGAGCCCTACATTACGGTCTTGTCAGAAAAGATGACGATGAACTGTCTCTGTGTAGGCAAGATCTCACTCTGTGGCCTGGAGCCCTACAAGCTAAGCAAAACCCTTGTGCTCTACGGCACTCAGAAACTACGTTCCCAAGCTTTCCACAATGAGAATACCCTACTGAAGAATATGTCATTTGCTGTTGAGTTCGGGTTAGGGTTGTTTACTGAACTGAAGTATAAAAGCATAAAAAAAATGCGCCTACATAGATGGCACAATCTCCACAAAGAGCCTAGCAGAAGAAAGGCACGCTTTCCTAGTGCTTAGCACAATGGCGCACTTTCTTAATGTGGCACTGTCAAGACCCGCACCCAGTGTAGGGGCTCGAGTAGGTGGGTACATCCAGTCTACGTCGTAGCATTGACGGTAGACCGATGTCTAGGCCAACAATACTATCTACACATCTCACACAAAATACATAAGGTAATTGTCATACTATTTTAACTCCAAATGAAGGACAATATGATAATGGTAAATAATACTCAATCATAATAACAAACTAGAGGAAGATAAGGCATGATATAAAATAGAAGGAAAAAATAAAGTCACAAATATATCATAAGTGCAAGTATAATCTTAACACAAGACATCAAATAATAATATAATACCAAAGTGTTTAACGGACATATACAATATAATGAATAAACTAACTATGCCTCATTAACTTCTGGTACTAACTCAACAGGCTCTACGGATGATAACTCAACTAGCTTGCCATCCTGTGGCCCAGAGTACATAGGACACCAGTCCTCTAATGAATCATCTGAAAAATATATCCAGTCAGGATTGGGGCAAAGTACAACCCAAATAGCAGTTCCAATAATTAATAAAAACTATAAGACAACAATAATAATAAAAATAAATAATGGAAGTAACTAAACTAGGATATATCACGAAAGAGAGCATCGTGGTAAATAATGGCAAAAACTTAGAACAATATAGTGAGGAACAATAATATAATAAACGGGAATAAAAGAAATAATATATATATATAAATATGCCTTAAAATATTAGTAAGATAATATGATCGGCTTGGGCCTAACATGGGCTACATATAAAAGGTGAGCTAGCATGATCACGCATGAGTTGCATGATCTGCTAACTATCACGGGATACACTTAATCATGGGCTATAAGGTTTGATCACATATCCACTAATACTTTCCCAAACCCCGACTAGTACACAGATCCAAATTATGACACGTTATAACACGTATATCACACTGTATGGTCTATAATATCATGCACTTTGATCACGGTCTATATAATCACTAAGATATTATGGTAATTATTGAGTAATCATAAAGCATGATACGTCGATTATTGAGTAACCACGATAATAATATCACATGACCAAGATCCTAGTATACCAATCCGTGAAACCATCATGTCAAGAATCAAATATCTTAATATTAAATACATGAAACATAAAGGCTATCAAATAAGAAAACTATCAGAGAATGTACTCACCTGTGGTCCTAGACAAATGATATATCTCGATATCCGAGCTAGTATCACACATACCTAAATAGGAATATCATGTTACTTGGTGTAATAAAATAAGAAATGAGTTAAAATACACTAATACAATTTTTCTTGGCCATTTCTAGGTCATTCTAGCTTACAATAGCTTATATTAGCTATACTATTTCAATACCTTAATTTAGGTCTACACATAGCTTCTAGGTTGGTTACAAGGCTATCGTAATAATTACTAGGTGATATCTAGGTCTCTAGGTTCAATACAAGGCTATACTAGCTATGTAGATACTAAGTATTATTCACCATCGCAAGTTTTGAACATTGAAATAACGAACAAAGAAGTACATAGAGATCCTAGATGAAAGGTCTAAGTATAATATTTTGATCTGGGTAGCGACGATGGACAAAGAGCGATGTGGCGGCTCCTTTACTCCGTTGATGGTCCGATGAGAGAATTATGATGCCCTCTTTTTTTCTCTTCTGAACTTGTGTGCATGCATGTAGCTATCCAGGGTTAGGGTTGTAGGGTATGCTACCTTGCTATTTATAGTCGTCGTATTGACGTACTATCGATACCACATAAGGCTCTATTTGGGGGCTGCATAGGGCTCTGTTTGGTGGCCGCATAGGACTCCTTCAACATAATATGATTGTAACTGTAGTCGTATGCTGCAGACAGACTATCATGTGGTCTCGGTTAGGATATATTATTGAAGAGATCTCAGGGTTGTTGCGTGCGTGACTTGGTCAACTAGACACTTAGTCAGCATTGACTGTACGAGAAATCATCTTCGGTTGTAAAAGAAAAAATCTTGTGAACCAAGAACCGCATAATATCATGTCTACATAGGGTCATGGCCTGATACGGGCTCTCATTTGGCCTTGGTCGGATGGAGACTCTGGCCGCATGATGGCGAGGCCACATGGGTCTTATAGCCGCATACGTGCTCTCTTTTGGCCTTAGTCAGTTTGACACTATGGCCGCATGATGGCGAGGCCGTTTGGTCTTGTAGCCACATACTGGCTCTCATTTAGCCTTAGTCGGATGGACACTATGTCTACATGTTGACAAGGCAACATGGATGAGGAAACATGTCCTTGTGCGTCTGTCGAGGCTATTAATGCATGATGTAACTTTTTACCTATTTTTTCTTGAGCTGTCATCTTTCACGAATCTCGAAGCGTCGGCATCATGAGTGATGTGTCAGAGTCTGACAGTCATCAACTTTTATGTCAAGGGTTTTTTATGCGGCCTCCCTGCTTTGTGGTTGTTCAGGCCGCATAAAGGATACTATGCGACTTTTTGGTCTTTTGTTCAACCAAGACGCATGTAGCTTCTCTGCGGCATGTTTGTTCATTCCATATGAGGCTTCTCTGTGGCTTGATTGCTCATTTGAGGGAGCATAACCTTTATGCGACCTGCATAATTTTCTATGCTTCTACAAGACCCCTTCAAAGTTTTCAAAATGACAAATTTGGAATACTTTAAAAGAAGCATGGCCGAGCGCTTTTGGCTGCATTTATAGGTCATGCCACATAATTCTGTTGCTGCATAGTTAGTTTCTGATAGGCTGTTCGCTCATTAATGAGGACATTTGCTTCAATTTTTGTTCGTATCTCTTGAGATTCTACGTCGCCAGTGGATAAAATATCTCAACTAACGAGGAGTCACCGCCAACCGTCGCCACTTCGTGGATCGAGGCAGATTGGATTCGAACAGTCGTTGTCGTCATCCGTTGCCGCATAATCCCCCCTATATATAGGGGAAAGAGAGAGAGGCATCTTTTTCTTTCTTCAATCTCTCTTCTCTCTTTTTTCTTTCTTGTTGTTGCCATGGCTCCTAAGGTCTCCTCTTCTGCTACTGCTGCCAAGAAGGTCCCTAAGGGCAAGGGCAAGGCTAAGGGGAAGGGTTGTGCTACTACGGTGGACACTTTGCTTCACGTAGATGTTCAACTGCCGATCAAGTGCAGGTTTCCAGATTTTTGGAACATATAGACACATGTGCACGGTTGGATGCATGGATGCGTCTATACGCCGACTATTCACTACGGCATGACTGACTCGGTCGGATGCGTGCCTAGGCCGCATGGTTGACCCAGCCGCATGTGTGTCTAAGTCGCATGGCTGCCTCGGCCGCATGGCTCTCTTGGTCGTATGGGTTCCTAGGCCGTATGGCTGACTCGGCCGCATGCATTCCTAGGTCGTATGTTTTGGCATAGCCGCATGTTTATATAGCTTTAGAACACTTAACTCTGATCTAACGCCTTTGTAGTTTCTGTAGTGACTTTGCCCACCACTCCTTCTGGGGAACTGGTCCTTGGGCACCGCTCGCTGCTCTTTAACATAAATCTCGGGGACCTTGTCGCAGCTTTCCAAAAATAAGTTAACAAGGATCTGCCGCTCGAGCGACAACAAAAGGTCGTCGAGCGGACTCCATATTTCCTATTGAGTCAAATCAACTCGGGGAAGATCCTTGTTAAGGATGGAAAGTGTTTCTTCAAAAAGACATACTTCCTATTCGCTGATGCGTTGGAGCCTACCCAATATGAGATGGGGACGACCAGGGAGAAATGGTCTTTTACCTTACGCGAGACTGCGATAACTTTTCCTTTCTTCAAACATCACCTGCCTTTGTCTGACCTGAAGGTGATGATGGGCCCACAGCGGATGGACTGTAACCTCACCCCTAAGCCTTAGGAGGCCCTCCTTAGGAATGTTCGATGGGGGATCGAAAAGAACAGGAGGGAGTTTTATATCACGAAGGGGTCACCTTCGTACTCCTTGCTAGGACTGAAGCTTGGTCTCGTCAAGAGTGACCTGGGGCCAAACCTCAACGTATATGCGGCAGACACCTTCGTCCACCAAATTGCTAAGAAAGGGACCTATCCCACCAGAAATTTATGGGATCTCAGGTGGGCGCATTAGAATTCTTCTGGTGTCGCCTGGCCCTGTAACCTCCGATTTCCAATTTCCAAAATAATTAGATTTTAATTTATTTTAAAATATCAAGTTTTATAAAATATTTCTCCTTGAAAATTTTTAATTGATTTTGAACGATGTTTGATTTTAGAAGGTAATTTAAAAATCTTTATAAAAATCATTTTTCCTAAATGACGATGTATTACAAAATAAATAAATAAATAATAATATATATTTCTAGTTTCAAATATTTATTGGCTTGAATCATAAAATTATTGTTTTGACTAAATAGTTATTTAAAGGACTAGTTCATAAAATAAAATAAATTTTTATTTATTGGGATAGTAAATAAATAAATGTCATGCTTTCTAGGACTTTGCAAAATGTATTAATTAGTAGCTAATTGGAAATTAGCTAGCTTTCCTAAAAACATTTTCTGAAATTATAATCTTTATTTTTATTTTTATTTTTTCAAGTTGCCGTTCCTATTAACTAGCCAGCACACCCTCATTTTTCCCACGTGAGAAACCCGTTTAATTAATTCGGGGCCATTCATTATTGGGCCAACCCGCAACCCTTTATCCCACACCATCTCTCCCTATTTAAGTCCCTCATCACATCTCCCTAGAAACCCTAGCTAGCCTTCACAAATCTCCACAAGCCAAAGCCACCACCATTTTTGTGTGCTCGTGTCCGTGTGTCCAGCATCACCGTGTCAGCCGTGATGGCCTCGGGTCCGACCCCGGGTGTCCCATCATATCCATTCATTCCTGTGTCCGGTTACAACATTACAAACAGATTTTTGTGTCCGACACACCCGGACACATCCACATCCTCCACTGTACAACCTCATCCCCGTGTCCGGCAGACCCCCGGACACGTCCACAGTACAACAAACCCTCGTGTCCATCCCGGACACGTACCCAACCCCGACACAGAACCCAAAACCCTAACCCTAGATCTGAACTGCCACCGCCGGCGGCCAAGATCTCCTTCCGCCGCATCGAGCCAGACCCGCCGGTGGCCATGCCTCACCGCGTCGAGCACCGCCGCCGAGGAGAACGACGACCTCGAGCCGAGTTCGACAGTCGCCGCCGCCTCCTCATCGTCAAGCTCCGGTGGCTGCAGGACCCCCTCGGCGTCGAGCGCCCGTGGCCGACCACCCCGCAGAAGAACTGCCGCCGCCCTCGAATTTCCAGCGCCGCCTCGGATCTCCTCGACCTCGTCGAGCCGCAGCCGCCTCGAACCAGACCGCCGACCGCCTCGAGCCGAGCGACGCCGCCGCCTCAGCATCTGTCGAAGCCGCGTGACCTCGACGGATCCCCCTGCGCCGACCCCGGCGGACGTCCCCGCGCCGGCGACGGAAAATCCCCCCCCCAATGTGAGCTCTCCCCCTTTCGTTTGAATCAGAGGCCGAATTAGTTAGTTTATGCAATTGAGTACTTATGCAAATTGCAATTAGTTAAGTTATGCAATTGAGTAGTTTATGCAAATTGCAAATTAGTTAGTTTATGCAAATTGATTGGTTTATGCAAATTGCAATTGGTTAGTTATGCAATTAGGTTAGTTTATGCAATTAGGTTAATATATGATTAGTTAATTAATTTGTTAATCAGTAGTTAAATTATAATCAGTAGTTAGTTTATTTAATCAGTTTAGTTAACATAATTAGTTAATTTATATTAGTTATAATTAATCAGTCAATTATTTATTAATCAGTAATTTCTTAATTAATTAGTTAATGTGATTAGTTTAGCAAATAATGAATTGTTTAGTTATTTCATTAGACTAGTTAATATATAATTAATCTTATTTATTGATGGATGAATTTTAGTTATTTTTATGTAAAATTAGTTAAGTATTATATATAAGGATTTTTGATTATGTAAATTAGTATATATATATATATAACCGTATTTTGGCCTAAATATATATATGTAGATTTATATTTTCGTATGGGTATATGTATGTATTTAAAATATGAATAGGTATATTATTTACTTTTATTAATAAAATTGTATAATTAAGCATGTATAATTAGTTGTATATGTATGTATATTGGGTATTTTTATATGGTATAAAATTAATTTGGTGAATTAATATTAGTATGTTAAGAATGATGTTGACAATATGTATATATATATTCTAAAAATGTACTTTTGCACATATATGATATATACATATTTTGGTATATAAAATGTAATAGTAAACGTATTATTTTGGTATAAAAAAATATATATATATAATGTTTAGTATATGTATATATTGTATATATATATGTACTTAATATATTTTCAAATATGTATAATTAGTATAAATATATATATATATCTTGTACATACAATTAATGTATTGTATATGTATTTAATGTGATGTACTAGTATTAGTATATATTTTAATAATATCATTGACAATATACATATATATTTTAAAATGTATTTTAGCATATGTATGAGTGATGTATAATTTTTCACATAAATAAAATATATTTCCACTTATGTACATACAGTTATACCTATTTTGTATACTTTGGAATAACCATATATATATGTATTAAATTATTTATTGATAATATGATTAATTGGTAAATTACTAGGTGACCCTAGTTGACTAGTGCCATACCTGATAGAGCCCTGAGTTCATGTGTTGTGATGTGTTAGTGTAGCACCTGATGCAAATGTTGTATTTGATATATTCTAGGACTGTTGGATCCTCCAGACGATACTCTGGGACAGGACATTGGTTTTACCAGCTAAGGACCCAAGGCGAGTACATTCTCTGATTAGTTTCTAATTTATGATATCTCCTATGTTCACTGTAACTAGTGTAAATATCCATGATCTTGACACGATGGTTACACGGATTGGTATACACGGATCTCGTCATGAGATGTTATTCCTTATTCATGGTGTAGCTTGTACGAGACTTGTTTCCTTGATATCTTGTGCATGTACAGACACTAATTCCAGGGGAGATTTGCTACCTTCCTAGGGAATCCTGTGCCATAGCGTACCATGATTGGATCTACTATACCAGTCGGGGGTTTGGGGAGTACTTTAGTGTAGATATGTGATCATACCCAACTTTATATGCACCATAGCTCACCCCACATCTCACGTCGGGTGCGGCCTGACCATTTATATGCTCCATAGCTGTTACGTGTGATTAGCCTGATCTCTACATGCACCATAGCTAACCAACGGTTAGCCTGACTTTATATGAACCATAGTTAATCACATGTAACCAGCCTGATCAAGTTCCCAAGCCGATCACATGTTGAAGCTAGTATTCACACACTTAGTCATAGAACTCTTGCTCATTGACATATTGCTTCTTTTCCTGTATTTACTTACAGTATTTTCCAGTATTTCTTTCATTGTACATTTCTCGTACCTATACATGCATCTGGTATGTTTCCATCTAGAACTGCTACATAGCTTATGTCATTTATATAGAACTGCTATTTAGAGATGTACTTTGCTCCTTCCTGACTGGAAATATTTTTCCAGACTGTGACCTTAGTAGACTGGCTCTGACATACTTGGGGATTGGAAGTAATGATTGCAGGTATGATTATTGTGTCATTAGACTTGTGTTGTATTCTTTTACTTCTTCATTTTCCTATCGTGCTGTAGTTGTGATTGAGTATTTCTAGATTTATTTTATGTTATCCACGTCTCCTTATGGAGTTGGATACTAGCGTGAGATTGTTTAGATAGTACTTGACCTAGACAGCGTTCTACCGCCGATGCTGCGGCGTAGGCTGGACGTACCCACGCTCTCGTGCCCCTAAACCGGGTGCGGGTCATGACACGTTTTAGTGGTGGCCCATGCAGGTCAGACTTCGCGAGCTGTGCGATGTCGTGGTAGTACGACGTCTTAGTTGTACTACTGCGTACCTGCTATAGAATATAGGACATAGGATACTAGGATGAGAGAGGATACTCAATCACAAACTCTTGAGAGATTCCTGGGATGACCCCTTGAGAATCTTGTTAAAATTTCCAATTTAACTTTTCCTTGTTTCCGCCCGCTCTCGCTTGTTGTTACTGAACTTGATTCTTGTTGAGCAGTTTTTAAATTAAAATCTTGGTATCATTGTTGAGTTTGATTCTTGTTGACCAGTTGTTAACTTTAATTCCTGGTATCGTTGTTGAGTTGATTTCAAATTGAGATGAATTTTTACGGACTAGAATTTATGGTATCATCTGATGACATATATTGATGAGGACAGTGAGGAAGGTAAAACGTCTACTTTGGTTATGGAACCTAGAATTTATCGCAGCCATATTAGCTGTGGTGACGAGAACGTAGGAACCTGACTTGGATGTACATACTATAGTTATGAAGCTTAGAGTCTTTCGCAGCCATACCGGTTGGCGTGGCGAAGATTCTAGACGACATGACTATGGAGTGCATACCTTAGTTACGAAACCTATCGTTTATCGCATCTATGCTTACTGGCGTGGCGAGGATTCTGAGTGTCATGATCTCAGACAGACATGTATGATTATCAGGTTGTATCCTAAATTGGTTCTTAAAATATCATCTCAAGACTTATCTATTTCTGTTATTCCAGGACTTTGTTCCACCGCTTCTTTCTTTACTAGCAGTAAAGATACCTTCTGTCCTCAATTCAGTCTTTGAGCTCCTATTCCTTGAGGATTTCTTGTTAAGTATGATAATTAGTGGCTTGTAATTTTGTTTGTGTCTTGTATTAGTATTGACTGTGTTGCTAGTGAGTTGTAAGTGTTTCTTAGTTGGGCATGTGAGCAGTAGGCTTTAATCTAGAATTAACCCATAGCATAGTACCTTGTAAACAATGGTTCTAGGATAACGTCATTAGAGACTATGAGTAGAAGGAGAGTATAAAGTATCAGTGATAGTTCAAGAGTTAGTATCAGAGCCAACATACCCGTCCTGGATAATCATGATTATGCAATTGAATGATCTACGTGAACGATTAAGTATTCGGTAATTGTGTTAAGGATTTATGTAGCATGATGTCCAATTGGATGATTGATATCGGAAATGTTAAAGGTAAAGAAATGTATATGTATAAAGGGTTTAATGAGATGTCATAAGTAGAGAAATATCAGGATTAGTAAGGAAAGTTATGAAGCGTATCACGGATTAGTTTAATAGGCTTTAAAGGATAGAAGGAAATACATATACAACCATCGAGATGAGGAACCATACACATACCCATGAGAGTAAAGAAACATGAGTGTTATAGAGGATACAGGTGATCATGAGTCTAATGAGCTTGAAGAGATAATCCATTAATGCAGCTAGTGATATAATACCAAGAAGTGCTAACGATTCTATATCGAGGATTAGTCAAGGATGACGTTAATAACAGTAAGCACTCTGTGTGTTGATAATTAGATGATATACCAATTGACATAATTGAAATCATGAAGGAAAACACAGTTGATGATAACTTTGATCATTGGAGGTAATAGTGCAAGTGATTCGGGCAGTACAAATTTAGTACACAGTTCTAGACAATATAGGTATTGAGTGCACCTTGAGTATCAGAGACCGTGAGCACTGATATGTACATTGAGGAGTTAGAAATTAAAAGGTGGAAATGAATTTTAAATTTTCAGAATTTTTAAGGAGTTGAGATTTTATGTTGTTAAAATATTGAGGATTTAAATTTGATTCAATAAACATAGTTAAGGCTACAAAGATTTTAGAAGTGATTAAATTTTATTTCGATGTGAAGTATCTGATGTTGAGGAGGTATATACAATTCATTTTTAAGTTGATCGAGAAGTTAAACCTTGACGATTATTTTGAGGATTAATTTTATGGTAGATGAGAGATATGAATATTAATATATGAGTAGATGATATACATGTGTAAGGATCTGGTGATTTGAGCATGATTGAGATGGCACCGCAGACTGACTTGGGTGTCCATCTAAAGTTGTATTGGAAAGAGCAGTATTTAGTATGGTGTTGCACTTGACGTATATTTGAGTGATGAGAACGACTAGTATGAACAATTATAGTAGGAACGGGAACTGACAGAGGGTAAGGTACTAAAGAGATAGAGGTATCAACTTGGATGCATTATTGAACCATGGCAATATTAGAGGTTCTTGGTATCAGATTTGGTATTAATAAACATGTGTGTGCCATATGGATATATTCATGGATCTTGTGGATAAATGACTAGTTGATATGGATATCAGTGTACAGGAATAGAAATTATTTAGTGAATGTGCTAGAGTTAAGTGTTTGTTAGAGATAGTAGATACCGCAAGTAATATGTTAGCAGGTTCTTTCTTTCTCTCCTAATGATTTCTTCTTCCATCTTTCGATTGATTGATTTTCCTAATACTGTAGTTCGTATTCATGATTTTCTTGTTAGGATAAAACTAGTAGTACACCCTAGCAGAGACTGAAATACCATGACAAGGCACATGACCTATATTTTCTTAAATTGCATGGCTGTAGGTAGAGTTTTCCTAAACCATGATCATTAGGGTTTTGACCATAGCAAAGGTCTATGACAAGGTTATGACCGACAAGAAGGGACAAGATGATTAAATTATGGATGAGCATAAATTTAAATAAAGAATTTAAGGGATTGTTATAACAGAGTTGATGGAATCATTGTTTTTGCGAAAATCGAGGTTTGATTGAAATTCGAGGACAAACATTAACTTAAAGGGAGAATTAAGAAATTCACAGAGCCAAAAATTTGAGGATTTATTAATTTTAAGGAGGTCTTGATATGATTGAATTGATTATTAAAAATTTGAGAAATTTGAGAGATTATCATTTTATCTATTTGATTGCAAGATAGAAATTTATATATTATGAATGTTGCATTGAAGATTTTGGAAGCATCGCATCGTTGAGTATTTGAGGAAAAAGAAAATCAGGAAATAAAATCGTAAATGGAATAGTGTCGAATTAAATTCTTGGGATGAGGAGTTAGATTGGAATAAGCATCAATTGAATTTGAGTTAGAGGAGTAAGATGATTGATGAGTGTTTAAAATTTAAATTTTCGGATACAGATTTTTGTTTTGTTTTATAAATATGCATTTATTGGATTTCAATTGGAGGATTGGATATTAAATCCTTGGGTATTTAGATGTGAACTTAAAATTTTTGGAGGAGATTATGACAAAGGGGATTTGATTTTTAAACTTGAAGATTTTTCAGGAATATGATGTTGTATAATTTTTGAAAGGTTGTAAAATAACATTATGAAACTACTTCATGATTATTGGTTTAAGATTTAAATTTTGATAGAAATAATATGGTGAATAAAGGCAATTATTGAGGATCCTAAATTTCGAGGACGAAATTTTTCTAAGGTGGATAGACTTGTAACCTCCGATTTCCAATTTCCAAAATAATTAGATTTTAATTTATTTTAAAATATCAAGTTTTATAAAATATTTCTCCTTGAAAATTTTTAATTGATTTTGAACGATGTTTGATTTTAGAAGGTAATTTAAAAATCTTTATAAAAATCATTTTTCCTAAATGACGATGTATTACAAAATAAATAAATAAATAAATAATAATATATATTTCTAGTTTCAAATATTTATTGGCTTGAATCATAAAATTATTGTTTTAACTAAATAGTTATTTAAAGGACTAGTTCATAAAATAAAATAAATTTTTATTTATTGGGATAGTAAATAAATAAATGTCATGCTTTCTAGGACTTTGCAAAATGTATTAATTAGTAGCTAATTGGAAATTAGCTAGCTTTCCTAAAAACATTTTCTGAAATTATAATCTTTATTTTTATTTTTATTTTTTCAAGTTGCCGTTCCTATTAACTAGCCAGCACACCCTCATTTTTCCCACGTGAGAAATCCGTTTAATTAATTCGGGGCCATTCATTATTGGGACAACCCGCAACCCTTTATCCCACACCATCTCTCCCTATTTAAGTCCCTCATCACATCTCCCTAGAAACCCTAGCTAGCCTTCACAAATCTCCACAAGCCAAAGCCACCACCATTTTTGTGTGCTCGTGTCCGTGTGTCCAGCATCACCGTGTCAGCCGTGATGGCCTCGGGTCCGACCCCGGGTGTCCCATCATATCCATTCATTCCTGTGTCCGGTTACAACGTTACAAACAGATTTTCGTGTCCGACACACCCGGACACATCCACATCCTCCACTGTACAACCTCATCCCCGTGTCCGGCAGACCCCCGGACACGTCCACAGTACAACAAACCCTCGTGTCCATCCCGGACACGTACCCAACCCCGACACAGAACCCAAAACCCTAACCCTAGATCTGAACTGCCACCGCCGGCGGCCAAGATCTCCTTCCGCCGCATCGAGCCAGACCCGCCGGTGGCCATGCCTCACCGCGTCGAGCACCACCGCCGAGGAGAACGACGACCTCGAGCCGAGTTCGACAGTCGCCGCCGCCTCCTCATCGTCAAGCTCCGGTGGCTGCAGGACCCCCTCGGCGTCGAGCGCCCGTGGCCGACCACCCCGCAGAAGAACTGCCGCCGCCCTCGAATTTCCAGCGCCGCCTCGGATCTCCTCGACCTCGTCGAGCCGCAGCCGCCTCGAACCAGACCGCCGACCGCCTCGAGCCGAGCGACGCCGCCGCCTCAACATCTGTCGAAGCCGCGTGACCTCGACGGATCCCCCTGTGCCGACCCCGGCGGACGTCCCCGCGCCGGCGACGGAAAATCCCCCCCCAATGTGAGCTCTCCCCCTTTCGTTTGAATCAGAGGCTGAATTAGTTAGTTTATGCAATTGAGTACTTATGCAAATTGCAATTAGTTAAGTTATGCAATTGAGTAGTTTATGCAAATTGTAAATTAGTTAGTTTATGCAAATTGATTGGTTTATGCAAATTGCAATTGGTTAGTTATGCAATTAGGTTAGTTTATGCAATTAGGTTAATATATGATTAGTTAATTAATTTGTTAATCAGTAGTTAAATTATAATCAGTAGTTAGTTTATTTAATCAGTTTAGTTAACATAATTAGTTAATTTATATTAGTTATAATTAATCAGTCAATTATTTATTAATCAATAATTTCTTAATTAATTAGTTAATGTGATTAGTTTAGCAAATAATGAATTGTTTAGTTATTTCATTAGACTAGTTAATATATAATTAATCTTATTTATTGATGGATGAATTTTAGTTATTTTTATGTAAAATTAGTTAAGTATTATATATAAGGATTTTTGATTATGTAAATTAGTATATATATATATAACCGTATTTTGGCCTAAATATATATATGTAGATTTATATTTTCGTATTGGTATATGTATGTATTTAAAATATGAATAGGTATATTATTTACTTTTATTAATAAAATTGTATAATTAAGCATGTATAATTAGTTGTATATGTATGTATATTGGGTATTTTTATATGGTATAAAATTAATTTGGTGAATTAATATTAGTATGTTAAGAATGATGTTGACATTATGTATATGTATATTCTAAAAATGTACTTTTGCACATATATGATATATACATATTTTGGTATATAAAATGTAATAGTAAACGTATTATTTTGGTATAAAAAAAAATATATATAATGTTTAGTATATGTATATATTGTATATATATATGTACTTAATATATTTTTAAATATGTATAATTAGTATAAATATATATATATATCTTGTACATACAATTAATGTATTGTATATGTATTTAATGTGATGTACTAGTATTAGTATATATTTTAATAATATCATTGACAATATACATATATATTTTAAAATGTATTTTAGCATATGTATGAGTGATGTATAATTTTTCACATAAATAAAATATATTTCCACTTATGTACATACAGTTATACCTATTTTGTATACTTTGGAATAACCATATATATATGTATTAAATTATTTATTGATAATATGATTAATTGGTAAATTACTAGGTGACCCTAGTTGACTAGTGCCATACCTGATAGAGCCCTGAGTTCATGTGTTGTGATGTGTTAGTGTAGCACCTGATGCAAATGTTGTATTTGATATATTCTAGGACTGTTGGATCCTCCAGACGATACTCTGGGACAGGACATTGGTTTTACCAGCTAAGGACCCAAGGCGAGTACATTCTCTGATTAGTTTCTAATTTATGATATCTCCTATGTTCACTGTAACTAGTGTAAATATCCATGATCTTGACACGATGGTTACACGGATTGGTATACACGGATCTCGTCATGAGATGTTATTCCTTATTCATGGTGTAGCTTGTACGAGACTTGTTTCCTTGATATCTTGTGCATGTACAGACACTAATTCCCGGGGAGATTTGCTACCTTCCTAGGGAATCCTGTGCCATAGCGTACCATGATTGGATCTACTATACCAGTCGGGGGTTTGGGGAGTACTTTAGTGTAGATATGTGATCATACCCAACTTTATATGCACCATAGCTCACCCCACATCTCACGTCGGGTGCGGCCTGACCATTTATATGCTCCATAGCTGTTACGTGTGATTAGCCTGATCTCTACATGCACCATAGCTAACCAACGGTTAGCCTGACTTTATATGAACCATAGCTAATCACATATAACCAGCCTGATCAAGTTCCCAAGCCGATCACATGTTGAAGCTAGTATTCACACACTTAGTCATAGAACTCTTGCTCATTGACATATTGCTTCTTTTCCTGCATTTACTTACAGTATTTTCCAGTATTTCTTTCATTGTACATTTCTCGTACCTATACATGCATCTGGTATGTTTCCATCTAGAACTGCTACATAGCTTATGTCATTTATATAGAACTGCTATTTAGAGATGTACTTTGCTCCTTCCTGACTGGAAATATTTTTCCAGACTGTGACCTTCGTAGACTGGCTCTGACATACTTGGGGATTGGAAGTAATGATTGCAGGTATGATTATTGTGTCATTAGACTTGTGTTGTATTCTTTTACTTCTTTATTTTCCTATCGTGCTGTAGTTGTGATTGAGTATTTCTAGATTTATTTTATGTTATCCACGTCTCCTTATGGAGTTGGATACTAGCGTGAGATTGTTTAGATAGTACTTGACCTAGACAGCGTTCTACCGTCGATGCTGCGGCGTAGGCTGGACGTACCCACGCTCTCGTGCCCCTAAACCGGGTGCGGGTCGTGACAGGCCCAGTAGTTCTTAAAGAAATATGAGCGATAACTCAGAGCTGCCGATTTGTTCTTTGCCGTGAGCGGTACTTGTTATGGCTTCGAGGTGAACCGCCCTTTATTCGTCGCCTTGATGGAGCTGTACAACCTTCGTACGAGATTTTTTTTTGTCCTGCGGCGAGATGGGACTGGCCTTGCACGAGATGCATGCTGTCTCAAAACTCCATTGGGGTGATGAGCCCTATAAAGAGTGTGCCCCGAGAAATAAGAAGCTCAGAGAATTGGAAACGAAGGATCCCAAGATCTTGGTGGTGTACCACGAGTTGCTGTGCCATCACGACATATGCCAGAGGTCATCGAAGAAGAAGAATTCAATGGAGGGGTCCTCTCCTCACATTAGGACCTGGATTCGCTACCTCTTTATGAAGTCGAAGGAGTCTAATAGGGTCCATGTTCGGGTACCGCGGTCCAGACAGGAAGTGGCCGACTCTATCCAGGAGTTGAAGGACTTAGCCTCCGAGGGTAAGGAAGCTGAGGGACCCTCGGGGGAAGAGGGCGAACCCCTTTACGAGTTGAGTGGCCTCGAAGAGGAGTTCAGCTATTTTTACATGGATATGCACCAGTTGTCCCCGTTGGCCGTACTGGAGGGGTATTTGATGCTCTGGTTACGTAAGTGCGTAGTCCTAGGTCGATCCAGGATGATAGAAAGGATCAGCTGCACCCTGATCCTACCTGCCGTGAGTTGGCATTCGGCCACAAGCTGGCCCTTCTACCGGCTATGTTGTGTTGCAACCATCGAGGCCTCCGTAACTTTGCTAACAAGGTGGATGACCACCCTGACAAGGGAGATTTCAACTGGGTCGAGCTTCTTTACCACTACTTGATGGGTTGGCTCCTCCTGCATCATGGGTCTTTGATGAGCCCGGGGACTGACGATGATATGGTGGTCGCCGATGCCCTGATCCGCAAGTATCGGCTGATAAAGTGGAGGTATGATACTATCCCTGCTAGCAGCAGGGAGCTCTCCATTATGGCTGGCTGGATCTTTTTTACGTCCGAGCCAGAGTTCACCACTGATGAAAGGAACATCTTTCATTACGATGACGGACTGGCATCTCGAGGCTTGTCTAAGAGGCTCTTTCCTAAGCTCCAAGCCATCCGTCCGTCCCACATGGTATATCAGAATAAGGCTACCATCTTCTTAGAACCTTATCTACCCAGCCAGTTTGCTCGTTAATTTGGCTACACTCAGCTTTTTCTGGGTCATCCGAGTGCTTCTCTCGGGTATAGCGGCAGTTTACTCGACGGGGCCCGAGCATGGAGCTATTGTGCTATTGTCGTCACCCGGGTCAGGTTCTAATTGCCAACAACTGGAGTTGTGCCCCAAAAGTTGTACACTGCGATGAAGTATTTATGTACGGTGAATGCCATATCTACTAACTTTGATCCGGAGAGAAGTTATATCGAGGGTAATACCCTGATACCCCCGGATGCCAAAGTGCGTAGGATACCCAAGAAGGGCAAGGGGGTGCTCAGGCCCCTAATCTTAGAGCTAGACCCATCGACAGGGGAAGATACAACGCCTCTGTCCGATGATCCCCTACTTGCCAATCGAAAATCGAAGATGGAGACGCATCACGCTAGCTACTCTAAGATGGCAAAGATGGATGTGGACCCAGAGAAGGAATCGACGGCAAAATTGAAGTCTCCTGCGATAGGGACTGGGAGCAAAAAGGTAGGACCTGTTGCACCAACGGCTTCTAAACCAGAACCATCTTTAGATGCTATGGTGGTATTCATACCTCCTCTTAGTCAGATTATACCCGATCCTTTAAAATATCTCATCTCTGGTCTGTTTGACAATTTGCAGCGCAAGTGATAGGGGATTGTCCCCGGCAGGTAGCCGCTTCGGTGGTTTCTTATACCGAACCGGAAGTGGAAACCTCCCCAAAGTCTGGCGTGGGTGCCTCGGAGCTGGTACCTGAGACCTCGGGAGCTCAGGGCTTGGGTAAGGCTTTCACAGAGCAGCCTTATACCCTTTTGGAGCACATATATGTGGAAGACATGGAGGCTATAAAGGAGGCTATGACAACACTGGACGAGACACATAATGTGATGTCTCCCTCTGGTAGATTATTTATCAACTTCATATGTTTAGAACTTTTTTGGCTTCATCTTCCAATTCTCATAGCGAAGTTAATTATTTGTTATTCTGGTTCTGTAGGCCCTGCCTCTCCCTTGGGATTGTGGACATGGCCACTAAAGAGGATGTCCCTGAAGAGGGGGACAGTGAACTAGTTAGGAAGGCCCCCTGGTCTCTTCCTAGTCCTGGCGATGGATGTCCTGCAGTGCCCCCTACGGAGGCTGTAGTGGATGAGGTCCCCAATGTTGTGGGTCCTTCTAGTACGGCGACTGCTCTCCTGATTTTTTCGTTGGGGGATCAGCGGCAGAGGCCTCTCTAGAGGAGGATATCCCTGATATTCCCAGTATTGTGGTTGCTCGGCAATTTTCTGAGGCTGTCGCCACACAGCCTGGGGTTGGCCTATAGGAGGGAGTCGACATAGCAAGGCATCCCGGTACTCTTTCTCGAGTCACGGTGCCATTTTGCCATCTGTCACCTCAGTTGTCGGACACTCAGGCGTTACATGCATCTATGAAAGATTATATTATGAGCAGGACCGTCGGTCGTTTCTCAGTTGTTGCTTTGCCCTCAGGGTCTTCGGTCATCACCGCAGTACCTGTAAAGCCAGTGGCCACTTGCTTCTTTCAGCCGCCTTTGACTTTAGCTACCCTTGAAGAACCTGATGAGAACGTTGGACTCTCAGTTTGGAGCTTCTATATGTTCCTAAAATAAGGGGTCGGGGGCTTGTTGGAGCGTTAAAAGTCCTTTGCCTAGGCCAAGCACTTTGCCGAGTGCTAGGTCCACTCTCTGAGGAGTCTCCCCGATTTCGAACAGATGGCTGACCTTCTGGGCCAAAGGCTGGTGGAGGCAGAACAATGCCAGGTGGAGCTACAGCAACTTCGATAGGCAGATATGGGAATGTTAATATCTCAGGAGTATAACAAGTTCTCGAAGAAGGTGGATATGGAGAAGGCCTCATTGGCTTCCTCTATGAAGACTTTGCAGCACGACCTCCTGGATTTGCAAGAGAAGAACGATCGATTGGGCGATCTTAGGGAAGGGTGTTTCTTCCGGTGGAGGGACCTGACTGAGACCATTAGGAAGCTGAAGGTCGAGCTCGCCACATTGGAGAATAGGCTGTGGGAGACCCATCAGGAAGATGAGGCAATCAGGGCTGAGGCGAGCGAAGTGGCAAAGAATATGGCTGGTTTTTAGGTTGTGGTACAGAAACTCGCAGAAAGCTACAAGTCCTTCGCTCGTTATGAAGATCCCGAAGTTATGGCCAAAGAGGTTGAGCGTCGGTCCCAAATGCGCCTGGATGACCGTATAACCATCTCTACGAGCGAATAGCGGAGTTTTGTTCCGACTCTCAGCACTAGTAGCTCTTTCTTTGCTTTTTGCGTCTTTATTTTTCCTTCAAGCTTAGGATCTTTTCAATTCCCCAAATATAGTTTGCTTTCAATTTTTTTTATAGAAAGAGATAAAAGTTATCCCATTTGTCTGTAAGTGTGAGCTTTGGATATCGTACTAGAGGTAATATGGACGTAGTATACTACCATAGCCTTTTAAGGATATTCTACTTGGGGATTTTTGGTAGACTTATTACTTCTTGCGCACAAGAGTGCAAGTAATAAGTTCAAAAGAGGCCTTGCCATAGGTGATATGTACGTGACAGGTTTGGTGGACTTAACACCATTGGCGCACTTAAATTAAAGTACATGTGATAAGTTTAGACGACGATCGATATCAGAGGTACTATGGATGTGATGATCGATAGCCAAACCAGAAGGTTTCCACAGAGGTACGAAGGACATGGCAAACCCTACTGAGGAGGAGGTGAGAACGATAGCTCATATGTGACGTAGACGTGAGCATATCGATAGTCGTACCGAGAGGTTAGGTATGATCTCGGTATTTTTGGTGGAAGGAAAAAGGAAACGAGCCAGAGGTAATATGGATGTGGTTATTTTCTTTTGATGGAGAACATGGGCAGCTTATAGTTTAGAGGTGATATGGACGTGAACTGTTTGCTTCTATTGAGGATATCCCACTTGGATATTTTTGGTGGGCCTATTAATTCTTGCACACGAGAGTGCAAGTAATAAGTTCGGGATGAAACCCTATTAGAGGTAATATGGACATGATAGATTTTGTGAACTTGGCACTGCTAGCATACTTAGGGTTAAGTACGGGTGATAAGTTGAGATGATAACCAATATAAGAGGTAATATGGACGTGATGATCGATAGCCAAACCCAAAAGGTTTGCTCAAAGGTAATATAGACATGGCAACCATGGCCGAGGAAAAATTTTAGGATGATAGTTCAGAGGTAATATATACGTGAACCAATATCCGAAAAAATCATTGAGGAGTAATTTGCTGATTATGGTCTATCCAGAAATGTAGATAGACCTGAGGGCTGCTTTGCTGGGGAGATCGTCAGGACGATACCTCAGAGGTAATATGAACATGGCTAGCACCTAACGAGATTGGTTTGAGTGGTCATTGCAAGAGTGTGCAAGTGGAACTGAGGACTGCTTCGATTGGGAGATTTTGAGGATCCATTATCTGTTGCGTATCCAGGACTTCTAAATACCGATAATGGCTTCTATAATTATTTGTCTATGAAGGGCAAGGCCGTACATAGGCACTTACTGGGAAAGAAGAGCCAAGAGTGTAAACACTACACATCTTAGTTGTCTTTGATATGGATAGGAAAGTACCAGCCTAGCCTTAGAAGTAGTACATTTTTAGGAATTTGCTGTTGATAGGCATCATGAGCAAGTCGCCATAGGGTTTCGCCAGTCGGTAGGCGCCATTGGATAATACTGATTCAAATACAAACGAGCCTTCCCATTTGGGTTGAAACTTGTCGGTTGTCTTGTGGGTCATAGTAATCATCCTTTTTACTGTTAGGACGAGGTCACCCACTTGGTAAGTCCTCTTCTTCATCCGTTTGTTGAAGGATCCCGAGAGACGCGCTTGGTACAGCTCAATGGGCTGTTGTTTGTGGTATTAAATGAAAGAACGAAATATATATGATACGAGGTTTGCACGAAACCTGCCTTCTTTGGTTTACAAACAAACTTGTACAATTTGATCCTATACGAGGATGTGGGAGTACAATTTATTTAATCTGGGTAGATGATTGCTATAGGTGTCTGATCTGCAGTCGATCACTTTAGCCCTTGGACTACACGATGGTGAAGAAGTGCCGTGGAAGACGGAAAGTAGCTTCGGAGGATGCGAAAGAGGATGGATGCACGATGCCAATGTCGTCGATCGCTACCCTTTGCTTGAGCTCTGGATGCTTCTCTCTGTCCCTCTCTTAAAGACTCTTCGACCTTTCCTCAATCTCTAATGATTCGACCCGTGGTTCGATCTCTTTGGAGGTTCGACCTTGTTTGATCTTCTTTCAAAGCTTCCGCCTTGTTCGATTTTTATAGTCTCGACCTATTCCTCTGTTGATAGAGGTCTCTATTTATAGAGTTTTGGTGACAGTGACCACTCAATCGGTGTGGAAATCGAGTAGTGGAAAGTACAGCACCCTTTTACACAACGGTTAAAATAACCAAAGCCTACGTATAGATGACCTTTTGAATGAGCGTGTGACGCGGGTCCAACTAAGGGACAAAATGGGTATAATCGCTACTAAAATCACGGCGTAGAAGCCACGTGGGTAGGTATCCCTCGTGTAGAAGAGGTTGGCGAAGAAGCCAATGTCTGTCACCATGGCGTAGAAGCCAAGTAGGCATAGAAGCCGAGTAGGCGTAGAAGCCTGATAGCATAGAAGCCGAATAAGCACAGAAGGCCGAATGAGCATAGAAGTCGAACGAGCATAGAAGCTGAAGAGGCGTAGAAGCCGAGCGGGTACAGAAGCTGAATGGGCGTAGAAGCCGCTGCGTAACGTGCCAGAGTGGTCGTAGAGGCCGAGCAGTCACAAAAGCTGAATGGGCGTAGAAGCCGAGGTGATGTGGATATCTTTAGCCGAAATCACGGCTCTTGGAGATATAATCAAATCCCTCGCATTAAATGCCGAGATCCGCCATCATCACTAATTGCAGAGACGTGTTCTGAAGGCCTGCCACCGTTCTGAGCATTAGGTGCAGAGGCGTGCCTCGAGCCCTGTTCAAAGAGCACTTTTGACGTGGCAGTCTGTTTGTCTTCCACGGAGCATAAACAGTTTACGTCTGCCTGTGTAAAACAAGGCAGCGTATCCCCTTGTACGCGTAAAAGAAGTCTCCGCTGAGGGGATGTCAGTAAACGACGGTTCGGTGATATTTAATCAAATCCTTTGTATTAAATACAGAGATCCGCCATCATACTGTGGGGCGCATCCCGAGTGGTCTGCCATCTTTCCAGCCGTCATCTGGGTAGCCGTGTAGCACTTTTTGTCAGGAGTCAGATGTCAGGTTCACTGAGTAACTTGACAGGTTCATTCCGGGGAAGATGAAGCGTTCCTCGTACGCTTTAACACTGCTTTGAAAGCGGATAAGTTTTACGCCATGGAGGCGATGAAGCACCCCGTCTACGCTGAAGTAGCCTGGACATACTGCTTTTACGCAGATGGTCCTATCATATTTTACGCCGTGCTCAGCAAAAAAGCTCCGTTGCACTCTTGATGGCCCTGGGGTCCCCTGCTTTACGCTGCCCTGTATCACCATGTTGCGTAGAGCTATCCGGCGTATTTTTCATGCTTCTACAAGATCCCCATCAAAGCTTTCAAATTTCTTCAAAATTTGGAACGCTTTGAATGAAGCATGAACCGCTCCTCGTAACTCAAAATGTTTCTGAATGGAGCGTTGAAACGGCCGATGCTGACTTTTTGGCGGATTTATTGGGGACCGGTGTGACCTCTCTCGCCTATAAAAGGCCGAGGAGTTTAACCTGTTCTTCCCGTATTCCTTTCGCCACACAAGGATGATCGCCGGAGTCCGTCGGGTCGATCTGAGGAAGAAGAAGACCATGTTCTTTCAGCTTGTAAGGAGCCGAAAAAGACGGCGTCTTCGAGCAAGTCTCATCTGCAACGATGGATCATGGAAGGATATCATAGCCTCCTTTGCTCGGGATAATCAGCAACTTTGTATAGTGGTTCTTCGGGAGAGAGGAAGAATCATTTTCCACCATGGCGCTTGCAAGTGGCGCCTTCTCCCGTTACCTCCGGCGACGAGAGTCAGACAGACTATCTCTGTCCCGGCTTGAATTGCGGTGGTCTGTAGGTAAGTAGATTTACCCTGCTTTCCTTTTGTTGGAGGATGGGTCTATGCCCAGTTTTGTATCCTCCCGCCACTGATCATCTTCTTGGAAGAAGAGGAAGACCTCACCAATGTGAGAACCTGTCAGAACAGCTTCTCGGTACGATCTTCAGACGATGATGAGGAAGCCCTTTGTAGACGGGGTTTCCCTCAGATGTAATCATGAAAATGAAGAAAAACACTTGTAGATTGGATTTCCCTCATATGTAATCATGACTTTAATCTTTTAATAAAATCATCTTGCTTCTTCATATGATCATCTTGCCATACTTTGTTGCTGTGAAGTCTGAATATGTGTAGCTTCGACACGTCTGATTCTTTACGACGACTCTGTTTAGAAAGAGTGCTGGGTCCTGTCCTGTCTCTTACGCATAACTAGGGATACATAGAAAGCCGCTTTTCGAGTGTTCGAACTGTCCCGCTATTTTTTAGGAGTGAGGAACCGCGTAGAATTCTGAACTGCTGCTTCTGATGAACAGAATTTCTTTGTTCAGACATCATCTTCAAGAATGATTTCTCAAAAATCCCTTGGAACAGGGTCGAGAAATGGCTGTCAAACTGAGTTGCCATCTTGATAGATGAAATATTCAGACTGGAGTCTGGTTGAACTTTGAACCGACCCATAAAGAAGAGTAGTTTTTCAATGTTGAACTCTGTATGTTTTGGGTACTTGGGATATCTTGATTGCAAGGACGAGTATCTTCTGGGTGAACTCTTTGCAATTGACCGCTTTGAGGACCGTTCAGATGTACGCGTAATCTGGCCGGCGTATCCTTCAGATGTGCGAGAAGTCGTGGAGCATGAAATCATTAGTCTGCAGCTTCTGAGCATAAACTAAACACCATCGGGCGTGAAATCATAGACTTGTAGTTCATGAGCGTGAGGTCGTAGGTTTGTAGCCTCTCGAGCATAAAAGCTACTGAGCACAAAGGCATCTGGGCGTAAAACCCGACTTGTAGCCGTCGAATGTAAAGCCGTAGATTCGTAGCTGTCGAGCGTAGAAAGGTCCTTAGCGTAGAACTGTAGATTTGTAGCTTCTGAAAAGAAAATTTTTCCGAGCGTGAAGTCGCGAATCTGTTGTTTCTGTGCGTAAACTAGGTGCCATCGAGCGTGAGATCATCGATTTGTTATCTGCTGGCATGAAGTCATAGGATTGTGGCCTCTCGAGCATAAAAGCTACCGAGCACAAAGGCATCCGGGCGTAAAACCATAGACTTATAGCTTTCAAGCGTGAAACCGTAGATCTGTTGCTGTCGAGCGTAGAAAGCTCCTTAGCGTAAGAACTGCTGACCTGTTTTGCGCGAAAAACTTTTTGAATTCGCTGACTGTCCATCTTCTCTGAATAATAGGCTGACGTAAGACCCAATCATAACCGAATATTTAATTAGGAGATTTGGTTCGGGGTCCGAGGAGTCCATCCGAACTCTATATATATCCCAAGTTTTCTGAGAGAAAAACTTTTCATCCATCTTCTGTGAAAAAAAGCCTCCGACTGTTCGAGCTCTTCTCCGAGTCTTCTCTGAGTCTTCAAAGTTTCCAGTAATGGCCTCTAAGCAATCCTCCTCCTCTAAGGGAAAGAAGATTGATTCTTCTTCTCGTTCTTCTGCCCAAGCAGGAGTGCCTCCGGTTGGACAGGGCGAACCCCATTCTGAGCCGAGCATCCCGCCGACGAGCAGTGCACCCGGGCTGATAGGTAGAGCTTTTTGGGATGAATGAGAACGACTAAAAAATCCTTCGCACACGTTGACGTGACCGCGCTAGGTCGTCATCTGTGCTGATAGCCTCTTTGAGGAAGATGATGCACGGAGACGTTTTATCTTTTACGCCCATATTTCTAATGTGTCAGCGTAAAAACTCTAGATTTTCGCAGTTGAGCATAAAAAGCTTTGACTGCCGAAAACTTGGTGTATACAGTATAATTTTGAACTTTTACGCTTGTGGATGAAAATTCTGGCATAATAGCTCGAATCTTGGTAGTCTGGCGTAAAGCACAAACAGTATACTGCTGACTTGCATTTTATGCTTCTGGATGACAATTCCGGCGCAAACGATCAAGTTTGTACAGTCTTGGCGTAGAGCTCAGACCGTTGCCTTTTGGCATGTGCTGCGATATTGTAACGTCTAGTATAAAACTGACGTGTTTTTCTTGCACCCTTGCAGTTAACTTGGGCGTGTCTCCGCTAGCCGAGGTGATGGGTTCTGCCGCCGGGCTGCTGCACTCCAACTATCTGGAGGATCTGTCCCATGTGGTATTTCCTATCTCTGGACCCCAATATCCCAAAGGAAGGGAAATCTTGATATCGGCTCAGGGCGAGCGAATGTTGCTGAACATGATTAATGGAGAGCCTTTGACGTATGTAGACGGGGACCAGTATATAAAGCCGGCCTTTCTTTTTGGGGACATGATTGATAAGCAGTCCCAGACGAAGCCAAAGAAAGAACTCTGGGTTTTCCCTGCCGGGAAGTTGGTCTTGAGTCTGCCCAAGATGCCGAGAGATTATTCCATCTCGGCATTCTTCCATGCTACACATCCCAGGAAGATGTCGTGGACGCTGACTCCCGATCTTCACGGTAGGCCGGGGAAGATCTTCTACCAGAAAGGACCTGGCCTATTTTTCAGCCACCCTTCCGGTCCTGTAACGTTGTTCAGGGGGTTGTACCCGGACAGTGTCCTGAGTGAAGACAGCTTGGTGCTCCAGCAGGTGCAATTGCCGACCTTTTGCAATGATTTCATGGGGCGCGGAGGAGTATACACCAAGGCGAATCCTCGATGTAACGGGTGGATGACCCCAACAAATCTTCGATGGGCTCGCTTAGTTGATTGGGCCTTGGAGCATTTTCGGATCGAGTTGGAGAACATCGGTCTGTTGGCAGCTGTGAGTGCCACCAGCGGGTAGTGAAAGTGTACCAGGAGCTGATGTACCACTACCTTGCTTGTACCGCCTTCTACGCTGAGCCTTCAGATTTGGCTCACACCAGTAAATGGACGTCCTACCTCTTTTTTCACCGGGCTAGGGCTGCTCAGGTGGAGAAAGTCTTGGAAGTCAAGGATGAGCCTGTGAATCCTCTGAGCGTGCTGACTGCTCAGGAAGTTGACGATCTCCTGGAGGATGCTAGGGCTCCGGATCAGATCCTCGTCGAAGGGATAGGAAGATATCCCTCAAGTACTAAGGCTTACAGCTATCTGAGGCATTGCCGCAGGGCTCTATCCAAGGAAGCTCAACTAGCTGGCTTCCTCTCTATATGGCTGCGCCGACTAGTGGTACCCGGCATCACATCTGCGGATCGTATTCACCGTAATAACTTATGGCCTGCAGTGCATCTGGTGTTTGGGGCGAGACTGGGCTTGTTCCCTGCTATGGTGTGCCGCATACAAGCTGGCTTGAGGGCGATGACTGAGGCGCTGCTCGCCGATGAAGCTCGGCGTGAAAAATTTCCCCGGGTGGAATTACCATACCTGTATTTGATGGGATGATTAATTCTCCATAACCCCCGGGTGATGTCTTCCGGTTCCGGCAGTAGCTTGGGGGGGGGAGTTTCTTGCTGAATTACAAGAAATCCTTTTGGAATGTGGTCATAGTTTTAGACTGTCGGCGGGTGCTGCATTGCGGTCACAGTTGGAAGCTCTTTTACAGTGTCCCCTCTGTTCATCGCAACCAATCGGAGATTTGGCTTGAGGACTCAGGTAGAGATAAGACCACTCATTCTCCTGAAGCCTTCAATTGGTTGGTTTGCATTAGACCTTCCCACCTACTGTACAGAAGTGAAGATCATTGCTTCTTCGAACCCTACCTGCCTAGTCGGTTTGCCAGGCAGTTTGGGTATGATCAGTTGCATGTGGGCAACGTTGTCACCAGCTTCAGGTCCAGAGGTGGACTCATTGATGGAGCGAGGGGATGGTGATATTTTATCATGGGCTGCACCGGGGCAATTTTTATTGTGTCCTTCGTCACACCCTCCACGGAGCTGCGTATCCTGCATTCGTATGCCCAGTTCTATGTGGCAACGAATACCTCCCATCTCGATTTTAATATGGGTGGAAGTTTTTGGGTGCCCTCTTCCAAACCTGAGGGAAGGGTTGAAGTCCCCTCGATTTCTTCTGACGATGGTGACGAGACCGCTACTCCGGATGAGCCTCTCGTATCGGTACTGAGGGGTGAAATACCTCCGCCTGCAGGGGCATTGGTAGTCTCCGGGAAATGAAGGGCTCTCGCTCTGAAGGAGGCTTCCCCTCGTAAGAGGACGAAGAGGATGGTTACTCGTCCTCTCCAGATTCCTGGCATTGAGGCTCCTGGAAGTGAGCCTGCTTCTCCCTATGTCGGGGATGATTCTTTGATTGAGGGTTCCTCGCCTTTTAGAGAGGAACCTTCTACAGTTTTGGCCGGTGGCGCCGGAGAATCTCAGCTGGAGGCTGCTACCGCTGCTACTGCTTCAAGTAGTAGAACGAAGTTGCCTTCGAGGCTGGTTATAAGATTCCATATACCTTTGTCTGGATCAGCATTAGGAGAGGCCCCTGTCGTGCCCGTCAGCGCTTCTAGCGAGATTCCAGTTGATGAGCCTCAAGTGGATCTCGGCAAAGACCTGGAAGAGTATTTGCCAGTGTCAGTTAGCAGGCCCTTGTCTCCAGGTATGATAGCTTGCCTAGCATCACTGTCGTCTTTTCGTGCCTCTGCTTTAGGAAAATTAATATCGTATGGACATTAACTTCCTCTTGTCTTCTTCTCAGGGGACGATCTCTTCGGGGAGGGCAATGTATATGCGCCCTTCGGCTCCGTGTCAGGTCCTGGCGTTGATACGGAGGTGCCTGGTTTTGAAGAGGAAGCATCTTCGGGTGTCGGCTCGCTTGCCGACGAGGTTTCGATACCTCAAGAGGACGACCCTATCGTTGCGACAACGCCTCCTTCGAGTATGCGGGTTGGCGCTTCCTCTTTTGTCGCACCCCCTGTTGAGACGAGGACTGTGGCCACGTCGATTATGGTTGCCTCTGGAGCGAGGTTCGACAATATTGCAGCCACTCCTAGCGTGCATTCGGGCCTAACTGCGCTGACCGAGCAGTATACCAGTATCTTCTACAACACTTTGAAAATGCGAATATCAATGGTGTTGAAGAAGAATCTGAACTTTGAGCGCCTGAAGAGGTTCTCTCAGTTTTTGATAGAGGCGATCAGGGACCTTGGCGATACTGGTTTAGCTGACGCCCTGGCGGAGGTAGTTAATGGTTTGGAGCAACCCATTAACGAATACTCGCAGCTATCCCAAGGCAGTGTTGACGATCTAGTCCAGGATGAATACGACTCGCTGATTGCAAGGCTGGGAGAGTTGGAAGCTCTGAACAGGTCCCTCGAGATGCGGTAGAAGGAGATGAGTGACGAGCACACCCTCTTAGAGTGTGTTGTTCCCCAGTTGGCCAAGAGTAAAGCTGAGCATGAGAAAAATGAAGAGAGGGTTCGCAAGTTGGAGGCCGAGCTCGTTTTAGCGAAGGAATGGTCTCGTGCTTCAGCCGTAGGTGTGCATGTGTTACAGAGCCAGATAGAAGAGGCTCAACAAAACTTGGCACATGCGAGTGCCATGCACGCCGCTTTTACACATTCTCTGTCTGATTTATCCGGCTTGGATGATGAGGAGATGAGATGGGAGCAAGCTCGAGCTATCGTTTGGACTCCAGGAATGAGAAGATGGCCAGACTGGCGGAGCAGATTCGCGATTTGGCCGCTCCCCCTTCATGATGTACTTTTGTTTTTGCTTTTTAATGTACTTCCGCTCTTTTTTTTGGGGAATAATAAAGAGGCTTTTCATCTGACTTTGTGGACCCGTCTTTTCGGAATGTAAATGACGGGTTTGGGTGAGAGTGATATCAGAGGTAGTATGGACATGATATACTCTCGGTAAACTTTAGCAGGGCGCATCTATTCAGGGGTCATATGGACATGATAGAGTACGACCCAACTAGTTTCATTTTGGAAGTAGTTTTATCAGAATGAGATTTTTGCCTTTATTCCACTTGAGCAGAGGAGGTTAAGCATAGTACATTTTCAGGAATTTCCCATTGATAGGAGCCATTAGTAGGTCTCCATTAGGCTGGGCTAACCTGTAAGTGCCATTTGAGAACGTTGTCTCGATCACGTAAGGGCCTTCCCATTTGGGCTAAAATTTGCCTTTGCTCCCATGAGTGAGAATCATTGGCCTTCTTACATCTAAGACTAGCTTACCAACTTTGAACACTTTTTCCTTTACTTTTTGATTAAAAGCTCTGGAAATGCGCGCTTGATAGAACGCGATGCTCTGTTGAGCTTGAAGGCATTTCTCGTCTAATCCTTCTAGCTCCTGAAGCCTTAAAAGGTCATTCTTTTCCCGGGTTAACTCATTGGCGACTGCTATCCTGAGTGACGGGATTTAAATTTCGATGGGAAGAACTGCTTCACTCCCGTAGACCAATGAGAACCGGGTGCAACCTGTCGGTGCTCGGACCGTTGTGCGGTACGCCCAGAGACATTCTCCCAACTTCTCGTTCCAGTCTCGCTTGTTCTAGGAGACGAACTTCTTCAAGAGTTTGATAATGGTTTTGTTGAAGGCTTCTGCCAAACTATTAGCAGCTGAATAATACGCCGTAGAGGCGACATTTTGTATCCGATTTTTGTCGCAAAATCGATGAAACGCTTGGCTGATGAACTGAGGCCCATTGTCATGGATTATCCTTCGGGGAATCCCAAAGCGATAAATGATGTGATGCTTGATGAAGCTGATCATATTAGATGTTTTTACCTCAGCGAGAGGGATCGCCTCTGCCCATTTGGAGAAGTAATCCGTGATGGCCAGTATGAACTGGTGACCTCTGGAAGAAGACGGGTGAATAGGACCAATGATATCCATACCCCATGCTTCGAAAGGCCAGGATGCAACCGTAGGATGTAGATGTTCAGACGACTGATGTATGAAGTCTGTATGGACCTGACAGGCCCTGCTTCGTTTGGCATACTTGATTGCGCCTGCGATCATAGTGGGCCAGTAATAGCCTATTCTCCTGATACGATCCTGTAGCGTAGGACCGAGTTGATGCGCCCCGCATACGCCTTCGTGAGCTTCGCGGATGATCTGCTGTCCTTCGTTATTAGAGAGACATCTCAATAGCAGTCCATCGTAGGTCCGGCGATATAGGTATTGTGAAGATGCATTGAAGTAGAAGCGTAATGATCGTCTTTTGACGGATGCTGCTTCTTTAGGGTCCTCCGGCAAGATTCCGTATGCCACAAAATCTACAAAGGGACTTCTCCAATCTCTCGTAGGAGGATTGATGTTCACAGCGTAACTGCGTTCAATGTGAGAGTTGTTCTTCACACAAAATAGATCTCTGTTAAGAAGGATTACCGAATTCTGCCTTCTTATAGGAGTAGCTAAATCTGCAGCTAGACTGGCTAGGGCATCGGCTTCCAGATTCTGAGATCGAGGTACATGCTCTAGGAAGAACCCCTTGAATGTCACGGCTATCTCAACCGTTGCTTGGTGATAGGGGATGAGGTCTGGATTCCGGACTTCATATATTTCTCTGACTTGATTGACGATAAGCAGAGAATCACCAAAAGCTTCCAGAGATTCGACCCCCAGCTCTTTAGCAACTTGGAGCCCGATTAGTAGAGCGTTGTACTCCTCCACATTGTTGGAACATGGCTCGTTAAGAGAGTATGCTCGATAGATGACGAGTTTATCGGGAGTAACCAGGTTTCATCTGCGTGGTTGTCGCAGTCTTTTGCCTGGACGTATTGATTGCCAGAGCTTCTTTTCCTTTGGAACTGCGAGGATGGTTGCCGTTGGGGGATAACCTTTTGCCTCTGTCGGAGGTAGAGATCATAATGCCATTGTCGCGCGCCTTGCGACTGTTGTCATCGGCGGCTACTGCTGAGATGATGAACGAGGGCCAATCGTGGAACTGATATGGTCCTGTGAACACCGAGATCTTGGGAAGGAGGTTTTTCCTGTAAATGTCCACCAACGCAGAGTCTGGAACTCCTGGAGGCATCTGTAGCATGGCTTGACGAAAACGTTCGATGAAGGTACGAACGTCCTCTTTTTCCCTCTGCTTGACTTCGATGAGAGAGGACATAGACATGTCCATTCCTTCCTCGTAGAATCGCGTAAAGAATAAAGCCTTGAAGTCTTCGAAGGAAGCAATGTAGTTGTCCGCCAGGCTACGTTACCACTGGTAAGCTACTCCTAAGAGACAGCCCTTGAACACCCGGGTGAGGAGGGCGTCATTCCCTTGTAGCAACACCGTCATTATACTAAAATAGTTCATGTACTGACTTGGCGATGTTTTTCCCTCGAACAGAGCCATAGTCTGAGGTTTATATCTCGGAGAAAAAGGGACCTCTTCCCAGATAGCGGGTAAGGCTAGTTGATTCCCAATTTCTTGAGATGATCTTTGTGCTTCAAGGCATCGAATTGGGCTTTCAACTCCCTTACTGCTTGCATCGAATTTTTAGCCGGTAACGAGACCACGGATTGGTGCGAAGTTGGTTGTATCGCGACTCCCGCAGGAGGTAATGCATTCTCCGAGTGATGAAGTCGAGGACAAACTGACTCTTGATCTAGAGCAGGTTCTTGGACCGTGTTGGATGGTGGCAAGTCCACCCCCACATGTATCTGTGCTGGCGGGACTGATGTTTGAGCCATAGCAGCCGCCTGTTGAGTTAGCTTCATCTGGTGCATGTTCTCCATCATGGATTGCATTTGTTTCAGAGACGTATCCAGTGTAGTGATGCGCTGTTCCTCGCTTCCCGATGGCAAAGCTTCCTCATGTTCATCTCCAATGGCGTATACTCCCATTTCCCTGGGCATCGTCGAAGGATGTGTATAGGTCGCTGCAGAAGTTGACTCTATACTCTCAGTATTTGATTCGGGAGAATGGTGACCCCCAGCGTCAGAATCAGAGGAGTATGAAGTCAGTTGTTGTGACCTCAAACGAGTGTTCTGGAATACCCCATCTTCAGTGTCTCTGAGGAGTATGTTGAATCTCCTTCGGCTCAGAGTTCCAGAGGACGGACGTCTTGAGCCTGAGCTTCCTCCAGGTATATGTGAAGCCATGTTCACAGATGCATGCGTGGGCTCTTCTTCTAGGAAAGATAAAGAGTAGCTCAGTCGGTCAAAAACTGGCCGTTTTGCTTTAGAACAGCAGCAATTAATTACAATCCTGTGACCATCACAACATTGCTCGCTAGGAGGTGTAACAGTCATGCTGGAAGATTCTCTCTCCTTGCATTTTTGGATTAGATACTTGCGCAGGTCAGAAGAAGTTGCAGAAGAAGGCAAAGAAGACTGCTCGTTCCTTCGGTTCGTCGTGGTAGGTATGCGGATGATGGGGATCATAGTCTTCCTTGTGCCACCCGCATACAAAAGATTGGCCATCTGGGTAGCGGATAATCTCCGAGGAGCGTGTCTTTCCGTCAATCGAGCCTTCTGTACGCTTAGGGACTTCGCCTGGCGTAACTCGGAGCTTTGCTCTGGTTGGCGTAAGGCTGAGGATGTCCTCAGGCGGCCATCAGCTTCTCGCGTAATTTGGAGGGCGGGTAGATTGTTCCCTTGCTGGCTTAAATATCGAGAAGTTAAGTAGCTTGCCGCTTGCTTTCCCTTGCGGAGATTACAGGGGTCATCTGGTTCCCCGTAGAGGTCAGATGTTGTCTTACGCGCGGAGCGTGCTTTGTACTTCCGATTTGGTGCTGAGGAATCATCAGAAGTTTTGTCTATTCCACCACGGACAGGAGACTAGTTTCTACGCGTAGAGCGCAGTGGGTACCTCTGGGTTAGCGCTGAGGCTTTGCCCGAAGTTTCGTCTGTACCGCGCGTAGCGGGAGACTGGTTTCTACGCGTAGAGCACAGTGGATACTTCTGGGTTAGCGCTGAGGCTTTGCCCAAAGTTTCGTCTGTACTGCACATAGCTGGAGACTGGTTTCTATGCGTAGAGCGCAGTGGATACTTCTGGGTTAGCGCTGAGGCTTTGCCTGAAGTTTCGTCTGTACCGCGCGTAGCGGGAGACTGAATTTTACGTGCAGGGCACGGTGGATACTTCTGGGTTAGTGCTGAGGCTTTGCCCAAAGTTTTGTCTGTACCGTGCGTAGCGGGAGACTAAATTTTACGTGCAGGATACGGAGGGAGCAATGCTACAACCTCATTGGTCGGAGAGATCGGAGAGTCCACAGGAATGGTAGAGGATGTCTTGGGCATCCAGACCTTGCGCAGCTTCCTGTTGTTTTGTACAGAGAGAGAGTGAGAGCTACCCCCCGTCCGAAGCATGTCTTCGTAGGCAGACTGGTCGAACTGGACGACCAGTGTCTTCTTTACGGATCTCACGGATACCGCATCGTGTTGAGCAATCGCTTCCTCATCAGAAGAGAAAGATGTCCCCAGCAGAGTTGCCATCTTGTTTGTGGTGTTAAACGAAAGAACAAAATATATATGATACGAGGTTTGTACGAAATCCGCCTTCTTTGGTTTACAAACAAACTTGTACAATTTGATCCTATACGAGGATGTGAGAGTACAATTTATTTAATCTGGGTAGATGATTGCTATAGGTGTCTGATCTGCAGTCGATCACTTTAGCCCTTGGACTACACGATGGTGAAGAAGTGCCGTGGAAGACGGAAAGCAGCTTCGGAGGTTGCAAAAGAGGATGGATGCACGATGCCAATGTCGTCGATCGCTACCCTTTGCTTGAGCTCTGGATGCTTCTCTCTCTCCCTCTCTTAAAGACTCTTCGACCTCTCCTCAATCTCTAATGTTTCGACCCGTGGTTCGATCTCTTCGGAGGTTCGACCTTGTTTGATCTTCTTTCAAAGCTTCGGCCTTGTTCGATTTTTAAAGTCTCGACCTGTTCCTCTGTTGATTGAGGTCTCTATTTATAGAGTTTTGGTGACAGTGACCACTCAATCGGTATGGAAACCGAGTAGTGGAAAGTACATCACACTTTTACATAACGGTTAAAATAACCAAAGCCTGCGTATAGATGACCTTTTGAATGAGCGTGTGACGCGGGTCCAACTAAGGGACAAAATGCGTATAATCGCTACTAAGATCACGGCGTAGAAGCCACGTAGGTAGGTATCCCTCGTGTAGAAGAGGTTGGCGTAGAAGCCAATGTCTGTCACCATGGCGTAGAAGCCAAGTAGACATAGAAGCCGAGTAGGCGTAGAAGCCTGATGGCATAGAAGCTGAATAAGCACAGAAGGCCGAATGAGCATAGAAGCCGAACGAGCATAGAAGCTGACGAGGCGTAGAAGCCGAGCGGGCACAGAAGCTGAATGGGCGTAGAAGCCGCTGCGTAAGTGCCAGAGTGGTCGTAGAGGCCGAGCAGTCACAAAAGCTGAATGGGCGTAGAAGCCGAGGTGATATGGACGTCTTTAGTCGAAATCACGGCTCTTGGAGATATAATCAAATCTCTCGCATTAAATGCCGAGATCCGCCATCATCATTAATTGCAGAGACGTGTTCTGAAGGCCTGCTACCGTTCTGAGCATTAGGTGCAGAGGCGTGCCTCGAGCCCTGTTCAAAGAGAAGCTTTTGACGTGGCAGTCTGTTTGTCTTTCGTGGAGCGTAAACAGTTTACATCTGCCTGTGTAAAATAAGGTAGCGTATCCCCTTGTACGCGTAAAAGCAGTCTCCGCTGAGGGGATGTCAGTAAACGATGGTTCGGTGATATTTAATCAAATCCTCTACATTAAATGCAGAGATCCGCCATCATACTGTAGGACGCATCCCGAGTGGTCTGCCATCTTTTCAGCCGTCGTCTGGGTAGCCGTGCAGCACTTTTTGTCAGGAGTCAGATGTTAGGTTCACTGCGTGACTTGACAGGTTCATTCCGGGGAAGATGAAGCGTTCCTCATACGCTTTAACGCTACTTTGAAAGTGGATGAGTTTTACGCCATGGAGGCGATGAAGCACCCCGTCTACGCTGAAGCAGCCTAGACATACTACTTTTACGCGGACGGTCCAATCATATTTTATGCCGTGCTCAGCAAAAAAGCTCCGTTACACTCTTGATGGCCCTGGGGTCCCCTGCTTTACACTGCCCTGTATCACCATGTTGCGTAGAGCTATCCAGCGTATTTTTCATGCTTCTACAGCTGTTGAGCTAAGAGACATTTCTCATCGAGTGCTTTTAACTATTGTTGCCGTCGGCGATGATTGTAGTTGATGATTAGCCGGTTGGAGAGAGCTACTCAGAGTGAGAGAATTTAGACCTCGAGGGGGAGGACCGCTTCGCTCCCGTAGACTAAGGGGAATGGCGTACTAACAGTTGGCGTCCGAATCGTTGTGCGGTAGGCCTAGAGATATTCACCCAACTTCTCATTCTAGTCGCGTTTGTTGGATGACACAAACTTCTTTGAAAACTTTATGATGGTCGTATTGAAGGCTTCTGCCAGACTATTTGCTTCTAGGTTGTAAGCAGTCGAGGCTATGTTCTGAATTTGGTTCTTGTCACATAACCGATAAAAAGCATGACATGCAAATTGTGGACCATTGTCATGGATGATCATTTGTGGCAAGTCGAAGCGGTATATGACGTGATGCTTGACGAAGCTGATCATGTTTGATGTCTTGACTTCAGTAAGCGATATGGCTTTCGCCTACTTGGAGAAGTAGTCGGTAATGGCCATAATGAACCGATGTCCCTTGGACGAAGGTGGACTGATCAACCCTATGATATCCATGTCCCAAGCTTTGAACGGCCTGGGCACAACAGTCGGGTATAGAAACTCTGAGGGTTGATAGATAAAGTCCGCGTAAATTTGGTACGCTTTGGCACTTCCTTACGTAGTCAACGGTGTCTTCTAATATTGTCAGCCAATAGTAATCCATTCTCTAGAGGCGGTCCGGTAGCTTGGGCCCTGACAGATGGGCATCGTAAACCCCATCGTGGGCCTCGCAGAGAACCTGCTTCGCTTCTGCATTTGATAGGCATCATAACGTAAGACTGTCATAGGAGCGGTGATACAATATTTTAGTAGCCGTATCGTAATAAAATTGGAGGGAACGTCTTTTGATAGAAGTGAATTTCTTTGGGTTATCAGAAAGAATTCTATAGACTATGTAGTCGATGAATGGGAGTCTCCAGTCTTCGGAGTTGGTGCTTGTCTCTACTGAATAGCTCAGGCACTGAAAGAGGTTGTTCTTAGGAAGACCAGTTCCTGACCGATCACGGTGATCAGTTCATGAGTATTGACCTGAACAACCAGATAGGCTACAAGGCCGGCCAGGGCGTCAGCCTCTTTATTTTATAATTGATGGACGTGCTCTATGAAGAACCTCTCGAAGGTGGAGATTATTCCAAGCGTGACTTGGTGGTAGGGGAGTAGGTCTTCATTCCGAACTTTGACTTGCCTCAAACTTGATTGACTATCAGCTTGGAATCGTCGTAGGCTTCTAAGAAGTCCACTACTACTTATTTGGCGAGTTAGAGCCCAGTGATGAGGGTGTTATACTCTGCCTCATTATTAGAGCTTGGCCCTATTCTTAAAGCACCATCGAGAACATTCGCCAAACGGCTTCTGTGCTCAAGGTCAGTTTTGAGTCTACGACCTCGTATGGGATCTCCTCGTAGAGCTTTGAGGTTTTCTGTACCGGGTGGACAGCAAGAAAATTTGATAACGCTTGACCTTTGACCAGCTTATGTGGGACGAATACCATGTCATATGGTGACAATAGTATTTCCTATGTGGCTACGTGAGAGTTAAGCACTCCAGGTTTTATCATGAGGACCCTGAGGGGATTAACTCATGAGATCACATGGATGGTTTGCCCTGTCACGTAATATCGGGTCTTCTGGATGGCAAAAACTAGAGCATGGCACTCCTTCTCGATGGGGTTGTACCTGTGCTCTGCGCCGACCATCATCCTACTAAGATAGTAGATGGCCTGCTCGTGACATGCGTCGCTTGTCTAGGCTAGCAGAGTGTTGAGGAAGTGATCCATTGCTCGCACATATAGTCGAAGGTGCACTGGCATGAGGTATTCTTTGATATCGTCGAAGGCGCGCTGGCATTCTTTGTTCCAAACAAAGGATACCCCTTTCTTTATGATGTGAGTGAACGACTGGCAACGTCTAGAGAGGTTTGATATGAACCTTCTGATGTAGGCCAGTCTTCCCAAAAGGCCACGAAGTCTTTAAGATTTTTCGATGGGCACATTTCAAGGATTGCTTTAGTCTTGTCAGGGCCCAACTGGATACCCATCGAATTTATGATGAAAGCAAGAAATTTGCCACTGGAGACTCCTAGGAAAGATTTGGTGGAATTCATCTTGATCTGGTGCGTACGCATGAGGTCAAACACAATCTTCATATCCCGAAAGTGATCATTTTTTGAGCGACTCTTGACGGTGATATCATCGATGTAACACTCGACCGTCTTGCGTAGATACTCCCTGAATATGGTGTTTATCGCTCGCTGGTATATAGCACCGGTGTTCTTTAGACCGAAGGTCGAACATAGTATTCTTCTATTGACGTTCAAAATTATGTATGCTTCTCGTCGTTAGAAATATTTTGATTTGATTGTAGCATGAGAATCCATCCATAAAGGACATACGCTCAAAGCTACATGTGTTATCAATCATTATGTCTATGATCGTAAGGGAGAACTCTTCCTTAGGGCAAGCCAAATTAAGATCATGAAAGTTGATGCAGATCCGGATCTTCCCATTTGTTTTAACAACGGGCATGATATTGGCTATCCAATCTGGATATTTTTTTTCATGGACGAAGCCACTAGCTATTAGTTTATTGACTTCAGTTTTGATGGCGTTCATGGTATCCGACCGGAATCGTCTTTGCTATTGCTTGATAGGTTTAACATTCGATAAAATATTGAGTTTGTGGACCGGTATTGGGGGTCCCGTCTCGGTATATCTTTGTAACTCCAGGTAAAGATATCGATGTATTCTATGATGAGCTGTAGTAGGGATTCTCGATCCTTATCCGTCAGACTCTTGCTGATAAAGATAGGTTTAGGGGAGGATTCTTCGCCAAGATTGACTTATCAACTTTGTCCTTAGTGGGAGGTTCTACTTGTTCGAACCGCATCTCCCATTATGCGTCTATGCATTAGGCCCACGGTTCTACTTCAAAGAGTTCCGGAGGGTCCTTGTCATCTTCCTCAGGGTCAGCTGACACAATGTTTGTTTGAGCATCTTTTCTATACTGATGTCGGAGTCCCAAGAGAATAACTCTGAAGAGTGAGAGTGTAACTCATCTTCTTTACCCGAACCTTCAGGGGTTGTAGGAGGCGTTACCTACCCTAAGCTATGCTTGGTCTAATGGTAGTAATCCTCGGACTTGCCTACCAGAGCGGTAACACACAAGGGCAGTCGTCGACCTTTGTCATAATTCAGACCTCGATTGCTTTTAAGATCATAACACATCTTCTGGATGAGGTATTTGGCTTGACCATTTAACCGGTAGAGTTGTATTTTGCCGGTATCGAATTCCGGCTCTTGTTCCTCCGAGACGAAGGACAGGGGGCATTCAACCCTGTCGAAGATGGTTGGTTTGTCTCCCCTCCTCCTTGCTGGAACCGTAAAGTAGGAACCTTGGCTAGGGAGGATCTAATTTACTGCATAGGTAGTAGTTACATGTGTATGCAGTTGTAGGCCTATACCATGTTCTAGGAAGTACAATATGCTCAAGTTAGCGACATCGGAGAAGTTCAAAGAAAACCCTTTATTCATAAAGTAGGGGATATTTTCCATAGGAATTACATCATCTAGGGACCAAGCGTTATCGTGAGCCGCTACGTACTATTCTATTTCATCTTCCTCGGGATTTGTCTTCGATACGGGTAAAGGCTTTGGAGGCCACCTGTGATGCGTGACTGCCAAGGGTTCGAGGGCAGAAGCTGGTACTGGGTCTTTATTTCGATTTGGCTATCGTATTGTAAAAGGTTATGGTGCCTTCCTCTGTATGTTTACAATGAGGGGAGGGGTTGTGTCACAAGCACGTCCCTTGAGATGGACTGTCAAAGGTTTGCCTGATATTATACCAATTTTTGCTTCGTTGTTAGCGTCGTTCCCTCCTTCATCCTAGCGGACTTGCTTGTTCATGAGTGAATCAAAGTAGCAAGCCTCTACCCCTTTGAATGGATACAAGTTGGCAAATTAAGTCTTGACGACACCGTAATCGTCACGTACTTCAAGCACTAGTACAAGGTTGAAGGTACGACCATGTATTAATGTATCCATGGATGTCTATAGAGAACATTATAGGATACGTCTACGTCTATGACGTAGCAGGTGACCTTTATTTTTAGATTATTGATTTGGCACTTCAAGCGAATCTTTCCCAGATAGAAGATTCTTTCCGCGTTGAAGCCATTGATAGTTGTGTTGGTCGCTGCCAGGCGATGCATCGTGATGCCCAAGGTCTGAAGCAGACTCCTCGGGATGATGCTGATTGACAAACCGGAGTCGATGTGCATCCGGTCCATATTAATGGCGCCAATGTATCTTGTGTAGTACAAAGGACGATCCTGCAGATTATTCTTTAGCAACATGTTGTTGCGAGAACATAATGTTGGGTATCACCTCCATCTTATTATTATAGTGGGGCCATAAGGCGGGATTCTCAGCTGGGGCTTGATCTGCGGCCGGTAGGTGTTGAAATTTTGTAATACCTCGCTAAGAGCAGCCCGAGTGTCTTTTGAGAGTCGAAGAAGCTCGAATAAAGGCAACTTCGCTAGATTATTGGCCATTTGGGTGAAGATGTCAAAGTTGTACGGCTTCTCCAGCCCTTGGGCTGTCTCTTTGCGTAGTGGTCTGTCAAAGCAAGTTTCTTTCTCCTTGGACTTGTCTGCTGCCGGAGGCTAGGATGGACCCAGATCTGATGTTATAGGTGAGACAAATAGGAGTGCACCATCCTCAGGGGTGTCATAATCTCGTTGGTATGTTAGGCCTAATCTTGTTGTTCCTGCTATAGGTTCTTTGGGAGGGAGAGAAATTGTATAGCAGGACTTCAACTTCTTGCCCTTAGTCTTGGTGGCATAAGGTGTTGTCTGCTGTATCATTTCTGGAGCAATGTCTGGATGGACCCAAATGACCTCTCCACGTGGCGTGGTGAGAGGTATCAGTCCGGCTGTTTGGTTACGAGCCAGAGAAAGATTGATGACATCCATCGTTGCCCGGGGGATCGGGATTACTCTGTCTTAGGCTTATGTTGCGGAGGTTGCAGAACCAATCAAAGGTGACCACCGATAATGCCCAGACAAAGAGCTTGGTGAGGAGGGCATCACTGCGGGGAAGATGTCCTGTTGCTGTCTCAAAGTAGTTCATGTATTGACGAGGAGACCTCTTTCCTTCAAATGAATTTAACTTCAAGGGCTTATATTTAGGCGGATAGGGCACGTCTCTCCACTCGAGGGGATATAGTTGTCGACTCTTGAGTTCCCACAGTGAGTCTCGGTTCCCCATTGAGTCCAAGTGGGCTCGCATTTCTTGTACCTCCCGTATTGCTTCCTGAGCCACATCTACTATGGAAAAGGTAGATGATCCGGGCCTAATGCGATCGCCATTGACAGGCAGAGCGATGGCATTTGAGTCTCAGTTTGCCCCAGGATCTTGACTACCTTGTCCCGAGGTTCTTGGTGGCTGTGAGGCCATATTTGCCTTGATCTCCAACATCATCTGGGTCAAGGCTTGCCTCGATGCACTCATAGTGTGCATCATAGCCTTAAGGGTTTTGAGATGCTGTCGATCACTAGGGCCCTCGTGATCGTCCTCCGCCATGTACAATGTTCTTATATGGGAGATTGTAGATGGAACAATGAATATCGTACTTTTTGCCTCGGACTCTTGCATCGAATAGTCCTCAGAGAAAGTTGTCAGCGTCGCATCCTCTTTGGATTCTGAGAGGATACTACCCCCAAGTAGGAAGATGCGTCTTCTTGGTAAGGGTGACTACTCCCAGGGATCTCGACATCAGTTCCGTGGAAATCATTGTCCCCTCAAAATATCGGGTTATCGTAGAGTTCTAGGGATTGCTATCCCTAGCTTGCAGAATCACTAGGGGTAAACTGAGAAAGAACCATCCCCAGCAGCTGATAGTTTCTTCTTGGAGTGTGTGCCCTAAAAAACTCCTTCTATAGGTATTGCCGCCTGTCCTCCTTGGGTCCGCCTTCTCGGCACGCTAGCCGAAAGAGAAGGGTTTGAGGCGTTAGAACTCCGATCTCACCTTATGGAAGGAGACTTCCAAGCAGAATAGCACAAGGTGAAGGGAAGCTCCTCCTACTATGGTAATTGTACCTATTTTTTGGGACGCTGTCGGGTAGGTTACTTTGGTTGCAGCCGTTGGAAGGCCGACAACCTATTTTTTGGCACTGCTGCTTTAGCACAGCAGCAGTTGGTGATGATGATGTTGGCACAGTGGTATCCTGGAGGGGATACCTCATATGCCGTGTTTGCTTTCCTAGCTTTGCGCTTGTGGTTGATCATGTTGCATAAATCAAACGACGACTAGTCCACCTTTACACCCTTGTTATAAGACCGGTTAGACCAAGCACATAGGTAAGTAGGTATTATCTTTGCTCCCTGTCCTGGGTTCGTACATGAACTCTCCCTAAGTCTCAGATGGGAGACTTTCGGGACCGACCATGTCCGTTTGTCACTATGGACCGGATACATGGGTCGGTCTAGTACAACTTCCCATTAGGGGACCGTGGAACATCTAGCGGAGCGTGCTGATGGTCGACCGTATGGGCAGTTGCTTGAGCTTGGCAAGATCGTACTATCCCAGATTCCTTCGATCTTGCACGCACTGGTGCGTATTATTAAGAGTCCCAGTTCGCATCCTCCCTTTTATCAGCAAGGCGCATGGAGCCAGTGTTGCATGAGATTCGGTCAAATATGGAGGTTTTGGTACTGTGTTGGCCGCATATGGACTTTTTCCTACGGCCATCGATAGGTGCCGCATGTGGACTTTTGCCTGCGACTGTGGACTTATGCGGCTTCTGCTATTGTCGTATGAAGCCTGTCTCAGCGACCAAATTTTTAGCATCGTAATATTTTCCTCTGCCAGGGTTTGGTCGTTGAACGCCTTTCCCGACTGCCGCATGAATAGGGCCAGTTTGGGTGGACACATGATGTGCATCTACGATAACATGGAGACTATTAGGGAGCGCATGCTCCACAGTTGGGTGATGCACAGAGGCCTTTGCTACCCATGTCCTACTGGTCTTTTTAGGCTTTCCTTGGAGAAGGACTCGCGCTGTCCCCGGAGAGCATGTTCTCGAATGCTTGCTAGTCGAAGTATACCACCAGCATCCTTTGGGTCGAGCCAAGCTTGGCCGTATAGGACCACATCACTGTCTTCTCATTAAAGGAGAAGCTACTACCCAGTAGAGTCACCATCTTGTTCGCCATCTCATGTTTTGGACGTTGAAATAACGAACAAAGAAGTACAGAGAGATCCTACACGGAAGGTCTAAGTACAATATTTTTATCTGGGTAGTGACGATGGACAAAGAGCATTGTGGCAGCTATTTTACTCCGTTGATGGTCCGATGAGCAAATGAGGATGCTCTCCTTTTTTGTCTTTCATGAACTTGTATAAACACATATAGCTAGTGGGGGGGTTGCAGGGTATATTATCCTTGCTATTTACAGTCATCCTGCTGACGGACTATCGATGCTGCATATGGCTCTATTTTGGTAGCCGTATAGGGCTCTTTTTGGTGGCCGCATATGACCCCTTCAACAGAATACAGTTGTTACTGCAGTCACAATGCTACAGACAGGCTATCATGTAGTCTTGGTTAGGATATATTATTGAAGAGATCTCAGGAATATTGCATTCCTGACTTGGTCAACTAGACACTTAGTCAACACTGATTATGCGAGAAATTATCTTCGGTTGTAACCAAAAAGATCCTTTGAACCGCGAGCCGCATAACGTCATGGCTGTATAGCATCGTGGCCGCATACTGACTCTCGTTTGACCTTGGTCGGATGGATATACTGGCCGCATGATGGTGAGGCCTCATGGGAATTGCAGCCGTATACGTGCTCTCGTTTGGCCTTGGTCGAATGGACACTCGGGCTGCATGATGGCGAGGCCGTATAGGTCTTGTAACAGCATACGGGCTCTCATTTGGCTTTGGTCGGATGGACACTCTGGATATATGTTGACGAGGCCGCATAGGTTAGGACACGTGGCCTTGCGCGTCTGTCTAGGCTATTAGTGCATGATGTGACTTTCTTCCTGTCTTTTCTTGAGCTATCATCTTTCACGAATCTCGAAACGTCGGCATCATGAGTGATGTGTCAGATTCTGATTGTCATCGACTACTGTATCAGGGGGGGTTTTATGCGGCCTCTCTGCTCTGCGGTTATTCAGGCCGCATAGAGTATACTATGCGGCTTCTTGGTCTTTGGTTCAACCAAGCCGCATGTAGCTTCTCTGCGGCTTGTTTGTTTAGACCGTATGTGGCTTCTTTGTGGCTTAGTTGCTCTTTTGAGGGGGCAAGATCTTTATGCGGCCTGCATATTTTTTAATTCTTCTACGAATATTAGCTAAATATACTATATAAACTCATATGTAGTAATATATATATATATATATATATATATATATATATATATATATATATATATATACCTTACCTTGATATTTGTCCCAACTACCCCATTCATTACCTTAGTATATGAACTTATACTAAATGCCTTAAGCTAGTACTAATACTTAAATCACTAACACATGGATGCCTTAATAACTACCCATTACCTTGCATAGGATACCCTACATATTACCATGTAACTTGGTATCTTACCTCACCCTCACACCCACATCTACTATAGCTAATCACATACACAACAACTATATATATACTTCACTGTGCACTGAACTGAGACAAGCTCGAGCCCAATTTCCATGTACCAACATACTGACTCAGTACCAACATCACACACTAACACCCCTTGCCATCATTCCTACATAATATTACACCAAAACAATATCTAAACCATAACTTAACCCTCTACTCATGTTGTCTGCACATCAATCGGAACCCCTTTATTACCTCTGCACCCTCTTAACTTAAGTGCTCGACACACATCATCCAACTGCTGCTACCTCAAGCACTTATAGGTTCCCCCAAGCCGGGATACTAGCTCCAACTGCTACTGCATTTTTCTGCCACTACTGCTACTGCATCTTGTATGCTGCTACTACTGCTCCTTGCTTACGTTACTGCACCTTGCCACTGCTAATGCATCTTGCTATAACCCGAGTCTAAGTGTTCACCCCTGCTACTGTTATTAGTGTACATATACCCTTATGTTTCATGTAAGTGCCTGCACACAGCATGGCTGCTGCTGCTCACCTAACCTCTAGTACACACATACAACTCGATAGCCTGTAGGTTACAGGAAGCCACTTTCTCCCCTTCCTTATTACTGATGACTCCTTACCTGGGCACTCATACTTGAGCCTTCCACAGCTATGGCTAGTGCAACTCCTTGTACTAAATGCTCAAGTCTCCTATATACATACACTCATTACTAATGTCACATATCATCTATCCTAGCTGCTACTGATACTCTTGTATCTCCAACCCGGATATCCCAATATCTATTTGCACTCACACATCTAATATATATCCACATATAGGTATATATATCTATATATAATAATGACTCATATATATGCTTCATATATATATATATATAAATAGATCTATATTAGTATATCCACTAGCTAATAGTTAATTCGACAAAAACCTATAGTACATAATTAGGAATTCCATGATACGTACCCAAATGAGTGTCAAAACTCATAATACACCACAATAAATATTCTTACATATCAAATACACTATTTTCTAACTAATGCAACTTGCTACAATAAGAATTGAAGAGCATTTACACAAATTTCCCAAAAATGAGCCATATATCATACTGTATCACAAAATACTATGATACGCTCTACTCGTGTCCAATGTGGACACGTATATAGTGCTATAACCACGATCGAAGTTTAATTAGAACTAATTAGTCTCATGTCAGACTTGATTTGTCAATCTCGTAATTCTCCCTAATTGGACACAAATCACCATGTAGATTCCACAATACAAGTCATATTAACCTAGTTCTTGATCCTATAGGTAGCCCTAACCAATAGATGATTCCTAATGGTTAAATACATGAACTATAGTCTAAATTAAGGTGTGAATTTATAATTTATCTATTTGGAGATGGATTCCCAATAAAATGCTTAATGGACACAATTAGGACACAATCTCCTTATCGAATTATCCTCCATCAAGTGCTCCTTGTAATACAAGCTCCAATGCTTCTTAGATGATAAAATTGAGAGGGGATAGGCGTGAATTGGGTTGAATTTGGTGGAGGGATGAAATGAATTGGGGATGAACTAAATTGGGGATCAAGAATTAAATGAAATAAAGAGGAGTGAGAGTGAGAACCCCACTATAGGTGACCGCCCCCTTCTCTTCCCCTCCAAGCAACAACTAATGACCAATGTACCCCAACTAGTTAATTATAGGGAATAATTAGGAAGGACTATATTGAAAAGTCTCTAAACTAATGCAAATTAAGCTAATCTCCTTAATTAATTAAGGGAAATGGTCTAATGGGCTTAGTCTAATGTTTGACTCAATGTGTCATGACAATCCAATGGGTCCACTAATGATAAATCTAAATAAACATAGGCTCGCCCACTAACGAATAATTAAATTGCACTACATAATATAATTAATTAGTAGCACAAAATAAATATTTAATCACTAAATAATAAATATGTTAAATGACCAAACTACCTTTATCTAAAAATATGGTAGTGACAAGTCTACCCTCCTTAGAAAAACTTGCTCCTCAAATTTTCAGGAAGAACTAACACTAACACAAGCAATCAAGCAAAAAAGAATGATACCGGCTCAAAACGATAAGGGTATCGCTCGCGCATCTCGATTTTCCTCTCCCAGGTAGACTCTCCTGGAGAGTGATTCCTCTACGCGATGCGTACCAAGAGAATCATCTAGTTTTGCAGCACCTTCTCCTTGTGATCCAGAATCTCCACTAGCTGCTCTGGGTAGCTGAGAGTCGGACCCACCTTGATTCCTAGTAATCCATTACGTGACTAGGATCTGCCATGTACCACCTAAGCTGCGACACATGGAACACATCATGCACTCCCTCTAGTACAGGCGGTAAGTCTAGTCTGTTGGCAATGCACTGACCCTCGCAAGAACACCGAAGGGTCCATTGTACCGTAGAAAAAGCTTCCCGCCTCCACTAAAGCGAATAGTATCCCGTGTTAAAAAAATATACAAGAATACCATATCGTCAACCGAGAAAAATACAGCCTTAACACTCAACCTAAAATAAAATAATCACAAGCAAGCAAACAAGATCTATACCTCAAACTCCAAAGGTCTCCGGTAGCTATTGGCCCAATGTTGTTGTCTGTCCTCCGCCACCCAAAATCTATCCCTAATGAGCTTCACCTTCTCAGCTGCATCCACAATCATTTCCGGTCCCAACAAGGCTCTCTCACCAACATCATCCTAAGATAGAGGAGTGTCACTACTATATTTTCTAGAAAAAGGGTATTTTGGTCTTTCATAATTAACTAATTATTGTGCATGTTGTATATTTAGTTATAGTATTATTTATTATTTTTAGATATTGTATTATATTTTAGATTTCTGTTAGTGGACCTAACTAGACAAGACTTGACTCATTGACCAACATTTATTTTAGTTAGACTTGAGAACAATAACTAGCCCATTTCTTTAAGTTAGTGATTTAATTAGTCAAACCATTAGGAATATAACCTTTCTTCCTTAATTATTTTCTTCATGACAAGCCCATAGGGGTAAAATAGATGTTGCACCATTACTTGGAGGCCAAGGAGTTGGCGACCTACATAAGGAAGAAGAGTTTCTCTCTTCTCTCTTTTCTTCATCCAAAATTCTAGATCTATAATAGTTCATCCCAATCTCTACACCAATTTCCTTTCCAATTATTCTCTATTTTACCATTGGAGTCTATTAGAGTAAGAAGGAGGCAAGGATCTACAAGGAAGTGAAGAGTGCACAAGTTGAGGGCTCTTTGCATCCAATTGGAGACTTGTATTGGGAATTCATCTTACAATAGGTATAATTAAGAATTTCCCTTATATTTAGGCTTTAAATCTATATTTTAATAATTTGGAACCCTTTCAGGTATTAGGGCTACCTATAGGAAGAAGAATTGACTATTAGGGAGCCCCTATTGTGAATGTTATTATGTATTTTATGCCTAATTTGGATAAAATCCAAGATTGGTGTACCATGTGTTTGTCAATGGGTCTAGTGCACCAAATTGATATGATTTTAGTTGTGTGAGACTTGTGTCATGTCAATAATTGGATACGAGTAGGCCGTATCATGACAATTTAGTGATAAGGGTTGATTTGGAGATTTTCTCTTCGACACGGGGGTCTACACATGTCATATTTTGCCATGAAACATAGATGGGTAGCTAGCACTTAGTATTGCTCTTAATTATGATATTTGACTTGTTTATGATCTTTGTGGAGAGTTTGGTGATGGTTGGATAGAGTATCAAGGGTGTATCACAAGAGTATCATAGAGAAGTGTGATATTTTGGTGATGCACCACTTGTGTTTAATAATATGTCTTCTGAGTGTATTCTATATATCCTAACTTGTTTATAATACTTTTGATACCTAAGTTGTATAGCGATATAGGGATATATATAGTATCTTGATTAGTATATCTTTAGTATATACATAGTTGTATATTAGTATATATATGTATGTGTCATTAGACTGTGTGTCCTTATGACTGATACTTGAGAATGAGGACTATTGTGATAGGGTGTTATTGGACTTGTGCCAACAGTAGGTAAGTAAGGGGAATATATACTATGTATCAGTTGGGATATTTGACAGCAGGATGTAAGGGGGTTTATTGGTCTGTTGTGTGATGTTAGGTTGTCAAGAAGTGCACAGTCGTGCATTGGTGTAGTAGTAGCTGTTGTTGTATATATGGAGTGGCAAGAAGTATCAAAGGGTGTCGAGTTTGACAGAGATATAGTCAGTAGCAATAGGTAACATCTGTGTGAGGGAGATGTGAACAACCACAGCAGCAGTGGGACTGATATAGCAGACAGGGAGATAGGTGTTGTTCTATGATCAAAATAAAATAGCAGCTGCAACATAAGACACAATAGTAGGTAGCACCTAGTGCACTGCCTTGAGCAGTGTTAGGGGTATTGATGGAAAGGAGCTACAGCTGTTAGCAGTAGTACTTAGCAAGAACCAAAATAGAGCAACAGTAGTTGTTATACAATAGTGTGCAAGTAGGTTGTCAACTGATATTGGTGGAGATGATGAGCAGTGTGGAGAAGGAATTTAGTGCACTGCATCTAACAGTGTTGCAGCAGTAGAGGTATACTGTTGAGTCAAGTACACTGGACTGTGCACTCGAGCAAGTGAGTATGAGGGTGTCACTACCATATTCCAGAATAGGGGTATTTTTGTCTTTTTATTTATTTAAATTTAATGTGTTAATAATGCATGATATTCATTTATATTTAATAGTTGTGATTTTAATTGGTTGTCGTACCTTACCGTTGCTTCGATATTTGGAGCACTACACTAGCTTTTGCCTTCCTACAAATTTTATACCCTTGTCCTAGACGTTCCAGCCTTCTATTTTGATCTTTATGTAACTCATAAATATGCCATCTTGTGCTTTGCCTTCTTGTGCTTCATTTTAGTCCCACAACATTCATCGCAAACAATTGTAATTAATTCTAAATAAATCCAACTTTGTATCCTTGTGCATTCCAATCGAAATTGGAGACACAATCTCGACCCTTTTTGTGCAACCCAAATTATGATAATATTCTACTATTCTACTATGAGTCTTCCACATTCATGACACTTGTGTCCCACCTAATTTTAACCCCATGTACTTCTAATTAATTTTAGAACACCAATTATATTAATTTTAATTAAATTAATCCAAAACCTCACTTTGTGTAATTTTTTAATTGTTGGGCACTTTTATGCAAAAGTGCATTGAGGTGTCCATACCCCCATTGGACCAACACATGAAGAAACCCCATTTTCCTTCATGTGATTTTTCTTCATAATTTTTGGAGTGTGTAACACTCAACATCAACCCTCATTTAACCTTAGCCCTCCATTTTGTAACAATGCAATCCTAGCCCTCCAAATATCTATATGTAAAACCCAAAGCCCCTTTCCAAGGAGTTTTGACCGGCCCAACTACCTAGGTCAACACCCAACCCTACTTTTCTACACATATATATATAACTTTTCCTATTTTTTTCATTCACCCGAATACCTAATCTATTCCTAGTCGTAACCCAACAACCTCTCCTGTTCATTTTCATCACCCCTCCTCCCGCCGACCGGAGCACTCATCGCTTAACCGCCAGCACCACTGCCTCCGTTCACCATCTCATCCATCACCTTCATCCCTGTCAACCCGATCGCCTCGATCCTGACCCTCCTGACATCACCGGACCCGACTCGCCTGAGATCCCGTCACGACCATCCATCATCCTGACCTCCCCGACTGCCTACACCGAGCAACACCCTGCCATTTTCTTCCCTCACGATCGCCTGAACCATCTTCTCCCATCCCTCGATTACAGCAGCAACTCCCAAGCTCGAATGAACGCGGCCATCACCGCTGAACCACCGTTCTCTCCTCGATAGACAGCTCCTTGACGACTGAATCCCTCGACGACTGAACGCCACCTGCATGCCATAATCTTCACCGAACTCGACAGCCCAGACCTCAACCCGACGCCACCCTCGTCGTTACTTCCCTCTACAGCCCGCTGAACCGATCCCCTCACGACTCGACGTCGAATACTCCCTCATACACGTGCACGCCGAGACCAAGGTGTGAAGTATTTCTCTTGTGATTTTGTTCGTGTGTGAATAATGTTAAGATTTAGCGTGTTGCTTCATGCCAAATTTGTTAGATATTGATTGCTAGACGCAATACAAATATACCCAACTCGTATGCGTATACGTACGTGTATGAGTATTATATTCAAATTAGTATATATATATATATAGATATAGAAATATATAAGAAGTTAAATACTAATACTAGTTAAGAATATATATATATGTATATATATTATATGATCCTAGTTTAACTGTGGATTTTCCAGTATAATTTTATTGACCATATGACCCTGTATATTGTGAGTTGACTGCCTTATGTACACTAACGTACTGGCTAGACATATGATAGTGAGTGGCTGTCTGATTTTACATTAATTGAGATATGACACCCGTGCAATTAGACGCACACTTGACCTTGCAAGATGACCATTAGCACCCTAGTGTAGTCTTTGAGTTCAGTGTATTTATGATTATGTGTATGTTAGTGTATCGACTGATACAATATTATTATTAAATGATGTCTATAGTACTGTTGGATTATTCAGACAAGACCTCGGAAATAGGACATTGGTATTTCCACCAGAGGACCACAAGCGAGTACATTCTCTGTTAGTTTTTATTATATTAATTATCTCTATAATTCTAGTTGTATAGCGTACATATTCTGACACTATGTATACACGAGTTAGCATCATCGAGACCGATCACGAGGAGTTATGATTTGGAATCCATCGTGCTAGCTGGGGACGGAGAGATATTAGTAGATTATGTGATCATACCCAACTCTACATGCATCATAGCTCACCCATACCTCACGTCGGTGCAGCCTGACCATTACATGCCTCATAGCCTGTTATGTATGATTAGCCTGACTATTGCTTGCATCATAGATATTCAGATGGTTAGCCCGACCTTACATGAATCATAGCTAATCATATGTAACAAGTCTGATAAGTCCCAAGCCGATCACATGATATGCTGATATTTCACACACTTAGCTAGATAGTCTATACATGTATCTCTAGTTTATTGATCTAGCATTTCTCTATGTTCTAGTTACGGTATAGCATTCACTTATATTCCAATTTATTGATCTAGCATTTCCCTATGTTCTAGTTACTGTATAGCATTCACTTATATTCCAGTTCATTGATCTAGCAAGTCCTTGTATTTTTATTCATTGCTACTGTACCATTGATGTTGACATATTCTCCAGTAGTTCTATTCTCGTACTTTATTATTCCAGTATTATTTATTGCCGGTATTTATATCCATCTTGTTTTTCATTACACTGTATTATAGTTTTTGTCAATATACATGGAACTGTTGTTAGTGCATGTACTTCGCTCTAATCCTGACTGGATATTTTTTCTAGAGGATCTTGAGGACTTCTGTCCTATACACTATGGACCAGGTATAGATGCAGACTACACACCAGAGAATTTAGAGGAGTCCTTTCCTTTAGAGGAGATATTAGCTGTAGCTATCTAGATAGCATTATTTTATGCATTTTAGTTTATGTTGAGACTTATGTTAAGTTTAAATTGAGACTTGTGTAGACTATTTTTGTTGGACAGCTAGACTGTAGTTTATCTCTATTTTGAGAAGTTATATTTGACTCAAGTCATTATTTCTTATCTTTTATCGTGCCATTTATATTCTTATAGCTATTGTGATTGAGTATATATTATGAGCTGCTGAAAGATGTTTATTTCATTGTACTCCTTATGGAGTTGATATCATTGACAGGTTATCAGTTATGTTTAGTATATTATTGAGACCTAGACAGCGTTCTACCGTCGATGCTGCGGCGTAGGCTGGACGTACCCACGACTCATGCCCAAATTTTGGGTGCGGATCGTGACTCGTTTTTAGTAGTAGCCCACGCAGGTCTAGCTTCGCAAGTTGTACGATATCGTGGTAGTGCGACAACTTAGTTGTATTACTGCGAGCCTACGATAGGATATAGGAAATAGGATTTAGGATGAGAGTATGCTCAATCACAACTAGAAATTCTGATCTTACAATACTATTCTGAGTGATTACTTCCTTTGGAATTTTACTGTCCTTTCTTGATGATATCGTATCGATTACCTTAATTGATTCTTTTTGATCTGTCTTCAGGATGCTGCCGAAGACTAGGTCTCTGAGATTGGGAGCAGCAGCTTTAGAGAGGTCTGCCACCTCTCGACCTGACGAACAGAAATTTGGAGTTCCTCCTGCATCTCCTGTTCATATGGGAGTATCTGCAGCTATTGGGATTCCTTCTCCACCTATTCAGAGGATTGCCCCAGCTGTGACAGACAACCTTCCACCACCACCAGCTCCGATTCCCGGAGGTATGCCCACTGATGGGGCATAGATGTTCACACTGATCCAAGGCATGTTAGAAGCCCTGAAAGTGACAGCAGAAGCTCAGTGTGTTCAAGCTGAGGCTTAGAGGGAGCAAGCAGAAGCGCACCAGGCACAGACATAGCTGATGAGAGAGAGCATGAAGAATGCTCATCAGGTGGCTCTCCAGGCTGTGGAGAGAGTAGCACAATACCACCAGCATCCTGGCCAGCAGCACCAGAGGCCGGGTACTATAGTGGACTTCAAGAGGATGATACCTCGACATTTCAAAGGCACCGAAGGAATACTCTATGATGATGATTGGCTAGAGGATATAGAGAGGAACTTGCGTTTGGTGCAGATTCCAGAGATTCTTCAGATCGAGGCCGCTGGCAGTTAGATGTTTAACATTGCGCTGACGTGGTATCGTACAGAGCCGAGACTCACTGACGGAGGACTTACTTAGGAGGACTTCAAGAAGCTCTTCAAGGAGAAGTTCTTTCTTGACGTAACTTTGGGACCATTGGAAAGTCAGTTCCATGACTTATTCCAAGGGAGCATGTCAGTCGACGAATACGCCGCAGAGTTTTGCCGATTGAGTCGATTTGTGCCATCGATGATTCGAGACCCAGGAGACCGAGCACGAAAATTTAGAAAGGGGTTGAATAGAAGGATCAAGTCTCGTACTTCGGTACGATGCTCTGCTACATTTAAGGGTATTCTGATGGATGCCCAGATTGCTGATGATGACTTGGTCCTCAGGCCTAAGAGAGGACGCGACACTTCTAGAGGAACAAGTAGTAGTACAGGACCGGCCATGCGCCCACACTTTCAACAACAACAGAGAAAGTACCAGTAGCAGCATCTGCAGCACCAGGCCCCAGTTCCAGGATACATCCAGCAGCAGCAGCCATAGAGACAGGATCAACCCATTGCCCAGTGTGCGTATTGCGGGAAGATGGGATATACCAAAGATATCTGCAGAAAGAGGTTGGGGACATTCTTGTCCTATGGATCGTCAGCACATCGGTGGAGGGACTGTCCATCTATTCTGACTTATCAGGGTGGAGGCCAGCCAGGGTACCTTATGTACCAGGAGGCCAATAGAGGGGACCTCCACTTTTACCACAGCAGTAGAGGTTTGCTCAGCACCACCAGCAGCAGAGAGGAGCACCACAAGGACATGCATACGCCATAACGATTGAGAAGGCCGAGCCAGCTGGAGACATAATTTCAGGTTCAGTTTCTATCGATTCTATTCTAGCACTTACATTATTTTATTCTGGCGCTTTCTATAGTTTCGTATATGTATCTTATGCTCTTAAGCTTCGTTTAGAGACAGAATCGTTAGATAGGACTTGCAAGATCACGATTGTAGGAGGCATTATCCTAGTTCGTGATTATTGCAAGGATCGAAGAGTATCATTGGGAAGCCGAGAGTTGATCATGAGTTTACTCGTTATGCCACTTCCAGGATACGATATTGTACTCGGAATGGACTGGTTGAGTAGGCATCATGCTACTATAGATTGTCACGAAGGCAGAGTAATATTTTGACCACCAGGAGAACCAGAGTTTGAGGTCGCCAGAGGAGCAGTGAAGCAGAGTAGAGGCACTTTTTATGGAGCCAGAAAGGAAGAATAGGAGTTACCACATCCTCCGATAGCGGAGTTCCTGGTTGTATTTTTAAAAGAGTTGCCAGGCTTGCTGTCAGATAGAGATGTTGAATTCTCTATAGACTTGGTACCAGGAGCGGAGCCTATTTCACAACACGTCTTTAGAGTCAACAACAGCGAGCTGGCAGAACTGAAGAAGCAAGTTGAGAAGCTATAAGACAAAGGTTTCATCAGATCTAGTTCACCACCATGGGGAGCTCCGGTATTGTTCATACCGAAGAAGGATGGCATGGTATGCATGTGTATCGATTATAGAGCTCTAAACAACCTCACTATCAAGAACAAATACCTGTTGCCCAGGATAGATGATCTTTTTGATCAATTGAGCAGAGTGAAGGTATTTTCAAAGATAGACTTGAGGTCAGGCTATCACCAGGTGAAAGTGAAGAGAGAAGACATACCGAAGATGGCTTTTCGGACCAGATATGACCAGTTTGAATTCATGGTAATGCCATTTTGTTTAACCAATGCACCAGCAGTATTCATGAACTTAATGAACAAGGTATTCCACCAGTACCTTGACAAGTTCATAGTGGTATTCATCGATAACATTCTTGTGTATTCGAAGACCCCAGAGGAGCACGAAGAGCACCTGAGGATGGTCTTGGAGACCCTCAGTTAAGAAGAGTTGTACGTGAAGCTTTCAAAGTGTGTATTCTTCCTTGACAAGGTTGAATTTCTTGGACATATGGTAAAGGGTGACAGAATTTTAGTTAACCTAAAGAAGATAGAGGCAGTGGAATCATGGGCTACCCCCAGTTCGGTAGCTGAGATCAGGAGATTTCTCGTACTAGCAGGATACTACAGGAGGTTCGTACAAGACTTTTCCAAGATTGCAGAGCCGATGACTAGGCTGACCAAAAAAGATATGAATTTTGTCTGGACAGAGGAATGTCATGCCGCGTTTGATGAGCTCTAGAAGAGATTGACGACAGCTCCAGTTTTGACGTTGCCATCAGGGACATGTGGAATCACTATCTACAGTGATGCTTCAGGAAAGGGTTTAAGATGCGTTATTCAGTAACACGGAAAAATAATTACTTATGCTTCAAGACAATTATGCCCTCATAAAAAGAACTATCCCACTCACGATTTGGAGTTGGCGGCAGTTATCTTCCCTCTAAAACTGTGGAAACACTATCTGTACGGAGAGCGTATGGAGATCTTCACAGACCAAAAGAATTTGAAGTACGTGTTTACACAGAAGGAGCTGAATATGAGGCAGAGGAGGTGGTTAGAACTAATGAAAGACTTTGATATCTAATTACAGTACCACCCAGGAAAGGCTAATATAGTCGCCAATGCCTTGAGCAGGTATCCGATGACTATGTACTTGACAATAGATAGACATTTATTGGCCGATCTTGAAAGCTTGGGAATTGAAGTGCTAGTTCCAAGTGTTGAGATTCAGATATGGGGATTGCAGATACAATCAGAGCTGATGGATAGAATTAGAGCTGCACAGTATGATGATAAGACTCTGAGGAGTATCAGGGCACAAGTTCGGACATGATTGACAGATGACTTCACTATTGCTGATGATGGATCTTTATGACATGGCACGAGGATGTGTGTGCCAAGTGGAGAGCTGCGTGAAGAGGTTTTGCAGGAGGCATATCGCTCTCAGTACTCAATGTATCCCGGTGCCAACAAGATGTATCAAGATCTAAGTGAGCACGTATGATGGTATGGTATGAAGCGCGAGGTAGCACGCTTTGTATCCCGGTGTTTAGTATGCTAGCAGGTAAAAATAGATCGACAGAGGACAACTGGATTGCTTCAACCTTTACCCATTCCAGAATGGAAGTGGGAGCACGTGACTATGGACTTCGTTTCAGGGCTTCTACGTTCTCCAGGAGGAAAGGATGCAATTTGGGTCATCGTGGATAGGTTGACCAAATCAGCCCACTTCTTACCATTCAAAGTGGGTACATCGACAAAGAAGCTAGCAGAGATGTACGTGCAACAGATTGTCAGATTATATGGAGTTTCTATGAGTATCATCTCAGATCAGGATAGTCATTTTACTTCCCACTTTTGGAGGAGTCTACAGGCTAGCTTGGGCACTCATCTCAAGTTCAATACCGCGTATCACCCCCAGACAGACGGGCAATCTGAAAGGACTATTCAGACTCTTAAAGATATGCTATGCATTTGCATTTTGGATCTCGGAGGTTCTTAGGAGGATCATCTACACCTAGTAGAGTTTGCTTACAATAACAGCTACCAGGCCAGTATTGAGATATCACCATTTTAGGCTTTATATGGACGGAGGTATCGCACACCGTTAATTTGGGATGATGTTGGAAAGAGAGCTTTGTTATGACCAAAAATGGTCGTGTATACAGCAGAAAAGGTGAAACTCATCAAAAAATGACTGCGAGTGGCACAGGATAGACAGCGGCATTGGGCCGATAGCCACCGTAGACCCCTAGAGTTTCAGGTATAGGTTTTGTTATTTTTGGTTTGTGATTGTTTTATTTTAGATTTTATGTTAAGACTGTTTGTTCTAGGTTGCCGATTTGGTGTTCCTACGGATTTCTTTGATACGGGGCACGATTCATTTTGGTAGAGGCAGAAAGCTTAGTCCATGATACATCGGGCCTTTCGGTATTCTTGCAAGGGTCGGTACAGTGGCCAATAGACTGGACTTGCCTCCTGTTCTAGATAGAGCGCATGACGTGTTCCATGTATCGCAGCTAAGACGGTACATGGCAGATCCTAGTCACGTACTGGATCACTCGGAGATCGAGGTTGGACCGACTCTCAGTTATCCTGAACAACCCATAGAGATCTTGGATCGTAGAGAGAAGGTATTATGGAACCAGACTATTCTCTTGGTTTATTTTGCATGGAGACATCACTCTCCAGGCGAATCAACCTGGAAAAGAGAGGACGAAATGTGCGAGCAGTATCCATATCTCTTCGAGACTTGAGGTATAATTTTTTTTGATTATTTTTTCCTGTGCTAGTTTATTTTAATTTTGAGGACGAAATTCTTTTAAGGAGGGTAGACTTGTCACTACCAAATTCCAGAATAGGGATATTTTCGTCTTTTCATTTATTTAAATTTAATGTGTTAATATTGTATGATATTTATTTATATTTATTAGCTATGAATTTAATTGGTTGTTGTACCTTACAGTTGCTTCGATATTTGGAGCACTACACTAGCTTTTGCCTTTCTATAAATTTCATACCCTTATCATAGACGTGCCAGCCTTCTATTTTGATCTTTGTGTAACTCATAAATATGCCTTCTTGTGCTTCATTTTAGTCGTACAACATTCATCGCAAAAAATTATAATTAATTATAAATAAATCTAACTTTGTATCCTTGTGCGTTCCAATCGAAATTGGGGATACAATCTTGACCCTTTTTGTGCAACCCAAATTATGATAATACTCTACTATGAGTCTTCCACATCTATGACACTTGTGTCCCACCTAATTTTAACCCCATGTACTTATAATTAATTTTCGAACACCAATTATATTAATTTTAGTTAAATTAATCCAAAACCCTACTTTGTGTAATTATCTAATTGTTGGGCACTTTTATGCAAAAGTGCATTGAGGTGTCCATACCCCATTGGACCAACACATGAAGAAACCCCATTTTCCTTCATGTGATTTTTCTCCATAATTTTTGGAGTTTGTAACACTCAACATCAACCCTCATTAAACCTTAGCCCTCCATTTTGAAACAATGCAATTCTAGCCCTCCAAATATCTACATAGGTCAACACCCAACCCTACTTTTCTACACATATATATAACTTTTTCTATTTTTTTTATTCACCCTAATACCTAAACCGCCAGCACCACCGCCTCCATTCACCATCTCATCCATCACCTTTATCCCTGTCGACCCGACCGCCTGGATCCCGACCCGCCTGACATCACCGGACCTGACTCGCCTGATATCCCACCGCGACCATCCATCATCCTGAACCTCACTGACCGCCTGCACCGAGCAATACCCCGATGTTTCCTTCCCTCATGATACCAGAACCATCTTCTCCCATCCCTCGATGACAGCAGCACCTCCCGAGCTAGAGTGAACCCTGCCATCACCGCTGAACCGTTGTTCTCTCCTCGACCGCACAGCTCCTCGATGACTGAATCCCTCGATGACTGAATGCTGCCTGCACGCCATCATTTTCACCGAACTCGATAGCCCAGACCTCAACCCGACGCCACCCTCGTCGACAGCCCGCTGAATCGATCCCCTCACGACTCGATGTCGAATACTCCCTCGTGCACGTGCACGCCGAGACCAAGGTGCGAAGTGTTTCTCTTGTGATTTTGTTCGTATGAATGATGTTAAGATTTAGCGTGTTGCTTCATGCCAAATTCGTTAGATATTGATTGCTAGACGCCATACAAATATACCCAACTCGTTTGCGTATACGTACGCGTATGAGTATTATATTCAAATTGGTATATATATATATATATATATATATATATATATATATATATATATATATAGAAATATATAAGAAGTTAAATACTCATACTAGTTAGGAATATATATATTTGTATATATACTATATGACCCTACTTTAACTATGGATTTTCCAGTATAATTTCATTGACCATGTGACCCTGAATATTGTGAGTTGACAACCTTATGTACGCTGACGTACTAGCTAGACATATGATAGTGAGTGGTTGTCTGATTTTACATCAATTGAGATATGACACCCGAGCAATTAGACGCACACTTGACCCTGCTAGATGACTAGTAGCACCCTAGCGTAGTCTCTGAGTTCAGTGTATTTATGATTGTGTGTAAATTAGTGTATCGACTGATGCAATATTATTATTAAATGATGTCTATAGGACTGTTGGATTATTCAGACAAGACCTCGGAAATAGGACATTGGTATTTCCAGCAGAGGGCCACAGGCGAGTACATTCTTTGACAGTTTTTATTATGTTGATTATCTCTATGATTCTAGTTGTATAGCGTACATGATTCTGACACTATGTATACACGAGTTGGCATCATCGAGACCGATCACGAGGAGTCATGATTTGGAATCCATTGTGCTAGCTGGGGACGGGGAGATATTAGTAGAATATGTGATCATACCCAACTTTACATGCATCATAACTCACCCACACCTCACGTCGGTACAGCCTGACCATTACAGGCCTCATAGCCTGTTATGTATGATTAGCCTGACTATTGCTTGCATCATAAGTATCCGGATGGTTAGCCTGACCTTACTTGAATCATAGCTAATAATATGTAACAAGCGTGATCATTACCAAGCCGATCACATGATATGCTGATGTTTCACACATTTAGCTAGATAGTCTATACATGTATCTCTAGTTTTTTGATCTAGCATTTTCCTATGTCCTAGTAACTGTATAACATTTACTTATATTCCATTTTATTGATCTAGAATTTCCCTACCTTTTAGTTAATCTATAGCATTCACTTATATTCCAGTTCATTGATCTAGCATGCACTTGTATTTCTGTTCATTGCTAGTGTACCATTGATGATGACATATTCTCCAGTAGTTCTATTCTAGTACTTCATTATTCCAGTATTGTTTATTGTCAGTATTTATATCCATCTTGTATTTCTTTATACTGTATTATAGTTTTTGTCAATATACATGGAACTGCTGTTAGTACTTGTACTTTGCTCCAATCATGACTCGATATTTTTTCCAGAGGATCTTAAGGACTTCTGTCCTACACACTATGGACCAGGTATAGATGTGGACTACATACCAGAGATCTAGAGGAGTTCTTTCCTTTAGAGTAGATATTACCTGCAGCTATCTAGATAGCATTATTTTATGCATTTTAATTTATGTTGAGACTTATGTTAAGTTTAAATTGAGACTTGTGGAGACTATTTTTGTTGGACAGCTAGACTTTTGTTTATCTCTATTTTGAAATATTGTGTTTGACTCATGTCATTCTTTCTTATCTTTTATCGTGCCATTTATATTCTTATAGCTATTGTGATTGTGTATACATTATGAGCTGTTGAGAGATGTTTATTTCATTATACTCCTTATGGAGTTGATATCATTGACAAATTTTGAGTTATGTTTAGTATATTATTGAGACCTAGACAGCGTTCTACCACCGATGCTGCGGCGTAGGCTAGACGTACCCATGACTCATGGCCCAAATTTGGGTGCGGATCATGACAGAGGGGTGCACTGTTCAGTTGGTCACCTGGGTATCAATGGTTAAATATGTTAGTTAATTGTTAGTTAGTTTTATATGAATGATAGTACAAGTTATGTTATATTAGATGTATATGTTGGTTGTTAGTTAAATATTAGTTAACTGTTAGTATGAGTTAGTAGTTATATGTTATGGTAGATATAGTTATATATATATGTTAACATGTTAGTTAGTTATATATATGAGTTAGTATATATATGAAGGTATATATGTACACTAGTTAGCATAAGTAATAGTTTAAGTTAATGTTAGTTCTAGTATTACCTTGTGATAACTAGGGTAATGATAAGGTATTGGGTATTTAGTGTCAAGAGAGGGTCTAGCTAGTGTGATATCGTGTTGGCTCAAAGCCAAGGAATCCATTTATTGTTAGTTTAGCTAGGAGATACTAATATATATTATACTTGTATATTATATAGTATTTTCTTATATACTATTTTATATATCTTATGATACAGAATAGTGTTGATACTCTAATATCCTAATATAACTAGTATAGCCTAGATACATAGCGTATGGACCCGATATCCTATAGATGGACTCATAAAACCTAGAAATAGTTAGTTTGACCAAGTTTGACTAGTTTGACCTAGAGTTGACCTAGTTTGATTTTTTTGACTTAGACTTGGCCTAATGATCTGGATTGGACTAGTTAACTTGTATTCTTTCCAAAATCTGGTATTGATGTAATATTTTATATTTAGGTCTCTGAGGCATCGTTTTGTACATCTTTGCTTCTGTTCACTGGATTTCAGGCGAGTGTATTCTTTGACAGTTTCTAATTTATGATATCCTCTATGTTTCTTGTATTTATTATAGATATACTTGATTCCCTGATACTTGGTTACACGGATTGGTATTCCTAGATTCCGTCATGAGATGTTATTCCTGAAGTTTCTGGCGTATTTCTTGTGCGAGCCCGTTGTTCTTGTACATATATGGACACTGATTCATGAGAAGATTATCTCCCTTCTCATGGAATCCTGTGTCATAGCGTGTCATGGTTGGATTCACTATATCAGTTAGGAGCGAAGAGTATTTAGTATAGATATGTGATCATACCCCCGCAGTTCTTTTTTTTTGCATAGTGTTAATCATGCACCACACGTATGATTAACCAGGCCATAATTCCCAAGCAAGTTCCCAAGCCGATCACATGTTGTCACTAGTACTCACACACTTAGATATATTTCTTTATTCTATATATGATGTTCATATCTCTTGTATGTAGATCCCATATTTCCTTATTCCTGTATATTTCTGTCATGCCCTATTCATCTTGTATATGCTCTCTATTTAAGGTTACATAGTCTTTATCATTTATTGGAACTGCTGTTAAAGATATACTTTACTCCAATCCTGATTGGATATATTTTTCTAGATGACACTGAGGAGTGGTATCCCACTCACTATGGTCCTCAGGACATAGTTAGCTTAGGGATAGAGACTGTGGCCCAGGAGGGATTTATCCCGATTGAGATAAACGACAATTTACCTGTAGCTCAGAAGATTGGTTTATTTTGTACTGGATTTGTCTCCAGCTTTGGCAGTTAGTACTCTTTTACATTTGAGACTCATTAGATATTATCTTCTATCTTATGAGTTGTATTTTGACTCTTCAGTTCTTATATCATATTCGTGCGTTATTCCATCTTATAGTTCTGTGATTGAGTATTCATATTTTATAGGTGGCATTATATATCTTGATGATCATTATTGTTAGATAGTATAGTTTATCCAAACAGTATTTTACCACCGATGCTATTACGTAGGCTGGACGTACCCACATTCTTGTGCCCTTATATCGGGTGTGGGTCATGACAAGGAGTACAACATCTCCGTCCATATAAAGCCTCGAATGGTGACATTTCGATACTGTCCTGATATTTCTTGTTGTAAGCAAACTCTACCAGGTGAAGATAATCCTTCCAAGAGCCTCTGAAATCCAAAACACAAGTGTGAAGCATATCTTCGAGAGTCTTAATATTCCTCTCCGAATCCCCGTCTGTCTGGGGGTGATATGTGGTTTTAAACCTGAGTTGGGTGCCCAAGCTAGCCTACAAACTCCTGCAGAAGTGGGATATGAAGCGACTATCCCGATCTGAGACTATGCTCACAGGAACTCCATGCAATCTGATAATTTATCGCACATACATCTCCGCTAGCTTTTTCGTAGATGTACCCACTTTAAATGGTAAAAAGTGGGATGAGTTGGTCAACCTGTCTACGATGACCCAAATCGCGTCTTTACCTCCTAGAGAATACGGAAGCCCTGAAACAACATCCATGGTAACATGCTCCCACTTTCACTCTTGAATGGGTAAAGGTTGAAGTAAACCACCTGGCCTCTGCCTCTATGCCTTTAGCTACTAGCAAACTAAACATCTAGATACGAAGCGCTCCACCTCCTGCTTTATACCATACCACCATACATGCTCTCTCATATCTCTATACATCATGTTGGCACCTAGATGTATGGAGTACTACAATCAATGTGCCTCCTGAAGAATCTTCTCCCGCAACGTCCTACTTGGCACACGCAACCCGATACCGTATCATAGTAGTCCATCCCTAGCAATAGTAAAGTCCTCGGATAATCCTATCCGAACCTGTACTTTGATGCTCCTCAGAGACTTATCGTCTTACTATGTAGCTCGAATCCTATCCATCAGCTCTGGCTGTATATGTAATCCCCACATCTATATTTCGACACATGGTACCAACACCGCAATACCCAAGCTCTCAAAATTGGCCGATAAATATTTGTCCGTAGTCAAGCACATAACCACTAGATATCAACTCAAGGCATCAGCGACTACATTGGCATTTTCTGGATGGTACTGCAATGATATATGGAAGTCCTTCATCAATACCAACCACTGCCGATTTCTTATGTTTAGCTCTTTATATGTAATACGTACTTCAAGATCTTGTTGTCTGTGAAGATCTCCACACGCTCCATGTATAAATAGTATTTCTACAGCTTTATAGCAAAAATGACCGCTGCCAACTCCAAATTTTTGGTAGGGTAATTCTCTCATGAGGACATAATTGCATGGAAGCATAGGAAATTACCTTCTCATTCTGCTGTAAGACGCAACCCAAACCCTTTCCTGAAGCATCACTATAGCTAGTGAATCCACCTAATCCTTATGGCAACGTCAATACTGAAGTTGTCGTCAACCTCTTCTTCAGCTCCTCAAATGAGACCTGACTCTCCTCAGTCCAGAAAAACTCTACGTCCTTCCTGGTCAGCCTAGTCATCGGCTCCGCAATCATGGAGAAGTCCTATACAAACCTCCGGTAATGACCTGCTAGCCCCAGAAAACTCCTTATCTCTGGTACTGAACTCGAAGTATCCCACGACTCCACTGTTGAAATCTTCTTCGGATCCACTAAGACCCCGTCACCTGTAATCACATTCCCAAGGAATTAAACCTTGTCAAGGAAGAACTCACACTTTGAAAGCTTACCATAAATCTTCTCCTTCCTAATAGTCTCCAGAACTATCCTTAGATACTCCATATGATCCTCGGGGGTCTTCGAGTACACCAGAATATCATCAACAAATACTACCACAAACTTATCAAGATACTGGTGGAACACCTTTTTTATCAGATTCATGAATACCACCGGGACATTAGTCAACCCAAATGGCATCACCATGAATTCAAACTGGCGGTACGAACTCCAAAAAGCTGTCTTCGAAATATTTTCCTTCTTCACTTTCACCTGGGGGTTACCCGACCTTAAGTCTATCTTCAAAAATACCTTCGCTTCGCTCAACTGATCAAAGAGATCATCAATCCTCGATAACGGGTATTTATTCTTGATAGTGAGGTTGTTTAGAGCCATGTAGTCGATATACATGCGTACTGCCCCATCCTTCTTAAGTACAAACAATACCAGAGCACCACATGGTGATTAAATAGATCGAATGAAGCCATTGTCCCGTAACTCATCCACCTGCTTCTTCAACTCTACCAGTTTGCTGTTGTTAACTCTATAGACGTGCTGAGATATCGGCTCTGCGTCTGGCACCAAATCTATAGAGAACTGTCACCCCCACTTTTTCAGCTAGGAGTAATTTGGTAATTTTGCCTAGTTATTTAATTTTAGGAATATAATATTAATATTAGTGAGCCATGTATATTTATTTGATGCTTGTATTAGTTATTTAATTATTAGAATGCTATATTTAATTAGAGGCTTATAGCATTTAATTTAGTTAGTGGACTAGCCTATTTAATTTGACTTGACATTAGTGGACCTAAATTAGACTTGTCATGACAATAGTAAGCCAATATGGACTAGGCCCAATGAACCCATTCCTACTAATTTCCTAAGAATAATTTGTAAAGAAGAATTAGTTTAATTACAATTAGTATAGAGGAGACTTCCTAAATAGTCCTTCCTTAATCCTCTTCATAATAAGATGGAGAGGGGCAACTTGGTCATTGTAAATTGCTTGGAGAGGGGAAAACTTGGGGCCGACCACATAAAGGCCATTCATCTCTCTCTCCTCTTATTTGCTCATTCATTCTAGATCTCAAATTCTAGATCCCCAAATTACCATTTTCCCCCTATCAATTTTCTCTCTTATTTTATTTCCATTCTCCCTCATTTTTCATTCCGAAAGAAGTTTTAGAGCTTGGAATTGCAAGAAACACAAAAGGAGAAGGAGCTTTGGCAAGGAGATCGTGTCCAGATCGTATCCAATTATATTTTCATTGGAAATCCATTTGCCAATTGGTAATTCCTAAATTTCTCTCTCATTATAGCTTCTTAATCATGCATTTGACCTTTAGAAATGACTCAATGGCATATGACTGTCTATAGGAACAAGTTCTAGGCTATTTGGCCATGTATTGTGGGTTTTATATGGTATTTTGTGTCAATTTTGGGGAAATTCTGAGATTGGTACATCATATGTTTGACAATAGGTCAATTAGACCAAATTAACGTGTGTTTGGTTGTATGAGACTAGGTACGTGTTCAAAATTGGATACGTGTAGGCCGTATTACGATAATTTGGCAATACGGATTGATTGGGGGGTTTTCTTCCGACACGGGAGTTTGAGCATGTCATATTTTGACACGGGCACGTAGATGAGTAGCTAACACTTTGTCTTGCTTCTAATTATGATTCTAGACTTTCTCGTGACCTTTGTGATAATGTTTGGTGATGTGGTGGAGCCGTATCGCAAGCATATCATAGATTGAGTGTGATACGGCTGCGATGCACTCCACGTGTTTGATACTTTGTATTATAATTCAACTTACCTTAGTTATCGCTATTAGAGTATTATAATTATAGTTGTTATACGATATATATATATATATATATATATATATATATATATATATATATATATATATAGTTATGTTTCTAAGACATTTGTGATGTGTTGGTGGTCATTGGAGAGTAAAAAAGTTTATGTGCACTATTAGTATTGAGGTGTGTAAGCATATATATATATGGGTATATATATATATAGATATATGTATGTGTACCTATGTGTGTATGTGTGCTAGAGGGGGGGTGTCGAATAAGCTACAGCACTAAGCAGCAGAAGCAGCAGCAGAAGCAGCAAGATGCAGCAAGAAGCAGTTGCAGAAGCAGCAAGCTTTAGCAGCAGCAGAAGCAGTAAGCTGCAGCAACAACAAGCAGAAGCAGTACGCTGCAGCAGCAGCAACAACAAGCAGAAGCACGCTGCAGCAGTAATAAGCAGCAGTAATAAGCAGCAGCAGCAATAAGTAGCAGTTCTTAGAGATTTAGTTGTAGATAAGCTAGTATTTAATATTGTTAGTTAGTTTCTTATATATATTAGTTAAAGTTAAGTTAGTATATCAGTATGTTAGAGTGAGTAAGTTAGTGTATTTATAAGTTGAGATAAGTTAGTATATATCAGTTGTTAGTTAGTGATGTTAGTTGAGTTAGTGAATAGTTAAGTTAATTAATATTGTTATATATATATATATATATATATATATATATATATATATATATATATATATATATATATGTTAGTATATATATGAGGGTATATATATATATATACTAGTTAGCATAGTATTAGTATTGGTTAATATTATTTCTAATTTACCTTCAGTTACACCAAGGTAATGCGAGTTGAGGTATAGTGGGGTATGGGTTTTGAATACTAGATGGATATGCTAGTTATGTTAGTTTGGAATAGTATTGATATAAGTTATGAGTATAAGTGCATGTTAGTATATAGTAGTGTATAAATGGTGTCACGCCCCAGTCCCAAAATACCGAGGGACCGGACACGTGGCAATGGCCAACAACACACTCTGAGGGACAACCCAATTTAATGGATCCATCAGGGCGTACTTAAGCTGTAAAATAAGGTCTACTACAACATGTCACAACTAATCTCATCCACAAAAGATAATAAGATCAACAGCAAAAAGAAATATAATCAATAACCAGTCACAACAAAGTACTTCAGGGAATAACCCAATATAAGTCTGATACATTGGTTCAACAGACCAGAAACAAAAGAGTTTAAAATAAAGTAAATGCTGAGTACGAATAACAGATACTCAGGAAAAGTCTTCAATCGTCACCTCTTCCTCGGGGATTGGTTCAGCTCCAGTATCAGGTCCTGCTACAGCTTCTGCTCCTGTCCCGTAAACCTCGGGATAATGCTCCTCTGCAAAACCTGGGGACATCATCCAGAATCCAGGTCCTCAGGGACATAGCAAGGTACAATATAACTCAAGCCAAAATAAATGCAGGGCAGAAAAATAAAACAATAGGTAAGCTATATAACCATCTATTAGAAATGCAAGTAAGAGCATCACTAGTACTCAGGCTGAGACCGCTACAAGCTCTGTATCGAGGAGCCGGTAGCAGTAATAACAAGTAATGGGTCTAGCTCTGCTCGAGAGTCTACAACCTCACAATAGTAGTAGATATATAAAAAACAGCTTGTAGCCTGTGTGTCTCTCCCCACCCAATGTAACCACACGTCTCATGTCCATAACGTCTCATGTCCATGTCACCCGAGATCATAGCTAATGCAATAAGTCATATAATCTCTATGAATATAATGTCTATGTCAATCCTGCATCCTATACAGAATCACCATGAATATCTCAGGAAGATTCTGTCACATGTATAGTGTCAAGTGTCCTGGGTTATAATGTACTTGAAAAGACAAGTACAAGAGCGTAAAGGGTCACGAATGTCCATCTCTAGATGACGTACACAACTCCGCGTACGGGGTTGGCACCAGACTATTAATCGGACGCTAAGTAAGTCACACGGTCCTAGGTTTAAGTGTACACTACAATTGTAATTAAGTCAAAGTAATATGTAACAAAAACTGTAAGTTGGCAAGGTACACTTGCCTGGGGTTGGAATACCAACAGCTGTCCCTGTATCAGTGGATCCTGTAGGTTGTAGAAGCATAAAAAATATGCTGGATAGCTCTACGCAGCATGTTGATGCAGGGCAGCGTAAACAAAGGACCTCAGAGCCATCGACGTGCAAACAGAGCTTTTTCGCTAAGCACAGCGTAAAAAGTAGGTTCAAGGACCATCCGCGTAATGCAGTATGTCCAGGCTGCTTCAGTGTAAAAACGGGTGCTACATCGTCTTTATGGCGTAAAACTCATCCGCTTTCAATACAGCATTGAAGTGTACGAGGAACGCTTCGTATTCTTCGAAATAAACCTGTCAGATCATGCAATGAACCTGACGTCTGGACTCCTGACAAAGGGTACTGCACGACTACCCAAGCGACGGCTATAATGATAGCGCGGCACTGCAACCCAGGCTGTCATTTACCGCCATTTCGTTGGCGTAGACCACTTCAACGCATACAAAAGAATATGCCGCCTAGTTTTACACAGGCAGATGTGAGCTGTTTACGCTCCGCAGAAGACAAACAGCCTGCCACGTCAAAAGCTGCTCTTCGTACAGGGCTCGAGGCACGTCTCTGCATTTTATGCGCAGAAGGGTGGTAGACCTTCAAAACACGCCTCTACATTTAATGCACTAGATAATGGCAGATTTCTGCATTTAATGCAGGTGATTTGATTAAATGGCACCGAACCGTCGTCTAGTGACATTCCTTTTATGCAAACTTCTCTTACGTATACAAGGGGATACGCTACCCAGCTTTTCACAGGCAGACGTGAGCTTCTTACACTCCGCAGAAGGCCAACAGACCGCCATATTAGCAGTTACTCTTCGTACAAAATTCGAGGCGCGTATCTGCATTTAATGCGCAGAATGTTGACAAATCTTAAAGACAAGCCTCTGCATTTAATGCACAGGATGGGGGCAGATCTCTCATTTAATGCAAGAGATTTGATTATATCTCCAAGAGCTGTAATTCTGGCTAAAATGTCCATATCACTCGGCTTCTATGCCCACTCAGCTTCTATGCCCACTCGGCTTCTACACCCGCTCGGCTTCTATGCCCACACGACTTCTACGCCTGCTCGGCCTCTATGACCACTCGGCTTCTACGCCCGCTCGGCCTCTATGACCACTCGGCTTCTACGCCTACTCGGCTTCTATGCCTACTTGGCTTCTATGCCTACTCGGCTTCTATGCCTATTTGGCTTCTATGCCATGGTGACAGTTATTGGCTTCTACGCCAACCTCTTCTACACAAGGGATAACTACCTACGTGGCTTCTACGCTGTGATCTTCGCAGCAGCTATACGCGTTTGTCCCTTAGTTGGACACGCGTCACATGCTCACTCAGAAGGTCATCTATACGCAGGCATTGGTTATTTTAAACCATCGTGTAAAAGGGTGCTGTACTTCCCACTGCTCGGTTTCTACACCGACTGAGTGGTCACTGTCACTAAAACTCTATAAATAGAGACCTCTATCAACAGAGGTCAAAGGTTGAAAAAAGGTGGAGAAAAAGGAGGTCGCAAAATTAAAGATCGAACGATCGAAGATTGGTCAAGGAATCCAGTATCAGATCCAAGGTCGACAATTGGGAGAGAAAACGGTCGAGAGAGAGAGAAGAATCCAGAGCTCAGGCAAAGAGAAGGGATCGACGACTTTGGCATCGGGCATCCACCCTCTTTAGCAACCTTCGAAGCTGCTTTCTGTCTTCCACGACACTTCATCATCATCGTGTGGTCCAAGGACCAAAGTGATCGACAGCAGATCAGACACCTATAGCAATATTTACCCAGTATAAATAAATTATACTCGACATCCTCGTATAGGATTAAATTGTACAATCTTGTTTGTAAACACAGAAGAAGGGCGGGTTTTCGTATAAGACCTCGATTCCACATATTTATCTTTTCGTTTATTTTATCCAACAACAAGATGGTGACTCTGCTGGGGACATCTTTCTCTTCTGACGAGGAAGCAATTGCTCAACACGATACGGTATCCGTGGGATCCATGAAGAAGACACTGGTCGTCCAATTTGACCAGTCTGCCTACGAAGATATGCTTCAAACAGGGGGTAGCTCTCACTCTCTCTCAGTCCAATATAACAGGAAGCTGCGTAAGGTCTTGATGCCCAAGACATCCTCTACCATTCCTGTGGACTCTCCGACCTCTCCTATTTTATCGACCAACGAGGTTGTAGCATTGCTCCCTCCGTACCTTGTGCGTAAAATTCAGTCGCCTGTCTTTGGCAGGGCTGACAAAACTTCTGGCAATGCCTCAGCGCTAACCCAGAAGTATACTCAGTACTCTGTGCATAAAATTCAGTCTCCCGTCCCTGGCAGAAAAGATGAAACTTTGGACAAGGCCTCAACGCTAGTCCAGAAGCCTACACCGCGCTCTATGCGTAGAAATCAGTCTCCTGTCCCTGGCGGAACAGACAAAACTTCTGACAAGGCCTTAGCGCCAAATCAGAAGCTCCAAACGCGCTCCGCGCGTAAAAATGCATCTGCCTTCCGCGGAAAAGCAGATGATCCCTGCAATCTACGCAAGGGAAAGCAAGCGACGGACGACTCAACTTCTCGGCCTTTATGCCAGCAAGGGAAAAATCTGTCAGCCCTCCGGATTACACGAGAGGCTAACGGCCGACTGAGGACATCCTCAACTTATTGCCAACCGAAGAAGAGCTCCAAATTACGCCAGGAGAATCCCCTCAGCGTAAAGAAGGCTCAATTCGCGGAAAGACACCCTCCTCGAGGATTATCAGCCACCCAGATGGCCAACCTCTTGTATACAGGATGCATAGGGAAAACTAGGGCTCCCAACATCCGCATGCCCACTGATGTGAACAGAAGGAACAAGTCATCTTCTTCTTTTGTAACTCCTCCTGACCTACGCAAGTACTTGATCCAGAAACACAAGGATAGGGGATCTTCTAGCATGTCTATTACACCTCCTAAGGAGCACTCTTGTAATAGTCATAGGATTGTAATTAATTGTTGCTGTTTTGAAGCAAAATGGTCAGTTTTCGACCGGTTGAGCTACTCTCCATCTTTCCAGGAAGAGGAGCCCACACATGCATCGGTGAACATGTCTTCACACATACCTAGAGGAAGATCGGGCTCAAGACGTAATCCCTCTAGAGCTCTAAGCCAAAGGATATTCAACCAGCTCCTTAGGAACACTGAAGCTGGGGTATTCCGTAACACCCGTTCGAGATCCCGACAACCGACTTCGTACTCTTCTGATTCCGAAGCTGGGGGTCGCCAGTCTCCCGAATCAGATACTGAAAGTATAGAGTCAACTTCTACAGAGACCTATACTAATCTTTCAATGACACCCAGGGAGATGGGAGTTTATGCCATTAGAGATGAACGCGAGGAAGCTTCCCTATTAGGGAGCGTTGAGCAGCGCATTACTATACTGGAGACATCCCTAAAAGAAATGCAATCCATGATGGAGAATATGCACCAGATGATGCTGACTCAACACACAGCTGCTATGGCTCAAGCGTCGGTCCCTCCAACTCAGATAAGTGTGGGGGTGGACTTACCACCATCCAACGCGATCCAAGAGCCTGCTCTAGATCAGGAGTCAGCAGTTCCTCCGCTTCCTCACTCGGAGAATGTATTACCTCCCGTCGGAGTCGCGATGCAATCGATTCCTCATTACTCTGTGGACCCGCTACCGGCTGTAGATCCGATGCAGGCAGTACGGGAGTTGAAAGCCCAATTTGATACCTTGAAGCACAAAGACCAGCTCAAGAAGTTGGGAATCAACCAACCTTACCCAACTGTAGAAGCATAAAAAATACGCTGGGAGGAGCTACGCAGCATCCTGATGCAGAGCAGCGTAAACATAGGCCTTCAGAGCCATCAATCGTACAAGCAGAGCTTTCTCCGCTAAATACAACGTGAAGTACAAGCTCAAAGGACCATCCGCGTACGTGCAGTACGTCCAGGCCGCTCCAGCGTAAACAGGGTTCTTCATCACCTCCATGGCGTAAAACTCATCCACTCTCAAAGCAGCGTTAAAGCGTACGAGGAGCGCTTTGTCTTCCTCGAAATGAACCTGTCAAGTCACGCAGTGAACCTGACCTCTGACTCCTGACAAAAAGTGCTGTACGGCTACCCAGACGACGGCTGGAAACGAGGATAGACCCCTCGGGACGCGCACCACAGTATAATGGCGGATCTCTGTATTTAATGCAGAGGATTTGGTTAAAATATCGCCGAACCGTCGTTTACTGACGTCCCCTCAGCATAAACTGCTCTTTCGTGTACAAGGGGATACGCTGCCTTATTTTACACAGGCAAATATGAGCTATTTTACGCTCCGCAGTAGACAAACCGCCTGCCACGTCAAAAGCTGCACTTCGTACGGGGCTCAAGGCACGTCTCTACGTCTAAATTGCACAGAGCGGTGACAGTTTCTCTGGAGGCATGTCTCTGCGACAGTTGCATAGAAGGGATGCAGACCTGCAAAACACGCCTCCGCATTTAATGCACAAAATGGTGGCAAATCTCTGCAAGAGATTTGATTAGATCTTTAAAAGCCATAATTCCGGCTAAAGACGTCCACATCAGCACTATGGCACGGTACGCAGCGGCTTCTACGCCCATCCAAGATCTGTGCTCATTCGGCTTTAAACGCCCACTCAGTCTCTACGACCATTCGGCTTCAAACGTCCACTCAGTCTCTACGACCATTCGGCTTCTACGCCCATTCGGCTTCTACGCCTGTTCGGCTTCTACGCCTATTCGGCTTCTATGCCTATCCGGCTTCTACGCTAGGATGACAGTCATTTGGCTTCTACGCCAACCTCTTCTACACAAGGGATACCTACCTACGTGGCTTCTATGCCATGATCTTCGCAGCAGATATACGCGTTTTGTCCCCTTAGTTGGACACGCGTCACATGCTCACTCAAAAGTTCATCTATACGCAGGCATTGGTTATTTTAACCGTTGTGTAAAAGGGTGCTGTACTTTCCACTCCTCGGTTTTTATACCGAAAGAGTGGTCAGTGTCACCAAAACTCTATAAATAGAGACCCCTATCAATGGGGAACAAGGTCGAAAAAACTTCAAACTGGAAGATCGAACATGGTCGAACTTCCCAGAAAGATCGAACCGGAGGTCAAGAGAGAGAGAGAGAGAGTCCGGAGCTCAGGCAAAGAGCAGGGATCGACGACTTTGGCATCGTGCATCCACCCTCTTCTGCAACCTTCGAAGCTGCTACCTGTCTTCCACGGCACCTCTTCAACATCGTGTGGTCCAAGGGCTAAAGTGATCGACAGCAGATCAGACACCTATAGCAATTTATACCCAGATTAATAAATTGTACTCCCACATCCTCGTATAGGATTAAATTATACAAGTTTGTTTGTAAACCAAAGGGCGCGGGTTTCGTATAAACTCCATCATTGAAATACACTTTCATTCTTTCGTTTAATACCACAAACACCAGCTATCTGGGAAGAGGTCCCTTTCCCTCCTAGATACAAACCACAGACTATGGCTTTGTTCGAAGGAAAAACCTCACCGACTCAGTACATGATCTACTTCAGTATGATGACGGTGTTAGTACAAGGGAACGACGCCCCCCTCACTCGGGTGTTCAAAGGCTGTCTCTCGGGGGTAGCTTATCATTGGTACCGAAGTCTGGCAGACAACTACATTACTTCTTTTGAAGACTTCAAGGCGTTATTCTTCACGTGATTCTATGAAGGAGGGATGGACATGTCTATGTCCTATCTCATCGAAGTCAAGCAGAAGGAAAAAGAGAATGTTCGCACTTTCATCGAACGTTTTTGTCAAGCCACTTTACAAATGCCTCCAGGAGTTTCAGACTCGGCATTGGTGGACATCTGCAGAAAGAACCTTCTTCCTGTGATCTCGGTGTTAACAGGACCATATCAGTTCCATGATTGGCCCTCGTTCATCCTCTCAGCGATGGCCGCGGATGACAACAGTCAAGAGGCACGTGATAATGGCATCATGATCTCGGCCTCCAAATAAGGCAAGAGGTCATCCTCCAACATCGACCATCCTCGGGGTACCAAGGGTAAAGAAGCTCTGGCGATTAATACGTCCAGGCAAAAGACTGTGGCTACCACATAGACGAAACCTGGGACTTCCAGGCCCATTGAAGTATACTCTTTCGATGACGACGATATTCCGAGCATATTCGAATGTCTCGTCAAAAGCGGCAAGATTACCCTTCCTGAGGTGAGATGGCCTAATGAGGCCGGCAGTACCAACAACCCCAACTCTTTCGATGACGACGATATTCCGAATGGACGCTGGGAGTGGCCGTGATAGTGGCGAGTCCCCCTCCAAGAACAACTACAGACGATGTTGCCACGGCCATCGCCTCAACAGGAGGTGCGACAAAAGAAGAAGCGCCAATACCGGACGAAGTGACCGGGATACTCAAAGGAGGCATTATCGCAACGACAGGCTCGTCCTCCTCTTGAGATATCGAAATCTCTTCGACAGGCGAGCCGACACCCAAAGATGCTTTCTCTTCAAAATTAGGCACATCTGTGTCGCCACCAGGACCTGACACAGAGCTAAAGGGCGCATCTACACTGCCCTCCCCGAAGAGGTCTTCCCCTGAAAAGAAGACAAAAGGAAGTTAATATCAGCATAATATTAATTTTCCTAAAAGAAGAGGCATAAAAGACGATATTTACCCATGGCCAATGGTGTATATGTCGCGTCCGCGGCTAGTACAGCTAAATCATTTCCTAGTGATGCTAGGCAAGCTGTCATACCTGGAGACGGGGGTGCTCCCCCGAATATCGGCAAGTACTCTTCCGAATCTTCGCCGAGATCCCCTCGAGGTTCATCAGCTGGAATCTTGCTTGATGCACATACAAACACGGCAGGGGTCTCTCCCGATGCTGACCTGGGTAAAGATATCCTCATTCGGCTCGGCCCCGAAGGCGATCTCGTTCCACTACCGGAAGCGATAGCAGCGACAGCAGCCTCCAGTAGGAATTCTCCAACACCGCCAGCCGGGACTATCGAGGTTCCCTCTCTAAAAGGCGAGGAACCTCCAATCAAAGAATCATCCCTGACATGGGGAGATACAGGCTCACTTCTAAGAGCCTCAATACCAGAAATCCGGAGAGGAAGAATAACCGTCTTCTTCTTCCTCTTGCGAGGGAAAGTCTCCTTCGGAGTAGGAGCCCTTCCCTTCCCAGAGATTACCAAAGGCCCCGCAGGCAGAGGTACTTCACCCCTCGATACCGCCAACAGAGGCTCATCTGGATTGACGAACTCCTCACCCTCGTTAGAAGAAATCGAGGGAACTTCGACTCTTCCCCCAGACTTGGAAGAGGGCACCCTAAAACTTTCATGCATATCAAAATTGCGATGGAAGGTGTTGGTTGCCACATAGAACTGCGCATACGAGTAGAGAATGTGCAGCTCCATGGAGAGTGAAATGATGGGCACGATAAAAGTTGCCTCAGTGCAACCCATGATGAAGTATCGCCATCCTCTCGCTCCATCAATGAGTCCTCCCCTGGACCTGAAGCTGGTGACGGCATTGCCAACGTGCAACTGGTCGTACCCAAATTGTCGGGCAAACCGACTAGGCAAGTAGGGCTCGAAGAAGCAATGGTCTTCACTCCTGTATAGTAGGCGAGAAGGTCTAATACAGACCAACCAATTAAAAGACTCGGGAGAAAGAACGGTCTTCCCGTCGCCTACGTCCTGAAGTCTGATCCCCTGTTGATTGAGATGTACAAGGGAAACAGTGCAGAAGAGCTTCCAGCTGGGACTAAGATTCAGCGCCCGCCGACAGTCTATAACTATGGTCACGTTCCAGGAAGATCTCTGGTAGCTCAACAAGAAACTAGCCTCCGAACTACTGCCAGAGCCGGGAGGCATAACCCCGGGGTTATGAAGAATTAACCATCCCATCAGATACAGGTATGGTAATTCTACCCTGGGAAAGCTATCACGCCGAGTTTCATCGACGAGCAGCCCGTCGGTCATGGCCCTCAGGCCAGCTTGAATGCGGCACACCATGGCAGGAAGCAAGCCCAGTCTTGACCCTAATACCAGATGCACTGTAGGCCATAGCGTGTTGCGGTGAACGCAGTCCGCAGATGCGATGCCGGGTACCACCAGTCGGCGCAGCCATATAGAGAGGAAGCCAGCCAGTTGAGCTTCCCTGGCCAGAGGCCTGTAGCAGCACCTTAAATAACTATAGGCCTTGGTGCCTACGGGATACTTCCCTATCCCTTCGTCAAGGATCAAGTCCGGAGCCTCTGCGTCTTACATGAGATCGTCAACTACCTGAGCATTAAGCACGCTCAAAGGATTCGAAGGCTGATCCTTGCCTTCCAATACCTTCTCCGGCTTAGCAGTCCTGGACCGGTGAAAGAAGAGGTAGGACGTCCATTTACTGACGTGAGCCAAATCCGATGGCTCACCATAAAAAGCGGTGCAAGCAAGGTAGTGGCACATCAGCTCCTGGTACACTTCCACTACCCGAGGGTCCGAATCTCCCAACTCCCAGTTCGTGGGAACATACTTTTCATATGGAGTATCCCCCATCGACAGTCTCGAGATCTCTGCCATCTTGTGGAGGGCCAATCCCAACTCCCCCAGTGGAGTGGCGAAAGTCCCGGTGAGCGAGATATATCGCTCTATCAATGCCAGAAAAAGGTTGGAGTTGAGAGGCAACCCAACACTGGTGGCACTCACAGCTGTAAACAGACCAATGCTCTCCACTCGGTCTGAAAATACTTCAGGGCCCAATCAGCTAAGCGAGCCCATCGAAGATTTGTGGGGGTGATCCACCCGCCTGTCCGAGGGTTCACCTTAGGGTATACTCCCCCGCGCCCATAAAATTATTGCAGAAAGTCGGTAATTGGACCGGCTGGATCACTAAACTGTCTTTACTTGGGACACAGCTCGGGTACAGTCCCCTGAATATTATCACATTGCCGGTAGGGCGGCTGACAAACGACCCCTGGTTAGCTCCTTCAGATGAAATATCTTCCCCGGCCTGCCGTAAAGATCAGGAGTCAGCGTCCACGACATCCTCCTGGGATGTGTAGCATGGAAGAATGCCGAGATGGGATAGTCCCTCGGCATCTTGGGCTGATACAAAACCAAGCTCCCGGCAGGGAAAATCCAGAGTTCTTTCTTGGGATTCGTTTGGGACTGCTTGTCAATCATGTCCCCGTAGAGGAAAGCCGGCTTTATGTATTGGTCCCCATCTATGTACGTCAGGAGCTCTCCGTTGATCATGTTCAGCAGTGTTCGCTTGCCCTGAGCCGATATTAAAATTTCCCTTCCTTCAGGATACTGGGGCCCAGAGATAGGAAATGTCACGTACGACAGATCCTCTAGATAGTTGGAGTGCAGCATCCCGACGGCAGAATCCATCACATCGGCTAACGGGGACACATGCAAGTTAACTGCAAGAGTGCAAGAAAAACACATCAGTTCCTATAACTGGACATTACAGATCTTGCAGCATATGTAAAAAAATCAACAGTCTATGTTTTACGCCAAGACTGTTAAAACTTGATCATTATGCTGGAATCCCATTCCAAAGCATAAAATTCAAGACTGCCAGTATATGCAGAGTTTTCGACAATCTGTGTTTTATGCCAGACTGCCAAAATTTGAGTTATTATGCCTGAATTTCCATCCCTGCGTGAAGCTCAAATTATATAGTATACGCCAACTTTCGACAGTCAAAGCTTTTACGCCAGACTGCGAAAATAAGGAGTTTTTGCGCTGACACGTTAGAAATGTGGGCGTTAGAAATGTGGGCGTAAAAGATGAAACATCTATGTGTATCATCTTCCTCGAAGAGGCTATCAGCACAGCAGACGACCTAGCGCGTTCACGTACAACGTGTGCGAAGGATTTTCAGTCGTTCTTTTGTCATCCCAAAAGCTCTAACTTTAAGGTCGGGTGCACTGCTAGTCGGCGGGATACTTCGTTCAGAATGAAGCTCGCCGTGCCCGACGGAAGTCGCCCCCGCTTGCACAGAAGAACGAGAAGAAGAAGCAACCTTCTTTCCCTTAGAGGAGGAGACTTGTTTCGAAGCCATTTCTGGAAACTTTGAACACTCGGAGAAGAAACGAAGAAGAACTCGAACAGTCAAAAGCTTTCTTTCGCAGAAGACGGATGAAAAGTTTTTCTCTCAAAAACTTGGGGTATATATAACGTTCGGATGGACTCCTCGAATCCCGAACCAAATCTCACATTTAATATTTGGTTATGATTGGGGACTATGTCAGCCTTTTTACTTAGAGAAGGCGGACAGTCAGCGAATTAGAAAAGTTTTCGTGCAAAGAAGATTCGCGATTTTTATGCTAAAGAGCTTTCTATGCTCGACGGCTACGGATTTACGGTTTTACGCTCACAGGCTACTAGTCTATGGTTTTACGCCCGGATGCTTTTATGCTCGGTAGCTTTTATGTTCGAAAGGCTACGAACCTACGACTTCATGCTCAGCAGCTACGAATCTATGATCTCACGCTCGGTGACTTTTTTACGCTCAGAGGAAACATATCCACGACTTCATGCTCGGAAGATTTTCTTTTCAGAAGCTACGAATCTACAGTTTTTACGCTAAGGAGCTTTCTACGCTCGACGACTACGGATCTACAGTTTTACGCTCACAGGATACTAGTCTATGGTTTTACGCCCGGATGCTTTTATGCTCGGTAGCTTTTACGCTTGAGAGGCTACGAACCTACGACTTCACGCTCAGCAGCTACGAATCTATGATCTCGCACTCGATGGCTTTTTATGCTCAGAGGCAACAAACTTATGATTTAACGCTCCACGACTTTTCGCATATCTGAGAAATACGCAGGCTAGTACAGTACATCTGAACAATTCTTAAGGCGATCAATTATAGGAGTTCACACAGAAGATACTCTTTCTTGACCTCAAAATATCCCAAGTACCCAAGGCATACAAAGTTCAAAACATTGAAAGTTACTCTTCTTCATGTGTCGATTCGAAGTTCATCCAGAATCCAGTCTGAATATTTCGTCTACAGTTCAAGATGGCGACTCAGTTTTTGACAGCCAGTTCTCGCCCTGTTCCAAGGGATTTTTGAGAAATCATTCTTGAAGACGACGGTCTGAACAAAAATTCTGTTTATCAGAAGTAAAAAACAGTTCAAAATTCTACGCGGTTCCTTATTCCTAACAGCATGACAGTTCGAACACTCGACTGCTAAAGCGGCTTTCTGCGCATCCTTAGTTATGCGTAAAAGATAGGACAGGACATAACACTCTTTCTAACAGAGTCGGCATAAAGTATCAGACGTGTCGAAGCTACACATATTCAGACTTCACAGCAAAGTATGACAAGATGATCAAATGCAAAGAAGAAAGACAATTTTATTAAGATTAAAAGCATGATTACATATGAGGGAAATCCAGTCTACAAGGGTTTTTCTTCATTTTTATGACTACATATGAGGGAAATTCCGTCTATAAAGGACTTCCTCATCGTCGACTGAAGATCGCGCCCAGAGTCTGTTCTGCCAGGTTCTCGCATGGGCGAAATTCTTCATCCATCTTCTCCAGCAGTCAGTCTGTAACCGCAAACTGAGTGACATATGATCAATGGCGGGAAGATACAAAACTGGGCCTAAACCCATCCTCCAATACGAAGAAGCAGGGTAAATCTGCTTTCTTGCGTCCAGCGTCGTGACAGATTGAGTTGAGGTATTTCACCAAACCCAATCTTGGACAGCAGCCAGTTTGCCCGCTCTCATCCGCAGGTAACGAGAGAAGGTACCGCTTGCAAGCGGTGTGGTCTAATACGACCCTTCCTCTCTCCCGAAGAACCGCCATACAAAGTTGCTGATTATCCCGAGCAAAGGAGGCTATGATATCCTTCCATAATCCATCGTTGCAGAGGACATTTGCTCGAAGATGCCATCTTTTTCGGCTCCTTACATGCTGGAAGAACATGGTCTTCTTCTTCCTCAAGTCGACCCGACGAACTGCGACCATCATCTCTGTGTGGTAAAGGAAATATAGGAAGAACAGGTTAAACTCCTCAGCCTTTTTATAGGCGAAAGAGATCACACCGATCCCCAATAACTCCGCCATAAAGTCAGCCTTGAAAGAAGTGTCAGACTTGACCATTTAAGGCTCCATTCAGAGCATTTCGAGTTACGAGGAACGGTTCATGCTTCATTCAAAGCGTTTCAAATTATGAGGAATTTAAAAGCTTTGAAGGGGGTCTTGTAGAAGCATGAAAAATATGCTGGATAGCTCTACGCAGCATGTTGATGCAGGGCAGCGTAAACTGATCTTTTCCGCTAAGTACAGCATAAAAAGTAGGTTCAAGGACCATCCGCGTAATGCAGTATGTCCAGGCTGCTTCAGCGTAAAAAGGGTTCTACATTGCCTTTATGGCGTAAAACTCATCCGCTTTCAATGCAGCATTGAAGTGTACTTAGAATGCTTCGTATTCTTTGAAATGAACCTGTCAGATCATGCAATGAACCTAACGTCTGGACTCCTGACAAAGGGTACTGCACGACTACCCAATCGACGGCTATAATGATGGCGCGGCACTGCAACCCAGGCTGTCCTTTACTACCATTTCCTTGGCGTAGACCGCTTTAACGCATACAAAGGAATAAGCCGCCTAGTTTTACACAGGCAGATGTGAGCTGTTTATGCTCCGCAGAAGACAAACAACCTGCCACATCAAAAGCTGCTCTTCGTACAAGGCTCGAGGCACGTCTCTGCATTTAATGCGCCGAATACTGACAGATGCCTGAGGTACGTCTCTGTATTTTATGCGCAGAAGGGAGGCAGACCTTCAAAACACGCCTCTATATTTAATGCACAAGATAATGGCGGATCTCTGCATTTAATACAGGAGATTTGATTAAATGGCACCAAACCGTCGTCTAGTGACATTCCCTTTGCGCCAACTGCTCTTACGCATACAAGGGGATACGCTGCCCAGCTTTTCATAGTCAGACGTAAGCTTCTTACGCTCCGCATAAGGCCAACAGACCGCCACATCAGCAGTTAATCTTCGTACAAAATTCGAGGCACGTATCTGCATTTAATGCGCAGAATGATGACAAATCTTAAAGACAAGCCTCTGCATTTAATGCGCAGGATGGGGGCAGATCTCTGCATTTAATGCAAGAGATTTGATTATATCTCCAAGAGCCGTAATTCCAGCTAAAACGTCCACATCACTCGGCTTCTATGCCCACTCAGCTTCTATGCCCACTCGGCTTCTATGCCCGCTCGGCTTCTATGCCCACTCGGCTTCTACGCCTGCTCGGCCTCTATGACCACTCGGCTTCTACGCCCGCTCGGCCTCTATGACCACTCGGCTTCTACGCCTACTCGGCTTCTATGCCTACTTGGCTTCTACGCCTACTCGGCTTCTATGCCTATTTGGCTTCTATGCCATGGTGACAGTTATTGGCTTCTACGCCAACCTCTTCTACACAAGGGATAACTACCTACGTGGCTTCTATGTCATGATCTTCGCAGCAGCTATATGCATTTGTTCGTTAGTTGGATACGGGTCACATGCTCACTCAGAAGGTCATCTATACGCAGGCATTGGTTATTTTAAACCGTCGTGTAAAAGGGTGCTATACTTCCCACTGCTCGGTTTCTACACCGACTGAGTGGTCACTGTCACTAAAACTCTATAAATAGAGACCTCTATCAACAGAGGTCAAAGGTCGAAAAAGGTGGAGAAAAAGGAGGTCACAAAATTGAAGATCGAACGATCGGAGATTGGTCAAGGAATCCAGTATCAGATCCAAGGTCGACAATTGGGAGAGAAAATGGTCGAGAGAGAGAGAAGAATCCAGAGCTCAGGCAAAGAGAAGGGATCAACGACTTTGGCATCGGGCATCCACCCGCTTTAGCAACCTTCGAAGCTGCTTTCTATCTTCCACGGCACTTCTTCATCATCGTGTGTTCCAAGGGCCAAAGTGATCGACTGCAGATTAGACACCTATAAGCAATATTTACCCAGATTAAATAAATTGTACTCGACATCCTCGTATAGGATTAAATTGTACAATCTTTTTTGTAAACACAGAAGAAGGGCGGGTTTTCGTATAAGACCTCGTTTCCACATATTTATCTTTCCGTTTATTTTATCAAACAACATAGGTAATCCTCCAAAAGCTGAAATAAATATTACCAATAGTCTCAGAAAATATCAAATAGCTAGAAATGCCTGTCCTTGAGTCCAATTTGGACACAAGGGCAAAAATGATATTTCCAGGTCAAGGCGGGGTCCATATGTGGGACGCTTTGCACCGAAAAATGTGTCATAACCAAAGTTCTCCAAATTCGTCCAACTTAGTGTCAACAAGTCAAGAACGATGATATGAACCCAACAGAACTTCCAGAATTGGATTTTGATGAGCCGATCACAAAATCGCCCGTCAAGTGGAGCCGTGGGGCCCACGATACCGATTTTGTCAACGTTCTCAGAATCGAACCAAACTTGGGTGACAGGACCAGCGTATTATTACGAGTCTGATGGCGCAAGTTTGGTTTCGATCCGACGTGTGTACACAAAGTTACGATATGTTCCAAAACGGACGGATACGGGACGTAGTCGGCGGATACGCGTTAATTTCGGTGTGCACGCACATCCAAATCAACTTCTGTGAAATCTCGCACGTCCGTATCAACGGCGCGCACGTTTCGGTGAATACCGCACGCGACCAAGTCGTCCCGTTTGGCAGGACATAATCAATTTCGGGGTAAAATAGGGCATTGGTTTTCCTATTTTTGGATCACAGTTCGCGATCGCCACAGGACGCGACACACCTAGCGGGTTGCTCGGACATCGAGAGGGTTACACAGTCTACGCGTCATAACTGACAAAACAGAAAATGGGGCAGCGAGGAGAGAGAACGGGTTACCTGAACAGGGCTTCTCGAAACCAATTTCCTGTGTCCTCGTGTCGACTCGACACAGGATCTGTGTCCTGGATGTGTCCGGGTGCTGCTGGGAAGACTCGATGGAGGAAGGCGGCTCGGGGCTAAGGATGCTGGGGGCTGGCCGGAGGAAGGCGGCTCGGGTGCGGCAGCAGCGAGGTCGGCTGCGCCGGTGGAAGCTCAGGCGGCCGGAGCTAGGTCAGGGCTGCGGCGCTTGGGGGCTAGGGCTCAGCTGCTGCTGCTGTGGGCCAGAGTCGGGGCGACTGGGCTCTGTCGGAGACCTGGGCCTAGGGTGGAGGGAGGTTGGTGCTCCGGCAGCCGGCAGTGGACGGAGGAGGACGGCGAGGTTTGCCGGAGAAGACGGGGGAGAGGGGAAGGGAAGACTCGGGGCCGGAGGAGGGTTTATATAGAGGGGAAAAGGAGGAGGATGGCCGGCGGTTTACAGAAGAGGAAGGGGAGGCGGCTCAGGCGTTCGAGGGAGCCGAAGAGGAAGGGTCGTTTGGGTTTAGGGTTAACAGGTTCGGAAGAAAGGAGGAGGACGGCCACGGCGGCGGAAACGGCCGCCGGAAGGAGAAGAGTCGGGGGGAGAAGAAAGGGTTTTTGGGTTTAGGGTTAACGGGTCCTGGTCGAGTTCGATTTGGATCCGACCCGACCCATTAAGGCTGGGTTGGTTCGGTTCGGTTCAACAGTGGTTAGGTTTGGTTTAATTTGGTTCAAGTGAACCGGGTTCAGTCAGGGTTTAATTAGGTTTAAATATATAACAGTTTTTAAGGCTTTAAAAATGCTTCCGGGGTCCAATAAATTCCCGAAAAATTACCCTATGTCTAGTTTTTCATTTTACACACAAAAATATTATTTTCATAATATTATAATATTATTTAACATATTTTAAAAATCATTTAAAATCAGAATACCTTAGTTTTATTTTGTTAAAAATTACAGAAAATTCATAATAATTCTAAAAATTAAAATTTTAAATTTCTAAAAATTTAGGTGATTACATTCTACCCCCCTTAAGAAGATTACGTCCTCGCAATCAAAGAATAGACTACTAAAGGAAAAGAACTATGGAAATTACAAGAATTGCTTAAGTTATACCTGCATCTGCGAATAAGTGAGGATAACGCTGGCGCATGATATCCTCCCGTTCCCAGGTAGATTCGCCAGCAGAGTTTTATTTCCAAGCCACACGAACCAATCTAATTGTCTGTCCTCGTAGTGTATTCTCACTGGTGCCGAGTATGTCCACTGGTTGTTCTTCGTATCTCAGGCTAGGGCCCACTGCGATCTCAGAATGATAGACTACGTGAATTGGGTCAGTCACGTACCTTCTCAGCTGTGAGACATGGAATACATCATGCACTCCCTCTAAGGATGGACGTAATGCAAGACAATAAGCCACCTCACCAATGCGCTCCAGAATATTAAATGGCCCAATAAACCTTGGGCTCAACTTGCCTCTGCTCCCAAATTGAATGGTACCTCGAGTAGGTAAAATCCTCAAGAATACGTGCTCTCCTTCTTTGAACTCCAGAGGATATCTGTGTGTATCAGCCCAATGCTTCTGTCTGTCCTGAGCTACACGAAGATGATTCTGAATTTGTTTTACCTTCTCAAGTATCCGCATTACCAACTCTGGACCCAGTATTTGACGCTCGCCAACGTCACTCCAGCATATCGGTGATCTGCACTTTCTACCGTACAATACCTCGAAAGGTGCCATCTGGATGCTTAACTGATAATTGTTGTTGTAAGAGAACTCCATCAAGTGTAAATGATCTTCCCAAGACCCTCCAAAGTCTAACATACACGATCGCAGCATATCCTCTAAGATCTAAATCGTACGCTCCGATTGACCATCTGTCTGCGGATGGTAAGCTGTGCTGAATTTGAGTCAGGTGCCAAGACTCTCTTGTATGCTTCGCCAAAAATGAGATGTAAATCTCGAGTCACGATCCGACACAATACTAACCGGCACTCCATGTAATCTTACGATTTGTCGTATATACATGTCGGCTAATACTTCTATGGACTATCCAACTCTAAATGGCAAGAAATGTGCCAATTTAGTGAGTCGATCCACAATAACCCATACCGCATCTTTTCCACTGGGGCTTCTTGGAAATCCTTTAACGAAATCCATAGTAATATGTTCCCACTTCCATTCTGGTATGGGAAGCGGCTGCAATATACCAGCAGTCCTTTGATGCTCTGCCTTTAATTGTTGGCAGACTAAACATTTTGCCACAAATCGTGCAATCTCCCTCTTCATTCCATGCCACCAATAATACTGCCTCAAATCTCGATACATCTTTGTTCCTTCTGGATGAATAGAGTACATAGAGCTATGTGCTTCTGTCATTAACTCTGTCTCAATTCTCCATTTGGAACATATAGGCGATTCCCGTACCTTAATGTCCCATCCTCATGTATGCGAAGTCCTGTCTGCATGCCTTCTTCTATTTTCTCTTTAAGTCTTCGAAATCTAGCATCAGTAGGCAAAGCTTCTTTAATCCTCTCCACAAGTGACGACTTAACTTCGAGATTAGCCAGCAAGCCACTTTGTCTTGGTAAACACAACCTCTAACTGGAGCTCCTGTAGATCTTTCAATAGTTGAGGCTGCATCGTCAAGAAGTAAGCTGTGGGCTTCCTGCTGAGTGCGTCTGCCACGCCATTCGCCTTTCCTGGGTGGTACTGTCGATCTATATCAAAGTCTACCATCAACTCAAGCCAACGTCTCTGTCTCATGTTGAGCTCCTTCTGAGTATATACATACTTCGGACTCTTGTGATCAGTAAAGATTTATACCTTCTCTCCATAAAGATAGTGCCTACAAATCTTCAGTGCAAATATTACTGCAGCTAACTCAAGATCATGCGTTGGGTAGTTCTTCTCATGGACCTTCAACTGTCACGATGCATAAGCGATAACTTTGCCATGTTGCATCAAAACACATCCTATTCCACTACCTGACGCATCATTATAAACAACAAAACCTCCTGACCCTGAAGGAAGAGTCAAGATAGGTGCTGTTGTCAATCGCCTCTTCAATTCCTCAAAGGCCTTCTGGTAATCTTCTGTCCATGCAAACTCCTGGTCCTTACGTGTCAACTTCGTCATAGGCTCCGTAATCTTTGAGAATTTTTTTTACGAACCTTCGGTAATATCCAGCAAGTCCTAGAAAACTTCTTACTTCAGCAACTGATGTAGGTGTAGGCCAAGTTTCTATTGAAGCAACCTTCTCCGGATCAACTAAAAGTCCCTCTCCTGAGATGATATGTCCCAAGAAAGGCACCTTATCCATACAAAACTCATATTTACTGAGTTTGGCATACAACTTCTTCTGCCTCAACGTCTCTAGCACAATTCTGAGAAGCTCCTCGTGCTCTTCGTGGCTCTTGGAATATACTAGAATATCATAAATAAACACAACCATAAATTTATCCAAGTACTGATGAAAAATACTGTTCATCAAACTCATGAACACAGTTGGCGCGTTGGTTAAACCAAACGGCAATACTAAGAACTCATAGTGTCCATACTTTGTCCTGAAGGCTGTCTTCGGTATATCCTCCTTCCTTACTCTAATCTGGTGATAATCGGATCTAAGGTCAATATTCGAGAATATCCTAGCACCACTCAATTGATCGAATAGGTCATCAATGCGTGGTAAGGGATACCGGTCCATAATGGTCACAGCGTTTAGTTCCCTGTAATCAATTTACAGGCGAATTGTTCCATCCTTCTTTGGTATAAAAAGTATGGGTGCTCCCCAAGGTGAAACACTGGGCTGAATAAAATCCTTCTCCGGAAGATCATCAACTTGTTCCTTCAACTCCACTAACTCCTTAGGTGCTAGCCGATATACTGATGAAGTGATAAGCTCTGCTCCTGGAGTTAAGTCTATTATGAATTCTATTTTCCGATCAGGTGGTAAACCTGGAAGATCATCAGGAAATATATCCATAAACTCTGATATGACTCTTGGGTAACCTGACTCCCCTTCTATAGGTAATACCCTAAGAGTAGGCTGAACACCTTGCTCTACAGCTCCCCGAAGAAACTCAAACTCTGAATGCCCAAGCGGTCTAAATATAACCTTTCCAAGCCGACAATCATGAGTCGCATGGTACTGACTTCACCAGTCTATACCAAGTACAACATCATAATCCGGCATAGAAAAGATCATAAATTGAGCTCGCATCTCTCTTCCACAGACTACTACCGAACAAGATCTACAGATGTCACTAACCGGGATAATCCCACCTCCCGTAAGAATTCTCTTAGTCTTCGGATGGGGTGATGTAGCTACTCTATGGGTGGCTACGAAGCTAGCAGCTATGAATGAATGCGATGCTCCAGAATCAAATAAAGCTACAGCAGATAATGAAGCTACTAATATAGTACCTGCTATAACCTCTCCAGCAGTAGCTTCCTCCTCAATAGCCAATGCAAATGCCTGTCCTCGTCCCTAAGCTGGACCCCTCTGCTGACGAACCTACTGGAATAGTACTGCCTGTGGTGGCAATGGTGGTCTCTGTTGATATCCTCCTGGAGCTGGTGGTCTGACTCCTCCAACTCCCATCTGCGGTGCTCCCACTGCTAGATAAGCTGGCCTTGGTGCAGGTAAAGCTAGTCTTGGTGCTCCCTCTCTGTGTTCAGAGCAGTCCTTGGATAGATGCTGGTTGGATCCGCAAACCAGGCATAGTCCCAACTTGCGTCTACACTCCCTTTCAATGTGACCTACCTTGCCGCAGTAATGACAAGTAGGTAGGGTTCTTGGTGCTGCTCTCTGAGGTAGACTCTTCTGGGGTCGTTTTACAGAATCCCCCTGTGATGCCCTGGATGGTGTTGATGTGAATGGCCACTTCAGACTTGACTCCCTGCTGGTAACGCGCTCCATGCGTCGTATTGCAGCAAGGACGTCGATGTATGATGTAGGTGCAACAGATCCGATCAACCTCTGGAGCTCGAACCTGAGTCCGTCGAAGAACTTCTCTGCCTTCTCTTCTTCGGTAGGAATTTGAGAAGGGGCAAAGCGACTCAGGCGAATGAATTCAGCATTGTACTCTTCCACCGACATATTGCCTTGGATAAGGCGGTTGAACTTGTCTCGGAGTTCCGAGCCTCCTCTTCCCAAGTTACTCGGTCAAAGCAACAGCTGGGATATACATCTCCTGGAAGAGTCTGGAGAACTCTTCCCAAGTGACTCAGTCCAGTCTGAGCCTCCTCTCTTCTGATAGCCACCAATGATGTGCATTGTCAGTCAACTGCATCCTGACAGCAGTTATCCATCTCTCCCTCGGAAGTTCAGCTGCTTCCAACTGGTGTTGTGTGTTCGTGAGCCACTCGTGCACTTTAGTTGGTCCCTCCTTGCCCGAAAATATACGGGGCTTGAGCTGACGGAAATCAGTGATAGATCCCGTTGCTGGTCGCCTAACTTGTGGCTTCGCCTGCTCCAGTGCGGTTACTAGGCTGGTTCTCAAATACTCTGCCTCATGATGCTGAGCTTCTTGTTGAACCTGCTGTTGGGCTTGCATCATGGCATAAAATATTTAAAACATCTGCTGCCCATCCATGGCTTGCCCTGGTGGAAAGACAGGCATCGGTGGAGGGAACTGTGGCGGAGGTGGGATGTCATCACGCCGGAACCTTGAATTATGCTGTCCAGCTTGATCGCTTTGAGAAGATTGCCCTCTATTCTCTGGTATCACTCCGTCTTCATAGGTAACCACAGCATCTTGTGGTGTACCCAAGGGATTCTCATCTCCGTTTCTTGGATCCATTACTCTGCATCCAAAAAATAAACTTTATAAGAACGCTCAGTGGAATCAAAGTAGGATGCAAATCAAGTACTTAATTCGAATTCGATATAGAGTTCAAAAATAATTCAAACAATGGATGAGATCCTATAACTTATTCTATCCTTGTTACAGGCTTGCTCGGTCCCTAAGTTGAAACCGAACAATTTAGTCATGACCTGCATAGGCCACCACAAAAACTATGTCATGCCCCAGTCCCAAAATACCGAGGGACCAGACACGTGACAATGGCCAGCAGCACACTCTGATGGATAACCCAATTTAATGGATCCATCAGGGCGTACTTAAGCTGTAAAATAAGGTCTACTACAACATGTCACAACTAATCTCATCCACAGAAGATAATAAGATCAACAGCAAAAAGAAATGTAATCAACAACCAGTCACAACAAAGTACTTCGGGGAACAACCCGATATAAGTCTGATACATTGGTTCAACAGACCAGAAACAAAAGAGTCTAAAATAAAATAAATGCTGAGTACGAATAACAGATACTCAGGAAAAGTCTTCAGCCGTCACATCTTCCTCGGGGATTCGTTCAGCTCCAGTATCAGGTCCTGCTACAGCTTCTGCACTTGTCCCGTAAACCTCGGGTTAATGCTCCTCTGCTAAACCTGGGGACATCATCCGGAATCCAGGTCCTCAGGGACATAGCAAGGTACAATATAACTCAAGCCAAAATAAATGCAGTGCAGAAAAATGAAACAATAGGGTAAGCTATATAACCATCTATGTGAAATACAAGTGAGATCATCACTAGTACTCAGGCTGAGACCGCTACAAGCTTCTGTGTCGGGGAGCCGGTAGCAGTAATAACAAGTAATGGGTCTAGCTCTGCTCGAGAGTCTACAACCTCACAATAGTAGTAGATATATATAAAATGCATGTAGCCTGTGTGTCTCTCCCCACCCAATGTAACCACACGTCTCATGTCCATAACGTCTCATGTCAATGTCACGCGAGATCATAGCTAATGCAACAAGTCATATAATCTCTATGAATATAATATCTATGTCAATCCTGCATCCTATATATAATCACCATGAATATCTCAGAAAGATTCTGTCACATATATAGTGTCAAGTGTCCTGGGTTATAATGTACTTGAAAAGACAAGTACGAGAGCGTAAAGGGTCACGAATGTCCATCTCTAGATGACGTACACAACTCCGCGTACGGGGTTGGCACCCGACTATTAATCGGACGCTAAGTAAGTCACACGGTCCTAGGTTTAAGCATGCACTACAATTATCATTAAGTCAAAGTAATATGTAACAAAAACTGCAATTTGGCAAGGTACACTTGCCTGAGGTTGGAATACCAACAGCTGTCCCTGTATCAGTGGATCCTGTAGGTAATCCTCCAAAAGCTGAAATAAATATTACCAACAGTCTCAGAAAATATTAAATAGCTAGAAACGCCTGTCCTTGAGTCCAATTTGGACACAAGGGCAAAAATAACATTTCCAAGTCAAGGCGGGGTCCACATGTAGGCCGCATTGCACCGAAAAATGTGTCAGAACCAAAGGTCTCCAAATTCGTCCAACTTAGTGTCAACAAGTCAGGAACGATGATACGAACCCAATGAAACTTTCAAAATTGGATTTTGATGAGCCGATCACAAAATCGCCCGTCAAATAGAGTCATGGGGCCCACAATACGCGATTTTTTCAACGTTCTCAGAATCGAATCAAACTTGGGTCACCGGACCAGCGTATTGCTACGAGTCTGATGGCATAAGTTTTGTTTCAATCCGACGTGTGTACACAAAGTTACGACATGTTCCAGAACGGACCGATACGGGACGTAGTCTGCGGATACGCGTTGATTCCGGTGTGCACGCACATCCAAATCAACTTCTGCGAAATCCCGTACGTTCGTATCAACGACGCGCACGTTTCGGTAAAGACCGGACGTGACCAAGTCCCGTTTGGCAGGGCGTACTCAGTTCCGGGGTGAAACAGGGCATTGGTTTTCCTATTTATGGATCGCGGTTCGCGATCGCCACAGGACGCGACACACCGAGCGGGTTGCACGGACATCGAGAGGGTTACACAGTCTACGCGTCACAACTAACGGAACAAAAAATACGGTAGCAAGGAGAGAGAACGGGTTACCTGAACAGGGCTTCTCGAAACCAATTTCCTATGTCCTCGTGTCGACTCGACACAGGATCTGTGTCCTGGATGTGTCCGAGTGCTGCTGGGAAGACTCGCCAGAAGAAGGCGACTCGGGGCTAGGACTGCAGGGGGCTGGCCGGAGGAAGGCGGCTCGGGTGCGGCAGCGGCGAGGTCGGCTACGCCGGTGGCGGCTCAGGCGGCCGGAGCTAGGTCAGGGCAGCGGCACTTGGGGGCTAGGGCTCAGCTGCTGCTGCTGCAGGCCAGAGTCGGGGCGACTGGGCTCTGTCGAAGAGCTGGGCCTAGGGTGGAGGGAGGCTAGTGCTCAGGCGGCCGGCAGTGGACGAAGGAGGATGGTGAGGTCTGCCGGAGAAGACGTAGGAGAGGGAAAAGGAAGACTCGGGGCCGGAGGAGGGTTTATATAGAGGGGAAAAGGAGGAGGACGGCCGGCGGTTTATGGAAGGGGAAGGGGAGGCGGCTCAGGAATTCGAGGGAGCCAAAGAGGAAGGGTCGCCGGCGGCCACGACGGCTGAAACGGCCGCCGGAAGGAGAAGAGTCGGGGGGAGAAGAAAGGGTTTTTGGGTTTAGGGTTAACAGGTCCGGGTCGGGTTCGATTTGGATCCGACCCGACCCATTAAGGCTGGGTTAGTTCGGTTCGGTTCAACAGTGTTTTGGTTTGGTTTAATTTGGTTCAAGTGAACCGGGTTCAGTCAGGGTTTAATTAGGTTTAAATATACAACAGTTTATAGGGCTTTAAAAATACTTCCGGGGTCCAATAAATTCCCGAAAAATTACCCTATGTCTAGTTTTTCATTTTACACCCAAAAATATTAGTTTCATAATATTTTAATATTATTTAACATCTTTTAAAAATAATTTAAAATTAGAATACCTTAGTTTTATTTTTTTACAAATTACCGAAAATTCACAATAATTCTGAAAATTAAAATTTTAAATTTCTAAAAATTCAGGTGATTACAAATGGCTAGTTAGTTAACTATTAGATATTGGATTACCTTGTGATACCAAGATAATGTCAAGATATTGGCTTCTACTCAAGGTATTGGGTTTGTGTTTCAAGAGGGGTGTGTAGGTGGTGTGATACCGTATTTGGCTCAAAGCCAAGGTATCCACTTAGCATTACTTTAGCTAGGGGTACTATATATTTTTATCTTGTATATATATATATATATATATATATATATATATATTATTGTATTTTCATATCTAATAACTTACGTATCTTATGATATGGTATTTTGTTGGTATCCTAGTATCCTAACATAGCTAGTATAGCCTATTTACATAGTGTATGGACCCAATATCCTAGAGATGGACTCATACAACCTAGAAATAGCTAGTTTGACCGAGTTTAACTAGTTTGACCTAGAGTTGACCTAGTTTGACTATTTTGACTTAGAAATAGCTTTATTACCTAGAATTTGACTAGTTTAACTTAATTTTATTCCAAAATCTTGTATTAATGTAATATTCCATATATAGGTCTGTGTGATATTAGTTCGGATACAGTTTGACATCATTTGCTCTAGACCATAGGCGGGTCAATTCTCTGATAGCTTCTATTATTTGATAATTACTATAATACAAGTATTTAGAAATGTATTACTTGATTCATGACACATTGGTACATGGACTAGTATACACATGGATCTTCAGTCATGAGATGTTATTTATTGTTTCATTGTGTCTCATGTTCTCATATGGTCAATAGATAATGTTTAATATTAGACAATGCTCAATGTTCAATGTTTAATATTTTACAATGCCTTGAGTATCTTGCATCGTAAACGTGTCATGGTTGGATCCATTGTACTAGTCGGAGAAAAATGGAAGTGTTAGTTAGACATATGATAGAAGCCTAGACAATGTTCAATGTTCAATGTTTAAGTAGACAATGTTTATCCAACTTTAAGTATATAATGTTCAACCAAAGCTGATCACATATCTAACTAGTATTTCAAACACTTAGTTTAGTTACAGTTCTTCACTATATTCTATTTTATTGCCTTTATTCTATTTTATTGTGATCAGTGTATACTATATTGCTCTTGTTTACCTGTTTCTTCTACCATAGTATGATATTGTTCATTATTTCTTATCTTGTATTATATTATCTATTTTTGTTCATAGTTATTATCAATTAATTGGAAATGCTATTGGGTTGTACTTCACTCCAATCATGGCTGGATATATTTTTTAAATGACTGGTTAGTGAGGATGTGTCCTACTTACTATAGGCAAACAAATAGAGTATCACCTGAGGATGTAGTACCAGATACTGAGGCCTTTTAGATTTTCATATCTTATAGTAGTTATTTCTAGTTAGACTTCGGATTGTATTACTATTTTGAGATCTTGAGTTGTGTTTAGATGTTGAGTTGGACCTGTGATGTATTGAGACTTGTATTTCTTTTTCTTCTATTCCATATCGTTCTTACATCTTCGTTTAGTATTTATATGTGATTGAGTATTGACTACCCTTTATTATATTATCATATTGCTCCTTCATTTGGAGTTGAGACGGCATGACAGGTATTATATATATATATATATATATATATATATATATATATATATATATATATATATATATATATATATATATATATATATATTGTGTGAGATATTAGATAATATAGAAGACTGTGATAGCGTTCTACCGCCAAAGCTGCGGCGTAGGCTGGACGTACCCACGTACTAGTGCCCCTATACTGGGTGCGGGTCGTGACATATTTTTGTGGTAGCCCATACAGGTCAGGCTTCGCAATGGTATGATGTCGTGGTAGTGCAATAACTTAGTTGTACTACCTGTGATAGGATATGATATAGGATACTAGGATGAGAGTGCTTACTCAATCACAACTAGAAAATAATTCTAACCTAATTGAATCTTGCCATCTTTTTTGTCAACATTAAAGGTATTTATAGCTTTGGTCTTGCATACTTTCCACCAGTCCGACCTCGTTGTTCCCCATTTCAGATAAGTTGTAAAGTATATAAGCTGAGCCTGACTTGATAGGACAAATGGTTCGTAGCCTTGATATCGACGTCGGTAGTTTATATCCACAAGACCTTGCTTGTCTATTTTCCAACTGTGATCTTGGATCGGATCAAACCATTTATACTTGAATAACACGATCTTAGTAGGCTCTATTCCATAATTATATATCAGCTCCACAATCTCCCGTAAGATGCCATAGAAATTATTGATTATGTCAACATCTTTATAGTTCGAAGATTTGATACACAAACAACTGTTTTTGGTGTCCTCAAGATCTAGGAAGTAGTCTTTCTTCGGGATAGTTGTTAACTTGAATATAAACCCATTTACACAATAGCTTGGTCAAATTTTGACGACATAAATTAGCCCCTTAGCTAGAGTTCTAATAATTCTCAAGTGTTGCATCTGGACGATCGACCTAAATACCATAAGATAACAAATTAAGTCAATATTTCGTTAATTATTGTGTAAAGTGCATATACAAAAAGTAATTACCAATCTCCTTACATTTTCGCTCAACTAAGAAGGAAAATAACGTCTCATTTCTTGTTCTACTTCTTTGTCTATTATGTAGGGTCAAACTGATCTCAGCTCATCATTATATGTGCTGAAAAACAACAAAACAACTGCCGATTAGTAGCATAACATTACCGAGCTTATATATACTATTACATTGAGATGACATAAACGTGGACGTATTAATTACTTATCCCTCTAGCTTATCCAATTCATCCTCATCACAATTGAGTAATATATACAACTGAGCAGTCCTTAGCTCGTCGTCATTCAAATATCTCTTATTTATTTTCTTCGAAGGCTTTTCGGATGCATTGAATACTTTCAATATTGCATCATTAGATTTCTAATATCCGTCGTCGTTTCTCGGAGCTCTTGTTCGATTAGTCGCAATATGAGGTTTGAAATACATCGAGCAAAAGTTTGTAATCTCCTCGAGCACATAAGCTTCAAAAATATAACCCTCAACCCTTGCCTTGTTTTTCATCTTTCTCTTTAGGTGGTTCAGATGTCGCTCGAACGGGTACATCCATGGATAACCGACTGGCCCACCAACACGTGCCTCATAGGAAAGATGAATTGGTAAATGCTCTATGGAGTAGAATAATCTAGGAGGAAACACATTCTCGAGCTTGCACAGTATTCCCACAATGTCCATCTCTTGCTTTTCTAGACGATCGACGAGCAACTTAGTAGAATAAAGATCTCTAAAGAATATGATGAGCTCTATTAATGGATCCTAAATGACCTGCTGTAAGAATTCTTGAAACACAATCAGAATTAACCTCTCCATGAATACGTGATAATCATGGCTTTTTATACCCGTCAGTTTGTTCTCCTTGAGGTCGACGCATCTTCTCAAGTTTAAAACGTTCCCGTCTAAAACATTTAGGCCCTGATTCCACCTACAAAGTCTTCCTTTATCCTCCTTCTCTAGTAAGAAAATTTCCTTAGGCTGCTTTAACTTTTTATTTTCCCCCTCTATCAAATGCAATGTAGGACGTCTACATATTTCTTCCAAGTCCAACCTGGACTTCAGATTGTCTTTCATCTTACCCTTTACGTCCATTACAGTATTAATTATGTTCTCAAACATATTTTTCTCGATATGCATGACATCAAGGTTATGTCTGATCAGATTGGTGCTCCAATATGGCAGATCCCAAAATATACTCTTTTTCGTCCAGTTATGAGTGAGACAAAATTCGTTGCACTTGTAACCCTTAGCAGGCTCTTCGATAGCACTTGGTAAATCTTTTACCTCTTCCCATATCGTGTATCTAGGCCACCTTGGCGGTGTATTAGCCTTCTCTACAATGCTGGCATGAAAAGCATTCATGTTCCTCCGGTACGGATGATTTTACGGCAGGAATTCTTGATAATAATCGAAGAAGAACGGTTTGCCTTCGTATTTTAAATGTAAAGCCTTAGTATGGTCCATACAATACGGATATGAGAGATGGCCATAAGTGCTCCATCATGATAACATACCGTAAGAAAAAAAGTCGTTGATGGTCCACATATGTGTTGTCCTTATTTAAAAATTTGCTTTTTTGAAACATCATACGTGTTGGCGCCTACTTTCCACAGCTGATTCAACTCATGTATCAACGATTGCAAGTACATATCGATGTTCCTCTTTAGATTGTTCAGACCCAGAATAATGACGGTTAAGAACATAAACAGAGTCTTCATGTACATCCAAGGCGGTAGGTTGTACGGGATAACGATTACAGGCCAACACGAATATTAGGAGCCTGAATGTCAGAATGGGTAAAACTATCGGAGGAGAGCCCTAATCTTACATTATGCGGATCCGAAGCAAAATCGAGATATCTCAATCGAAGTTCTTCCATGCTTCTCTATCGGATGGGTGATCAAACACTCCCTCAATCTGTTCTCGCCTGTGCCAAGTCCTGCTTTTGGTAGTCTCCTTCACCATAAACAACCTCTACAACCGCTGCATTAAAGGCAAGTAGTGCATCGAATCTGTCGGCCTTCTTGGACCGACAGACCTTCCTGTACCAGTTTTCTTGTAATGATCAGCACCAAAAAAGCTGCACACATATTCATGTTTGTCGTCTTTGTAGTATAGTAAGCACCCGTTGTGACATGCATCAATTTTTTCGTATCCCATCCAGAGCGATCTCATCATCCTCTTAGACCGGTAGAAGTCTTTAGACAACTTAGCAACCTCCGGCAAGATCTTTATAATCAACTCCATCAGTCGGTTGTAGCATTCTTGCGACATGTTAAAATCAGACTTGATGCTCAACAATCTTGTAACCACCTCCAACAGTGAATAATTCTCATAACCAGGATATAATGGAGTCATTGTATTCTCCAGTAACTCAATAAACTTTGTAGCATCGGAATTTGGTGCCTCCTCAGCTGCATCATCATTGTTCGGATCAAAACTAGGTCCGACAACGTCAAAAACCATGTTCACCCATAAGTCGTCATAATCAGCGTGGTCGTGGATATCCATATATGGCTCCACATAATGCTCCGGCTCCGATGCTAAAGACACAAGTTCTCCGTGTGCGGTCCACTGATAGTAATTTGGCATAAAATCTCTCGAGTATAAATGATATGTCACGACCACTTCTGGGTGATATTTCAAGTTGCGACATCTCACATATGGACACTTATTTTTGGTGCCATCCATGTAATGAGGGAACACCTTGGCGAACTACAGGAACTGTTGTACACCCTCTATGAATTCATCCCGTATACCGCACATCTCATCAGGATGACGGTTGTACATTTATAAATGATGACATAGGTAATAATTCATATCCACTAATATACTTCTGCAAAGATAGATACACATTATTCAAGTATATATCGTTCAAAGGCTTAAAAAAATAATTGCATGAAGACATAATTTCAAACTTAGAAGACATGTGGACAACTCTGATTTCAAACTCCATTAAATGGGTGGCTCATAATAATAAATATTTGACTATAGATACTAAGATATCACTATCAAATTAATTTTTACAAATTCTACTAGCTATCAAGATACCTAAACACTAAGTACCCAAGTATCCTATGTTAGCAACCTACCCTATCACATTGCCTACAACCCTCAAAGACACCCATGATATCTATACTAAGATACATCTATCACCCCTTGCTAACATATATACTTAGGAACCAACACTTGATACTCAACACTAGCACATAACTCTTTCAACACATAACTTTTCTTACTAAGAAGAAAACTTATACCAATGCACATATATGCACCCTCAAGTCACACCCACAAAACATAATACTTAATACTAACCTCCAATCCAATTCCACACACATCACACTCACTGATATATAGGGTTAGTATATATGTTTGTGTGTGTGTCCGTGTGTCCGTGTCCGAGTTCCACCTACAACACCACCTACAACACTATACTTAGTAACTTCTATTTTTTCTAAAATTATTTATCACTTTAGTATATATGAAAATTAATATCCTTCCAAGTTATTTATTTATTTTAGGATTAGCTTGAATCTTAGATTATTTTTACTTGATTAGATTTGAAATGTATTTACTATTATTTATTTTATGTCAAGTAAAAATAGTTATTATCTTCTAATTTAATTATAAAAAATATAAAATAGTTTTAACTTAATTATTTTTATTTATAAACCATGTTATTTACTTACTAATTGGTGATTTAGTTTATTGATCAAAAGACAGTAAAAGCCCCAAAACTCATATTCCCAAAAAAATATGCTCCAAATAATTAGTTATGTCAGTGTGTGTGTCGTGTCACATATATACACATATTACACAATGTATCTGTGTCTGTGTCAGTATGTGTGTGCGTCGTGTCAGTGTGTCAGTATTGTGTCAGCAAGAGTGAGATAGGGTTAGGGTTACCTGACCGAGGGGGGTCAAGGTCGGGGTCAGATGGGTCGAGGGGGAGCAAGGTCGGAACCGTAACCTTATCGCCCTCTTGCCGGGGTCTGATGGTCGACGCCGGGCAGGGTCGCGGGGGATCGCAGGTCTGATGGTCGACGTCGGACGGGGTCACGGGGGACGCGAAGAAAGAGAGAGAGAGAGAGAGAGTGATAGAGAGAGAGGGGGGTTTAGGGTTTACGGTCGGAGCTGGAGGAGTCGCGGGGGGAAGCACCGTCAGCCGGAGGAGGGGTCGAGGTCAGGGTCGCCGGAGGGGTCGCGCGGAGTTCGGGGAAAATAATTTTGAAATTTTAGGAATAGGAGAAAATAAAATCGGACTGTAAACCTAGATGAAAACTTTTAGCGACGCGTGAATAACACGTCGCTAAACGTTGCTGGAATAAAAATAATAGCGATGTTTTAAGACATGGGCGACATTTGCTTCATTAATATTATTTATAGTCACCAAACGTCGCGAACAGTCGCTAATAGCGACGTCCTGCGACATTATTTTCAGGTGTCGCTAAACTCAGAAAATATAGCGACGGTGTGTGACACAAGCTCGGATACCGGGATGTATCATTTGCCCAGGACCAAAGGCTAGTACATTCTCTGATAGTTGTAAACCCCATAATTTTCATATAGGATAATTTGATAATTTGAATTTATATTAATAGCATCATTATTACAATATATATATATATATATATATATATATATATATATTAGCATTAACCAACTTGAATTATTTTATTTTATTATTATATTTTAAGTTGTGTGATCCTACACAAAATAACAAATTTGTTAGTTTGGAACAAAGAAGTGCACCACACATTTGTGTATGCTACTATTCACGTGAGTAAATTATTTCCAAACTACACAAACCATGCAATACTTGCATGCACAGGAGCATTGATGCATAAGGAGCAAATTAGAATCTTTTGATTGCTTGCTTGTGTGTGGTAGCAAAAGCTTTTGGTAGCAAAACTTTAGTTGGTATCATTGTAGCAAATTTAGTTGGCATGGTCCTGTAGCGAGGTTAGTCTCCACTATTTAATTTGTTAATATTATATTGTGCATGACCACACATCTGTAACCAACAATAATCAAGCCTTTATTCACCTGTAACTCTTCTAACAAGTATTGAAAGGACAGGGGTTATTCAAGCCTTTATTCACCTGTAACTCTTCTACCAAATATTTGAAAGGACAAGGGTATAATCAAGCCTTTATTCACTTGTAACTCTTCTACTAAGTATTGAAAGGAGAGGGATTATTCAAGCCCTTATTCACCTGTAACTCTTCTACCAAGTATTAAAAGGACAGGGGTTATTTTTTTTTGCTATGATGACACTCACTTATCCCATCTAACCGTAACTCATTCCTCTTCTATATTTATAACTATCATTATCATGCCAATCCCATAACATTAGCTGCGGCCCTTGTTCTTCCCCTATTCTTCAGTGTTCCCTTCATTCTCCTCGAGCCTAGGTGAAGGTTTTTACCTTGCTATCGACTACTACCTCCTCGACACGTACTGGTCGCACTGGTCTTCTCCTCCTCCGTGGGCTCGGGTACACTGAGATTACCTGTCAGGGACGATTATGTGTGGAGACGTTCTTTGCGTTTCTGATATTTCATCTCGGTGAGTTTCTCTCCAACTCGAAACCTGGCTCTTGTCATGTCTCTTCAATTCTTGCCTTAATAATATGCGTAGGTCTCCATCTAGTTGACACTAGAACAATTATGGAAGGGGGTGAACTGCATAACTAAATACTATACCCATTGAACAAAATAAGTTTGAGCCTATGAATAAACCATTAGAAGAGCTACTGGTGTAGCCATATTGGAGGATACTCTTTGCAAATAGACTCTTGAAATAAGTTTTGACTGTAAGATGCAAATAAAAGTAACCTATCAGATAAACTTTCTTCTAATGTTAATCAAGGGGACATAGGATGGGGTGTGCAAATCAAGCATTTTTATTCATAAGTCGGCCAGACCTATTTTTTTAATTTATTATTGAACCTTGACTCATTCATAAGAAAGCCTTTTGTTATTATTTTACAACTTCAGTAATTAATTAACCTAATTTAAATTAGTAATAAATCTCTAAATTAGTTTTACTTTCATTCCCTAGGTTCTTCGAACTCTTCGGACTTGGACGTTGGACCAGAACCTCATCCTCAGTATTTGAAACCAGGCAAGTGTCCCTTGCCATACATATAGTAAATTATTTTTTATTATTTTCTTGATCTATTTCTAAGTTATATCTATTCAACCTAGGACCGTGTGACATTACTTAACGTCCGAATAAGATTTGGGTATCAACGTCATACGCGGAGTTGTGTAACGTCACCTAGAGATTGATATCGCGACCCTATATATTTTCGGGCTTGCATTATCAAGTACGTCATACCATAGGACACCTGATACTATTCATGAGACAGAATCTTCCTGAGTCATTCATGGTGATTCTGTATAGGCTACAAGATTCGTGACATAGACTTTATATATTTGCATAGCTACCAATATGACTTGCTACATTAGATATGATCTTGCGTATTATGGACATGAGACGTCGTGGACATGAGACGTGTGAATACTTTGGGTAGGAAGAGACACACAGGCTACAGGCTGATTATATATATATATTTATTATTGTGAGGCCATAGACTCTACATCAGAGCTAGGCACATGACGTGATATTACTTCTACCGGCTCCCCGACACAGATATTGTAGTGGTCTCAGCTTGAGTACTAGTGATGCTCTCACTTGTATATCACATAGCTGGTTACATAGTTTACCCGATTGATTCATTTATTATTGTACTGCATTTATTTTGGCTTGAGTTATTCTTGTACCTTGCTATATCCCCTGAGGACCTGGATCCAGATTATGTCCCCAAGTATAGCAGAGGAGATCTATCCCGGGGTATACGGGACAGGAGCAGAAGCAGGAGCAATACCGATACCTGAGGACGAGGTGATGGCCGAGGATTTCCCCTGAGTATCTGCTTTATCTATACTCAGTCTTTGCTATTGTTAGACTCTTTCATTTCTTGTCTATTGAACTATTGTATTAGACTTATTATTGGGTTGTTCCCCAAGATACTTCATTAAGACTTGATGTTGGTTTATATTTCATTATGCTGATATTGATCGTATTTATCTTCCATGGATGAGATTAGAATGTGACATGTTTAGTAGACCTTTATTATTGTTTTACAGCTTAAGTACACCTTGATGGGTCCTTTAAATTGGGTTTTCCTATTAGAGTGTGCTGCTGGCCATTGCCACGTGTCTAGTCCTTCGGTATTTTAGGACTGGGATGTGACATAGTTTTTATGGTGGCCCATGCAGGTCAACGACCAAATTGTTCGGTTTCAACTAAGGGACCGAGCAAGCCTGCAATAAGGATAGGATAAGTTTTAGGATCTCATCCATTGATTTGAATCATTCTTAATCTTTATATCGGATTCGAATTAATTTCTTGATTTGCATCATGTTTTGATTCCTCTGTGCGTTCTCATAGTTTACTTTCAATGCAGAATAATGGATCCAAGAACCAGTAAAGAAAATCCCTTAGGTACACCACAAGGTGCTGTAGTCACCTATGATGATGGTGTGACACCAAAATATAGAGGACAATCAGCTCAAAGTAATCAAGCGGGCCAGCATACCTCAAGGTTTCGGCGTGATGACATCCCACCACCGCCGTAGTTCACTCCACCAATGCCTGCTTTTCTACCAGGGCAAGCTTTGGACGGGCAGAAGATGTTTCAAATATTTTATACAATGATGCAAGCCCAACAGCAGGTTCAACAAGAGGCTCAGTGTCATGAGGCAAAGAACTTGAGGAACAGCCTAGTAACCGCACTGGAGCAGGCAAACCCACCAGCTAGGCGACCATCGGTGGGATCTATCAATGATTTTTGCCAGCTGAAACCCTGTACCTTTTCTGGCAAGGAGGAGCCCACTGAAGTTCATGAGTGCCTCAAAAACACATAACACCAGTTGGAAGAAGCTGAACTTTCGAGGGAGCGATGGATGACTGCCGTCAAGATGCAGTTAACGGACAATATGCACCATTGGTAGCTATCTGAAGAGAGGCAGCTCGGACAGGACCGAGTCACTTGGAAAGAGTTCTCTAGACTCTTCCAGAAGATGTATATTCTAGCTATTGCTCGGTCAAAACTTTGAGACAAGTTCAACTACCTTATTTAAGGCAATATGACGGTAGAAGAGTACAATGCGGAGTTCATTCGACTGAGTCACTTCGCCCTACTCTAATTTCGACAGAAGAAGAGAAGGCAAAGAATTTCTTCGACGGACTCAGGTTTGAGCTCCAGAGATTGATTGGATCTGTTGCACCTACATCATACACAAACATCCTTGCTGCAGTATGACGCATAGAGCGCGTCACCAAAAGGGAGTCCAGCCTGAAGAGACCCTTCACATCACCACCAGCCCAAGCTCCATACGGGGAATCTACAAAGCAATCCTAGAGGAATCTACCTCAGAGAGTAGCACTAAGAGCCCTATCCCTTCCTACTTGTCATTACTATGGCAAGGTAGGCCATATCGAGAGGGAGTACAGACGCAAGTTGGGACTATACCTGATTTGCGGATCTAACCAACATCCAGCTAATGACTGCTCTGAGCGTCGAGAGGGAGCATCGATGGTAGATCGACCAGCTTACTAGCACCAAGGCCAGCTTATCCAGCATTGGGAGCACCACAAATGGGAGTTAGAGGAGTCAGACCACCAGCTCCAGGAGGGTATCAGCAGAGGCCACCTTTGGCACCGCAGGCTGTATTATTCCAACAGGCTTGTCAGCAGAGAGGTCCAGCTCAGGGACGAGGGCAGGTATCTGCATTGGCTATTGAGGAGGAAGCTACTACAGAAGAGGTTATAGCAGGTACTATATTAGTAGCTTCATTAACTGCTGTAGCTTTATTTGATTCTGGAGCATCACATTCATTCATAGCTGCTAGCTTCATAGCCACACATAAAGTAGCTACCGTACCCCTTCAGAAGACTAAGAGAATTCTTACGAGAGGTAGAATTATCCCAGTTAGGGACATCAGTAGATCTTGTTAGGTAGTAGTCTGTAGAAGAGAGATGCGAGCTTAATTCCTAATCTTTTCTATGCCGAATTATGATGTTGTACTTGGTATGGATTAGTTAAGTCGGTACCATGCGACCCTAGATTGCCGGATTGGACGGGTTATATTTAGACCGCCTGGATATCCAGAGTTTAAGTTTCTTCGAGGAGCTATAGAGCAAGGTGTTAAGCATATACTTAGGGTATTATCTGTAAAAGGGGAGTAAGGTTACCCAAGAGTTATATCAAAATTTGTGGATGTATTTCCCGATGATCTTTTAGGTTTATCACCTGATCGAAAAATAGAATTCATAATAGACTTGACTCCAAGAGCGGAGCCTATCACTTCATCAGTGTACCGGCTAGTATCTAAGGAGTTGGTGGAATTGAAGAAGCAAGTTGATGATCTTATGGAGAAGGGTTTTATTCGACCCAGTATGTCACCATGGGGAGCACCAATATTATTTGTGCCAAAGAAGGTACGCCTGTGTATTGACTACAGGGTACTGAACGTTGTAACCAGTAAAAACCGGTATCCCTTGCCAAGTATTGATGACCTATTCGATCAGTTGAGTGGTGCTAGGGTATTCTCGAAGATTGATCTTAGGTCCGGTTATCACCAGATTAGAGTGAGGAAGGAGGATATACCAAAGACAACCTTCAGGACCAAGTATGGACACTATGAGTTCTTAGTTATGCCATTTGGTTTAACCAACGCGCCAGCTGTGTTCATGAGTTTGATGAACAGAGTTTTTCATCAGTACTTGGACAAGTTCATGGTTGTGATTATTGATGACATTATAATATATTCCAAGAGTCACGAAGAGCATGAGGAGCATCTTAGAATCATGCTAGAGACGCTGAGACAGGAGAAGCTGTATGCCAAACTCAGTAAATATGAGTTTTGTGTGGACAAGGTGCCTTTCCTTAGACATCATCTCAGGAGAAGGATTTCAGTTGATCCAGAGAAGGTTGTTGTAATAGAAACTTAGCCTACACCTACATCAGTTGCAGAAGTGAGAAGTTTTCTCGGACTTGCTGGATACTACCGGAGGTTCGTAAAGAATTTCTCAAGGAATGTGGAGCCAATGATGCGGTTGATGCGTAAGGACCAGGTGTTTGCATGGATGAAAGATTGTCAGAAGGCCGTTGAAGAGTTGAAGAGGCGATTAACAACAGCACCGGTTTTGACTCTTCCTTCAGGATCGGGAGGCTTTGTTTATATAGTGATGTGTCAGGCAGTGGACTAGGATGTATTTTGATACAACATGGCAAAGTTATAGCTTATGCATCAAGACACCTGAAGGTCCATGAGAAGAACTACCCGACGCACGATCTTGAGCTAGCTGCGGTAATATTTGCATTAAAGATATGGAGGCACTATCTTTATGGAGAGAAGGTAGAAATCTTTACTGATCACAAAAGTCTGAAGTATGTATATACTCAGAAAGCGCTCAACATGAGACGGAGACATTGGTTGGAGTTGATGGTCTACTTTGATATAGATTTGCAGTACTATCCGGACAAGGCGAATATTGTAGCAGACGCACTCAGCAGGAAGCCCACAGCTTATTTCTTGACAATGCAGCCCCAGCTATTAGAGGATCTACAGGAGCTCAAGATAGAGATTATTTTGCCAAGACAAAGTGGCTTATTGGCGAATCTTGAAGTTAAATTATTACTAGTAGAGAGGATTAAGGTAGTATTACCCACAGATGCTAGATTTTGAAGAATGAAAGAGAAAACGGAAGTTGGCATGCAGACCGGACTTCAAATCCATGAGGATGGTACATTAAGGTGCAGAAATTGCCTATATGTTCCAAAGGGGAATTAAGACATGAGTTGATGTCTGAAGCACATAGCTTCATATAATCTATTAATCTAGGAGGTACAAAGATGTACCGAGATTTGAGACAGTATTATTGGTGGCATGGGATGAAGAGAAAGATTGCACGATTTGTGGCAAAATATTTTATCTGCCAGCAAGTTAAGGCCGAGCATCAGAGAACTGCTGCTATGTTACAGCCGCTTCCCATACCCGAATGGAAGTGGAAACATATCACTATGGATTTCTTTACAGGATTTCCAAGAAGCCCTAGTAGAAAAGATGCAGTATGGATTATTGTGGATCGACTCACTAAATTGACACATTTTTTGACGTTTAGAGTTGGACTGTCCATAGAATTTCTAGTCGACATGTACATACGACAGATCGTAAGATTACATGGAGTACCGGTTAGTATAGTGTCAGATCGTGACTCAAGATAAATATCCCATTTTTGGTCAAGCATGCAAGAGAGTCTGGGCACTTGACTCAAGTTCAGCACTGCTTACCATCCACAGACAGATGGTCAGTCAGAGCATACAATTCAAATCCTGAAAGATATGCTGAGTTTGTATATGTTAGACTTCGGAGGGTCTTGGGAAGACCATTTAGTAGAGTTCTCTTATAATAACAGCAACCAAGCAAGCATCCAGATGGAACCATTTGAGGCTTTGTACGGCAGGAAGTGCAGATCACCGATATATTGGAGTGACGTTGGCGATCATCAGATACTTGGTCCAGAGTTAGTAATGCAGACAGTTGAGAAGGTGAAACAAATTCAGGGTCATCTTCGTGCAGCTCAGGACAGACAAAAGCATTGGGCTGATACACATAGACGACCTTTGGAGTTCAAGGAAGGAGAATATATATTCTTGAGGATTTTACCTACTCGAGGTACTATTCGATTTGGGAGCAGAGGCAAGCTGAGCCCGAGGTACATTGGGACATTTGATATTTTGGAGCGTATTGGTGAGGTGGCGTATCGTCTTGCATTACACCCATCTTTAGAGGGAGTGCATGATGTCTTCCATATCTCACAGCTAAGGAGGTACATGACTGACCCAAGCCACATAGTCGATCATTCTGAGATTGTAGTAGGCCCTAGCTTGAGTTATGAAGAGTAGCCAGTTGGGATACTCGGCATCAGTGAGAAGATATTACAAGGTCAGACGATTAGACTAGTGCGAGTAGCTTGGAAACATCACTCCCCCGGCGAATCTACTTGGGAACGAGAAGATATCATACGTCAGCATTATCCTCACATATTTGAAGATGCAGGTATGACCTAAGAACTACCTATAGATTACCAAGATTATTTTTCTTATTAGTTAATTCTTAATTGCGAGGACGCAATTCTTTTAAGGTAGGTAGATTGTAAACCCCCTAATTTTCATATAGGATAATTTGAATTTATATTAATAGCATCACTATTATAATAAATATATATATATATATATATATAATATTAGAATTAACCAACTTGAATTATTTTATTTTATTATTATATTTTAAGTTGTGTGATCCTACACAAAATAACAAATTTGTTAGTTTGGAACAAAGAAGTGCACCACATATTTGTGCATGCTACTATTCATGTGAGTAAATTATTTCCAAACTACACAAACCATGCAATACTTGCATGCATAGGAGCATTGATGCATGAGGAGCAAAATAGAATCTTTTGATTGCTTTCTTGTGTGTGGTAGCAAAAGCTTTTGGTAGCAAAACTTTAGTTGGTATCATTGTAGCAAATTTAGTTGGCATAGTCCTGTAGAGAGGTTAGTCTCCACTATTTAATTCGTTAATATTATATTGTGCATGACCACACATCTGTAACCGACAATAAACAAGCCTTTATTCACCTGTAACTCTTCTACCAACTATTGAAAGGACAGAGGTTATTTAAGCCTTTATTCACCTGTAACTCTTCTACCAAATATTTGAAAGGACAGGGGTATAATCAAGCCTTTATTCACTTGTAACTCTTCTACCAAGTAATGAAAGGAGAGTGGTTATTCAAGCCTTTATTCACCTGTTACTCTTCTTCCAAGTATTGAAAGGACACGGGTTATTTTTTAATGCTGTGATGGCACTAACTTATCCCATCTAGCCATAACTCATTCCTCTTATATATTTATAACCATCATTATCATCCCAATCCCATAACATTAGCTGCGGCCCTCATTCTTCCACTATTCTTCAGTGTTTCCTTCATTCTCCTTGAGCCTAGGTGAAGCTTTTCACCTTGCTATCGACTACTACCTCCTCGACACGTACAGGTCATACTGGTCTTCTCCTCCTCCGTGGGCTCGGGTACACTGAGATCACGTCACACATACCTGTCAGGGACGATTGTGCGTAGAGACGTTCTTCGCGTTTCTGATATTTTATCTTGGTGAGTTTCTCTCCAACTCATAACTTGGTTCTTGTCATATCTTTTCAATTATTGCCTTAATCATATGCGTAGGTCTCCATCGGGTTGATACTAGAACAATTATGGAAGGGGATGAACTGCATAACTAAATACTATATCCATGGAAAGAAACAAGTTTGAGCCTATGAATAAACCATTAACAGAGCTACTGGTGTAGCCATATTGGAGGATACTCTTTGCAAATAGATGCTTGAAATAAGTTTTGAGTGTAAGATGCAAATAAAAGTAACCTATCAGATAAACTTTCTTCTAATGTTAATCAAGGGGACATAGGATGGGTTGTGCAAATCAAGCATTTTTATTCATAAGTCGGCCAGACCCATTTTTTTAATTTATTATTGAACCTTGACTCATTCATAAGAAAGCATTTTATTATTATTTTACAACTTCAGTAATTAATTAACCCAATTTAAATTAGTAATAAATCTCTAAATTAGTTTTACCTTCATTCCCTAGGTTCTCTGTACTCTTCGGACTTGGGCGTTGGACTAGAACCTCATCCTCAGTATTCGAAACTAGGCAAGTGTACCTTGACATACTTGCAGTAAATTACTTTTTATTATTCTCTTGATCTATTTCTGAGTTATATCTATTCAACCTAGGACCGTGTGACATTACTTAACGTCTGAATAAGATTTGTGTGTCAATGCCATACGCGGAGTTGTGTAACGTCACCTAGAGATTGATATCACGACCCTATATATTTTTGTGCTTACATTATCAAGTACGTCATACCATAGTACACCTGACACTATTCATGAGACAGAATATTCCTGAGTCATTCATGGTGATTTTGTATAGGCTACAGGATTCGTGACATAGACTTTATATATATATGTATAGCTATCAATATGACTTGCTGCATTAGATATGATCTTGTGTGTTATGGACATAAGACTTCGTGGACATTAGAAGTATGATTATATTGGGTAGGGAGAGACACATAGGCTAGAGGCTGATTTTATATATATATTTATTATTGTGAGGCCGTAGACTCTACATCAGAGCTAGGCATATTACGTGATATTACTGCTACCCGGCTCCCCGATACAGAGCTTGTAGTGGTCTCACCCTGAGTATTAGTGATGCTCTCACTTGCATATCACATAGCTGGTTACATAGTTTACCCTTTTGATTAATTTATTATTGTACTGTATTTATTTTGGCTTGAGTTATTCTTGTACCTTGCTATGTTCCCGGAGGACCTGGATCCAGATTATGTCCACAGGTATAGCAGAGGAGATCTATCCTGAGGTATACGGGACAGGAGCAGAAGCAGAAGCAATATCATACCCGAGGATGAGGTGATGGCCGAGGATTTTTCCTGAGTATCTGCTTTATCTATACTCAATCTTTGCTATTATTAGACTCTTTTATTTCTTGTCTATTGAACTATTATATCAGACTTATTATTGGGTTATTTTCCGAGATACTTTATTGAGACTTGATGTTGGTTTATATTTTATTTTGTTGATATTGATCGTATTTATATTCCATGGATGAGATTAGAATGTGACATATTTAGTAGACCTTTATTATTGTTTTACAGCTTAAGTACACCTTGATGGGTCTTTTAAATTGGGTTTGCCCATTAGAGTGTGCTGTTGGCCATTGCCACGTGTCTAGTCTCTCGGTATTTTGGGACTGGGACGTGACAATAGTTTTCTTATTCTATAGACTATATGTTTCATGTATTTAATATTCAGATATTTAATTCTTGGCAGGATGGTTTCACGGATTGGTATACGAGAATCTTGGTCATGTGATGTTATTATCGTGGTTACTTAGTGATCGTTGTGTCGTACTTCATAATTACTCAGTGATTACCGTAATATCTTAGTGATTATATGACAGTGATCATAGTGCATGATATTATAGACCGTGCAGTATGATATACATGTTATAACTTGTCGTAATTTATATTTGTGTACTAGTGGATATGTGATCGTATCTTATAGGCCATAATTTAGTGTAGCCCGTGATAGTTAGCAGATCATGCAACCATACGTGATTACGCTAGCTCACCTTTTATATATAGCCTGTGTTAGGCCCAAGCCAATCTCATTATCTTACTAATATTTCAAGGCACATTTATATATATTAATTTTTATTTTACTTCATTATATTTTGTTCCTCACCATATTATTCTCAGTTCTTGCCATTATTTACCATGATTCTCTTTCTCGTGATATATGCTAGTTCAGTTACTTCCATCATTTATTTTCATTGTTATTGTTGTTTCATAGTTTCTGTCAATTATTGGAACTGCTATTTGGGTTGTACTTTGCCCCAATCCTGATTGGATATATTTTTTAGATAATTTATTAGTGAACTGGTATCCTACGCACTATGGGTCACAGGATGGCGAGCCAGTTGAGTTATCACCCATAGAGCCTGTTGAATTAGTACCAGCAGTTGATGAGGTACAGTTAGTTTATTCATGATATTGTATATTTTAGTTAGATACTTTGGCATTATATTATTATTTGATATCTTGTGTTAATATTAGACTTGGACTTGTGATATATTTGTGACTTTATTTCTTTCCATCTATTTTATATCGTGCCATATTTTTCTCTAGTTTGTTATTGTGATTGAGTATTGTTTACCATGATCATATTATCATATTGTCCTCCATTTGGAGTTGAGATAGCAAGATAGGTAACTAATATATTATATATGAGATGTGTAGATACTATTGTTGACATAGACAGTGTTCTACCGCTGATGCTGCAGCATAGGCTAGACGTACCCACATATTCGAGCCCCTACATCGGGTCCGGGTCATGACAGTACCACATTAAGAAATTGGGCCATAGTGCTGAGCACTAAGAAAGCGCATATTTCTTCTGCTGGGCTCTTTGTGGATAGTGCGCCCTCTATGTAGGCATACATTTTTTATGCTTCTATACCTCAGTTTAGCAAAAAGTCCAAACCCGTACTCAACAGTAAAGGACATCTTCTTCAGCAGGGTGTTCTCGTTGTGAAATGCCTGGGTTCATAGTTTTTTAGCACCGTAGAGCACAAAGGTTATGCTTAGCTTGTAGAGCTCTAGGCCACAGAGTGGGATCTTTCCTACACAGAGATAGTTCATCATCATCTTTGCCGGCAGGACCTCAGTATAGGCCTCAAGTATCGGTCCAGCAACACCAAAGTCAGAGGTCTTTGTCGACCTAATCTCAAGTATTCTAGCAACAGAGGCCACAACAGTATGCACCGGCCCAAGCTTAAGTACAGGCCAGGCAAGGAGGTCCAAAGCAAAGAGGACCAGCACCGAGAGGACGAGGTCAGGAGATGGCACTCACTATGGAAGAGCAGTTAGCTTCAGGTGAAGTGGTGATAGGTACCATTCACATCAACTCTCATTCAGCTTCAGTATTTTTTGATTCTGGTGTATCATATTCTTTTATGTCTGCACGATTTACGATAAGAGTTGGATTAGAACCAGAATCATTATCAGTAAGACTCAATATACTTACTAGTAACGGTATCATTGGAGTCGATAGAGTTTATGCCTCTTCTCGAGTTATAGTGTGCGAGCAGGAGTTTCCTGCTATATTGATAGAATACCAATGAGAAATTATGATGTCATCTTAGGCATGGATTGGTTGAGTAGCCGATATGCGACAATAGATTGCCATAATGGTAAGGTTATCTTTCATATCCCTGGTGAGATAGAATTATTATTTTCTAGATGTGAGACAGAGTCTTCATCAGAGATCATGAGAATGGCTGTAATAGATGAAGTACAATACCCGAGAGTTATTAATGAATCTGTAGATGTATTACTAGAAGAACTGCCACGACCCGCACCCGAAATAAGGGCATGAGTGGTGAACTACTCCCAGCCTACGTCGTAGGAATGACGTAGAACGTTGTTCTAAGTCACAATACTATCTGACCTAACACAACAATATAATGGTACCTGTCGATGTCATCTCATCTTCGAACGGTGGAATAATATAATGACATCATAATATATATATATATATATATATATATATATATATATATATATATATATATATATATATATATATCGATACTCAATTACCAATAAACTAGAGGAGGAAATAGCAGGATATGGAATAGAACTTAAAAGAGTACAATTATCATAATACAGTCACAATGCCAAGTCTAAACTCCATAATCTTACAATAGGATAATATATGCCAAAAGTATAAGTAGTCAAATACATCTTATAATAACATCTAAGCATCCATAATTTATGGTACTACAACAATAGGTTCTACGGGCATAAGCTCAACTGGCTCACCCTCCTGCGGTCCGTAGTGCGTAGGATACCAGTTCTCTAATGAATCATCTGAAAAAAATATCCAATCAGAATGGAGCGAATACAACGCAATAGCAGTTCCATTATTTGACATAAACTATGAAACAACAATAGTAACGATAATAAATGATGGAAAATATCTAGAATATAACTAAGCACGGCAAAGAGATATCATGGGGGTGATGGAAATATGCTAAGAGCAATTGATCAAGGAATCATCAAGTAATGAACTAAAATAAGGAAATGTAACACTAAACTTGTGCCTTGAAACATTAGCAAGATATATGATCGGTTTGGGCCTAGGATGGTCTATAATCATAAAGGTGGTCTAGCATGACCATAAGTGTGTTGCATGGTCCACTAGCTATCACGGGCTATCAGATAAATATATCACGGTCTAAAAGGTATGGTCACATATCCACTAATACTTCCCCAAACCCTCGACTAGTACACAGACCCAAATTATGACACGTTCTGACACGATATCATTATGCACGGTCAGTAATATCATGCATACCGATCACGGTCTAGTCAACTAATCATAAAGTAAAAGTGATCATAGAGAATAATATCTCATGACGGAGATCCACATATACGAATCCTTGTAACATCATGTCAGGAATAAAATAAAGCAATACTAAAAGCAAGGATCATAGAGATAGTCAAATAAGGAAACCACTAGAGATGTACTCGCCTCTGTCCGGAACAAAAGCTGTCACTCGGTGTCTGAGCTGATGTCGCAATCACCTATATATGGATATCATGTCAAAATAAGTGTATTAAAGGAAACAAGTTAAGAATGCATTAACATGCTTCTAGGTCCACTCTAGGTTCAATACTAGCTAATGGGTCTAGGTTAGCTAATGGGTCTATCTTGATCATTAAATAGCTACTACTAGCTTAACTGATACCTTAGCTCTCTAGCATACATTATCTAATTCATTAACTAAAGACTAAGATTACCCCTTCTTTGTATCAGTTACTGATACTCAAATACTAACAAATCAACCAACTGTACTAATTAAACTGACATACTTAGCTAAATACACACTTTAATGTTTTATACCCAGGTTTGGGCCCAGGTACATACCCCCTTCAGTAAGATGCTTAACTCCCAGGTTCAGACTTGATACCTCTTAACCACTGCACAACAAGTACACAACTTACTGACTGTGTAACTGATACTAACAGTCACTCCATCTACTATACTGCAGGTAAGCCCTCTACTTAACCTCATCTGTTACCCCACTCATCTGCATTAGCTACAGACTCAACATCATTTCCTGCACATTCTAATTGATACACCACCAAGCCCCACTGAATACTCTAGTTCACACTTTTCCCAACTCTAGGATACCATAATACAGAGACCACATCAGTCCTAATTTGGACTGCCCAACCCCTCTAACACCAACCATAGTGCAGGCCACAATACTCCCAATCAAGTTCGGAAAGATAATATTTGAAATCAGTCCCAATGAGAACGATTATCCTACGGGAGCGTTGGCGTGGTGATCTCATGTCCAACGAGGGTAATCGATCTTACGGGAGACCGGAGCGTGACAACTAATGGATCGTCTTGACTTTTGGTTCGACACAATAAGACAAATTTGGGAATGCACGTAAATCAGAAATATTTCAGGGATAAGTTAGCCTAGAACCTGGAATAAATCACGCTTGATGGTTTCGTGAACGAATACATGAATCAGGTTGGACGACTTAAAGTTATAAACAAAAAGGTTTAGAACTAAATATTGGCTTGGTGGTCTAGACTTGGAATAGATATATGAATTCTATCAAACATACTTGAGAAAATAGACTATCACGTCCTAGTCCCAAAATACGTAGGACTAGGAATACGTAAGCATGCCAGCCGTATGTATATGGCAACTCCAATATATGGAAACCATAACACATACGTACGCTGTATTATAAATAATAAGTCACAAGTGGTATATATATGTCACAAGTCACAGGGCATAATTAAATGTCATCCACAGAATAAAATATAAATGAATAACCAATCAAGTATATAACTAAATCAAGTATAAGATATTTGATAAGAAAAAGTAGTTTGGTGGAGACAAATCCACTACCAAACTAGAGTATAAGAGAAACAAAATAGGTACATCTAATGAACAATGAGGCTCGGAGGGAAGACCGCCTCGAAGAATAAGTAGCAAGTCCTGATCAGCACTCCTGCGAAAAGTCATAATCTTCTACACCTGGAAAGGGACCAGGTCCTCAGAGGGACGTAACAAGATACATAGAAGCATGTCATAAAGTAAATACTGAATAAATAAAGGGGGTGTACTAACCATCTAAGTGAATACAATTTGAGGACAACTTTGGACGTATGGAAAGTGTAGGGTAGACATATGCTTACGAAATTCACCAATCGTCGTGACTAGCTAGTATATGCCATATATGACCCATAACAAGGGCACTCTGTAATATAATAACGTCCATATCATTCCGTAGAACGTAGAATCTGAATAGTATAACATCCATATCATTCCGTAGAACATAGAATCTGAATAAAGAAGGTGGGTGTCCCATACGCCTACTAGTCGTCCTCCTCGCCCAATGCTTTATGCATATTGTTTCCACAACACGTTTTAGCTACTACGTCGAGATAGAGTGCAGGTATCGGTGTCGTTACTTTGGTTCATAGCCTATCGTTAGAACAATAGCCCAAAACTACAACCAAACAAGGACAAGGATTGGACCACCGTACTACAATAGTCTATGTTTTTTGACCACTAATAACTGCTAAGTCTTCTAATATGCATCACTATTAGCAGTTATACCCTATCTGTCGTACGACCTACACGTAAAGGTGGCCAACCGAATACGCAAGTCCGTGTCCTACATGAAACTCATAACCCGTATAAGAAATGTGCCATGGTCAATAAAATATAAGAATACCTCATGATAATGTGGTAGTCTCATAAAACTAGGTTAACATGCATAATATATAATAAAGATAAAATACGATGCCACCGTCGTTGCACCCAAGTTATTCTTAGACGTGCAGTTATATAATATTAAAATAAATAAATATGAAACTAAATAATAACTGAATTTAAACAGTACAATAAGGCAAGGTATACTTGCCTGACAAGAAAGCTGCATAGTGTAAGCATCCAGATGTCAAGCACAAGGGATCAAAAACCATGACCTCAGAATGAACGTCTTCGGATGCTGAAATAAATATCATCAACATTCTTGGAATAAGCGAGATAGTCAGAAAACCCTACCCGTTCGTCCAATTTGGACACAGGGGCAAAACAGTAATTTTGGGTCAAAGCGGGCTCCACCTGTGAGCCACTTTGCACCGAAATACGTGCCAGAGGTAAAGGTCTCTAAATGGGACAAATTATAGGTCAAACAAATTCTAAACGTCAATACAAACTCAACGGTATGTCCAATTTTGGATTCTAATGAGCCGATCACAAATTCACCCTTAAAGTCAAACTGTGGGGCCTGCGAATAGGCGGCTTAGTCAACTGTCTCAGAATTGCGTAAAACTTGGGATACAGGACCAGCGTGATACCATGAATCCAATAGTGCAAGTTTTACCATATTTTGACGAGCGTACACAAAATGGGGTGGTATTTTGTAAAAATCACGATACAGGGACTTTTTCGGATACGGGTTGATTTCGACGCGCACACACGTTCGAATCAGCTTTCGCGAAAGCCCACACTTCAGGATATACCATACGCATCTTCGGTGCAATTGGTACCGTAAGGCGGGGCGTACTCCGTATCACAAAATTTTAGTTTTCAAGTATCAAGTTTTTGGTCGTTTTGGAGGCCGAATAATTTAACACATATAACAAATTAATAAAACCAAAAGAACAGAAAAATTCTCGGTTATATTGAGAAGAAAACCCTTCAATTAAATTTTGAAATATTAAACAGCTTGATGGCAAATTGGGTGTGAACATAGGGGTTTGGGATAAAGTTTCTGGACTGTTTTTGGTCAGATTTCTGGCAATTTTTTGGTCAATTTTTCGACCAATCCGGGACACAAAAACTCGTCCCACTTGAATAAAAATCCTAGAGGGTTTGGTTGTGAACGTACATGGGCAAACCGCTCGAGAAAAGGATAAGAGATGAGAGAGATACATCACTGTGAAGATGGGGCGACGGACTGCACTGCTGTGCATGTGTGCGCTCAACGGGCGCGGACGGCGGCGGTCGGCCGGGGCGGTCGCCGGCGTGGGGTCGGGTTAGGGTTAGGGTTTGTGTATGGGTTTTAGGTTTTATATATATATATATATATATATATATATATATATATATATATATATATATATATATATATATATATATATATATATATATATATAGAGAGAGAGAGAGAGAGAGAGAGAGAGAGAGAGATATATGGGATCGGGTCTGGGTATGGTTGCTGGGTTGATAGGATTAGTTTAGGGTTATTATTATTATTAGTATTTTTTGTGTGTTTCTTTTATTTCCTTTTTCTTTTCTTTTCTTTTCTTTTTCTTTTTCTTTTATTTTTATTTTTATTATTATTATCATTATTATTACTTCTATTACTATTATTATTATTATTATTATTACTACTATTATATTATTATTATTATTATTATTATTACTATTACTATTAATAATAATATTATTATTATTATTATTACTACTATTACTATTATTATTAACATAAAAAATCCAAAAACTATAATTACACACAAAATAAATTTTAGAAAATTACTTTTGTAAGTTTTTAATAAAAATACTACACACAAAATATTTTATGAAAATATTTTATAATTAGATATTTATTTAGTTATATAAATCAAATAATTATATTATCTAATTAACTAAGTAAATAATTAAATGGTTATCAAACAAAATAGGTAATAGTAAATAATGTGCACCTCTATAAAAAGAAAAAAATGTCTAACGTAGCAAGGAGAATTATGGGCTACTAATTATAGGAAGTTGGAATTAAAAAATAATCACAATTAAATTATATATATAATATCTAATATTTAATAATTAATCAATGGTCGTTACACTAATGTCATACTAATGCCAAGGGGTCAAATTTTTGTGCCACGAAAAGATCCTACAAGTAGTGTCTTCTATGTAGGCTACTTCCTATGAAGGGTGATACATATTTTGGGCCCATCCTATATTATTAATGTCTAAACCACGGTGAAGTATCCAAATATAATCATTGGATTTTAATTGATTTGAAAATAATCTAAAATAAATACAAGGAATACAAAATACATACAAGATACCTATTTTTGGGTCAGGGGGTTTACATAGACTAAGCAAATCACTAGGCTTGTCCTACAACTTGGATATATCATGGATTTTACTGAACGAACTTGAACCCCGTACAAACGAACGTATTATTATATGTAGGATGATCTGTGCTCGATGTTTAAAAATCTGAGTGAAACGAGCTTGGATAGAATACCCCGTACAAATGAACAATGGTTTGACCCTAGGTATCACGACCCGCACCCGGATATTCGGGTACGAGTACGTGGTTACGTCTAGCCTACGCTGCAGCATCAATGGTAGAATGCTGTCTGGGTCATTTTTAACTATCTAGCATCTCAACAATATAATATGGTACCTGTCAATCATCTCAACTCCAAACGGAGGAACAATATAGTAACTCACAAGTATGACTAATCTCAATCATAAAACAAACTAAGGAAGATAAGCACGAATGGAATAGCGAAGGAAAGATACAAGAATACAATCCATAATCTAAAATAATAATACAAATTGTAAATTCACCAAAATAATAGTCTAATACAATCCAACACAAATAAACTAAACCTCCTCGGGCTCTGCAACTAAGTTCTCCTGGTCTATAGGAGTATCCTCTAAAGGTACGCTATCCTGTGGCCCGTAGAATGCGGGATACTGTTCTATAAGCCAGTCATCTGGAAAAATATATCCATTTAGGATTGGAGCGAAGTACATACCTCTGAAAGCAGTTTCAATAGCATAATCGAGCATATAGACAGATATATAAATGAAATACAAGATCACTAAATATATCAATGAATGAACAAGATATACAGGTAAGTATACGAGAATATAGATCAACAATATGAATATCACAATATGATGAAGTAAACTGTAATCTAACTAATGTGCCTCAGAATATAAGTTCATTATATGATCGGATTGGGTGAACATGATCAGGTAAGACGATTACAAGTGAGGTATTTAACCAGAATGTATACGATGTAACAATGGGGCTTTGATCACATAATCAACTCCTACTCTCCCACCCCCAACTAATACCGATGGATCCAATCACGACACGCTACGAACACGAAATATAACTACTGAACATGAGCAGTGGGTGTACACGAATATCATAGCCATCAAACACGAGCGGTGGATGTACACGAATAAGCACACTGAATACGAGCAGTGTGTGAACACGAAATATAATCAATACCCAATATACACGATGAGATACAATGTACACGAGTACCCGCTGAACACGGTAGGGGATAACATCTACTAACGGGATCCATATAGTACCAGTCTGTGAAATTACTATATCAAAATTGATGTATACAATTCTAGAACATGCATATATACAATATTATGAATTAAAAACTATCAGAGAAATGTACTCGCCTGAAGTCCTGAGCAAGGTGTGTCTCTCGATGCCTAAGCTGGTGTCACACAACCTATATATGGTATGTTGCATCAATATAAGGTTCAAGAATAAAAATAAGTGAAGTGGATGCAATTTTAGGTCGATACACCATTTCTAAGTCAAACTAATGAAATCTAGGTTGTAAGATTCTAATACTAAGTCACTAAGTTGATACACTATAAAACTATACTATACTAGCTAAGCTATGAAACAATAAGCACTCAAAGATTCCTATCCTAAGATACGCAAGTTTTCGAGTATAAAAATAGTGTTTTATATATATATACAAGTCAAATATTTATAAAACTATATAAATTCAATTGAATTAGGATACCTTGGCCTTACTCCAATGTGTATCATACCTATCTCGATTCCCAAGCTCAATACCTTGGGAATCGACCCAATACCTTGGTAATACCTTGGTATCCCGAAGTAACCCTACTCTAACATATAACATATACATATATATATAAACCATAAACTAACTACTATAAAGTATCCAACCACTTACATAGAATACCAATAATATACATAACTAGCTACTATACTATATTACTAATACAAACAAATATATATGTATAAGCTAACTGCTAACAATAACAACTAATACAAGTATATAAATATAACTAACTCTTAACAAAAAACTAAACTAAATTGATACTACACACTAAATACATAACTAACTAATTATATAATCAAGTTTATATATATAATCAATTAACTATACCAAAATACAACCAATTAACTAGATGTAGATACTATAAACTAACAATACCTTAACTGAAACTGAGAACTGATACTGGTGAATAGTGAAGTGTTCAGAAACTGGCATCCTGCTGTTTTAAACTGTGAACTGATATTGAATGTATCTGAACTTGCTACTGTGCATTTGCCCCCTCCTCAGTCACTGGCTCCAATGATGCCGACCTCTATTACAAAGAGTTTTGCATAGTGGAAGCCCGACTCTCATGAATACAGTGCTGAACTTGACTGCACCATCTGCACAGGGCACATCAGCCTTGATACTACTCTCTTCCACACTATGTTGTGGCTGCTGCTCTCTCCGAGTGTAGCTGCACCTCCTTCAATTTGGTGCCCGACTCCACACTATGCAATGCCACACTAGCTATAGTCCCCTCCTCGTTGTTGCTGCCCGAGTGCACAACAGCATCGAGTTCCCGGCTGCTGTGCTCTTCACATTGCTGTGAAACCCCTCTAGCACAGCCATACCCTCACACACACAACAACAACTCACATACAAACACAACACTTAAACACATCTAAGTATATATATATATATATATATATATATATATATATATATATAACACCCCTCACATACATCACTCTAAATACATAACACCACCATATATATATATATACCAATACATATATATATATATATATATATATATATATATATATATATATATATATATATACACATAGACACACACATATACCCAAACACAATATACACTATTATATACACTATATATTACAAAGATAACACACACACACACACACACACACACACATATATATATATATATATATATATATATATATATATATATATATATATATATATATATATATATATATATATATATATACACATGCACGTATAAGAAAAAGGACCAAACAACAAATACGTGGAGTGCACCGCACCCGTATCACACTTTCTCTATGATACACTTACGATACAGCTCTAACACACAACCAACGCATCCCGAATGATACAAGCAAGTTTAATACATTATTTATGAATAATACGTATAGTAATTAGAGTATCAATGTGTCTGTATCACAATGTGATATGCACAAAGCCCCGTGTCGGAGGAAAACTCCTAAAATTAACCTATTTCGTCAAATTGACAAGATACGGCCTATACGTACCCAATTATGGATACGAAAATAGTTACAAACAAGAAATCAAATATTAGTTAGATCAATTAGACCCAATGACAAGCGCTACATGTGCCAATCTCGGAATTTTCCTAAAATTGATACCAAAATGAACATAATATGTGATCGGCTTGAGAACATAATACAAGATTTATGGCCTGGCTAATCATACGTGCGGTGTATGATTAACACTATTCAATACAAGACTTGATACAATGAGGGTATGATCACATATATATATACTAAAATACTCCCCACCCTCGACTGGTATAATAGATCTAACCATGGTACGCTATGGCACCAGATTCCCCAAGAAGATAGCTAGTCTTCCCGTGAATCAGTTGGACTAGTGTTAGTGGACCTAACTAGTTTAGTTTAGACTCATGGACCAATATGTATTAATTGTTAGAATTTATCCCATTTAGAAATCCCATTGATTAGGAGAGGGATTAAATTAATTAAACCAGTAGACTAGAAGCTTCCCTCCTTAATTATTTCTTCATGAGAGGCCCCAAAGGGTATATTGGAAAATTCATAGTAGCTTGAGGAAGGGAAAAGGGGGCTGGCCTATATAGAGGGGGGAAATTTATTTATCTCTCCTCTTTTCATTTGAAAACTAGATCTAGAAATTCCCTCAACAAAATTTCTTCATTCCTACTTCATTTTCCTACCAAATTTTATCCCAATTCCTTCCTAAATCACTATTGGAGGCTAGTGGACCAAGGATCTAGAAGGAGGAAGCAGGGATCTATATAGAGAAGTAAGGATCTACAAGTTGGAGGTCAATTTCATCATATTTGGAGGTTGTATTAGGAATCCATCTCCCAATAGGTACAATTTAGTTTTTTCCCTTAATTTAGGTTCTAAATCTGAGATTTAACCATGATAAATTAACCCATATGCATAGGCTACCCATAGGATTTTGTTTTGTGTTCATAGGAGGCCTATTGTGAAAGTTATGGTACTTTTTTTTGTCAATTTTAGGGAAATTCCGAGATTGTCATTTGTTGTGTGTGTCAATTGGTCCTATAGATCAATTTGGCATGTACTTGTGTGTTTGGGGCTAGTGTCGTGTCCATAATTGGGTACGTGTAGGTCGTATCCCAATAATTTGGTGATACGTATTAATTTGGTGGTTTTTCCTCCGACACGGGACTTTGTACATGTCATATTTTGACACGGACACGTAGATTTATATTTGACTCTTCGTATTGTTTATAAATAATATATATGACTTGTTCGTGTCCTTTCGGGTATGTTTGGATGTGTGGTGGACTAGTGTCACATGCGTATCCTAGATATAGTGGGATACAGTGTGATACTCTCCATGTGTTTGTGCAAATTATATGTAGATCTATTTTCTTGTGTTCTTGGAGAGTATAATTGTATATATATATATATATATATATATATATATATATATATATATATATATATATATATATATATATATATATAACATGATGTATATATATTTATGTAATATTGTGTCTTAGATCTATGTATATATTATATAGATATATATTGTATGTAGCTATTCTTATATATGTATATATAATTATATATGGTAACATGTATACATATGTATATGTAAATAGATATTTATTGTGGTTATATTATAATTATATAATGTATGTTGTTACAAATATGTACATGTTATATTTATATGTACATATACGTATGTATGTTGTTACAAATATGTTACTATGTATATTGGTGTATATTGCTATGTAGATAATGTGTATATATATATATATATATATATATATATATGTGTGTGTGTGTGTGTGTGTGTGTGTGTGTGTGTATGTGTGTGTGTGTGGGTATGTGTATGTATTAGTTATAATTATAAGTATATATAATATGTTGTGTGTGTATTTATATATATATATATATATATATATATTATATTTTGGATATATATATATATATATATATATATATATATATATATATATATATATTAGAGTTTAGAGTGCAGAGGTATAGCAACAACAGCGTTTGTCGCTGAACACAACAGTAGCAGCACTAATAGCAGCAGCAGCTTTAGCGACGGCAGGGAGCGTCGCAGCAGCAATCGTCACAACAGCCGCAACGTACAGTAGCAGCAGCGAGAGAAACAGCGACAGCAGTTAGCATTATTTGCAGGAATCTGTCACTGAAATAGCAACAATAACAGAGCCGTATCAGGGTCTTTAGCGACGGCTTTGGCGACAGCAGCAGGAATCTGTCGCTAAAATAGCAGAGTATCAACATCAACCACAGTTTTCAACGACAGTAGGCAGGGTTTTAGGGACAGTTTGGCAGATTTTTCTTATTATTAGATATTTATATATAGATATAGATATATATATATATGGTATTTAATATATATGTAAATATATTCCTAATTGCTAATAGTATTTATAGTATACTATATATATAATAATTAGTATAGCATGTATATAATTACGGGTAGTTAGTATACACAAGTTTTGGGGTATTACCTTGTGATACCAAGGTAAGTACCAAAGTAATTGGGGATACCCAAGGTATTGGGTTTGGGTATCAAGATTATAAATTAATATTGTGATACCTAGTTGGTTCAAAACCAAGGTATCTATTTAATATTTGTAATTAGGATTTTATATTATTATTAATTGTTTGACTTATATATGTAATGTTTTACCTATTGATTTATGTATCCGGAGATACGGTATCCTATTATTTAAGATATAGGTTTTGGTGACCTAGACTTTAGTATTTGAACCCAATATCTTTGTGCTAGACCTGTATAACCTAGAAATAGGTAGTTGACCATAGTTTGACTATTGTTTGACCATAGTTGACTTATAGTTGACCAAAGTTGACTTAGAGTTGACCATAGTTTGACTTTTGACTTAGAATTGACTTGTTGACCTAGAAGTTGACTAGTTTAACTTATTTTCTTTTCGGAACCTTGTATTGATATTGTATTCTAAATCTAGGTCTTCGAGGCACCATATCAGACATTTGTGAGACTATTCTTTGAATTCAGGCGAGTACATTCTCTAATAATTGCTTATTTATGATATCCTCTATGTTCATTGTATCTAGTGTAGATATTCTTGTTCTCTTAACACGATGGTTACACGAATTGGTATATCCGAATCTCGTCATTAGATGTTATTCCTTGGTATATGGTATATCTTGTGCAAGTCTTGTTTTATTGATTATCTTGTGTACATGTACAGACACTGATTCTCGAGAAGACTAGCTATCTTCTTGGGAAATCTGGTGCCATAGCGTACTATGGTTGGATCTATTATACCAGTCGAGGGTGCAGAGTATTTTAGTGTAGATATGTGATCATACCCTCCTTGTATCAAGTCTTGCATTGAATAGTGTTAATTATACACCGCACGTAAGATTAGCCAGGCCATAAATCTTGTATCATGTTTCCAAGTCGATCACATGTTAAAGCTAGTACTCACATACTTAGTCATTAGTATTCTTGTTCATTGACATATTGCTCATTATTGTATTTATTCCAATATTTCTTATTATATATATCTCGTTGTATCTATTGTACATCTTGTATATTTACATCTATTTATTGTTACATAGTTTTTATCATTGATTAGAACTGTTGTTAGAGATGTACTCTGCTACCTTCCTGACTGGATTTATTTTTCCTAGATGACATTGAGGACTGGTACCCTACACATTATGGACCTCAGGATGTTGTAGGCTTAGAGTCAGAGACCCTGGCTTAGAAGGGACTTATCCCGACTGAGACAGATGACCCGGGATTAGTACCTTCTTAGTATTTCTTGTACTGGATTTGTCTCCAGCTTATTTTGTTAGTATTCTTTCAGACTCATTGATGTATTATTTTAGACTCATGAGTTGTATGTGACTATTTTTATTCTTTATCTGATTTGTGCTCATTTCCATCTTAGTTCTGTGATTGAGTATATTGTTTTGTTGGTGGTTCATTATATTGCTAGATAGATTACCCAGACAGCGTTCTACCGCCGATTCTGCGGCGTAGGCTGGACATTATTTCTGACTTGCATCCTTACATCGGGTGTGGGTCATGACACCCTCCTCCTTGCTTCCTTCTTATAGATCTTTAATATAGAAATCTCAATGAAGAATTTGGAAAGAGATTGGTAATGAATTGGTGGAGAATTGATGAAAGAATGAAGGGAATTGGAAGAGGAAAAATTGTAGATCTAGAATTTGGGAATTTGGTGAAGTGAATGATTTCTCTCTTCTCTCTACCATGGCCGGCTATATACACCCCCTCCATGCAATGTGAAAAGTCACAAATATCCCTTGGGGCCTCTCATGAAGAATTTAATTAGGGAGGGAAGGTTCTAGTCTAATGGTTTCTCTAATTAATCCAACCTCCTAATCCATGGGCCTAATTCTTGGGCTCAAACTAGACTCATCCAAATGTGGGTTCATGCATTCTAATAAATGGGTTTGGTCCACTACACAAGTCTAAAACAAATCAACAACTAGCAATAAATAAATAATACAATAACTAAATATTCATGCATGCACAAATATTAAATATAAATAATCCTAAAATTAAAATTACCCATGTCAATTACTAAACTACCCTTGAATAAAAAAGTGAGGGTGACAATCCTACTCACCTTAGAAAAAATTTGTTCTCAAAATTAAGGAAGAAACTAACTACCAAAAGCAACAATACAATGCAAGAAAGAATTATACTTCACGGCTCGAACATATATGGATATCGCTCGCACATCTTGGCCTCTCGCTCCTAAGTACTCTCTTTTGGCGAGTGATGCGTCCACGTGACGTGCACCAAAGGAATCGTCTGGTTCCTTAATACCTTCGATCTTCGATCTAGAATCTCCACTGGCGGCTCTGGATAGCTAAGAGTAGGGCCCACCTCTATCTCCAAGTGATCCAACACATAACTGGGATCTGTCACATACCGTCTTAGCTGTGACACGTGAAATACGTTGTGCACTCCTTTCAGTGCAGGTGGTAAGTATAGTCTGTAAGTGACTGTACCGACCCTCTCAAGAATACTAAAAGGTCAGATGAATCACGGACTAAGCTTGCCGTCTCCACCAAAATGAATCGTAACAATTGCCACAGAAATCCTCAAGAAAACCAGACTGCCAACCTAGCACAAAACACAACCTTAGCACTCTAACCAAAAATAATCAAACACAAACAAGATAAAACTAAAGCTATACCTCAAACTCCAAAGGTCTACGGTGGCTATCGGCCCAATGCCGCTGCCTGTCCTGTGCCACTCGAAGTCTGTCCCTGATAAGCTTTACCTTCTCTGCTGCATCCACTACCATCTCTAGTCCCAATAAAGCTCTATCACCAACATCATCCCAGGACAACAGAGTGCGGCATCTCCGTCCATACAATGCCTCGAATGGTGACATCTTAATGCTGGCTTGGTAGATGTTATTGTATAAAAACTCTACCAAGTGAAGTTAATCCTCCTAAGAACCTCCAAGATCCAAAACACAGGTGCGTAGCATATCCTCGAGAGTCTGAATAGTCTTCTCTGACTGTCCGTCCGTCTGAGGGTGATAAGCGGTACTAAACTTGAGCTGAGTGCCCAAGCTAGCCTGCAAACTCCTCCAAAAATAGGACATGAAACAACTATCCTGATTTGAGACTATGCTCACTGGAACACCGTACAATCTAACAATCTAGCACACATACATATCCACAAGCTTCTCTGTAGATCACTTTGAATGGCAAAAAGTGGACTAATTTGGTCAACCTGTCCACGATGACCCAAATTGCATCTTTGCCTCCTAGAGAATACGAAAATCTCGATACAAAATCTATGGTCACATGTTTCCATTTTTACTCCAGAATGAGTAAAGGCTGAAGCAATCCACCTGGTCTTTGTCTCTCCGCCTTGACCTGCTGGCAAACTAAGCATCTAGATACAAAGCTAGCTACCTCCCACTTTACGCCATACCACCATACATGCTCTCTCATGTCTCTATACATCTTGTTGGTACCAGGATGCATAGAGTATTGGGAACGATACGCCTCCTGCAGAATCTCCTCGTGCAGTGCTCCTCTCGGTACGCACAATCTGGTACCGTGTCACAATGATCCATCATCTGCGACTATAGAACCTGTGCTCTGATGCTTCTTTGAGACTCGTCCTCATACTATCCGGCTCTGACCCGGTCCATCAGCTCCGACTGCACCTGAAGTCCCCACATCTATGTTGGGACTCCAGGAACTAGTACCTTAATGCCCAAACTGTCAAGAACTGTCAATAAATGTTTGTCTCTCGTCAAGCAAATAGCCACGGGGTACCTGCTCAAAGCATCCGTGACTACGTTGGCCTTCCCTGGATGGTACTGCAAAGATATGTCGAAGTCTTTCATCAGCTCCAACCATCGCCACTGCCTCATGTTGAGCTCTTTCTGTATAAACACATACTTTAAGCTCTTATGGTATGTGAAGATCTCCACTCTCTCTCCATACAAGTACTGTTTCCATAATTTGAGAGCAAAGATAACCGCTGCCAACTCTAAATCGTGGGTAAGGTAGTTCTTCTCATGCGGGCGTAATTGCTTGGAAGCATAGGCAATCACCTTCTCGTGCTGCTGTAACACACAACTCAAACCCTTTCCTGATGCATCACTATAAATAAAAAATCCTCCTACTCCTGATAGTAGTGTCAAGATGGGAGCTGTAGTCAATCTCCTCTTTGAGCTCCTCAAATGCTAACTGACAATCCTCAGTCTAGACGAATTCTACGTCCTTCCGGGTCAGCCTAGTCATCGGCTCTGGAAGTCTGGAAAAGTCCTGAATAAACCTCCGATAGTAGCCTGCTAATCCAAGGAAACTCCTGATCTCTGCTACTAAACTCAGGGTAGACCATGATTCAACTGTTGAGATCTTCTTCGGGTCTACTGAGATTCTATCTTCTGTAATAACATGCCCAAGGAATTTAACCTTATCAAGGAAAATTCGCACTTCGATAACTTGCCATACAGCTTCTCCTTCCTAAGGGTCTCTAGAATAATCCTCAAGTGCTGCTCATGCTCCTCTGGGGTCTTCGAATATATCAGAATATCATCTATGAAGACTACAATAAACTGGTCCAGGTACTGATGAAATACCTTATTCATCAGGTTTATGAACACTGTTGGGGCATTGGTCAACCTAAACAGCATCACCAAGAACTCGAACTGCCCATAACGAGTCCTGAAAGCTGTCTTCGGGATGTCTTCCCTCTTTGCTTTCACCTGGTCGTACCCTGACCCCAAGTCTATCTTGTAGAATACCTTCGCTCTGTTCAACCGGTCAAACAAGTCATTAATCCATGGCAACGGATATTTGTTCTTGATAGTGAGTTTATTAAGTGCCCTGTAGTCGATACACATACGTACCGACCCTTCCTTCTTTGGTACAAAAAGTACCGGAGCACCCCTTGGTGATGAACTAGAATGGATAAAGCCCTTGTCTTGCAACACATCCACCTGATTCTTCAAGTCTGCCAGTTCGCTGTTGTTTACTCTATAGACGTGCTGAGAGATCGGTTCTGCGCCTGGCACTAAATTTATAGAGAATTCTATATTTCTGTCCGGCGTTAACCTCGACAACTCCTTTGGAAAGACATCCAAGAATTTTGCAATCAACAGATGTGGCGGCTCCTGCTCTTCTACCAAAGCTCCACAGAAATTGCCTTCGCTCTACTCTGCTCCTCGGATGAACTCGAACTCCGGCTCTCCTGGCGTCTAAAATAAAACTATGCCTCTACGATAATCGATACTAACGTAATATCTACTCAACCAATCCATCTCGAGTACTATATCGTAACTCCGAAGTGGCATTACGAGTAAACATACGCTCAGCTCACGGCCTCCAAAATAAACTCTCTGGTTCTTGCAAACATTACTAACAAGGATAATGCCACCCCCGGTCATGATCTTGCAAGTCCTTGCCAACGGTCCAGACTCAAGATAATGTCTCAAAGCAAAAGATACATATACGAAGCTATGAGAAGCACCAGAATCGAAGAAAACATGAGCTGGAAAGGAATACATAAACTGAACCAGAGATGACATTGCTAACTGGCTCTTCCTTCTCGACAGTCAAGGCAAAAGCTCACCCCTGTCACTGCACTCCTCTCTGCAGCTGATGCTGGACAAACTGCTGCGGTTGTGGTGGAAGAGGTCCTCTCTGCTGGCCCGCTGGTGGTCTAGCGGGTGCCCTCTGTGCCTGTCCTCCACCCTGAGCTGGACGAGCTGGGACTTTAGGACTAGCCCGCAACTGATGATCTATCGATCCATAGAATAAGCATTGGCCTAGCCTCATCCTGCATGTGTCCTATCTGAGTTCTTGCTTTTTGCAGAAAGTGCAAGGAACAAATTCCCTCTGGATCTGATGCATCTGCTGAGCCGGCACTCTAGTTGGCCCGTGATACTGCTGCCTCTGGTGGTGGTAAGGCCTCTGGTGCTGCTATTGGAAGTGAGACCTCTTCCTTGGCCCCGTATTGTTGCTGGATCCTCCTGTGTCCCTCGGCCTCTTAGAGCCAAGCTCTAAGTCATCCTCCACTCTCTGCGCCTGCCTGAGTATCTCCTCGAAGGTGGCCGTGGGATCTCCGTTGGTGTGGGGTTTGATCTCTCGGTTCAGGCCTTTCCTGAACTTCCTTGCTCTACCTCTACGGTTCTAACCCTCCACGAAGCGACCTAGTCGACAATACTCTGCCGCATACTCGTCCACTGACATACCTCCCAGGATGAGGTATTGGAACTAACTCTCCAAAGATGTAAAGGCTACATCTGGGAAGAACTTCTCCTTGAAAAGCTCTTTGAAGGCTTCCTAAGAGAGTCCTAGTACTGTTATTTAAAACCCCAAGTTCTGAAAATCGTATAAATTAATTAAGTAATTATTAAATTGATTTATAGTAATTATTAGCTAAATAGAGGAAATAGATTTTATTTAATTTTTATTTTTGGTGTTTGTGCATTTAGGGAATTTATGGAGCCATTCTAAATTTTTCTTAATTAATTCCATGTAGGAGACCCTTTGGACAGTTGCTAGCTTAATGGTATGCACTAATATAATTTCTAGCATTTTTTTTGTATATATATAGTTTATTCTAAAAAGAATTAGAAAAGAAAAAGAAAGAAAAAGAAATGAAAAAGGAATTTAGAAATAAGAAAGAAAGAAAAAGAAAATAAAAGAAAAACAAATGGAGTAAATCACTAATGGATATCTAAACCCGCTAACACCAGACCCATTTCCTAACTCTAGCCCGTGAGAACCCCAACCCCATATATATTGCAAATAAGCAGCAGCAGCCACTTAGAACTTGACTGCGCGCTATGAAGACTCCTCCCCCCTGTCTCTAAATATATATATATATATTGTTTTTTTTCAAAACCCTAACCCTAATCCTCATCTTCCCATCCTCGACCTACGGACTGTCGCCGCTGTCCGCCCAGACCGCCGGAGAACCCCCGCCGATCGGCCGCTCGGTTGGGCGATCGCGCGGAATCGCACAAGAACGCCACAGAAAATGACTTCAGCAACCCAACTTCCAGCGTCGATTCCCGCATCCTTGCTCGACCAAACTCGAACCCGTCTTCACTGGTATGATCCTCACCTATCCCCCTTCCATATCTGTATGTTAGATGATCTCGAATAGCACGCAAACCAAGGTAAACATCGACCCCAAGTCGATAAAAAATTGCGACATTTTTAATCTCAAAAAATTCTGTTACGATGACCTATGTTCACGGACTCGTATCTTCCACCACAGAGATCAGAATTTGGTTTTTCATGTTGGTATGTGAAGACCACCTAACTTAGTTTATTTCCTGTCAAATACAATAATTTATTAGCGGCTGTATGTTAAATTAAATCAGATAGAAAAACCAAAAAATTTAATTTTTCCAACTTCCAAAACTTGTGATACGGAGCACGCCCCGCCAAACAGGACCGCCCTGTCGTGTACAAGTGTACCAAAAGGTGCACGCGGTATACCTAGACATGTGGGTTTTTACAAAAACTAATTTGGGCGCATGTGTGCGTCGAAATCAGGCCGTATCCACAGAAAATCTCCCGTGTCGTACCTTTTGCAAAAGCCCTGCGCATTTAGTGCTCGCTCGTCAGAATACGACGAAACTTGTGCCACTGGACTCGTGGTATCACGCTGGTCTTGTGACCCAAGTTTCACACAATTCTGAGACAGTTGACAAAGTTGCTAATTGGCGGGCCCTACGGTTGACTTTTTGGGCAAAATTGTGTTCGGCTCACCGAAATTCGTATTTGGACATACAGTTGAGTTTGTACTGACTTTTAGATTTTGTTTGACCTATAATTTATCCCATTTAGAGACCTTTACCCTTGGCACGCATTTTGGTGCAAAGTGGCCCACAGGTGGAGCCCACTTTGACCCAAAATTACCGTTTTGCCCCCGTGTCCAAATTGGATGAAAGTAAAGTATTTTCTAGCTATTTTGCTTATTTTGGGAACCTTGGTGATGTTTATTTCAGTATCCGGAGACGTTCATTCTGAGACCGTAGTTTCTGACTCTTGGTGTTTGACATCCGGACGTTACACTCTGCAGCTCTCTTGCCAGACAAGTATAGCTTGCCTTGTTGTACTGTTTAAATTCTGTATTATTATTTGCATGTTTATATTATATAATTGTGCGCATCCCAGAGAGACTCGGGTGCAGTCAACGAAGGCGTTGACGTTAGGACTTGTGTCTGACCTAGAGTCTAGTAGACCCACCTAAAATTGAGGAGTTATTGGTATGACTCCCCGGGCCTTGACACATATCATTAAATGTCACAGAGTGAGTTCATGTAGGGACACGTTGTAGTGCCCAGTTCTCCCGGTGCGGAGAGCGCGGCTAAGAAACACAAGACGGTATCGTTCGATCGGGATAGATTGAATTAAGAACTCGTCCTCGTTAAGGATTTGTTTCTTCGGAATCGATTCCCATATTCAGTGGACCGTGCCCCAAGGATCGGTTTAGCGGCAGAGTCAGGAGGGACCTCTCCGCTGCTATCTTTTATTGCCTGGGTTTTCGATGTCGCTTGTTGCTTTCGTGCGTTGAGTTGGTTTTGGGATTTGCTTGTTTTCCTTGAACGGTTTCGATGGTTTTCATTGTTTTCGTTCATTGACTTGCACTTCTATTCCGAGACTTGAAAAGAGAGGAAGAAGGATTAATCTAACTGTTCGTGTGCAGGTGAACGAGCAGTAGGTGGCTTGCGAGCGGAGTCGTGAAGCGCCTCTTTCCTTCTTCTTTCCAAAATCTAAGTGAGTGGCTACCAACCCGATTAGCTAGCCCTGCTTCCAAGCTTCACAGCTAATAATCTGCATTCTTCTTTGACCCGATCAAACGATACCAAGTAATAATAAAAGAAACCAAGATAAAAGAGAATAGACTTGGTTATATGCTTGTCAATAAACTGCACGAACGGATACTTAATGGCATGCTTGTTCGCTTGAGAATAAATCATGAATTATTGCTTGTCTTGTACAATTGCTTGTCTTGTACTCTTGTTGCCTCAACTGCAATAACTTGTTACTTGTATATTGTTCGATCATGGACAACTTGTGCACAGGGTAACGTCTCGCGGACGATGCTGGGGCACTGGCATCGATCCGGTCCGGGCGAGACATATTGTTCTAGTCTCTTGTTCGGCGGAAATGGCTTGCAGCACCTCTTGTATTTTCGTTGCAAACCATTCTCGTCAAAGACTATCGTCCGTTATGGCACCAAGCCAGTGATCATCTTGTATATTTAAACCTGTTGCATACTAACTTGTGTCTTCGTGGCAGGAAAGGCAAGGTAAGTATTGTGCAGGTAAATCAGACGGTCAGGTAAAATCCACCGAACGGTGGCACGTTCATTTCAGTAAATTCTATATACTGCTTACTTGTAAATAAACTAAGGCAAGATAGAAACCTACAAAATATGCATGCTTCACTAAACAACGTGTTGATTGGTATAGTCAGGCTAGCTCGCCTTCACCAGCATGTTTCGATATGCTGACCCTCGTTGAAACAGGTTCTCTGCACTAAGACGAACCGAGCGAGGAGCCGAAGTCGTCTTCCCGATCCAGTCCAGCTGTTGGCGCATCTTTACCGCGCCCCCGAAGCATTTTGGAGTCAGGAGCCTGCAACTCTTCATACACAAATGCAGCTCCGTGGCAAAGCCGTCCTCCAGCCTGGAGGTCTATACATTTTAAAGTTATAAAGGGATGTAATGTACAGGACTGCTATCTCATTTTGAGTCATCTCTTTGTAAGCCGTTCGGCATATTAGCTAACTCGTTCAAGAGTTTGTAATAGATGTTTATTATCAATAAAGAGAACTTTTCCATGTTTCAAATCTGTGTTTCAATTTATCTGCGTACTCTGAATATGTGCTTGCTATGCAAAATACTTTAGCCTTATGCGGGCGCAACTCCAGGCCCGCACGGCGGTCACGACTCGGGGGACGCCTCGGGGCGTGACATAGTGGTATCAGAGCACAGATTCAAAGTTTCTTATACTTCGTGCTGGAAAAGTTCCTTTAACGATCAAATTCCTGTGCGAACTCTTAAACTCGCTAGGCCAAAATGAGATACATTCATGCAATAAGTCCATAATACATTATGATCCTAATGTAATTTACCTTCTTTTGAAGGAATGGTACATGCGCAATCTGCAGCGCAAGTCCCGGACGAAACGCAAGGCCAAGAGAGTAGTTCGGGCACTTCGGAAAGTTCAAAAAGACAGCGAGCCATGCCAAGCATCAATCCCGTTCAGCAAATATTGCAGATGTTGGAGGAAAACCAACAAAGGGACGAGGCTCGCCATGAACGGGACGAGAAGCGAGCGGAAGAGAGTCAGCTCAAGTTTCAAGACAATATAGAAGCACGATTCTCAGTCCAACAGAAGCAGGTAGATACCTTGCATCAGATCGTTCAGACTTTGGCTGCCAACCATTCCGTCGCAACAACAATGACTCCGGTGGAGCAGCCCGTGCTTGAAGTAGAGACACCGCAAATTCCAAGAGCGAGGGACGTGACTGCCTTCGACTTTGGCCACTTCAAGAAAGTCTGCAATACCCCATTCAACGGGACTGAGGACCCGGTCGTAGCTCTAGATTGGTTGGCCGAACTTGAAGATCACTTCGCTCTGCTAGAGGTCCCTGAAGAGAAGCGCGTCGCCTGCTCGCAACTACAGCTCTGCCTCAACGCACACGATTGGTGGGACGTGCATCGACGATCTCTCCAATTTGATCACGGAGAGGAGGCGATCTCGTGGACGACCTTTCGTGCTGCGTTCGAAGAGGAGTATGTACCCCCTCCTGTCCAACGCCAGATGGAAAATGAGTTCGTACAACTGCGGCAAGGCAGCATGACAGTTAAAGAGTACTCCGCCGAGTTCAACCGACTCTCCAAATTCGCTAGGGCCTATTTACCTGATGTAGCGAGTCGAGCTAGAAGGTTTGAAGGTGGACTACGTCCTGTCATCCATTCGCACGTATCCGTTCATCAGTATCGGACAATGCGTGAAGTCATGAATCACGCCCTGTCGCTCGAACCACACTATCCTCACGTTCCTGCCGGCGCTGTGCATACATCCAGTCACAAACGCCAAAGCGACGAGAGAGGAAACAACGCTGCAAAGCGCCGAAATGATGGTGGTTCACACAAAGGGAACACAATACCCTACTATAAATTCTGTAAAAAGTCAGGGCATGCAATCGACAAATGTCGTATGAAACTTGGATTATGCCTAGCCTGTGGTAAATTAAACCATTCTGTTCGTGATTGTTCCTTGAGTCATGATCGCCGTCCCCAACCGAATAATCCTTAACGGTAAGTCCTATCCTAAGTTTCGGGACGAAACTTCCAATTAGTTGGGTAGGATGTAGTGCCCCGTTCTCCCGGTGCGGAGAGCGCGGCTAAGAAACACAAGACGGTATCGTTCGATCGGGATAGATTGAATTAAGAACTCGTCCTCGTTATGGATTTGTTTCTTCGGAATCGATTCCCATATTTAGTGGACCGCGCCCCAAGGATCGGCTTAGCGGCAGAGTCAGGAGGGACCTCTCCGCTGCTATCTTTTATTGCCTCGGTTTTCGATGTCGCTTGTTGCTTTCGTGCTTTGAGTTGGTTTTGGGATTTGCTTGTTTTCCTTGAACGGTTTCGATGGTTTTCATTGTTTTCGTTCATTGACTTGCACTTCTATTCCGAGACTTGGAAAGAGAGGAAGAAGGATTAATTGAGCTGTTCGTGTGCAGGTGAACGAGCAGTAGGTGGCTTGCGAGCGGAGTCGTGAAGCGCCTCTTTCCTTCTTCTTTCCAAAATCTAAGTGAGTGGCTACCAACCCGATTAGCTAGCCCTGCTTCCAAGCTTCACAGCTAATAATCTGCATTCTTCTTTGACCCGATCAAACGATACCAAGTAATAATAAAAGAAACCAAGATAAAAGAGAATAGACTTGGTTATATGCTTGTCAATAAACTGCACGAACGGATACTTAATGGCATGCTTGTTCGCTTGAGAATAAATCACGAATTATTGCTTGTCTTGTACAATTGCTTGTCTTGTACTCTTGTTGCCTCAACTGTAATAACTTGTTACTTGTATATTGTTCGATCATGGACAACTTGTGCACAGGATAACGTCTCGCGGACGATGCTGGAGCACTGGCATCGATCCGGTCCGGGCGAGACATATTGTTCTAGTCTCTTGTTCGGCGGAAATGGCTTGCAGCACCTCTTGTATTTTCGTTGCAAACCATTCTCGTCAAAGACTATCGTCCGTTATGGCACCAAGCCAGAGATCATCTTGTATATTTAAATCTGTTGCATACTAACTTGTGTCTTCGTGGCAGGGAAGGCAAGGTAAGTATTGTGCAGGTAAATCAGACGGTCAGGTAAAATCCACCGAACGGTGGCACATTCATTTCAGTAAATTCTATATACTGCTTACTTGTAAATGAACTAAGGCAAGATAGAAACCCATAAAATATGCATGCTTCACTAAACAACGTGTTGATTGGTATAGTCAGGCTAGCTCGCCTTCACCAGCATGTTTCGATATGCTGACCCTCGTTGAAACAGGTTCTCCGCACTAAGACGAACCGAGTGAGGAGCCGAAGTCGTCTTCCCGATCCAGTCCAGCTGTTGGCGCATCTTCACCGCGCCCCCGAAGCATTTTGGAGTCAGGAGCCTGCAACTCTTCATACACAAATGCAGCTCCGTGGCAAAGCCGTCCTCCAGCCTGGAGGTCTATACGTTTTGAAGTTATAAAGGGATGTAATGTACAGGACTGCTATCTCATTTTGAGTCATCTCTTTGTAAGCCGTTCGGCATATTAGCTAACTCGTTCAAGAGTTTGTAATAGATGTTTATTATCAATAAAGAGAACTTTTCCATGTTTCAAATCTGTGTTTCAATTTATCTGCGTACTCTGAATATGTGCTTGCTATGCAAAATACTTTAGCCTTGTGCGGGCGCAACTCCAGGCCCGCACGGCGGTCACGACTCAGGGGATGCCTCGGGGCGTGACACACGTGCCTCATACTCGACTGGCCATTGGTGTGAGCAACACATGTAACGGTATTTAGCTTAGTTGTTTATTTCTATGGAGACTTGCATTATAGTACGAGATATCCACGTCGTGTTCACGACTTGTATATCTTCATTGGGCGGGGAGGACAACTTGTAGGCGTATGGGACACCCCACTTCCTTTACACTGATGCCACATTCGATATGGAGTGATATGGACGATATATACTACACTGATGCCACGTTCTTCGGAGCGATATGGACGATATACTATATTGATGCCACGTTCATTGGAGCGATATAGACGATATATTATACAGATGCCATGCTCTTTGGAGATGGACATTATTATACAGTACCCTGGTATGGGGGCATATGTGGCATATAATTTCCCATACACTCAAGTTGTCCTCAAAGTGCATTCACTTAGATCGTTAAGAGCACCCCTTTATTTATTCAGTATTTACTTTATGGCATGCTTCTATGTATCTTGTTATGTCCGTCTGAGGACCTGGTCCCTTTCCAGGTATAGATGTTCATGAGTATTCGCAGGAGCGCAGATCCGGACTGGTTACTTATATTTCGAGGAGGTCTTCTCTTCGAGCCTCGTGATTGTTAGAGGTTGTACTTATATTGTATTTGTCGTGTTTATTCTATATTTTAGTTCGGTAATGGATTTGTTTCCATCCGACTGTCATCTTGAGATACCTCATATTGAGATCTAGTTCATAGATACTAGTCATTTATTTAGATATAATTTCTGTAGATGAGATATAGTTATGCTCTGAGTTATATATACGTTTACCACTTGTGAATTGTTATTTATATTACAACGTATGTGTGTTATGGTTTCCATATATTAGAGTGCCATATTCATATGGCTGGTGTAATCCCCCTGATTTTCAAGAATTTTTTTAAATTTAGATTTTTCACAATTTTCTGGATATTTTTGGGATTTTTCTGTAATTAAATTCAGGTATTTTAATTATTAAATGATTTTAAAATGATAATAAATAATATTAAAATATTATGAAAATAATATTTTATGGTGTAAAATGAGAAACTAGACATAGGGTAATTTTTCGAAAATTTATTGGACCCCGGATGTATTTTTAAAGTCCTAAAAATTAATTAATTTATTAAACCAAAAATAAACCGGGTTATTTGAAATAAACCAAACCAAACCAAGTTGAACTAAACCGGGTTTTTTTAATTAAACTAAATTCTTAGCGGGTCGGATCCGGGTCCAACCCAGACCCGACCCATTAACCCGAAACCCGACCCGCATTTATTTTTGGATCGGGCCGGATCCGTTAGGACCCGACCCGTCCGCCCAAACCCAACCCGAATCTCTTTCGCTCCCAAACCGCCCCGAGCCCGACCCCTGACCTTCCCGCCGCCGGAAAAGCCCGCCGCCGCCGCCTCGCCTCCCCGACGGCTCCAGCTACCCGCAACGTCCGCCGGCCGCTCCCTCTTCCTCTTCCTCCACCGGCCGCCCCACCAGCTCCCCACTCCTCCCCTATAAAAGCCCTAGAACCCCCGCCCCCTCCGGCCAAATCCCCTTCGACGCCGCCACCTGCAACCCGACGCCGCGACCTCCGCCTGCCCTTCGCCCAGCCGAGTCCAGCGCACCCGTCCCTAGTCGCCGCCGCCTGTCACCAATCCCCTGCGCCTCCGACGAACCATCTCCCCTCGTCAACCAGCAGCCGAGCCCGATGCCGCCCGACTCCACAGCGCTCGCAGCAGTCCGCCTCCGGCCAGAGCCACCTCGCCGCCAGACTCCACCGAGCCGCTCGCCTCCGCCGTGCTCAGCCAACTTCGGTGACACACCAGTGATCAGAAGCCTCGGACACGGACACAGGAGCCCTAAACCCTAACCCTAGATGCGGTTCGGACATAGGACACGTGTCGGACACGAAGAATTCTCAGGTTTTCGATCCCTGTTTAGGTACTCGTATCTTTCTCCTCGTAACTCTGATTTTGATTCCGTCAGTTGCATCGCATAGCCTGTATGACCCCCTCGGTGCCCGTGCAACCCGCTCGGTGCATCGCATCCTGTGGTGATCGCGAACCACGATAAAAAAATAGGAAAAACAATACCATGTTTCACCCCGGAACCGAGTACGCCCCGCCAAACGGGACAACTTGGTCGTACGCGGTCTTCACCGATACGTGCGAGTCGTTGATACGAACGTGTGAGATTTCGCAGAAGTCGATTCGGATGTGCGTGCACACCGGAATCAACACGTATCCGCCGACAACGCCCCGTATCCGACCTTTCTGAATCTCGTTGTAACTTAGTATACACACGTCGGATCGAGACGAAACTTACGCCATCGGACTCGTAGCAATACGCTGGTCCTGTGAGCCAAGTTTGTTTCAATTCTGAGAACGTTGACAAAATCGCGTGTTATGGCCCCATAGGCTCCACTCGACGGGCGATTTTGAGAACGGCTCATCGGAATCCAATTCTGAAAGTTCTGTTGGGTTCGTATCATCGTTCCTGACCTGTTGACACTAAGTTGGACTGATTTGGAGACCTTTGACCCTGACTCGTTTTTTGGTGCAAAGCGGCCCACATGTGGACCCCGCTTTAACCCGAAAATGTCATTTTTTACCTTGTCTCCAAATTGGACTCAAGGACAGGCATTTCTAGCTGATTAATATTTTCTGGATCTGATGGTGATGTCTATTTTAGCAACCGGAGTACTGCCTGCAAACCCCGCTGAAGCCAGAGCAACAATTGGAGCCGAAAACCCAGGCAAGTGTACCTTGCCATAAATGCAGTTTAATGATTTATTTTCTCTTGATTTATTTTCCTGTGACTGTTGTACATGCTCAAACCTAGGGCCGTGTGACTTACTTAGCTTCCGATTAAAAGTCGTGTGCCAACACCGTACGCGGGGTTGTGTAACGTTACTTAGAGATGGATATCGTGACATTTACATTCTCGTACTTGCCATATCAAGTACATTATACCCAGGACACTTGACACATATCATGAGATGGAATCTTCCTGAATATTCAAGGTGATTCTGTATAGGATACAGGATTATGACATCTTTACATACTTAGATTTTATAATGACTTATTGCATTAGTTTAATCTTGCGTGACATGAACATGAGACATTATGGAACTGTGACGTGAGATTTCATTGGGTGGGGAGAGAATTACCATACAAAAGGCTGAATATATATATATAATAACTTAATGGAAGTGCCTTAGACTCTGACACAGAGCTTTGGTACCGTACTGGCCCTTCAAGAAAATACTGCTATGGTTTCTTTGACACTTATCCTGTAGTAGTTTCAGCCTGAGTATGACTAAAACTCTCACTTGCATATCACTTAGATGGTTTAATTATTTACTCTATTTGTTTTATTTGCTGCATTATTTTGGCTTATGTTTTCTGTACCTTGCTATGTCCCCTGAGGACCTGGAATGGATTATGTCCCCAGATTTAGAAGATGAGATTTACCCTGAGGTGTACGAAACAGGAGCACTACTCGGAGCAGTACCGAAACCTGAGGACGAGGTGACCGCTGAGGACTTCTCCTGAACAACTGCTTCTCCATGCTCAGTTTTATTTGGCCAATAAACTCTTTATTTTCCTGTTTAATTGAACTTGTGTAAACAGACTTAATATCGGGTTGTTCCCCGATTTTTAATTACTTGTAACTGGTTGTTGTTTAATAATTCTTTTGCTGTTATTGCTATCTTTATTTTGTGGATGAGAATAGTAAACCCTGACTATTGTAATACAGCTTAAGTATGCCCCGATGGATCCATTAAATTGGGTTTGTCCATCGGTGCGTGCTGCTGGCCATTATCACGCGTCCAGTCCCTCGATATTTTGGGACTGGGGCGTGACAGCTGGCATGCTTACGTGTCCTAGTCCTACGTATTTTGGGACTGGGGCGTGACAGTAATCCTCGGGTATGTCCGGAACCATTTTAAAGCAATGTCGAACATCATACAACGGCTACCTCTATCTATATGATCTCTGAAATCTGCGTCAGCTGCAGGTTCCACTCGATGTCCTCGATCCACTCATCCATATAGATAATCCCCATTATGCCGCTGAAGTCCTTCGGGCCTATCCTCTTGAAGTCAATGATGATACCCGGCCTCGGCTGATGCAGAATAAACTGAGATGGTGCCGTATGTGGCTGCGCTGTAGTAGCTCTCTCAACTGTTATAAGTGCAATCTGGTGAGCGTTTTCCAGACTCTGTCGTAGGACCTCTGACTGTCACTGTTGTACCTCCGTCATCTGCTATAAGAGCATGAACATCTACGTCTGATCAACTACTGGTGATGGAGGTGGAAAATCCTCGAAAACTGTCGGTCCTCTCCTCGGTACTGGAGGTGGAGCACCTCTGAAAGCTGCTGATGATGCGCTCACCTGGACCGATGAAGCTGACCTCCTGAATATAGGTATTGGACCATCGTCTGAGGGTGCTGCCCTCAAGGGTGATGAAGTGACTGATCGCGCTGTCGCGGCACCTAATCGCTGGGAACGCGTCTTCGGCGGCATCCTGAAGATAGATTGAAATACGGAATCAATATTGAATATGATACGATATCATCAAAGAAGGACATAACTTTATTCAAAGTAAAACAATATTCAATAGATAAGGATTTGCAAAAACAGATATTAGAATTTTCCTAGGTGTGATTGAGTAATCTCTCAGCCTAAATCTTGTTTCCTAAAGCAGGCTCGTAGCAGTACTCTAGACGAGCACAACTACGATATCTATCTAGACGTGTATGGGCGACCACTAAAAATGTGTCACGACCCGCACCCGGATATTCGGGCATGAGTACGTGGTTACGCCCAGCCTACGCCGCAACATCGGCGGTAGAACGTTGTCTGGGTCATTTCTAACTATCTAGCATCTCAATAATATAATATGGTACATGTCAATCATCTCAATTCCAAACAGAGGAACAATATGGTAACTCACAAGTATGACTAATCAGAATCATAAAATAAACTAAGAAAGATAAGCACGAATGGAATAGCGAAGGAAAGATAAAAGAATACAATCCACCATCTGAAATAATAACACAAACTGTGAATCCACCAAAATAATAATCTAAAACAATCCAACACAAATAAACTAGACCTCCTCGGGCTCTGCAACTAAGTCCTCCTGGTTTATAGGAGTATCCTCTAAAAGTACACCGTCCTGCGACCCGTAGAATGTGGGATACTGCTCTATAAGCCAGTCATCTGGAAAAATATATCCAGTCATGATTGGAGCGAAGTACATACCTCTGAAAGCAGTTTCAATAGCTTAATTGAGCATATAGACAGATATAGAAATGAAATACATGATCACTTAATATATGAATGAATGAACAAGATATACATAAAAATATACGAGAATATATATCAACAATATGAATATCAAAATATGATAAAGTAAACTACAATCTAACTAATATGCCTCTGAATACAAGTTCATTATGTTATCGGGTTGGGTGAACATGATCAGGTAAGACAATATAATTAATACCCAATATACACGATGAGATACAATTTACACGAGTACCCGCTGAACACGGTAGGGGATAACATCTCCTGACGGGATCCATATAGTACCAGTCCGTGAAATTACTGTGTCAGGATCAATGTATATAATTCTAGAACATGCATATATACAATATTATGAATTAAAAACAATTAGAGAAATGTACTCGCCTGAAGTCCTGAGCAAGGTGTGTCTCTCGATACACAAGCTGGTGTCACACAACCTATATATGGTATGTTGTTTCAATACAAGTTCAAGAATGAAAATAAGTGAAGTGGATGCAATTCTAGGTTGATACGCCATTTCTAAGTCAAACCAATAAAGTCTAGGTTGCAAGAGTGTAATACTAAGTCACTAAGTCGATACACTATGAAACTATGCTATACTAGTTAAGCTATAAAACAATAAGCACTCAAAGAGTCATATCCTAAGATACGCAAGTTTTTGAGTATGAAAATAGTATTTTATATATATATACAAGTCAAATATTTATAATACAATATAAAATTTATTGAATTAGGATACATTGGCCTTGCACCAATGTGTATTGCACCTATCTAGATTCTCAAGCTCAATACCTTGGTAATACCTTGGTACCCCGAGGTAACCCACCTCTAACATATAACATATACATATATATATAAACCATAAACTAACTACTATAAAGTATGTAACCACAAACATAGAATACCAATAGTATACATAACTAGCTACTATACTATATCAACTAATACAAACAAATATATATGTATAAGGTAACTGCTAACAATAAAAACCAATACATGTATGTAAATATGACTAACTCTTAACAGAAAACTAAACTATACTTACACTACACACTAAATACATAACTAACTAATTATATAATCAAGTATATATATATATATATATATAATCAATTAATTATACCAAAACACAACCAATTAACTAGATGTAGATACAACACACTAATAATACCTTCACTGAAACTGAAAAATGATACTGGTGAACAGTGAAGTGTTCAGAAACTGGTATCCTGTTGTTTCAAACTGTGAACTGATACTGAATGTATCTGAACTTGCTACTGTGCATTTGCCCCCTCCTTAGTCACTGACTCCAATGATGATGACCTCTGTTGCAAAGAGTTCTGCACAGTGGAAGCCCGACTCTCCTGAACACAGTGCTGAACTCGACTGCACCATCTGCACAGGGCACAACAGCCCTGTTACTGCTCTCTTCCACACTGAGTTGTGGCTACTGCTCTCTCCGAGTGTAGCTGTACCTCCTTCAACTGGGTGCCCGACTCCCTGCTGTGCAATGCCACACTAGCTGCAGTCCCCTCCCCGCTGTTGCTACCCGAGTGCATAGCAGCACCGAGCTCCCTACTGCTGTGCTCTTCACATTGTTGTGCAACTCCTCTAGCACAGGCACACCCTCACACACACACAACAACTCACATACAAACACAACACTTAAACACATCTAAGTATATATATATATACTTCTCCATATACATAAACACATAAACATTTACATATATAAGTATATATATATATAAGTATATATATATATATATATATATATATATATATATATATATATATATATATATATAGATATATATATATATATATATATATATAGATATATATATATATATAGATATAGATATCTAGCTATCTGTATACATAGATACATATAACACCCCTCACACACATCACTCTAAATACATAAAACCACCGTATATATATATATATATATATATATATATATATATATATATATATATATATATATATATATATATATATATATATATATATATAACAATACATATATATATATATACACACACATAGACACACACATATACCCAAACACAATATACACTATTATATACACTATATATTACATAAATAGCATATATATATACAAATACACATGCACATATAGGAAATATGACCAAACAACAAACACGTGGAGTGCACCGCACCCGTATCACACTTTCTCTATAAATACCCCTTGGTTTCTCTAATTAATCCAACCTCCTAATCTATGGGCCTAATTCATGGGCTCAAACTAGACTCATCCAAAACGTGGGTTCATGCATTCTAATAAATAGGTTTGGTCCACTACACAAGTATAAAACAAATCTACAATTAGCAATAAAAAATAATACAATAATTAAATAATTAAATAATCATGCATGCACAAATATTAAATACAAATAATTCTAAAATTAAAATTACCCATGTCAATTACTAAACTACCCTTGAATGAAAAAGTGAGAGTGACAATCACCCACCTTAGAAAAATTTTGTCCTCGAAATTAAGGAAAAAACTAACTACCAAAACCAACAATATAATGCAAGAAAGAATTATACCTCACGGCTCGAACAGATATGGATATCGCTCGTGCATCTCGGCCTCTCGCTCCCAGGTACTCTCTCCTGGCGAGTGATGCCTCCACGCGACGCGCACCAAAAGAATCGTCTGGTTCCTCAGCACCTTTTCTCTCCGATCTAGAATCTCCACTAGCTGCTCTGAATAGCTAAGAGTAGGGCCCACCTCTATCTCCGAGATCCAACACATGACTGGGATCTGTCACGTACCGTCTCAACTGAGATACGTGAAATACGTTGTGTACTCGTTCCAGTATAGGTGGTAAGTCTATTCTGTAAGCGACTATATGGACCCTCTCAAGAATACTGAAAGGTCCGATGAATCGCGGACTAAGCTTGCCGCCTCTACCGAAACGAATCGATATCCAAACTCGCGATATGCTGATCTCTAATGCTAGTGCAAGTGAATATCCGCATGAACAAGTATAATGACTTGTATAAGTTTGCCTCAGCCCTAGATCATCATTCACGATAGATTAAAATATACCCCGCAATAAGCAATATGTCCTATGCTATGATAGATTAAAATATACCCCGCAATAAGCAATTTGTCCTACGCTAAGGCGCAAATGAGACTGACTCAGCATACTCGTGATACGACATTAGGAACGTGTAGGAGATATGTTCGATCAAATCAGATCTTGTGGTACTAATTGATACACTTAGGATAGATTCGATAATGCGATAGAATGGCCTGCGCTCAGGAAGTCTCGAGCACGAGACTTTTTCTGAGTGGTGTATAATATAACGACCCGTTCCGCTCAAGCGGACTGCCGATTCAAACAACAAAAGTGCAACGTCTCGACCCTCTTTGCTCAGCAAAAATACTCATTTGAGGAAAAAGGATTTCCCGACTTGGCCATTCAGAAGTTTCGGCTAATTAGATGGTGCACGAAACCTATTAAATGTGTTTGGATTTGCCTTAGGCTATTCATCTTTGCCATAAAACTGATCCTAAGGCAAGACTAGAAAGATAACTAATTAGATGGTGCACGAAACCTATTGAATGTGTTTGGATTTATCGAGCGGAAGAGTAGCCTCCCCACTAGTGCATTCATGTACTGATAACCCACCAGAGTGTTTGCAGGGTGCGGGAGAACCTCGTTCGGTGCAGATGCCTCTTTCGTGCGTGCTAAGGCATGGAGTTGACTCTAAAGCCTTGGAGCGTTGCGTCCGGAACTGAAGCACATATACATGACATAATGTTGGAACATCGCCTACGTATTATTCCACAAATGTCACCACTTGGCACGCTTTTACTGTTTTAGAGGGAGGCTTGAGCGACTTATAATCTCAGCTATACGCCTTCCACACGAGTTAGGCTATTCATCTTTGCCATGATACTGATCCTAAGTCAAGACTAGAAAGATAACTAAATAGATAGTGTACGAAACCTATTGAATGTGTTTGAATTTGTCGAGCGGGCAAGTAGCCTCCCCACAAGTGCATTCATGTACTGATAACCTACCAGAGTGTTTGCAAGGTACGGGAGAACCTCGTTCGGTGCGGATGCCTCCTTCGTGCGTGCTAAGGCGTGGAGTTCACTCTGAAGCCTTGGAGCATTGCGTCCGAAACTAAAGCACATATACAGGACATAATGTTGGAATATCGCCTACGTATCATTCCACAAAAATATAGCCATTTGACACGCTTTTACTGTTTGAGAGGGAGGCTTGAGCGACTTGTAATCTCGGCTATACGTCTATAACACTTATTCAATATCAATAAAGAGTTTACTTTACTTCTATACTTATGTTATTCAATGCTTCTGCTATTGATGACTCTGTAAACTTGTTACCAATCGCCTATGCATTTATAATTCTAATGCACTCGAACAATCTGTGCGACTCTGTGGCTTAGACCTCTTACCGCCAGCATGAACCACGGCCTTGCACGGGCGCGGCTTATGCTCGTGTGTCACACGCGTAGATGGGTTAAGCAATCTTCCCGCGGGAGCGCTGGCGCGGTGATTCTCGCCTAGCGGGGACGGCCGATTAGCCTGCTGGAGATCGGGGCGCTCAAGCGGACTGCCGATTCAAACAGAAAAAGTGCAACGTCCTGACCTGCTTTGCTCAGCGAGAATACTAGTTTGAGGAAAAAGAATTTCCTGACTTGGCTATTCAGGAGTTCCGACTTAGGCTTTCAGAGGCTCGCTCGGAGTATTGTCACCCTCACTTTTTCACTCAAGGGTAGTTTGGTAATTTATAAGGGTAATTTTAATTTAAGGATTATTTATATTTAATATTGTATATGCATGATTTTTTTAATTATTGTATTAATTATGGTTTGCTAGTTATAGATTTAATTTAAACTTATGTAGTGGACCTAACCATTTATTAGAATCCATGAACCAAAATTTAGATTAGTTTAGATTGAGCCCATTGAATTAGGCCCATCGATTAGGAGGTTGTATTAATTAGAGAAATCATTAAACTAGAACCTTCCCTCTCTAATTAAATTTTTTCACGAGAGGCCCCAAGAGGTATTTGTGACTTTTCACATTGCTTGGAGAGGGAGTTACATAGTCGGCCACAAGGAGGAGAGAGGGTGCTCATTTTCACCAATTCCCAAATTCTAGATCTATATTTTTCCCTCTTCCAATTTTCCTCCATTACCTCGTCAATTCTCCACTAATTCATCACCAATCTCTTTCTAAATTCATCATCGGGTTTCTACACCAAGAATCTATAAGAAGGAAGCAAGGAGCAAGGAGGAGGAGGCCAAGATCTACAAGGAGAGGAGCTACTTGGCAATTAAAGACTTTTTATTGGGAATCCATCTTCCAATAGGTACATTTCAATTTTCCCCTTATAATAGACTCTAGATCCGAGATTTAGCCATGAGAAACCAACCCACATGCATAGGCTACCCATAGGAATTGGTTTTAGGTTCATCAGAGACCTACGATGGAAGTTATGTCCAATTTGGTACCAATTTTGGGAGAATTTCGAGATTGGCACATGTAGTACTTGCCATTGGGTCTAATAGATCTAATTGACATTTGATTAATTATTTTTAACTAGTTTCGTGTCCACAATTGGATACGTGTAGGCCGTATCTCGTCAATTTGATAAAACGGGTTGATTTTGGGGGTTTTCCTCCGACACAGGTCCTTGTGCATATCATCTTGTGACACAGACACGTAGATACTCTAATTATTATACATATTATTCATAATTAGTGTATTAGAATTGCTCGTATCCTCTGGGATGCGTTTGGTTGTGTGTTGGAGCCGTATCGTAAGTGTATCATAGAGAAAGTATGATACGGGTGTGGTGCACTCCACGTGTTTGTTGTTTGGTCCTTTTTCCTATACGTGTATGTGTATTTATATATATATATATATATATATATATATATATATATATATATATATATATATATATATATATGATAATTAAGTAATATATATATGTATATGTTACTGTATTTGAGTTTATGTATATGTGTGTGTCTATGAGTGTATATATATAGGAGTAAATGGTTTATGTATATATATATATATATATATATATATATATATATATATATACATATATATATATGTGTTGTATATAGATTTATATGTATATGTATATATATGTATTGGTATATATATATGTTTGTGTTTATGTATTTAGAGTAATATGTACGAGGGGTGGTATATGTATCTATGTATATAGATATCTAGTTATCTATATGTATATATCTATATGTGTTGTGATTGTGTATATATATATGCATAGGTGTAGTGTTGTGTTAGTATTTGTGTGGCATGTGTGTGACGATATGTCTGTGCAAGAGGGGCTTGCACAACATATGCAGGGTGCTGTGCACTCGAGCAGCAAGGAAACTGCAAGTATACTGTGCAGTTTAGCAACTATGCAAGGGGTGAGCAGTTATGCAACACAGCAAATGGAATAAAAGGGCAGTAGCAGCAAGGCTCGAGCTTGCAGTGAAGAGCACTGCAGCAGGGAGTCTCCAAGTGAAGGGCAACAGTAGCAAGGCTCGGGCTTACAATAAAGAGCACTGCAGCAGGGAGTCTCCAAGTGAAGAGAGGTTTCAACAGTTTATGGTTTCAGTACTGTGCAATGCTGCACAGTATCTGTTCACACAGGTAAGTGCAGGTATCAGCAATTTGGTTGCAGTCACTGTGCCCGAGCACAGTTCAGTCAGTTTTAGTATAGTATCAGTTTGAGGTTCTAACTTGGGTTGGGTTTTGGTATTAGATTAGTTAGTTGTTAGTGTATAGTATTTACATTAGTTAGTTAAGTAGTATGGTTGTAATGATATACTTTGTTTTATATATAGTTAACTATATATATATGTGTATTATGTATATATGTTAGTTAAGTTTGTTAGCTAGTAGCTACTTAGCTATATATATATGTATATTTTGTATCAGTTGTTATTTTATAGTAGTTAGATATTGTAGTATAGTTTTTATATAGTAGTTAGATATATTATAGTGTAGTTATATAGTTAGTATTAGCTTGGTTATATATGTATTAGTTATGTTAGTGTTGAGTTATCTTAGGATACCAAGGTATCTCCAAGGTATTGGATCGATACCCAAGATATTGAGTTTGGGTATTGAGATAGTTGTCATACGCATTGGTGCAAGGCCAAGGTATCCTATTTCAATTGATTTGATTTAATATTATAATATTTGACTTGAATATGTATATAAAATACTATTTTTGTATACGAAAACTTGCGTATCTTGGGATACGGCTCTTTGAGTGCCTTGTTGTTTCTTAGCTTAGCTAGTATAGCATAGTTTCATAGTGTATCGACTTAGTGACTTAGCATTAGACTCTTGCAACATAGATTTTATTGGTTTGACTTAGTAATGGCGTATTAACCTAGAATTGACTTTACTTATTTTCATTCTTGAACCTTGTATTGATGCAACATACCATATATAGGTCTGTGTGACACCAGCTTGGGCATCGAGAGACACACCTTGCTCAGGACGCCAGGCGAGTATATTTCTCTGATAGTTTTGAGTTCATAATATTGTATATATGCATGTTCAAGAATTGTGTACATTGATCCCGATAGAGTGATTTCACGGACTGGTACTATATGGATCATGTCAGGAGATGTTATCCCCTACTGTATTCAGCGGGTACTCGTGTACATTGTATCTCAACATGTATATTGGGTATTGATGATACTTTATGTTCACACACTGTTCGTATTTAGTGTGCTTATTTATGTACACCCACCACTCGTATTCGGTGGTTATGATATTCGTGTACACCAATTGCTCGTGTTCAGTGGTTATATTTTGTGTTCGTAGCGTTTTGTGATTGGATCCATCGGTATTAGTTGGGGGTGGGAGAGTAGGAGTTGACTATGTGATCAAAGCCATTGTTACATCGTGTACATTCTGGTTACATACCTCACTTATAATCGTCTTACCTGATCATGTTTACCCAACCCGATCACTTAATGAACTTGTATTCTGAGGAACATTAGCTAGTTTAGATTGTAGTTCACTTCATCATATTGTTGATATTCATATTGTTGATCTATATTCTCGTACATTACCTGTATATCTATTGTTTATCATTCATATCTTTAGTGATCTTGTATTTTATTTCTATATCTGTTTATATGCTCGATTATGCTATTGAAATTTCTTTCAGAGGTATGTACTTCGCTCCAATCCTGACTGGATATATTTTTCCAGATGACTGGCTTTTAGAGAAGTGTCCCACATTCTACGGGTCGCAGGACGGCGTACCTTTAGAGTATACCTATTGACCAGGAGGACTTAGTTGCAGAGCTCGAGGAGGTCTAGTTATTTATATTGGATTGATTAGACTATTATTTTCATGGTTTCATATATTGTATATTATTTCAGATTGTGGATTGTATCTTTATTCTTTCCTTCGTTATTCCATTCGTGCATTATTTTTCCTTAGTTTGTTTTGTGATTGAGATTAGATATAATTGTGAGATACCATATTGCTCCTCCGTTTTGAGTTGAGATGATTGACAAGTACCATATTATATTATTGAGATGTTAGATAGTTAGAAATGACCTAGACAGCGTTCTACCGTCGATTCTGTGGCATAGGATGGGCGTAACCAAGTACTCGTTCCCGAATATCCGAGTGCAGGTCGTGACACAATTTTAGTGGTAGCCCATGCAGGTCGAGATTCGCAATCTATATTCTTATCGTAGTGGTGCTCATCTAAAGTACTACTACGAGCCTGCTTTAGGAAATAAGATTTAGGCTGAGAGTTTACTCAATCACACCTAGGAAAATTCCAATATCTATTTTTACAAATTCTTATCTATTAAATATTGTTTTACTTTGAATAAAGTTATGTCCTTCTTTGATGATATCGTATCATATTCAATATTGATTCCGTATTTCAATCTATCTTCAGGATGCTGCCGAAGACACGTTCCCAGCGATCAGGTGCCACGACAGCACGATCAGTCACTTCATCACCCTTGAGGGCAGCATCCTCAGACGATGGTCTAGCACCTATATTCAGGAGGTCTACTCTACCAGTCCAGGTGGGCGTATCTGCAGCAGCTTTTGGTGGTACTCCACCTCCAGTACCGAAGAGAGGGCAAACAGTTTTCGAGAATCTTCCAACTCCACCACCTGTAGTTGATCAGACGTAGATATTTGCGCTCTTCCAGCAGATGATAGAAGCGTAGCAGTGACAGTCAGAGATCCTATGACAGAGTATGGAGAACGCTCACCATATCGCACTTACAGCAGTTGAGAGAGCAGAGAGCTACTACAGTCCAGCCACAGACGGCACCAGCTCAGTTTATTCTGCATCAACCGAGGCCGGGTACCATCATCGACTTCAAGAGGATGGGCCCGAAGGGCTTCAGGGGAATAGAAGGAATTATCTATGCGGATGAGTGAATCGAGGACATTGAGCTGAACATGCGGCTAGCGCAGATTCCAGAGGTGCTACAAATAGAAGCAGCGGGTTGTATGATGTTCGACATTGCCTTGAAATGGTTCCGGACAGACCCGAGGATTATAGTATGATGACTCTCTTGGGAAGCCTTCAAAGAGATTTTCAATGATAGGTTCTTCCCAAACGTAACCCTTACATCTTTGGAGAGTCAGTTCCAATACCTCGTCTAGGGAGGTATGTCAGTGGACGAGTATGCGGCAGAGTATTGCCGTCTAGGTTGCTTCGTGGAGGGTCAAAACCCTAGAGGCAAGGCAAAAAAGTTCAGAAAGGGCCTGAACCGGGAAGTCAAACCCCACCCCAACGGAGATCCTACTGCCACCTTCGAGGAGATACTCAGACAGGCGCAGAGAGCGGAGGATGACTTAAAGCTTGGCTCTTAGAGGCCGAGGGACACAGGAGGATCCAGCAACAACACGGGTCCAGCGAAGAGGCCTCATTTCCAGCAGCAGCACCAGAGGCCTTACCAGCACCAGAGGCAGCAGTATCCCGGGCCAGCTAGAGCACCGGCTCAACAGATGCATCAGATCTAGAGGGCAGTAGTTCATTGTACTTTCTGTAAAAAGCAAGGACACGGATTAGACGGATGCAGGATGAGACTAGGCTAATATTTATTCTATGGATCGGGAGATCATCAGTTGCGGGCTTGTCCTAAAGTCCCAGTTCATCCAGCTCAGGGTAGAGGACTGGCACAGAGGGTTCCTGGTAGACCACCAGCGGGACAGCAGCAGAGAGGACCTCCTCCACCGCAGCAGCAGCAGTTTGCCCAGCATCAGCAGCAGAGAGGAGCGCAGCGACAAGGGCGAGATTTTGCCTTGACTATCGAGGAGGAGGAGGCGGTTGGCGATGTCATCTCAGGTACAGTTTATTTCGACTCCTTTCCATCTTATGTTTTGTTTGATTCTGGTGCTTCTTATAGCTTTGTATCTGTATCTTTTGCTTTGAGATATCGTCTTGAGTCTGAACCGTTGGCGAGGACTTGCAAACTCATGACCGGAGGTGGCATTATCCTAGTCGGTAATGTTTGTAAGAACCAGAGAGTTTATTTGGGAGGCTGTGAGCTGAGCGTATGTTTACTCGTAATGTCACTTTCAATTTATGATATAGTACTCGGGATGGATTGGTTGAGTAGACATCACGCTGGTATCAATTGTCGTAGAGGAAGAGATTTATTTCAGAATCCAGGACAACTGGAATTCGAGTTCGTCCGAGGAGCAAAGCAGAGCGAAGGCAATTTCTGTGGAGCTTTGGTAGAAGAGCATGAGCCGCCACATCCGTTTATTGCAGAGTTCATGGATGTCTTTCCAGAGGAGTTGTTGGAGTTTCTATCGGACAGAGATGTAGAATTCTCTATAGATTTGGTGCCAGGCGTAGAGCCGATCTCTCAGCACGTCTATAGAGTAAACAACAGCAAACTGGCGGAGTTGAAGAAGCAGGTAGATGAGTTACAAGATAAAGGCTTTATTTATTCTAGTTTATCACCATGGGGTGCTCCTGTACTTTTTGTACCAAAGAAGGATGGGTCGGTACATATGTGTATCGACTACAGGGTACTTAATAATCTCACAATCAAGAAGAAATACCCGTTGCCGCGGATAGATGACTTGTTTGACCAGTTGAGCGGAGCGAAGGTATTTTCCAAGATAGACATGAGGTCAGGGTACCACCAGGTGAAAGTGAAGAGGGAAGACATCCCAAAGACAGCTTTCAGGACTCGCTATAGGCAGTTCGAGTTCTTGGTGATGCCATTTGGGTTGACCAATGCCCCGGCAGTATTCATGAACCTGATGAACAAGGTATTTCATAAGTACATGAACTAATTTATTGTAGTCTTCATATATGATATTCTGATATATTCAAAGACCCCAGAGGAGCTTGAGAAGTACTTGAGGATTGTTTTAGAGACCATCGGGAAGGAGAAGCTGTATGGCAAGTTATCGAAGTGCGAATTCATCCTTGATAAGGTTGAATTCCTTGGGCATGTCATTATAAAAGATGGAATCTCAGTGGACCCGAAGAAGATCTCAGTAGTTGAATCGTGGTCTACCCCGAGTTCAGTAGAGAGATCAGGAGCTTCCTTGGATTAGCAGGCTACTATTGGAGGTTTGTTTAGGAATTTTTTAGACTTGCATAGCCGATGACTAGACTGACCAGGAAGGACGTAGAATTCGTCTGAACTGAGGATTGTCAGTCAGTATTTGAGGAGCTGAAGAGAAGATTGACTACAGCTCCCATTTTGATACTACCATCAGGAGCAGAAGGTTTTTCCATTTACAGTGATGCATCAAGGAAGGGTTTGGGTTGTGTGTTACAGCAGCACGAGAAGGTGATTGCCTACACTTCCAGGCAATTACGCCCGCATGAGAAAAACTATCCTACCCATGATTTGGAGTTGGCAGCGGTTATCTTTGCTCTCAAATTATGGAAATACTATTTATAAGGAGAGAGAGTAGATATCTTCATAGACCATAAGAGCTTAAAGTATATGTTTACACAAAAATAGCTCAACATGAGACAGCGACGATGGTTGGAGCTGATGAAAGACTTCAATATATCTTTGTAGTACCATCTAGGTAAGCCTAACGTAGTCGTAGATGCTTTGAGCAGGTATCTTGTGGCTATGTTCTTGACTAGAGACAGACATTTATTAGCAGATCTTCACAATTTGGGCTTTGAGGTACCAGTTCCGGGAGCTGCAGCTCAGATATGGGGACTTCAGGTTCAGTCGAAGCTGATGGACCGAGTCAGAGCCGGACAGTATGAGGATGAGTCTTTGAGGAGCATCAGAGCACAAGTTCAGATCGGGCTGCCAGAGGACTTCATCATCGCAGATGATGGATCATTGCGACACGGTACCAGGTTGTGTGTACCGAGAGGAGCTTTGCGCGAGGAGATTCTGCAGGAGACGCATCATTCTCAATACTCTATGCATCCAGGTGCCAAAAAAATATATAGAGACATGAGAGAGCATGTATTGTGGTATGGCATAAAGCGAGAGGTAGCTAGCTTTTGTCCAGATGCTTAGTTTGCCAGCAGGTCAAGGCGGAGAGACAGAGGCCAGATGGATTGCTTTAGCCTTTACCCATTCCGGAGTAGAAATTGGAACATGTCACCATGGATTTTATTTCGAGACTTTCGCGTTCTCCCGGAGGCAAGGATTCGATTTGGGTCATCGCGGATAGGTTGACCAAATTAGCCCACTTTCTGCCATTTAAAGTAGGTACATCTATGGAGAGACTTGCGGATATGTATGTGCGCTAGATTGTCAGATTATACGGTGTTCCAGTAAGCATAGTCTCGGATTGGGATAGTCGCTTTATGTCCCATTTCTGGAGGAGTTTGTAGGCTAGCTTGGGCACTCAGCTCAAGTTCAGTATTGCTTATCACCCTCAGACGGACGGACAGTCGGAGAAGAATATTCAGACTCTCGAGGACATGCTACACACCTGTGTTTTGGATCTAGGAGGTTCTTTGGAGGATCACATTCACTTGGTAGAGTTTTTATACAACAACAGCTACCAAGCCAGCATTGATATATCACCATTTGAGGTATTGTATGGATAGAGATGCCGCACTATGTTATCCTGGGATGATGTTGGTAATAGAGATTTATTGGGACCAGAGATGATAGTAGATACAGCAGAGAAAGTGAAGCTTATCAGGAACAAACTTCGAGTGGAACGGGACAGACAACGGCATTAGGCCGATAGCCACCGGAGACCTTTGGAGTTTGAGGTATAGCTTTAGTTTTGTCTTGCTTGTGTTTGATTATTGTTTGTTATAGTGATAAGGTTGTGTTTTATGCTAGGTTGGCAGTCTGGTTTTCTTGAGGATTTCTCCGACACGTGGCACGATTCGTTTTGGTGAAGGGCAAGCTTAGTCCACGATTCATTGGACCTTTTAGTATTCTTGAGAGGGTCGGTACAGTTGCATACAGACTAGACTTACCACCTGCATTGGAAGGAGTGCATAACGTGTTTCACGTATCGCAGCTGAGATAATACATGGCAGATCTCAGTCATGTGTTGGATCACTCGAAGATAGAGGTAGGCCCTACTCTTAGCTATCTAGAGCAGCCAGTTGAGATTCTGGATCAGAGAGAGAAGGTGTTGAGGAACCAGACGATTCCTTTGGTGCGCGTCGCGTGGAGGCATCACTCAACAGGAGAGAGTACCTAGGAGAGAAAGGCCGAGATGCACCAGCGATATCCATATCTGTTCGAGCCATGAGGTATAATTCTTTCTTGCATTGTATTGTTGCTTTCAGTAGTAGTTTCTTCCTTAATTTTGAGGACAAAATTTTTCTAAGGTGGGTAGGATTGTCACCCTCACTTTTTCACTCAAGGGTAGTTTGGTAATTTACAAGGATAATTTTAATTTAAGAATTAATTATATTTAATATTATGCATGCATGATTTATTTAATTATTGTATTAATTTTTTTTTGCTAGGTATAGATTTATTAGAATCCATGAACCAACTTTTAGATTAGTTTAGATTGAGCCCATTGAATTAGGCCCATGGATTACGAGGTTGTATTAATTAGTGAAACCATTAGACTAGAACCTTTCCTCACTAATTAAATTTCTTCATGAGAGGCCCCAAGGGTTTTTGTGACTTTTTACATTGCTTGGAGAGGGGGTTATATGGTCGTTCACAAGGAAGAGAGAGAGTGCTCATTTTACTTCAACAATTCCCAAATTCTATATTTATATTTTTTTCTCTTCCAAATTTTCTCCATTTCCTTATCAATTCTCCAATAATTCTTCACCAATCTCTTTATAAATTCATCATTGAGATTTCTACAACAAGAATCTACAAGAAGGAAGCAAGGAGAAAGGAGGAGAAGGCCAAGATCTACAAGGAATGGAGCTACTTGGCAATTAGGGAGTTTTTATTGGGAATCCATCTTCCAATAGGTACATTTTAGTTTCCTCCCTTCTAATATACTCTAGATCTGAGATTTAACCATGATAAACCAACCCACATGCATAGACTACCCATAGGAATTGGTTTTAGGTTCATCGGAGACAAACGGTGGAAGTTACGTCCAATTTGGTGCCAATTTTGGAGGAATTCCGAGATTGGCACATGCAGTGCTTGTCATTGGATCTAATAGATCTAATTAATATTTGATTGCTTATTTGTAACTGTTGTCGTGTCTATAATTGAATACGTATAGGCCGTATCTCGTCAATTAGACAAAACGGGTTAATTTTGGGAGTTTTCCTCCGACACGGGGCCTTGTGCATATCATCTAGTGACACAGACACATAGATACTCTAATTACTATATGTATTGTTCATAATTAGTGTATTAGACCTGCTCTTGTCCTCCGGAATGTGTTTGATTGTGTGTTGGAGTCGTATCGCAAGCGTATCATAGAGAAAGTGTGATATGGGTGCGGTGCACTCCACGTGTTTGTTGTTTGGTCCTTTTTCCTATACATGCATGTGTATTTATATATATATATATATATATATATATATATATATATATATATATATATATATATATATATATATATATATATATGATAATTAAGTGATATATATATGTATATGTTAGTGTATTTTAGTTTATGTATATGTGTGTCTATGAGTATATATATATAGGAGTATATGGTGTTATGTATATATATCAACATGTATATCCATATGTGTGTGTATATATATATATATATATGTATATATATATATGTGTGTGTGTGTGTGTGTGTGTGTGTGTGTGTGTGCTGTATATATATGTATATTTATATGTATACGTATATGTATATGTATATTTATATTTATATGTATATGTATATGTATATGTGTATATATATATATATATATATATGTATTGGTATATATATACATGTTTGTGTTTATGTATATGCACGAGGGGTGCTATATGTATCTATGTATATAGATAGCTAGTTATCTATATATATATATCTATATGTATTATGATTGTGTATATATATATGAATAGGTGTAGTATTGTGTTAGTGTTTGTGTGGCATGTGTGTGAAGGTGTGGCTGTGCAAGAGGGGCTTGCACAACATGTGCAGGGTGCTGTGCACTCAGGCAGCAGGGAAACTACAAGTATACTATGCAGTTCAACTGTGCAAGGGGTGAGCAGCTGTGCAACACAGCAAATGGAACAAAAGGGCAGCAGCAGCAAGGCTCGAGCTTGCAGTAAAGAGCACAATAGCAGGGAGTCTCCAAGTGAAGGGCAGCAACAACAAAACTCAGGCTTGCAGTGAAGAGCACTGAAGAGCACTACAGCAGGGAGTCTCCAAGTAAAGGGCAGTAGCAACAAGGCTCGAGCTTGCAGTGAAGAGCACTGTAGTAGGGAGTCTCTAAGTGAAAAGAGGGTTCAACAGTTTATGGTTTCAATACTGTGTAATACTACACAGTATTTGTTCACACAGGTAAGTGCAGGTATCAGCAGTTTGGTTGCAGTCACTGTGCCCGAGCACAGTTCAGTCAGTTTTAGTATAGTATCAGTTTGAGGTTTTAACTTGGGTTGTGTTTTGGTATTAGATTAGTTAGTTGTTAGTGTGTAATATTTACATTAGTTAGTTAAGTATTGTGGTTGTAATGATATACTTTATTTTATATATAGTTAACTATATGTATATGTGTATTATGTATATATGTTAGTTGAGTTTGTTAGCTAGTAGCTAGTTAGCTATATATATATATGTATATATTGTATTAGTTGTTATTTTGTAGTAGTTAGATATTATAGTATAGTTTTTATGTAGTAGTTAGATATATTATAGTGTAGTTATATAGTTAGTATTAGCTTGGTTATATATGTATTAGTTATGTTAATATTGAGTTGTCTTGGGATACCAAGGAATCACCAAGGTATTGGGTCGATACCCAAGGTATTGAGTTTGGGTATCGAGATAGGTGCGATACGCATTGATGCAAGGCTAAGGTATCATATTTCAATTGATTTGATTTAATATTATAATATTTGACTTGAATATATATATATATAAAACTATTTTTGTATACGAAAAGTTGCGTATCTTGGGATACGGCTCTTTGAGTGTCTTGTTGTTTCTTAGCTTAACTAGTATAGCATAGTTTCATAGTGTATTGACTTAGTGACTTAGCATTAGAATCTTGCAACCTAGATTTTATTGGTTTGACTTAGAAATGCGTATTGACCTAGAATTGCATTAACTTCACTTATTTTTATTTTTGAAACTTGTATTGATGCAATATACCATATATTGGTCTGTGTGACACCAACTTGGGCATCGAGAGACACACCTTGCTCAGGACGTCAGGCGAGTACATTTCTCTGATAGTTTTTAATTCTTAATATTGTATATATGCATGTTCTAGAATTGTGTACATTGATCCCAACACAGTGATTTTACGGACTGGTACTATATGGATCCCGTCAGGAGATGTTATCCCCTACCGTGTTTAGCGGGTACTCATGTACATTTTATCTCATCATGTATATTGGGTATTGATGATACTTCGTGTTCATGCACTGCTCGTGTTCAGTGTGCTTATTCGTGTACACCCACCGCTCGTGTTCGATGGTTATGATATTCGTGTACACCCACTACTCATGTTCAGTGGTTATATTTCATGTTTATAGTGTATCATGATTGGATCCATCGGAATTAGATAGGGGTGGGAGAGTAGGAGTTGACTATGTGATCAAAGCAATTATTACATCGTGTACATCTTGGTTACATACCTCACTTGTAATCGTCTTACCTGATCATGTTCACCCAACCCGATCACATAATGAATTTGTATTCTGAGGCACATTAGCTAGTTTAGATTGCAGTTCACTTCTCATATTGCTGATATTCATATTGTTGATCTATATTCTCGTACATTACCTGTATATCTATTGTTCATTATTCATATATTTAGTGATCTTGTATTTTATTTCCATATCTGTTTATATGTTCGATTATGCTATTGAAACAGCTTTCAAAGGTATGTACTTCGCTCCAATCCTGACTGGATATATTTTTCTAGATGACTGGCTTTTAGAGTAGTGCCCTATATTCTATGGGCCGTAGGACGACGTACCTTTAGAGGATACTCCTATTGACCAGGAGGATTTATTTGTAGCGCCCGAGGGGGTCTAGTTATTTGTATTGGATTGTATTATACTATTATTTTGGTGGATTCACATCTTATATATTATTTCAGATTGTGGATTGTATCTTTATTCTTTCTTTCGCTATTCCATTCGTGCATTATTCTTGCTTAGTTTGTTTTGTGATTGAGATTAGATATACTTGTGAGATACCATATTGCTCCTCCGTTTGGAGTTGAGATGATTGACAGGTACCATATTATATTGTTGAGATGTTAGATAGTTAGAAATGACCCAGACACCGTTCTACCGCCGATTCTACGGCGTAGGCTGGACGTGACCACGTACTCGTGCAGGAATATCCGGGTGCGGGCCGTGACAAGTATCGCTCGACCGAGGGAAATCATCACTAAGGTGGGTGGATATGATAAACTTGTCTTTGCTTATCTAGCATACTTAAAATATGGACGATATATGCTAGTCGCTAGGTGAATCACCCCATGCATGCTAATAAAGAATACAACGCACCTAGCTAAGGGAATAATCCCAACTTGTATTGCTTGTGTATGAACATGGAAATAAAACTTTGCTTATCATTGGACCCTCGCATGCTCCCTTTGCCTTGTGCAAATAGACCCCGCTAGGCCCCGAGTAGAACGATATACATATACTCTATAGTGCACTACTTTACTTGCTACACTGCACGGCCCTAGATTATGTCGCTCGGTATGTCCCTTTAGGGTTTCACTCTTCGGCTTACCCTTAGGCCCGAGCAAACGTAAATGCTTATGTTTTATATGAATGCAATGCTTGCCTACTTATATGTTAACTTTTATTCGTTGCCTCGTTTCAATGCTTGTCGCATAAACTATGCTATGACCGTATAACACTACCTTGTCTTGCATTCATCTAAGTTCCCCGGAAGACTATCGAATAGTCATTCCGTGCAAGTATGGACCTAAATGTATTCGGGACCGTTAGGTCACCAAGGCAGTTCCCAAACCAGGGGATTTGCACCAAGTTAATAATCCAAGAATCACAGCTCGTGGAGCAAAAATTGTCCCATACTGAATTAACTGGCTTGGGAATCGATATACAATTGTAAATAATCATGCCTCGAACTTGTACCTGATATATCTCCTGTCTTGAACTTGATCCTGTACCTTGACCAGAGGCCCAAAGATTAGAGACTTCCTGTCACGGACAACTTGTTAACAAGTGGGTCTTCAGATCCAAGTTCCACGGATGGTCTTTGGGGTACCGGGGCCGTTCAGATCTGGAATAGAACTCCCTATTTAGTCTTCCTGTACATAGACGGGATAGTTTGCAGGGCATCCTATACTCTCGTTGCATTCCATCCTCGTCATTGACTATAATTTGTCCTTTATGGCTTTGTCAGCGACCTCATGTTCATATAGATAAGTCATCCTCGCTTAGCGGCTATCCGAGTGCGAGTTATTACATCGCATCAAGAATATCTGACACCTGAACAATCTTGAGTATAACACACTTGTACATATGGAATACTTCAACATCTTCTGCAAATGCCTTATAATTCGTGTAAATCTTGTATCCGAAATGGAATCTCGTTCACGACAGTTGTATTTGCATATGCTATTTGCCCCTAAATTATATATATATATATATATATATATATATATATATATATATATATATATATATATATATATATATATATATATATATATATATATATGCTCGTGCTTAAATTAACTTGGTTTGCCTTGTATAGGGAAGGACAAATGGTAAGTTGGTAAGTCTCACCATATTTTCTCTTATATCGCACGACGCACTTCCATACGAGTCAGGCTATTCATCTTTGCCATAAAACTGATCCTAAGGCAAGACTAGAAAGATAACTAAATAGATGGTGCACGGAACCTATTTAACGTATTTGGATTTGTCGAGCGGGCGAGTAGCCTCCCCACTAGTGCATTCATGTACTAATAACCCACCAGATTGCATGCAGGGTGCGAAATAACCTCATTCGGTGTGGATGCCTCCTTCGTGCGTGCTAAGGCGTGGAGTTCACTCTGAAGCCTTGGAGCATTTCGTCTGGAACTGAAGCACATATACAGTACATAATGTTGGAACATCGTCTAAGTATCATTCCACAAATGTAGCTACTTGGTACGCTTTTACTGTTTGAGAGAGAGGATTGAGCGACTTGTAATCTCGTCTATACGCCGCATGTAACACTTATTCAATATCAATAAAGAGTTTGCTTTACTTCTATACTTGTGTTATTCAATGCTTCCGCTATTGACGACTCTGTGAACTTGTTACCAATCGCCTATGCGTTTATAATTCCGCTGCACTCGGACAATCTGTGTGACTCTGTGGCTTAGAACCTTACACATGCACAGTAAAAAATACTCTCATAATGCATAATTGTGCATCCCCATTCAGGTAGCACACAAATTATAGCTACTGCTACTTCCTGCACAACTTTTTACACACCAAGTGAAGTCTGAACTGATTACTTACCCTTACCCTACTGCAATACTAAAATATATATTGCACACACACACAGGTAATGCTCAGTGTACAATCTAACATATACACAACCAAGCCACATCTCCACACTTACTCTAGCATCTAACTGATACTTCTAAGTTGATTATCCGAGCCCAGTCTCATCATGCTCGAGCCCCAACCTACCTGCAGTTGACAACAACTGTTAAACTAAAATATACCTACTTGGACACTAACCTTTAACCCCATAATATGAATTAATACTACTATTATAATCTAGTCAGAAAACTTCCCAACATAAACCTGAACTTAGTTAACAATTGTCTCACACACCTACTGTTAATACCTGAACACACCCAGTCAAGTTAGTGAACGCTTCCAAAGTTCACAACATCCAGTTTCTATTTCTAACACACATACATATTCCCTTGAGTCCACTGACATAGTATACAGGAAGTTCTCACCTCCCACAGTCAACAATATCTGAATACACCAAATATTTATATATATATATATATATATATATATATATATATATATATATATATATATATATATATATATATATATATATAGAATAATAACTCAAACACCAAATAGAAAATATATATAGTACTTATGATACACTCTCAAATTAAAACCAAATTCCTAATTTCTCTATAGAAAATCAATCCTATACATCAAATACATATAAGAATAGTTATTAGAACTAATTACAACAGGAATTATAAAGAATTACACAAAATCAATCAAAATAGAGACTCGTATCATATTGTATCATACCGTATCACGATACGGCCGAATTATATCCAATTGTGGATATGTAGCTAGTATCCCAACCCTAATCTAAGTCACATACGACTAAATTAGTCTTATGACACACAATTGATGTGTCAATCCCGTAATTCCCCTAAAATTAATACAAAAACCTATGTAAAGACCACAATATTCGACCAAATCAACTAAACTTTGTTCCTAATGGTAGCCCTATGCCATGTGGTGGTTCCTAGATGTCTCATGCAGGATTTAGAAACTATAATGAAGAGGAATTCAAAAATTACTAATTGGAAGATGGATTTCCAATGAAAACCAAAGTGGACATGATCCGGACATGATCTCTCCGCTAAGACTCCTCCTTTGCTCCTTGCTTCTCCAAGCTCCTTTTGGAATAAGAATGAGAGGGAATGGAAGTGAATTGATAAAGAAATTAATGGAGGAAATATGGAGAAATTGGGGATCTAGAATTTGGATCAAAATGAAATACAAATTGAGGAGAGAGAGAAGAGCCCCCCTCTAATTTTGCTGTCCCCCTTCCCCCTTCTCCATGTAATATCTAATGTCTAGGATGCCCCTGCTCATCTAATTATGAAGAGGATTAAGGTAGGGCTATTTTAGGAAAGTATATAATTAAGTCAAATTAAGTCTAACCCTCCTAATTAATTTATAGGAATAGGCTATTGGGCTTGGGTCCAAGTTGGGCTCACTAGTTGTCATGACAAGTCTAATTGGGTTACAATTGTCAAGTCTAAATAATTAGATGGCCCACTATTAGAAATAAATACTACAAGTATCTAAATAAATACATAACACTCTAATAAATAAATAACTACTACAAACATCAAATAAATATTTATTGCACACTAATAATAATATTATATTCCTAAAATTAAATAACTAGGCCAAATTACCAAACTACCCCTATTTGGAAAAGTGAGGGTTAAAAGTCTATCCTCCTTAGAAAAATTGTCCTTGAAATTTATGGAAAGAACTAGCTAAAAAAGAATAATCATAACAAGCAAGAAAGAATTATACCTCATGGCTCAAACAGATAAGGATATCGCTCACAAATCTCGGCCTATCGCTCATAGGTAGACTCCCCTAGAGAGTGATGCCTCCACGCGATGCATACCAAAAGAAACGTCTGGTTTTGCAGCACCTTCTCCCTGCGATCTAGAGTCTCCACAGGCTGCTCTGGATAACTGAGAGTCGGCCCCACCTGGATCTTTGAGTGATCCAATATATGGCTAGAGTCTGCCACGTACCATCTCAGTTGTGACACATGGAACACGTTGTGTACCCCTACTAGTGTAGGCGGCAAGTCTAGCCTGTAGGCCACTGCAATGACCCACTCCAGAACACTGAAGGCTCCGATGTATCGTGGACTAAGCTTCCCTCCTCCACCAAAGCAAATTGGACCCCGTGTCGAAGAAATCCGCAAGAACACCAGATTGCCAACCTAGCACAAAATACCACCTTAGAACTCTATCTAAAACAAGCAATCACATTAAATACAAACAAATCTTATACATGAAACTCCAAAGGTCACCGGTGGCTATCGGTCCAATGCCGCTGTCTGTCCTGTGCCACCCGAAGTCTATCCCTGATGAGCTTCACCTTCTCAACCGCATCCACTACCATCTCTAGTCCCAATAAGGCTCTCTTACCAACATCATCCCATAATAATAGAGTGTGACATCTCCGTCCATACAATGCCTCAAATGGTGATATCTCGATACTGGTCTGGTAGATGTTGTTATAAGCAAACTCTACCAGGTAAAGGTGATCCTCCTAAGAGCCTCCAAAATCAAATACATAAGTCCGTACCATATCCTCGAGAGTCCGTATAGTCCTCTCCGACTGTTCGTCCGTCTGAGGGTGATATGCGGTATTAAACTTGAGTTGAGTGCCCAAGCAAGCGAGCTTCTCCGTTTAAATGGCAATAAATGGATTAATTTGGTCAACCTGTCAATGATGACCCAAATTGCGTCTTTGCCTCCTAGAGAACGTGGAAGTCCCGATACAAAGTTCACCATCACATGCTCCCACTTCCACTCTAGAATAGGTAAATGCTGAAGCAATCCACCTAGCCTCTGTTTCTCTGCCTTTACCTGCTGGCATACCAAGCATCTGGATATGAAGCTAGCTACCTCCCACTTCATACCATACCACCAAACATGCTGTCTCATGTCTCTATACATCTTGTTGGCACATGGATGCATGGAGTACTGAGATCGATGTGCCTCCTGAAGAACCTTCTCGCGTAATGCTCCACTCGGCACACATAACCTGGTACCGTGCCATAATGAGCCATCCTCTGCGATGCTGAAGTCCTCTGTCAACCCTATCCGAACCTACACTCTGATGCTTCTCAGAGACTCATTGTCGAACTGTGTCACTCTAATCTGGTCCATCAACTTAGACTGTACCTGAAGTCCCCACATCTGTGCCGCAACTTCTGGAACTAACACCTCAATACCTAAGCTATCAAGATATGCCAATAAGTGTCTGTCCTTCGTCAAGTATATATCCACGGGACACCTACTCAAGTCATCCGTGACTACATTGGCCTTCCCTGGATGATACTGCAAAGAAATGTCAAAGTCCTTCATCAACTCCAACCATCACCGCTGCCTCATGTTGAGCTCCTTCTGTGTGAACATATACTTTAAGCTCTTATGGTCTGTGAATATCTCTACTCGCTCCCCATACAAGTAATGCTTCCACAGCTTAAGAGCAAAAATAACCGCTGCCAACAGCAAGTCATGGGTAGGGTAGTTTTTCTCATGACGGCGTTATTGCTTGGAAGCATAGGCAATCACCTTCCCGTTCTACTGCAACGCATATCCCAAACCCTTACCCGATGCATCATTATAGATAGTAAAATCTCATGTCTCCGATGGCAACGTCAATATTGGAACTGTAGTCAACCTCTTCTTTAGCTCCTTGAAAGTGGCCTGACACACCTCCGTCCAGACGAACTCCATGTTCTTCCGAGTCAACCTAGTCATTGGCTCTGCGATCCTGAAAAAATCCCGAACAAATCTTCGATAGTAGCCTGTCAATCCAAGAAAACTCCTGATTTCTGCTACTGAGCTCGGGGTAGACTACGTCTCAACTGCGAATATCTTCTTTGGGTCAACTGATATCCTATTTCTTGTAATCACATACCCAAGGAATTCAATCATATCAAGGAAGAACTCACACTTCGAAAGCTTGCCATACAACTTCTCCTTCCTGAGGGTCTCCAGAACTATCCTCAGATGTTCCTCTTACTGGGTCTTCGAATATATTAGAATGTCATCAATGAATACCACCACAAACTAATCCAGGTACTGATGAAACACCTTGTTCATCAGGTTCATTAACACCACTAGGGCATAAGTCAACCCAAACGGCATCGCTAAGAACTCTAAATGTCCATACCGAGTCCTGAAAGTTAACTTTGGTATATCCTCCTTCTTCAATTTTACCTGGTGGTACCTCAACCTCAAGTCTATCTTGGAGAATACTTTCGCCCCACTCAAATGATCAAACAAATCATCAATCTGTGACAACGGATATTTATTCTTGAGAGTGAGGTTATTGAGTGCCCTATAGTCGATACACATGCGTACCGACCCATCCTTCTTCGGTAGAAATAATACTGAAGCACCCTATGGTAATGAACTAGAATGGATAAAGACCTTGTCCTGTAACTCATCCACTTGTTTCTTCAACTCCGCTAGTTCGCTATTGTTAACCCTATAGATGTGTTGTGATATCGGCTCTACGCCTGGCACCAAATCTATAGAGAATTCCATATCTCTATCTGGTGGCAACCCCGACAACTCCTCCAAAAATACGTCCATGAACTCTGCAATCAATGGATATGGCGACTCCTGCTCTTCCACCATAGCTGTCATGACCCGTACCCGGATATTTGGGTACGAGTATATGGTTACGCCCAGCCTACGCTGCTGAATCGGTGGTAGAACGCTGTCTGGGTCATTTTTAACTATCTAACATCTCAATAATATAATATGGTACCTTTTAATCATCTCAACTCTGAACGGAGGAGCAATATAGGATCTCAGAAGTATATCTAATCTCAATCACAAAACAAACTAAGGAAGATTAATGCATGAATATAATAGCGAAGGAAAGAATAAGATACAATCCACAATCTGAAATAATATACAAACTGTGAATCCACCAAAAGAATAGTCTAACACAATCCAATACAAACATAACTAGACCTCCTTGGGCTCTGCAACTAAGTCCTACTGGTCAATATGAGTATCCTCTAAAGGTACGCCATCCTGTGGCCCATAGAATGTGGGACACGGCTCTAAAAGCCACTCATCTGGAAAAATATATCCAGTCGGGATTGAGCGAAGTACATACCTCTGAAAGCAATTTCAATAGAATAATCGAGCATATAAATAGATATAGAAATGAAATACAATATCACTAAACATATGAATAATGAATAATAGATATACAGGTAATGTACGAGAATATAGAACAATAATATGATTATCAACAATATGATGAAGTAACTACAATCTAAACTAATGTGCCTCAGAATACAAGTTCATTATGTGATCGGGTTGGGTGAACATGATCAGGTAAGACGATTACAAATGAGGTATGTAACCAGAATGTACACGATGTAACAATGGCTTTGATCACATAATCAACTCCTACTCTCTCACCCCCAACTAATACCGATGGATCCAATCACGACACGCTACAAACATGAAATATAACCACTGAACATGAGCAGTGGGTATACACGAATATCATAACCACCGAACATGAGCGATGGGTGTACACGAATAAGCATACAGAATACAAGTAGTGTGTGAACATGAAATATAATTAATAACCAATATACACGATGAGATAAAATATAAACAAGTACCCGCTGAACATGGTAGGGGATAACATCTCCTGACGGGATCCATATAGTACCAGTCCGTGAAATTACTGTGTCGGGATCAAGTATACAATTCTAGAACATGCATATATACAATATTATGAATTAAAAACTAACAGAGAAATGTACTCGCCTGAAGTCCTGAGCAAGGTGTGTCTTTCGATGCCTAAGCTGGTGTCACATAACCTATATATGGTACGCTGCATCAATACAAGGTTCAAGAATGAAAATAAGAGAAGTTGATGCAATTCTAGGCCAATACGCCATTTCTATGTTAAACCAATAAAATCTAGGTTGCAAGAGTCTAATGCTAAGTCACTAAGTCGATACACTATAAAACTATGCTATCTAGCTAAGTTAAGAAATAATAAGGCACTCAAAGAGTCGTATCCTAAGATATACAAGTTTCTATATATGAAAATAGTATTTTATATATATATTCAAGTCAAATATTATAATACTACAACAAATTAATTGAAATAGGATACATTGGCCTTGCACCAATGCATATCGCACCTATCTCGATACACAAACTCAATACTTTGGGTATCGACCCAATACCGTGGTAATACCTTGGTATCCCGAGGTAACCCAACTCTAACATATAACAAATACATACATATAACCAAGCTAATACTAACTATATAAACTACACTATAATATATATATATATATATATATATATATATATATATATATATATATATATATATATATATATATATATATATATATCAAGTATCACACTAACTATCTAATATACCTTACCTATTAGCAATATATATATATAGGCTAACTACTAACAATAACAACTAATACAAGTATATATATATAACTAACTATTATAATATATCTAACTATTAACAAAACTTGCATCAATAGATAACTATTTACTAACATATATATATATATACTAACTACTATTCAAATACCTTAACATACTAATCCTACTGATACTTGGAACTAACTACTCAAAACTAATAGGCTAAACAACTCAAAACTGAAATGAACCTAGGGACTGAAACCTACTGAACCTCTACTAACTGATACAAAGGACACGGATAACTCAAAACTGCTACCCATTGAATACAATTAATCACTGAACTATGCTCGGGGAAACTGCACAGTGAAAATCTAAAATTGATATTGTGCTCGGACACAGCACAGTGACTGAACCGACACTGTGAAGTGAGAACTGCATAGTTAAATCGCTGAACCCGATACTGTGCAGTAGGATACTACACAGTGGCTGACCAAAACCTGAACTACAACTTACTGTGCAAAGCACAGTAGCCCGATCTGCTGCTACTGCCCTATTCGAATGCTGGTCTGCATAGCAGCCCTGATACTGCTCTCAGTTACACTGTGTGTTGTGGCTGCTGCTCTCTTCACTTCTCCAATTGTTGTGTTCCCGGGTGCTCACAGCTACCTCTCATCATCCATACATAACTCACAACCACTCATACACTCAACACAATACAAAGCAAACACAACACAATGCGAACAACCCTCTACGTATATATATCCTTCTCTATATACCTAAACACATAAACATATATATGTATATATATATATATATATATATATATATATATATATATATATATATATATATATATACATATATATATACATATATATATATATATATATACACATATATATATATATATATATATATATATATATATATATATATACATATATATAGATATTAACACAAGTACACTTATATATATATATATACGTATACAAATAAATCTATATATACTTAATATATACACATATTGACAGACACATATACCCAAACTCAAATACTCTAACATATACATATATATATATTACTTAATTATCATCTATATATTTAATTACACACGTATGTATAGCAAGGAAGACAAAACATCAAACACGTGGAGTGCACCGCACCCGTATTGTACTTGCTCTATGATACACGTGCGATACGGCTCCAACACAACCAAACGAATCCCGGAGGATATGAGAAAGTCTAAAACACTAAGTACGAATAATACGTATATTAATTAGAGTATCTACGTATCCGTGTCACAATATGATATGCACAAGGCCCCATGTCGGAGAAAAACTCCCAAATTAACCCGTTTAATCAAATTGACAAGATACGGTCTACACGTATCCAATTGTGGATACAAAACTAGTCACAAACAAGTAATCATATGTCAATTACTTCTATTAGATCCAATGACAACCAATACATGTGCCAATCTCGAAATTCCCCCAAAATTGGCACCAAATTGGACATAACTTCTACCGTAGGTCTCCGATGAACCTAAAATCAATTTCTATGGGTAGCCTATGCATATGGGTTAGTTTCTCATGGTTAAATCTCAGATCTAGAGTCTATTAGAAGGAGAAAACTAAAATATACCTATTGGAAGATGAATTCCCAATGAAAAGTCCCGAAATGCCAAGTAGCTCATCTCCTTGTAGATCTTGGCCTCATCTTCCTTGCTCCTTGTTTCCTTCTTGTAGATCCTTGATGTAGAAGTCTCAATAAATAATTTGGAAAAGGATTGGTAAAGAATTAGTAAAGAATTGATGAGGGAATGGATGTAATTGGTAGAGAAAAATTTTAGATCTAAAAATTGGGAATAAAATAAAATGAGAGAGCACTCTCTCTCTCCTCCTCTATGGCCGCCCCTGTAGCCCCCCTTCCAAGAAATATAAAATGTCCTAATTACCCCTTGGGGCCTTTCATGAAGAAATTAATTAGGGGGGGAAGGTTATCTAATGATTTCTCTAATTAATCCAACCTCCTAATCCATGGGCCTAATTTATGGGCTCAAACTAAACTCATCCAAAATATTGGTTCATGCATTCTAATAAATGGGTTAGGTCCACTACACAAGTCTAAAATAAATCTACAACTAGCAATAAATAAGTAATATAATAATTAATTTATCATGCATGCACAAATATTAAATATAATTAATCCTAAAATAAATATTATCCATGTCAATTACCAAACTACCCTTAAATAAAAAAGTGAGGGTGACAATAGCTCCACAGTAGACTCTCTTGTCCGGTTTTGTTGCTCCTCTAACAAACTGAAACTCTGGCTCTCTTGGCGACTGGAATACTACTCTGCCTCCATGATAATCGATACTAGCATGGTGCCTACTCAACCAATCCATCCTGAGTACTATATCGTAATTCGGAAGTGGCATTACGAGTAAACATGGGCTCAACTCTCGACCTCCCAAAGAAACTCTCTGATCTTTGCAAACATTACTAACCAGGAATATGCCACCACCGGTCATGATCTTGCAAGTCCTAGCTAACTGTTCAGACTCCAAATGATGTTTCAAAGCAAAAAATACAGAAACAAAACTGTGTGAAGCACCATAATCAAATAAAGCATACGCTGGAAAGGAATCAAGATAGACTATACCTGAGATAATATCACCAACTGGCTCCTCCTCCTCGACGGTCAGGGCAAAAGCTCGCCCCTGTCGCTGAGTACATCTCTGCTGCTGGTGGTGCTGAGCGAACTGGTGCTGTTATGGTGGTAGGGGAGGTCCTCGTTGCTGTCCGATCGAGTGCCTTGGTGGAATCTACTGAATAGGTGCTACATCCTGGCCTACTCGAACGGGAGCTATAATACAATCATGTAACTTATGTCCTGTCTTCCCGCAATAGAGGCATACTCCAAGCCTCTTTCTGTAGACCTCTCGTGTATATCTAATCTTCCTATAGTGATTGTACTACGGGGCCTGTCGTGCTAGTCTCGGGGCCTGATGTGACTGCTGTACTGGTGGCCTGAATAGTGTCTGAAACTGCTATCTCAGCTGTTGCTGATGGAAAGGCCTCTGCCGCTGCTGGCAGTGAGGCTGCTTCGCTAGGCCCGCACTAGTACTGGATCAACTTGTGTCCCTCGGCCTCTTGGAGCCAAGCTCCAGATCATCCTCGGCCTGCTGTGCCTGCCTCAGAATCTCCTTATAAGTGGCAGTATGCTCTCTATTGGTATGAGACTTAATCTCACTGTTTAGGCCCTTTCTTAATTCCATATCCTTTGCCCTGGGGTTCTACTACTCAACAAACTACCCTAATCTACAATACTTGGCAGCATACTCGTCCACTATCGTTTTCCCCTGGACGAGGTGCTCGAACTGACTCTCCAGTGATGTTAGACTCACATCGTGGAAGAACTTTTCCATGAAGAGTTCCTTAAAGGCCTCCCAGGAAAGTCCCAGTACTCTGACCCGCGGATCAGTCCTGAACCAGGTCAAAGCTATGTCATGCATCACACTTCCTGCCGCCTCTATCTGCAAAGCCTCAGGAATCTGTGCTCATAATAGGTTTCTTTCGATATTCTCTATCCAACCGTTCGCGTAGATAATCCCCTCAGTACCTCTTAACTCCTTAGACCCCATCCTCTTGAAGTCTACTATGGTACCAAGCCTAGGCTGCTGCGGTATCCGCGGAGGTGGGACTTCCTGTGGTAGGACTGCTACAACTCTCTTAATAGCGGCTAGTACTAGCTGATAGGCATTCTCAATGCCCTGTCTCAACACCTTCGACTATCATTGTTGGGTCTCCTCCTGAGCCCTTTGCACCCACATATCTGCTGAAAGAGGGCAAACATTTGTGCGGGGTCGACTGCTGGTGGTGGAGGTGGTAGCTCCTCCGATGCTGAAGGCACTATCCTCTGTGTAGCTGTGGGAACTACCCTCTGGATTGGAGGTAGAGCACCCCGAAAAGCTACGGTTGAGACGCCTACCTGGACCGGCAAAATGACCCTCTGAACTGGAGCTTATGGAGATGGAGCTGCTACTGCTGCCCTCCTCGGAGGTGGTGAAGTGATTGACCTCGAGGAAACTATGCCAGAGCCCTGAGATCAAGTTTTCAACTGCATCCTGAAGACAGATTGAAGCAAAAAAATCAATATTGATTAAGATACGACATCATCAAGGAAGGACATAATTATTCAAAGTAAAATAAACATTCAATAGATAAGGATTTGTAAATGAAAAGAACGACAATTGTATCAAATTAGAAGTTTTTCTAGCTGTGATTGAGTATACTCTCATATTATATCATATTCCTAAAGCAGGCTCGTAATAGTACAACTAAGTCGTCGCACTACTACGAAATTGCTCTACTTGCGACTCTTGACCTATATGGGCCACCACTAAAAATGTGTCACGAGCTGCACCCGTAATGAGGGCATGAGTAGTGAACTACGCCAAGCCTACGTCGTAGGAACGACGTATAACGTTATTCTAAGTCACAATACTATCTGACCTAACACAACAATATAATGGTACCTGTCAATGTCATCTCATCTCCGAACGGAGGAATAATATAATGACATCACAATATATATATATCGATACTCAATCACCAACAAACTAGATGAAGAAATAACACGTATGGAATATAACTAAAAAGAGTACAATTGTCACAATGCCAAGTCAAAACTCCATAATCTTACAATAGGATAATAAATGCCAAAAGTATAAGTAGTCAAATATATCTCATAATAACATCTAAGCATCCATAACTGGTGGTACTACAATAATAGGTTCTACGGGCATAGGCTCAACTGGCTCAATTGGCTTACCCTCCTGCGGTCCATAGTGCGCAGGACACCAGTCCTCTAATGAATTATCTGAAAAATATATCCAATCCGGATGGAGCGAATACAACCCAATAGTAGTTCCATTAATTGACAGAAACTATGAAACAACAATAGTAAGGACAATAAATGATAGAAAATATCTAGAATATAACTAAGCACGACAAAGAGATATCATGGGGATGATGGAAATATGTAAGAGCAACTGAGAAAAAAATCATTAATTAATAAACTAAAATAAGAAAATATAACACTAAACTTATTCGTTGAAACATTAGCAAGATATATGATCGACTTGGGCCTAGCACGGTCTATAATCATAAAGGGGAGCTAGCATGACCACACGTGTGTTGCATGGTCCACTAGCTATTACGGTCTATCATATAAATATATCACGGTCTGAAAGGTATGATCACATATCCACTATTAATTCCGCAAACCCTCGACTAGTACACAGATCCAAATCATGACACGTTCTGACCCGATATTGACGGACCGTGAGGCAACTCTAGAGGGGGTGAATAGAGTGCAGCAGAGTAATCTACCTAATTTAAGATTATCAGAATGAAGGTAGTTGCTAATTAACAGTGTATATAAAGACAATAAAATAAAGCAGTAAAGTAGAGAGAGAAAGCAAATGCAAACACCAAGATGTATACTGGTTTTCCTCTGAAAGGACTAGTCCAGTCCCAAGAACTCAAGCTCGGAGTTTTATACACTATAATCACCAATAGAGAATCACAAGCTTTAATCCAAAGGCTTGCCACTTCTTTACACCACGAGGTTTGATCCAAAGTCTCGTAACTTCACAGCTTAGAGAGAGAGTAACTGATGGAACAAAGCTCTTTACAACTCTGAAGACTTCTAGACCGAGATCGCACTTGGCACTAGGAAGGCTAGGGAGTTGCTCTTTGAGATGGAAAAGTTAAGGCTTTAGAGGTTTCCTCACAATAGGATAGAATACATAAGAATGGTTGAGTGAGTAAGAATAAAGAATTTTAATCCTATTTATAGGGTGTTGGCAAACAGAATTTGGCCAGAATTCGATGGGGTTTAATTCAAATTTCCAACCGTTGGGGCAAGAAATCAGGAGCTTTTGAACTGGTTGATTTCATACCAAAAGGGTAACCGAGTTTGGTTCGAGTTCGGCCCAAGTTCTGTCTCTTAGTATGGTAGACTTTGTAAATGAATGTGGTCTGATTTGGTGGATAGGTCTTTGGTTCATTTGAGTGGACTAGGTATCTGGCTATTGGTACTTGGGATTTGCCAGTACGACTCATCTTAAATCAGTCCTAGACTCAAATAAATAAAATATTATATTTGAATAGACATAATACAGACGACATATAAAAATAGTGTTGAGGCTTCAGATCGCGACATATCAATGCATGGTTTAGTTAACTATCAAAATCAAGTTGACTGACTGGATGGGCCAACAATCTCCCCAATTTTGATAATTGACAAACTATTAATGATACTACAAGTCTTTGATATGAAAGGCTCCCCCGTAACTGTGGAGCAGTTGATATGCTGAAGACAACATCTGTCAAGTATCATCTTGTATGCTAGTATCATATATGTCTTTCTCTCCCATTGTCATTTGATCGAAATAGTATGCTCCCCCGAAATCGGTGAGATGATAAGAAAAATAAGAGAGTAAAGTGTATACAGGATAATATAAACTGAGAAAAGAAAATTTTGCATTAAACTTTTATTCATTTGAAAGAAAACATATAAAAGTGGATGTGTAGTAGAAATATCATATAGAAAATCTAAAAGTATAGTTTTTAAACATTTTAAATCCATTGAGTAACTAGTTGTTATGTTCATCATCTTCATCATCCGGTTCAACTATTTTGTTTGGATCAAAGAAGGCATCGGCTGGATCCAAATATCGCTGAACATAGGGGTGATCAATACGAAATCCTTGTTGATTCAGATTCCGGAGAATCGAAAAAGGTCCAGTTGGCTGCTTCGATAGGGTGTACTGGATGTCTATCCAAGTGTTGCCAAGAGACAGAGTCTTAAGAGTTTGGCGATGATCAGTAGCACGATTGCGTATATCTTCTTGGTGGAAGTGATCACGTAAAATATTAAAATAGACTCTAAGGTTTGTGTTTGTTCATCAACAGGAGGGACGGAAAAAACATGATGAGTGTTGGAGTTTGATGATGAGTTATAAGGTAGAAGCATAGTTGGCTCAAATCTCTCAATTCTATTGAGGTATAAAGGTTCATCAAGATTTGGACAAGTATCCAAAGGAATGTCAAAATAGCTGAAAATGGTTGTCAAGTACATGGCGTATAGTAGTGAACGCCATTTCTTGCGATATTGAACCTTTTAAGATAAGATGGTCTGGGGAACATTGAAGTTAATACCAAAATATAAGTGATATATGGCTGACATTTCTAGATAAGTGACCTCATCAAAGTAAGTCTTCTTAGGTAGAAAAGTTAAAAAGATAATATGATGCATTTTAAAGAAGTGACCATTCAAATATCTGGCATAAAATTTACCAGGTGGATATTCAAGAGGGTAACAAGGAATATTTTTGAAAGAATCTAGGGTTAAGTCATGGTCAAATTGAACTTGTGAGATGTTGACTAAGGTTTGTCCATCAGCGAGAATGCATAGGATTTCACCCAAGTCATTCGCATCAAATTCAATTAGAATGCCACGAACTCTATATAAAATGGTATCATGTTCATATGTTAAGTTACAATAGAATATTTGAATAGCATTTGTGTAAATTTTGGTACGGGTTGTAAAAAATTCTTCAAGTTGAAGTCTTTGAAAAGTAGGTAGATAGTCTATGTGTTGGAAAGAAAATTAATAAGATGGCAATGTGTCTTTTGGAGGTCATTAAACCAATCATTTAAATTTTTGAGGCTTTGAAAGGTAAAACCGTTGAATTCTCCTAAGTTTGGCATAATGGGACAGAAAAGAGAGTCGAAAAAAGAATCTTGTTTCCTTTTAGGGGCCATTGGGAGAGGATGTATGAGGAAAAACTAAGGTTTTATTTGTGGAGGAGGAATAAATTTTGTTAGTCTGAATGAATGAGCAACAAAATTATTTATATATATAGTAGCAGAAACCTAAATTAGGAAGAGAATTAAATGACATAGCATATTCTGGAATTAAACTAACCGAGTTCGGTCTGAGCTCGGCCCGAGTTCGGTTCGAATTCTGTTAACATTTATTTCCAAAATTTCAATGTAACTTTAATTGATATTATGCCTTTCTTGACTTGATATAAATACATAATGATAAGTGTTGAACTTAAATCGTATATTTTTAAGAGTTTTAATAATCTCGGAGTAGCTGTAGAGACCGGATCCCAGCTAGAGATGGTCCGAAGATACTTAAATATCGTATCGCTTAAGGTTATTTACACCTTTTTGACATAAGGGCCCTTTAGGTTTGTATCCAAAAAATTTAAAACTTTTTGAAAATTGTGACAAAAAATTTGTAAAGAATCTTATGATTCTTATATTTTATCAGAATCCAAAAGACCTAATTCTCGACGGATAAAGTTGAATCGATCTTCAACTAAAGGTTTAGTAAAGATGTCTATTAATTGATGTTCCGTGTCCACATACTCTAAACAAATATCTACGTATAATTGATGATCCCTTAAAAAATGATGACAAATTTCTATATAATTAGTGCGTGAATGGCATATTAGATTTTTAATGAGATTAGTGGTGCTAGTGTTATCACAGAAAATAGGAATGTTCTTATAGTACAGATTAAAGTCTTCTAGGGTTTTCTTCATCCACAAAATTTAAGCACAACAACGTCCAGCGGCGATATACTCTGCCTCAGTTGTTGATAATACAACAAAATTTTGTTTTTGCTAAACCATGAGAGTAGAGATTTTTCTAGGAAATGACATGTACCACTTGTGTATTTTCGATCAACTTTGCATTTAGCAAAATCAGCATTCGAGTAACCAGCAAGGTCATAGGACGTGGTTTTGGGATACTAAAAGCCTGCCGACAAAGTCCTTTTAAGGTATCTAAAGATACGTTTAACTGTGCATAAATGTGATTCTTAGGATTAGCCTGATATCTAGCACAAAGGCATACAACAAACATAATGTTTGGGCGATTAGTAGTTAGATATAACAAACAACCAATCATACCTCGATACTTACGTATGTCTGTTAGTTTATTGCTTTCATCAAGGTCGAGCTTAGTGGATGTAGCCATTGGAGTTCCGATAGGCTTTTTATTCTCCATGTCGAACTTTTTGAGCAAATCCTTCGTGTACTTAGCCTGATGGATAAAAGTTTCTTGTGAATCTTGTTTGATTTGCAATCCTAGGAAGAAAGTCAGTTCTTCCATCATGCTCATCTCAAATTCACTCTGCATACACTTAACAAACTCATTACATAGCATCTCATTAGTAGATCCATATATGATATCATCAACATATATTTGCACTAATAACAAAGAATCAGCAGAAGATTTTATAAAAATGGGTGGTATCAATTTTTTCTTTTGAAAAATTATTTTCAAGTAGAAAGAAACTAAGACGTTCATACCAAGCACGAGGGGCTTGTTTGAGTCCGTATAGAGCCTTTTGTCACTTGAATACGTGGTCAGGGTGTTTAAAATCTTCAAAACCAGGGGATTGTTTAACAAAAATATCTTCTTTGGTAACTCCATTTAGAAAAGCACTTTTAACATCCATTTTAAAAAGTTTAAAGTTATAAAAACTAGCAAAAGTGCAAAACATTCAGATAGATTCAAGTCTAGCAACAGGAGCATAAGTCTCATCGTAGTCGATACCTTCATCTTGGTTCTATCATTGAGCTACGAGACGTGCTTTATTATGTGTAACTGAACCATCCATATTTAATTTATTTCGAAAAACCCATTTAGTACCAATGATCGGATAATCATTCGGTTTACGAACAAGTTCCCAAACTTGATTGCGTTCAAATTGATTGATTTTCTCTTGCATAGCAGAAATCCAAAATTTATCAGCAAAAGCTTTATCAGTATTTTTAGATTCTATTTGAGAAATAAAAGCAATATTTGTAATAATATCTTTATTTGAGGAACGTATAATTACATCTTTCGATACATCACCTATTAACAAGTCCTCAGGATGACCTGTAAAAAACTTTAGTTTCCTTGGCAGACTTTCCGGATGATTTGTACTGTTTGTATCTTCTGATGTCTTGTTGGTTGCGGGTTGACTACCTTAATCGTCGCTTTTGTTTAGTGTTTGGGTATTGTGTTCATCAATTATAACATTGATTGATTCTTCAACAGTCAATGAGGTTTTGTTGAATACTCTAAATCCTTTACTTTTGACGGCATAACCTAGAAAAATACCTTCATCGGCCTTAGAGTCAAATTTTCCTAAATTATCTTTTGTATTAAGAATAAAAATTTGCAGCCAAAAATATTAAAGTAACTAATTGTGGGGTTTCTACCAAACCAAAGTTCATAGGGGATATTCTTCAATATAGGTCGAATAAGTACCCTATTCAAAATATGGCATGAAGTACTTACAGCTTTAGCCCAAAAGTATTTCGGAGGGTTATACTGATTTAGCAAAACTCTAACCATATCACCAAGAGTTCTATTCTTCCACTCTATAACACCATTTTTTATTGAGTTATAGGACAAGAAAATTTATGAGAAAATTATTTTATTGCAAAATCTTTTGAAATAACTATTTTCGAATTCGCCTCCATGATCACTTCGGATACGAGTAATCATGAAACATTTTTATTTTTAAATCTTTTTGCAAAAAGTGACAAATCCATAAAATACTTTATTTTTATTTGCAAGAAATAAACCCATGTGTATCTAGAAAAATTATCAAAAATAACATAACCATAAAGCTTACTGCCAAGACTGGTGACTCTACTGGGTCCAAACTAGTTCATATGCAAGAGTTCGAGAGGTCTAGAGGTACTTACAGAGTTGATTGATTTAAAGGAAGATTTAGTAATTTTATTATTTTTACAGTCAGCACATACCATATCTTTCTTGAAAGTAATCTCTGGTAAGCCTCTTACTAGTTTCTTTGTAGATAGTCTTACAATAGTGTCTATGTTTGCATGTCCTATACGCATATGCCATAGCCAGCTATCATCTTTATTGGCGTATAGACATTTGCCTGCATTGTCAATGTCTTTTGCAAGATAGAAAATATATATATTGTCTTCCCTGATCCCTTCAAAGATAACCTTACCAGTGGATCTTTCATAAATAGAATATTTATTTTTAACAAAGTTAATATCATAACCATGGTCAGCTAGATGACTGATACTGAGTAGGTTATGTTTTAATTCCGTTACTAGACAAATTATGACAGGATAGGGAGGAACACCTATATTACCATTTCCAATAATGTATCCTCTGAGGTTATTGCCGAAGAAGACATAACCTTCTTTCTTCATCGATAGCGTTACAAATAGGTTAGCATCACCAGTCATATGTCGTGAGCAACCACTATCAAGAATCCAATTGCTTCTAGCATGAAAGGGATGGTTCACCTACAAAACGAGTTATAGATGTAACCCTTGGTACCCATTTCCTTGAGGGTTCTGCTGTATTAGTTTTTGGTACCCATGCATAAACATTCATATCTACTAATTTTCTTGTTCTACAGAATCTAGATATATGTCCTTTCTTAACAGAGTAGTGACATATAGTTGTGTAATTGATGCTTGGTACAGCATGATAGATATAATTGTGTGAAGCAGTTCTTTGTGGTCTTCTATAATAGAATACATGATTGTGTGGAACATTTCTTTGTGGTCTTCTATAATAGAATGCATGATTGTATTTGGTTCTATGTGCATGATGATTGCATGAACTGTTATGCATGCAGGTAGGAGCATAGTTGTGAGTTTTCTTTTGTCTTGCTACATGTCTCGTGTTAGGTTGGATGGAGGTTTGTTCGACCTGTTTACCCAATCTAATCTCTAACTTTTTAGAGGTAGCATATACTTTATCATATTTAGCAGTGAGAGCATCTATTCTACGTGTAGTAATGGAATACTTCTTCTTTTCAGATTTGAGTTCTTCCTTAAGTTTTACGTTATCCTGAGAGCTCTTGTCAAGACTGGCAAGTGCCTCGTGGAGGTTAAGCTTAAGTCTAGAATTCTTGTCTGAATTGTTTGAGGTATCATTTACTTCACTTAGTAGAGATGTTAGTTTCTATATTTCAGTTTGACATTCTTGAACATCTTTCTTAGCAAGCTTGTACTTATTTCTAAGTTTTCTAAAATATCAAGCAGATCACTAAAAGTATTACCTAGTTCATCAAAAGTAAAATCATCATAAAATTTGTTATCCGTAACTTGATCGGCTAATGCCATGAAGCATAAGTTTGCTGCTTCTCGAGGATTATCTTCTATAGATTCACTAGCTTCACTTTTATGCCAAACACTAGTGTTTGCATATTTCTGTGATGATGTTCTTCGGGATAAGTAATTGTGGCAATTTTCTTTTCTTAGGGTTGGACAATCTTTCTTTTTATGCCCTATCTTCTTACAGTTATAGCATATAGGCTCTTCATCACTGTTGTCAGTAGGCTCCTTCTTCTTTGATTTCTCAAGCTTTAGAAATTTTCTGAAGTTTCTGGTGGTCAGGGCAACTTTTTCATCTTGAGACTCATTGTCGTCGGAGTTATAATTGGTGACCTTTTTTGTGTGCCTTAAGAGCAATAGTCTTCTCCTTGGGAGTGGGTTCTTCAAATTCCTTGAGATCCAGCTTGTGAGTCATCATCTTGCTCATGAGCATCTCGCGGGTCATAGTGGTAAGATCATTCCCTTCTATGATTGCAGTGGCTTTGGGATTCTAATTCTTGGTGAGTCCCCTGAGTACTTTTTGAATCTTTTTATGATTGATGTACTCCTTGCCGAGTGATAATTGAGGGTTGACAATGTCGAGGAATCTCGTAAACATTTGAGTAATCATTTTATTTTTCTTAATCTTGAAGGCTTCATACTCTTGTGTTAGACAACTTATTTTTTTATTTCTTCACTTGGGAGGTTCCTTTATGAGTAACCTCAAGAAGTTTCCATACTTCGTGTGAAGTTCTGCAAGTGGAGACCCTGTTAAATTCAATTCTGTCTACATCACAAAATAGAGCGTTAATAGCTTTAGCATGAAGACTAGCTTATGTCTTTTCAGTGTCTGTGTACTTATCATGAAACTTCTCTACAAGGTTACCATCTATGACTATTCTAGGTGGCTTCTTGTATCCTTCTACTACTACATCCCAAAGGTTAAAATCAAGTGACTTTAGGAAGAAGCTCATACGTGTCTTTTAGTACACGTAGTTAGTACCATCAAATAAGGGTGGCATATTTATGGACTGGCCTTCATCATTGTTGGTGTGGATAGATTTAACAGTTGTCATAAGTCTCTTAGGATATTAAGCCAAATATCAAGAGAACTAGCTCTAGCTCTGATACGAATGAAGGACTGTGAGGCAACTCTAAAGGAGGTGAATAGAGTGCAACTAAATAATCTAACAAGTTTAAGATTATCATAATGAAGGCAGTTGCTAACTAAAAGTGTATATAAAGACAGTAAAGTGAAGCAGTAAAGTAGATAGAGAAAGCAAACACAAATACCAAGATGTATACTGGTTTCCCTCTAAGAGGACTAGTCCAGTTCCGAGAACTCAAGCTCGAAGTTTTTTCCACTATAATCACCAATTTACGAATCATAAGCTTTGATCTGAAGGCTTGCCACTTCTTTACACCACGAGCTTTGATCAAAAGTCTCACAACTTCACAGCTTAGATGGAGAGAGTAACTGATGGAACAAAGTTTTTTACAGCTCTGAAGACTTCTAGACTGAGATCTCACTTAGCACTAGGAAGGCTAGAGAGTTTCTCTCTGAGATGGAAAAGTTAAGGCTTTAGAGATTTGCTCATAATAGGATTGAATACTTAAGAATGGTTGAGTGAGTCAGAATAAAGAATTCCAATCCTATTTATAGGGTGTAGGCAAACATAATTCAGCCAGAATTAGGATGGGGTTTAGTTAAAATTTTTAACCGTTGGGCCAAGAAATCAGGAGCTATTGAACTGGTTTATTTTATACCTAAAGAGTAACCGAGTTCGGTCCGAGTTCGGCATGAGTTCGGCCCGAGTTTGGCCCGAGTTTGATCTCTTATGATAGACTTTGTAAATAAATGTGGCATGATTTGGTGGATAGGTACTTTGGTTCATTTGAGTGGACTAGGTATCTGGATATATGTACTTGCGATTTGCTAGTGCGACTCAGCTTACATCAGTCCTAAACTCAAATAAATAAAAGACTACATTTGAATAGACATAATACATATGATATGTAAAAGCAATATTAGGGCTTCATATCGTGACATATCAATGCATGGTTTAGTTAACTATCAAAATCAAGTTGACTGAGACCGGATGGGCCAACAGGTATCACTATGCAAGGTTAGTAATATCATGCGTACCGATCACGGTCTAATCAACTAATCATAAAATAAAATTGATCAGAGAGAAGAATATCTCATGACAGAGATCCACGTATATCAATCTATGTAACATTGTGTCAGGAATCAAATAAAGCAATACTAAAAGCAAGGATCATAGAGATAGTCAAACAAGGAAACCACTGGAGATGTACTCGCCTCTGTCCGGAACAAAAGCTGTCACTCGGTGTCCGAGCTGGTGTTGCAATCACCTATATATGGATATCATGTCAAAATGGGTGTATTAAAGGAAACAAGTTAAGAATGCATTAACATGATTCTAGGTCCACTCTAGGTTCAATACTAGCTAATGGGTCTATCTTGTTCATTAAATAGCTACTACTAGCTTAATTGATACCTTAGCTCTTTAGCATACATTCTCTAGTTTATTAACTAAAGACTCAGATTACCCCTTCTTTGTATTAGTTATTGATACGCAAATACTAACAAATCAACCAACTAAACTAATTAAACTGACATACTTAGCAAAATAAACACCTTGATGTTTTGTACCCAGGTTTGAGCCCAGGTATATACCCTCTTTAGAAAGATGCTTAACTCCAAGGTTCAGACTTGATACCTCTTAACCACTGCACACCAAGTACACAACTAACTGTCTGTGTAACTGGTACTAACAGTAACTCCATCTACTACACTGCAAGTAGGCCCTCTACTTAACCACATTTGTTACCCCACTCATCTGCATTAACTGCAGACTCAACATTATTTCTTGTACATTCTAATTGATACACCACCAAGCCCTACTTAATACTCTAGTTCATACTTTCGCCAACACCAAGATACCACAATATTGAGACCACATAAGTCCTAATTTGGACTGCTCAACCCCTCTAACACCAACTGTAGTGCAGGCCACAATACTACCAATTACCCCCTTAACTAAACCTCACACAGGCATAGTAAAAAACACTCTCACAATGCACAATTGTAAATCCCCATTCAGGTAGCAAACAAACAGCAGCTACTGCTACTTCCTGCATAATTTTTCATACACCAAGTAAAGTCGGAACTGATTTTTGACCCTTACCCAGCCGCAACACTAAAATTTATACTGCACACACACATGTAATGCTCAATATACAATCTAACACATTCACAGCCAAGCCTCATCTCTACACTTACTCAAGCGTCTAACCGATACTTCTCAGTTGATTACCGAAGCCCAGTCTCATCGTGCTCGAGCCCCAACCTACATGCAGATAACAGCAACTGTTAAACCAAAACATCCCTTCTTGTACACTAACCTTTAAACCAATAATATGAATTAATACTACTATTATAACTTTAGTCATAACACTTCCCAACATAAACCTGAACTTAGTTAACAATTGGCTCACACACCAACTGTCAATACCTGAACACACCCAGTCAAGTCAGTAAACACTTCCACAGTTCACAACATCCACTTTCTAATTTCTAACACACATATATATTCCCTTGAGTCCACTGCCATAATACACAGAAAATTCTCACCTCCCACAGTCAATAATATCTAAATACACCAATATATATATATATATATATATATATATATATATATATATATATATATATTTCTCTCTCTCTCTCTCTCTCTCTCTCTCTATCTATATATATATATATATATATAGAGAGAGAGAGAGAGAGAAAGAGAGAGAGAGAACAATAACTCAAACACCAAATAGACAATATATGTATTACTTATGATACACTCTCAAATTGAAGCAAAATTCCTAATTTATCCATAGAAAATAAATCATACACATCAAATACATATAAGAATAGTTATTAGAAGTAATTACAACAGGAATTATAAAGAATTGCACAAAATTACTCAAAATACAGACTCGTATCATATTGTATCGTACCGTATCACGATACGGCCGAATCGTGTCCAATTATGGACACGTAGCTAGTATCCCAACCCCGATCTAAGGCGCATATGACTAAATTAGTCTTATGACACAAAATTTGATGTGTCTATCCCATAATTCTCCCAAAATTAATACAAAAACCTACGTATAGACCATAATACTTAACCAAATCAATTAGAATTTATTCTTAATGGTAACCCTATGTCATGTGGTGGTTCATAGAGGGCTCATACATGATTTAGAAACTACAATGAAGAGAAATTCAGAAATTACCAATTGGGAGATAGATTCCCAACAAAAAACAAAGTAGACACGATCCAGACACAATCTCTCCGCTATGACTCCTCCTCCTTATCCTCCTTGCTTCTCCAAGCTCCAAGCTCCTTGTCGAATAAGAATGAGAGGGAATAGAAGTGAATTGAGAGAGAAATTAATGGAGGGAATGTGAAAAAATTGGGGATCTAGAATTTGGATCAAAATAAAATATAAATAAAGGAGGAGAGAGAGAAGACCCCCCCTCATAAAATAGCCCTTCCCCCCTTCTCCAAGTAATGTCTAATGTCTAGGATGCCCCTACTCATCTAATTATGAAGAGGATTAAGGAAGGGCTATTTTATAAAAGTCTCTAATTAAGTCAAATTAAGTCTAACCCTCGTAATTAACTTGTGGGAATGGGCTATTGGGCTTGGGTCCAAGTTGGGCTCACTAGTTTGTCATGACAAGTCTAATTGGGCTTACAATTGTCAAATCTAATTAATAAGATGGCCCACTATTAGAAATAATTACTATAAGTATCAAAATAAATACTTGACACTCTAATAAAAAAATAACTACTACAAACATTAAATAAATATTTATTGTACACTAATAATAATATTATATTTCTAAAATTAAATAACTAGGTCAAATTACCAAACTATTCCTATTTGAAAAAATGAGGGTGACAAGAACTTCCAAGCATGCCACCAGAACGAGAGATTGAGTTTACCATTGATCTACTTCTAGGAACAACACTAGTGTCAGATAAAGTCTACATGATGGCGCCTTCAAAGTTAGAAGTCTTGTACCGGATAATAGAAGAATTAAGAGCCTAGGGATTCATTCCTGCTAGCGGATTGCCTTGGAAGCCCCAATGCTACTTGTAAAAAAGAAGGATGGAACGTCACGTGTTGATTATCATACCCTCAATGCAGTAACCATCAAGAACAAGTATCCCTTGCCAAGGATCGATGACTTATTCGATCAACTTAGTAGAGCAGTAGTATTTTCCAAAATTGATTTACAGTCGGGATATCATCAGATCAAAGTTTGGGAGTAGGATATACCCTAAACAGCGTTCAGATCGAGATATAGACATTGGGAGTTTCTAGTAATGCCCTTTGGAGCAACCAATGTACCAACAGTATTTATGGATCTCATGAATTATATTTTTATGCCATACTTGGACAAGTTCATGATAGTGTTCATTAACGACCTCTTGGTGGATAGTCGGAGTGAAGCAGAGCACGAGCAATATCTTCGCACAGTTCTTCAAACACTTAGAGAATATAAGTTAAATGGCAAGGTCAGCAAGTATGAGTTCTAGCCTTATCGTATTTCATACTTAGGGCATATTATTGCTAAAGGAGGAGTTAAAGTGGATTCCCAAAAGACAGAAGCCATTGAGACGTGGCCAGTTCCCCGAAAAGTTGCAGAAGTTCATAGCTTCCTGGGATTAGCTATATATTATCGAAGATTTGTATCAGACTTTGCTAGAATTTTTGTACCCTTGATGCAGCTGACCCGAAAAGATGTGCGGTTTGATTGTACAAATAAATGTCAAACCTCTTTCGAGAAGCTCAAGCAGAAGTTGATCACGACACCTATTTTGACTCTTCCAGATGGGTCAGATGGGTTCACCGTATATTGTGATACGTCAGGCAGAGGATTGGGGTGTGCTCTTTTGCTGCATAGAAAGCTTATAGCTTATGTATCTCGACAACTTCAAGACCATGAGAAGAATTATCCGACGCACAACTTGGAGTTAGCAGCAGTTCACTCAAACTTTGGAGACATTACCTCTATGGAGATCGAGTAGAGATTTATACTGATCACAAGAGTTTGAAGTATGTCTTTACTCAGAAGGATCTAAATATGAGGTAGAGAAGATGGCTAGAGTTAATGATGAACTATGACCTTGATCTTCAGTATCATCATGGGAAGGCCAATATCGTAGCAGATACCTTAGCAGGAGAGCATGAGCTTATTTCCTTATGACACAGAGAGAAATTTTAGAAGATCTTCAGGAGATGGGCATAGAAGTAGTATTGTCTGGCAATACAACATTGATGGCTGGTGTATAAGTTCAGTCAAGTATAGTGAAAAGAATCAAGGTAGCACAACCAACAGATGTCAAGCTTCAGCATCTCAAAGCAGAGTATGAGACAGGATATAGACCAGAACTAAGCATTCACAGTGACGAAACTCTCCGTTTTAGAAATCAGATTTATGTACCAAGTGGAGACCTTCGTCGCAAGATTATGGAAGAAGCTCATAGTTTACAGTATTTAGTGTATACCGGAGGAACAAAGATGTATAGAGACATTCATCAACATTTCTGGTGGAACAGAATAAAGAGAGAAATAGCCCATTTATCTCTCGATATTTGGTTTGTCAATAAGTTAAAGATGAGTATCAGAGACCCGCAGGACTTCTTCAATATTTACCAAGTTTGGAGTAGAAATGGGATCATATCACCATGGATTTCATATTAGGACTTCCATATCCCCAGCCGACAGAGACGCTATTTGGGTAATATTGGATCGTCTTTCGAAAGTTGCACACTTTTTTCCTTTTAGAATTGGCCAGTCCACAGAAAAGTTAGCTAAGATGTACATGATATAGATTATGAGACTAAATGGTGTGCCAGTTAGCATAGTCTCGGATAGAGATTCCAGGTTTACTTCTTATTTTTGGAAAAGTCTTCAGGAGAGCTTAGGTACCCGTCTAAAGTTCAGTACAACCTACCACATGCAGACAGATGGCTAATCAGAGTGTACCATCCAGACCCTAGAAGATATGCTTCGTTCATGTACCCTTGACTTTGGTAGTTCATGGGAGATCATTTGTACTTCGTCGAATTATCCTACAACAACAGATTCCAAGCAAGTATCCAGATGGCACCGTTCGAGGCACTATATAGCCGAAAGTGAAGATCCCCTATAGCTTGGGATGATATTAGAAGAGAAAATTGCTTGGTCCTAAAATGATAGCTCAGACAGTTGAAGTAGTCAAGCAAGTTCGAAAATATATCAAAGTAGCCTAAGATAGTCTACGTCAATGGGCTGATTCGCATCAGCGACCTCTTGAGTTTTTTATCGACAACCATTTATTCCTTCGGATTTTGCCTAACCGAGGAGTCATCAGATTCAGTGTGTGGGGAAATCTTAGTCCTCGGTACATAGGTCTGTTTGATATTCTCGAGCGAGAAGGAGATATTTCCTATCGTCTTGCTCTTTCGTAGTCGCTTAGTGATATACATAATATTTTCTATGTAACCTAGTTACGACAGTATATCCTGGATACGAGTCATGTCCTGGATTATTCAGAATTAGTTGTTGGTACTGACCTTTCGTATGAGGAAAGACCCGTATCCATTTTGGACCGGAGAGAGAAGATTCTCAAGAATCGGGCCATTTTGTTTAGTCCAAGTTGCTTGGGGGGCATCACTAACCAGGTGAGTCAATATGGGAGTGTGAGGATGATATTTGAGCTAGATAACCATATTTGTTTGACTCGTGAGGTATATTTGTTCGTATATCTCGTACTCTTATCTTGTCTTATAAATGCTTATCTTGTTAAAGGTAGTTCGTAACATGTGATTGATATTTGTTTGGTCTTGCTTATTTTATTCTTTGTCTAATCTCTAGAGATATCTTGATAGACCCGATGGATTGTTGAAATTCCAAGGACGAAATTTTTCTAAGGAGGTAATAGTAGTGAGACCCATCTCACTATTTTAGTATTATTATATTTTATCTGGTATATGTGTGTTATAGTTGTATAATTGTTTCCCTTATAATATATGGATTTTTTAGCTGTTTTTATGTAATTTCTAGATTTGTGTTTGGTGACTCTCCCTTACTATATATAGCCTTTATTTTCACTCTCCTCCTCATTCTTCTTCCTTTTCTTCTCTTTCTTCATTTTCTTCTTCCTCTTCCCTCTACTCTCCCTAGCCGAGAGAAGCCTAAGGTCGGCCTCCACATTCCCTTTGGTGGTAGTAGTAGTAGCTTAATAGTGGATTTAGGCAAGTACATCTTGCCAATGAGAAAAAACCTTATATTTTTAGCCATTATTACATTTTATTAGTCTATATTGTGCTTTATGAACTACTCTTCATGTTTACTTCTTGTTATTTTTGGTTTTGATGCATTGGTTAAAGTATATCTATGTTTCAAGTTTGGAGCTTCCATGAGTTTACTTTGTTTCGATCTCTTAAAACTTGATGTTTTCAAAACTACTAGTTCCATGTTGATGAGCACTTGATTTCATGCGGTTTTAATATTTACTTTGCTGGATTCAGACTTGAAATGAGGATTTCATGGAGAAAATAAAATTTTAGACTTCGAGCTTTTCTATGGCTGAAACTTGCTGTTCTGGGATGAAGGAGTTCCATGCGGCCCACTTGGAAGGCGGCCTGGACTTCTCGCTCCAAGTCAGTGTGCCGCCATTTTGTTGGACGCATGACTGAATCTACACATGCGTCCCTTGGCCAAATGCATGGAACTTGAATGAATGAAAGTTCGCTAAGTTCAAAAGATTTCACGCGACCTAATATGTATGCGACCAAGAGGAGCATGCGGCTGTGTAATCTATGCAGCCTAGAGCTATGCGGTCCTCTTTCCTTTGAACGTATGACTCAGCACCGCCTTGGCACGACTTTCCATGATTTATCTTTTCTTCTGACTCCCTTTTTGACCAGTCACATCGGTCACTTCTCTGACCCGGCCAGTCATATCGATCACTTCTCTAACCGACCAGTCACATCAATCACTTTTCTGACTTTGTATTTATTGTATGTCACTCACCTTATTCCGAGGAGTGGACTTTGCATCTTCCAGGAGGCCAGTGTGCTGAATGCTAACAGCTCTTGCATACGGCCAGCTTGTTGCATGCGGATAGCTTACACCATACGCCTATGATACTTGTAGTAGCTTAACTTCTTATGATTTGTTCTCTTATGGTTTAACTATTTTAATTGTTTATCCTATTATGTTTAATTGTTATGAATGCAAGCTTTCTCTAATTGCTTATAACCCAATTTGTGACAACCTGTCAGAACCTAGAATTCCCTTATCATGGATTATATTGACACTGTTAATCTTGAACTCCCGACACCTGGTCTATACTGATATTCCTGATAGGGGCACGATGAAGCGCATACCTAATATGCTAGAATTGAACATGGATTATATTGATACTGTTAATCTTGAACTTCCAATACCAGACTTGCACTAATATTTCTGATAATAGCTTGTCGTATGGAGTTAACCTGACATGTACAGATATTCCTGATAGTGGCTCGTCGCAGCACACTCCTAACATGCTAGAATTTCTTGAACTGAAATGCTTGAACTGATAAGATAAATTACAGTGGTTGATTTGCTTGCTCATGCCCTGAATGTACTTGTCAAGCTAATATCCTGTCCCATCCTACATCATGTTTAAGGAAAATTTCTGAGCACCACGGTCAGGAATTCTTAATAACTTATCCTGGATAACAACTAGAATAATAAATTATAAGCATCTACAGAGATTTTCGGCCTATATACAATCCCAGTATCCTAGCGACACCTGATGGATTTGGAGCTCTCTGTCGTGAGGGGCATACTTCCGGCACTTTGTCCAGTGTTGCATTTACATGTAAATTACTATACCTGATATAATCTATTCTATGTATCCTTAAGCCTGGATAACCCGGATAGTCTGCTGGGCATATGGTTGTATGAAATCTCAAACTGTATGTGTTAGTAACTAGGACTGTGATAATCCTAGTTAGCTAATGATAGCAAGCCGTAAGGCATGATTAGCCATGATTGCTTGATTTCTAGTCTAGTTTTGTCATATCCTGGTTTATTTTAACAACTGATCTGGGAACTGTAACATGCGTACTGACTTTCAGATATCCTTGCTTAAAAACTCTAGAATTGTTTAACTGTTATTTTACCTGCTACACTTATTTAACTGTTCTTTATGCTATTTTTTACTGATTTGTCTGCATGTTTGTCTTAGTTCCTAAGTTGGCTCCCTTATGGTACTTGTTATTTTGGGGTCTGACCTCCCTAGTTTTGTATGGCCAGATTTCGGAGTAGGACCACAGGATCTTTTGTACTTTTTGCCTCAAGATAGTGAATACCAGGAGCACCCGAGGACATGAGTGAATTTTTTCTTCATCACCCCCTTGATCTTATACTTATACTTTTGGGGTGTTTAGCCACCGAGCACATATTTTGCTCATATGTCGGAACTTGACATCTTGCCTACGGGCCTACATGTTAAGCATATTTTAGACTATAGCTAGTTCTTTATTTTGTAACCAGATTCATGATCATCTATGTATGTATAGTTTTGGACGCTTTACTATTATATGTTTGGTGATCATACATTTTGTAACTTGTTTCTTGCTTGAGATTGAGACACCTAGGACTCTTGACCCAGGAATGACTGTTGGATTTTAGAGTAAACCTTGGCATATCTAGACAGCCGTGACCGTATCTCGGAGTATTGAGTACTCTGGTGTACTTAGCTGGCTTTGTCCCCCGTTCTCGAGTATTCTGGTTCTGGAACATGATAATATATATATATATATATATATATATATATATATATATATATATATATATTGAGTTTGCTAGTTATGAACTAAAAATATAAGCTTTAAAATTGTTGACTGTCATAAAAAATAAAAAGAGTGACAATGATAAGTTGACAACGAATACAAGTAAAGAGAAAACGAAAACTAGTGCACAAAATAATCTGCAACAAATTTGTACCCCATCAATCAAGATGTTGCCTGACTGATAAACATATATTATTTGATGAAATCAAGAGTATCCATTGTACACAAGTGTAAGAAATAGGCAATCATGACCTAAAACCAGTGCTTATGATGTTGTTCTATATTCGTTTGGCCCTAATTTGATACTCTGTATGGCCAATACAATCAGGTTCGGACGATATTTTAAACCTTTTATAATCTACTTGTATCATTTTGACCCGATTATAAATTTATATATTATGACATTCAGAAAGTATTACTTGGTATCAAGAAAGTACAGCGAAATTAAATATCTCATTTGTGGCACGAAAGAAGTGACCAGAGAAAGCTTATCAATCATCTCTTCCTTCATCCTTTCTACCAATAGCTATAATCGCATGATGGTCCTTCTTACTTAGTCATTTGAAGGATCAATCTCAATAATTGGGATTATGACAACCATTGGAATAATTTCACTACCATTTCCTTCTTCTTTTTTACTTTGGCAACAAATATTTTACAACTTTTGTTATATATACAAGCCTCACTTAAGACACTATTGCAGGCAAGCACATCTTCTATAATATTCTAAAGTATTATTATATATGCATGAAGTGGCAACAATAGTGTAAATTAAATATCTCATCCAAAATAATTTTATTTTTAAAGAAAGGAAGTTGCTAATCTTTGACAAAATCATGGAAGGGAATCAAGAAACATGGTTTTGAGGAAAAGCAAATTCTCTTTAAGAAAAAAATAAAAAGGCAAGAAAGTAATAAGAATAGAGAATGTAAATAAGCAACAGTAAAGGAAATAAATAGCCTGACAAAATTTTGAATAACTGCTTCTATTATGGTAAAAGAAATTGTATGATCACATATCACTTAGTAATTTGGTATCAAAATAAAAAGAAAAAGAAAAAGAAATCAACCTTTAAAATGCTATGTGTGGATTGACTTATAGAGGTAGATCAGGTAAAAGTAACTTAATCATCTTAACTATTAATCTCCAAATCAAAATCCAATCACTCTTTTTATGCTTATAAAATTCTATAAATCTGAGTGTGTAAGTGTTCATGGTTCAGGTTGTAAAATGATTTTGGTTTTCTATTGGGTTTAAACAGATAATGTACTATTTTAATAGTTCGAATTTGTAGACAAACAATGGAATTTTATCAAATGTAAAATGATTATTATTGTTTGTCTAATAGTTCAAGTTATAAAATAATTTTGGTTTAGGGTTTGCTTTGGGGTTAGCTACTTTCGATCAAAACATCCACAATATAACAATTCGAGTTTGTAGACATCTAATCAGTTGTAAAATGTAAAATGATTGTGAATTCTAATCGAACTATCTGAGTTGTAAAAAAAAATTCTAATATATAAAATTATTCTACAACCTGATCCGTGAACCCCAAAGCAAACCCCAAAGTAGAATGCTGCTTTCTGATACAAAAAAAATCATTAAAATGGTTGTGTAAAATTATTTTACAACCTGAGTTTTCTGTTATCAGAGGGGATTTTGTTCCTGAATAGAACACCAACAAATTGAATATAAAATTTGTGTATGGACACAGACAAGCTATTTATTAGGTTTTATGGAAATTGTCTCTACCCATATTAAGTTGAGTTTTGCTTATTAAGATTTTATACTCAGAATCAATTAATTTACTTATCAATGTAATCATTTTAGGATATCAGTATATTAAAACTTAAACATTTTATGAGACCAATATTTCAAATTACTAAATATTAAACCTTGCAGGGTTATTACCAAGCTTTCAGTAAGTAGATAAATATGTCGACTCAACATACATACACATAGCGTCGGCCGTGAGCTCATAGAAGAACAAGGCGAACGCCCGAAATAAGACCCCCATACATAATGTGAGAATTTTTTTTAAAAATTATATAAATAAAACAAATTTTTTGGCTCCTAAAATTGACAAAAAATCAGGAACCTACGACCGCCGCCTCCCCTACCTCTCTATAGGGCCGGTTCTACATGCATGTGATTAGTTTAAATATAATAAATTAGGTCAATCAATCGAAACACAAATTGAAAGGATATATTACAATAGGATGATAACAAGAACCATTTTTAATTAGAAACCTCGTCATGCTTCTCCATAATTGTAGATACAATTAGTTCTATATCAAGATACTTAGACCCAAGAATTGTTGTTGTTATCTCTATTAGTCTATTATTATGCTGGACTGAGAAGTTTGTCATGATAAATTATAATAGAGTAACAATTACATAATGGCGTTCAGTCTCTACTATGTCTTTTTATAATCTATCAATGTCAAATAGATCCTCTAAAACATAATTATACGGAAATGAACTAGCAAAAAAAAAAGCTCACATTGTTATGAAGAAATCAAAATGATGACCAAAACTATAGTAGCGAATACTACTACATCATGAAAAATCATGGAAGAAACCATAACCAATCAAGTAATAATGGAAGAAACCCGAACCAAGGAGCATATCTTCAAAACAATAAAATAAAAGATGGAGAAAAATTAGAATGAAAATTAGAAACCTAGTTTCTGACTTAAAAAAAAGATTAATAAAAAATAAGAAGAAGAACTTATAGATCTTTGTTATATGATGCTCGATTGATCGATCGAAGAAACGGGGTTGGTACCCCTCTTTCGTCAAATCTGGCTCAGAAATAATTTCGGCCAATAAGAATTTTATTGGAGAATATAAAGTGATGGATCTGAAGTTGGAAAAATAAAAACCTAGATTTAAACTCGAAAGGGAAAGCTATATTCAGAGTTAGAAGGATTGATGACAATTAGAAGAAGAACATACAATTTTTGTTCTTTGATGAACCCCCCTTTTGTGTTTCGAGTGAAAGAAGAGAGAGATGAGAGGGGGATCAAACAAATTGTATATGGTGAAAACTAGGTCTCCAAGTTAAGGCTCGATAATATTTTCGGGAAATTTGATGGTTTATTCCGTGACTTCTAAATTTTTTGATGGGTTTCAATAGAAATTGACAGTTTCTTTCCATCATAAAATCATTAACTGTCATGGTTTGTCGTTATTCACGAAACTAAAGAGTCAAAAACATCAATTTTATGTGTACTTTTATTAAGGAGTAGGCTACGTACTTTTCCTCTTCTGAAAGTCCGGATAAATGTACGTACTATGTGATATTTTCTCGATCAGAGTGGAGATCTTGGCATTAAATGAGTGTGATCTCCTCAAATTCTACGAGATTCATTAGCCGTCAGGCACGTTCTCTAAGAAAATTAAAGAACGGTCTCCATACTTTTGTTGAAGAAGGTCTGGCCGACGTACTTTATTAAGCTCGAGTACTTTGTTGAGCTCGCGTACTTTTTTGGAGGAGAGACATGTCAGCGTACTTTATTGAGCTCACATAATTTGTTGAGCTCGCCTACTTTGTTGGAGGAGAGACAAGTCGGCATACATTATTGAGATTGCGTACTTTGTTGGAGAAGAAATAGGTCGATGAACTTTATTGATCTTGCGTACTTTAGCCATGTTGCCACGTAGGAGTGATTATTACTCCTTTCTCAGAAGATCTGATTGCCTTAATTATCGTTCCTCGTACACTGTGTATGTCAGCTGTTAATCCAGTTCGTAAATAACGAACGACTTGGTTGAAAAATTACGCACGTTAATCCGAACTAATTTGGTGAAAAAGTGCACGACTGAGAAGAAAAGTACGCCTCTGCTTCAACTTTTAGAAAAGTGTGCTTCCTTCCTTTGGGTCATTTGTATAGATTTTGTATGAGTACTTTCAATGCTTCTACAAGACTCTTTCAAAGTTTTTGAAATTTTAAATAAATTCAAAATATTTTGAACCTAGAAGCATGGAAAGCAGTTCTGATTTTGTGCATGGAACTTTGAGCAAAATCTTAACGACTTGCTGATGTAGCTGCGTATTTTCTGCGCCGTCAATGATCATAATTTCCAAGTTGTGATATGATTCTCTACACGGGATTGTGCCTATAAATAGGCAAAATTAGGAGAGAGGGAGCTCTTTACAAACTCTTGAAAACCATTCGTGTTCTCGAAAACCCTAACTCTTCGCCTTTAACCTCGTGCTCTTTTCTATGTCTCCAAAGCTTCTCAAGTGTCGAAGAAGGAGAAGAAAGCCAAGGGACCAAACCAATCTTCTTGTGCGGCAACAAATTGACTCACTGGGGAGCGTGCAACACTTTAATCTTCCAGGAAATGTCTGAACATGCCCCGAGCGAAGGTCATGCCTCGCAAGAAGGCTCACCCAGATGTGAGGGTTACGAGAGAGTGCCTCCCTTCCTGTTTGACTATCATTCATTGTTGTTTTTACATATTTTTCTTTTTCTCTTTTTTTTTTCTCGTATTGTATACAATGTAAAAAGAAGAAAAATAAGAGCGAAGGGAAATGGGAGGAAGGAGATGCATAAACACGTGTGCACGCGCACATTTTTCTCGTTCAGAGTGAATATTCCTTAAGCGCACATTTCCTCATTCTGAGAGAAAACGTGCATTGCGTGCACATTTTATTCTTTTAGAGAGAAATTGCGCATCACGCGCACATTTTTCTCTTTTCGAGAGAAAACGTGCCATCCTGCACACATTCTTAAATGTTTCTGTAAACTGAAAATGTGCACATGAACTTGAATTTCTCGTTTGGAAAGAAGTTTTCTGTGCACACTTTCTTCATTTGGAGAGTGCTTTTCTGTACGCACATTTTGGGGAGTGTGCGTACTTTTTGTGAGCTTCAATGACTCAAATGTTGTATATAGAAGATGACTATACCCATCATATATACATACATGTGCACACACGTACATATTACTTTAGGATTTTAACCTCTATGTAAGTACATATTCCATGTGAACTTTTGTAGTTGCATTGTTTATGGATCCTCTTATTGACATTTTGGGCTCTACAGCAGGTATGCTTCATACGAACTATTTGAGTGCCCATAGCATGTGAAATTTCCCTAATCTGATAAGCATCTATCGGTGGACATACAACTGTTGATAGCTACCCAGGGTGAGAGGACGATGTTGTCTATGATCAGCAATGCCCCTTTCACATCACTGGCTAACGAACAGTTTCTGAAATAGGCCTTTTTTCAGAGACACCATATACATGACGTCACAAACAAAGCCGAAAATGGAAGAATGGATCTTCAAAGTTGCCGAAAGGAAAATATACCTCCCAAGGATGGCACGCGATTATCCTCTGTCCACTTTTTACCATGCAACATCCTAAAGAAAGATAAAATGGGAGTTGACACCTTTCATCCAAGGGGCCAAATTTGAAAAAATCTGTCATAAATGGGGTGAGAAAGGTGGAAGCATCATCTACAGCACCTTAGACAGACCTTCCTGTCCCATCAGTGGGTTACATCCTGGATTTGTACCAAGTAAAGGTTCTTTACTTATCGATCCTTGGTTGGTGTTGACTTTTGCCAACCTTTTTGCTTGAGAAGACGGGATATATCCCTCAAGGAACTACAAACTTACTTGGTCGGTCAGCAATGCCAACGTCAAATGGACCCACCTCACTCTCTGGATACTGGACAAGTACAATAAAAAACCTCGAGAATTCCGGACTCTACGAAGCCATTAGAGGAACTTACTATGGTATCGCACCGAACCCTAATATATTCCTTGCCCTAGTAGAGCGATACAACAGACAAACTAGGACTTTCTTTACCCCCACACGGTGAACTGGGTTTTGTACTGCATGAAATACACGTGGTGTCCAAACTATCAATAGGGGAAGTGCCATATGAAGAATATATTCCCACAAATAGGGAACTCAAGAATTAGCCAAAACAAAACCCCACCTCATTGAGGTTTACTAAGAGTTGATGTGCCATTCTGTTACCTACAACTACATACGTAGGACTGACTCAAGCACAGTTTATATCACCAAGTGGACCAACTACCTCTTTGAGAATCGAGCGAAGAAGAAGCCCACTCGGGTTATACCACTTCAGCCGCTCGACATCAATAAGATTGAAGATCTCATAAATGATACGAAGGAGTATGACAAGAGTTTCATGGAGGCTGTGGGGGATTACCCAACGGGCACACATGCTCTTAATTTCCTTCACTATGCCCAACACTAGATCTCTTGAGGCTTTGCTAGCTGGCTACCTATCTCTGTGGCTTCGTCGGTGGATAGTCCTAGGAGGCTCTGGCTCAGTCGACCGTTTACACCACAATGTGTTATTCCTAAAGGTTCGACTAGTTTTTAAACATTAACTAGCTTTCCTGCCTGCCTGTCTTGGTATGTAGACTGAATATTGGTCTGCATGAATTCGTTGACTGTTTGGAAAAGGCACCTGTGGGTCATAGTGAGTACCCTAGAATATAGATGCCTTATACCTATCTGATGGGATGGTTGTTATTGTACAACCCCAACTTAATGGATCTTGGTCTAGAGATTGTAGGTACCGCCATGAGTGCATATATTTATAGATACGGAGAGTTGTCATATAATGACACAACTCTCTACAAAGCTAGAAGAGCTTTGAACTTGGGGGTGTCACGACCCGCACCCACTTTTCGGATATGAGTACGTGGCCAAGCCCAGCCTACGCCGCAGCATCGGTGGTAGTACGCTATCTATGATAACAATGGTCCATCAATCCAAATAGATAATATTTAATCACAAATTTAAATCTATTTGCTCATTTACAACATTTACATAGTTTTACAAGATTCACAATTTATAATTAAATCATAACTCGGGAACAAACTCGCTAAACATTAAATCTAAAAAAGTTGCTAAATTATCTAAATTCTAATATTGGCTTCGACAAGCATCTCGACCTCCAACCAAATCCAATGAGCAAGATAGCAAGTCACCTAAAAATGTTTACCCAGTCAGGATAGAACGAGTACAACCCAATAGCAGTTCCAGTTAATTGACAAGTACTATGAACAATTAATAGTTATGAAATTCTTGACGAGCATATAATAATGGTATAAGGTACATCATAGAGGAACAGTTAAATAAAGAAATAATGAAAGACAAGAAAGAAGAACAGAGAAGCATGTATAGACAGACAGATATGTGAACTAGGAAACCTGTCATGCAAGTGTACAATCAGCAAGTACAGATTAATCCAGAATGACTGCATCTAATTAATGTTTTAAAATATCAAGTTGACATGTGAACGGCTAGGGGGCAATATCCGCCAAACCATACGTGTCGTGTGTGGCTGCTATTATTCCAGAAAACCATGGGATAGAAAGGGTAGTTCACACGTCTCCTAGGTATTTCTCCGCCCGATAAGTACTCATGGATCCAATTTCAGATACGAATAATCTCAATAGTCCAGAAGATGTCAACACGCCAGAAAATACATTAGTCCAGTAACTCATTAGTCCAGAAAAATCAATAGGCCTGAAATATGTATCTCACGAAAATGAATCAATACAATACCAATCTGTGTATCCATCATGTCAGGAATCAGGTAAAACAATACTATAAACATGCATCATAGAAAATATTAAATAATGAAAACTATCAGAGAATGTACTCGCCTGTGGTCCTTAGCTGGTACGAGTCGGAATCCAAGTCAAAGTCCAAATAGCCTATGTATTACAATTGCCACGTCAAAAGATATTTTATTTTAATTTATTTATTTCTGAAATAATTATTCTAAAATCCTATTTTAATCTTATTATTCTGATTTGTAGGTCAATTCCTAAATTTTGTCCAAAGAAACTAAAATTTATTAACTCGAGACTCATGGCACACAAATCGAGGCAATCTGTTGACCGAAAAGTAAACCGACAGAGACTCAACTTTCATGCATGTTTTCCAGTATATTTTAGCATCAAATTTTTTTTGGAATTTATGGCTCATCCGAATTCAAATTCGTTTGGGAATTGAGGCACATACAAATTTTGTATTGTGCACCGATGGTTAAATTCTAACCTAGAAGTTCTACAGAATTAAAAGTATATAAATATTTTGAAATAAATTCTAGAAAAACTATATATGTCAAAAATCTCATTATTAGCTTTCCGAAACTTTAAACGGTTCATGATTCTGATTCCTGGTTCTCCCAGAATCGCAAAAACACCGAGATGCATTTATTTACGGACATGCTGTGCTCTACAAATTTTTTAGAATTTAATACTCATAATTTCGTAAAAAACTTTATATATTCAGAAATCTAACCCCAATACAGTTCTAACACAAGAAATTAGGCCTCGTTTGGAGGCCGAAGCTATGAGTAATGGCTTCTAGAAGATGAAGGAATCCTAGATGACAATTTCCCAAAATTCGGCTCAAAGAAAAACCCTAGAATTCCTAAACTAAATACCCTATAAATAAAGGAGAGAGAAAAGCAGCCGTGGCTCAGAGTCTACCAAATGGTAGCCATCTGCTGTTGCCTGCTCAGATTGAACGGTCAGGGTTCGACCCGGCTCGGTTCAGCTGAGTCCGACTCGGACTAGGACTCGGCTCAGCTCGAGGTCGGCTCAGCTGCACCCGCACCCACCCCGCGGTCGCTGATAGACAGGCCCCACCCAATTCGCTGTGGGAGGTTGACAGGTGGGCCCCCTGCTGGCTGACTGGGCAGAATATTTACTTTTATTGGTTTTCTTTTTCAGAAATTAGTTTTTAATTCAGTTTTTCATAATTAACTCAAAATAAATGCCAAAAATAATCAGAAAATTCCCAAAAATTTTTAGAAAATATATTTGACTATTTAGAACCTAAAATAAAACTTTAGAATATTTTTAATTATATTTGACCCTAAAATAAAATCTTGAAAGTCCTAGAAAATTAGGGTTACTTGTTTTTAATTAACTAAAAATTGTGGAAAAATTCCAATAGCCCCAAATTAATCTAATAACAATATTTAAGCAAGAATTTCAGGATACGGAGGTTACAAGTCTACCCACCTTAAAAAATATAGTCCTCCAAATTTAAAGTCCTCAATAGTTTTTTTTTACCATCAAAATTTAAATTTATCAAACCGTATAATCATGAAGTAAATCCATATTATTTTTTCACAAAATTTTCAAAATTCTATAAATATCATATTCCTGAAAATCTTTAAATATTAAATCAAATTCCTTTCTTATCACATCCTCCTCCAAAATTTTAAGTTGATAACTAAATACTCAAAAAAAGTTTAATATTCAATCCTCTAATTGAAATCCAATCAATGCATATTTATAAAATTTAAAAATCGCTTCTTAAAAATTTTAATTCAAACACTAATCAATTAATGATCTTACTCCTCTAATTTAAATCCAATCAATGCATATTTATAAAATTTAAATTATCATGCCAAAAATTTGAATTCAAACACTAATCCATTAATGATCTTACTCCTCGATTCTCTTTCCATATCATACTAAAACAATATAATACTTACAAGATCTTCATATGCAACATTCAAAATATAAATTTTAAATTTATATCTTGTAGTCAAATAAATATAATGATAATCTTCTTAAATTCCTCAAAATTTAATGACAAATCCAATCATATCATAAACTTCATAAAATTTTGTGATTTAACAAAATCGTCAATTCTGCCATATTAAATTCTCAACTCTTTATTTAAATTAATATTTATCCTCGAAATTTAAAATCCTTAATTTTTTTTTCTGCCACCATCAAAATTTAATCAATATAATCATGAAGTCAAAACACTATTGTTATTTAACAAAGTCCTTAATAATTAATTTCATCCTCATAACTTAAAATTTTAAGGCAAATATTCAAATATTCAAATTTATCTTCAAAATTTGAAATCCAAGAGAATTTTTCTCCTAAATCAGATTAACAAGTCATAACTGTTAAATACAATCTAACATTATTTTCTTAAAATTTAAATCGTATTTATAAATGCCTTCAAAATTTTTATAATTAAATCCTTCAAATTTAATCTCATATCCAAACTTAAAAATTAAATCCAATCTTCAAGTTTTAAAAACAAAATTTCATCCTTAAAATTTGGAATATCAGATTGTAGTCATTTCTCACAATAATTTAATTTGTCCCCATAGCCATAATTTGTTTTGTCCTTACTACTATTTGGATTACTTGCACTATTACTTCCAAATGATTTTCTATCCATATTAACTGATACACCAATCTAATATTATCACATAAGATACTTATTGTTACTAGCACATTACTCAACTAATCCTTTATATAGAAACACTAGCACTCTTGATATAGTAACACTAGCTTTCTCACTACACAACATATGCCCTTAATGTTCTAGGACACTAGCTTCATCATTAGATCACCTCATTACACTCACTAGAACTCAAGATCACTTGCACTTTCTATAATACACATGTTTCACTTCACTCTCAAAGGCAGGCATATGGTTCCATATCTCGATTGATGTATATGTATTTTCCTTTAAACATTTTATAGATTGATACACTAATCAGTGATACACTACATATCTTCCATGACCAATTTTAATATTTTTTAACCCATAACACACCATTAGAATTTCTAATACTCAGGCTTCCACTTTCATGAACTTCTACAATGACACTCATCACCCACTGTGCATCCTGCATACAATTTTTTAGACACTTCTTCCACATATTATTTCCAACACATCACTGGCCTCAATATCAGGTGATATACCTTTCACTAGTCATATACTGGTATACTCATATCTACTCACATCAAGGGTCTACTTCTAAGCTAAAGAATGATGGAACAAATCCTACAGTAACATGATGGATAAGTATTGAGATGATATTTAGAGAACCAATTGAAGATACAACCTGATAATCATACACATCTGTCCGAAATTATGACACTCAAAATCCTCGCCACGCCAGTAAGCTTAGATGCGACAAACGATAGGTTCCATAACTAAGGTATGCAACTCTAAAATTATGTCATCTAGAATCCTCACCATGCCAACTGGTATGGCTGTGAGAAACTCTAAATTTTATAATCCGAAGTCAGGTTCCTACATTTCCGTCACGCCAGCTAATATGGCTGCGATAAACTCTAGGCTCCATAACCAAAGCAGACATTTCACCTTTCTCACTGTCCTCATCAACATATGTCATCAGATGATACCGTAATTTAGTCCGTAAAATTCATCTCGATATGAAATCAAACTAAACAACGATACCAAAAATTAAATTTAATATCCGATCACCAAGAATCAGATTAATAACAACAAGTAAAAACGGACAAAAACAAGGGAAAAGATTTTGAATTAGAATTTATAATAAGATTCTCAAGGGTCGTCCCAGGAATTTCTAAAAAATTTGTGATTGAGTATCCCTCTCTCATCCTAGTGTCCTATGTCATATATCCAATCGCAGGCTCGCGGTAGTACAACTAAGTCATCGCACTACCACGATATCGTACAACTTGCGAAGCTTGACCTGCGTATTCAAAGTAAATCCTACTAATTTATATTTCATAAAAAAATTTTAAAAAATTCAAACTCTCATTCTCAATATGTGAATTCCAAATCTACTAAATTAATCATATCTCTCAAAAAGTAATTTAATTTTGACTTCAAATTAATTCCTTAAAAGTCGAATTAAACAAGTTATAAAATTAATCTTTATATTATTATTCTTTTGGTCTAACTCAACCCATAAACCAAATCTCAATATTATATTAAACTCCTAACTCTCAAATTGTCAATTTTATCCTTGAATTCCTTGAATTATATATCAAAACTTTCGAAATTATCCTAAACTTTAAAAACTTTCAACATTATCCTCAAAAAAATTTTTTTTTGTCAATAATCAAATATGACAACTTCTACCCACCTTAAATTTTATCCTTAAAATAAAATCCTCCAATTTTAACTTCTCGAACAATTAAAATAAAATGTATATACTTTCCTCAAAAGTTAAATATTTAAATATTGAAATAAAATTTTAATCACTTCCAAAATCTTTATAGCTTTGACTATGTTTATTGAATTGAATTTGAATCCACAAAAATTTTAAATACATAAAATCTCAACTCCTCAAAATTCTCAAAACTTGAAATTTATTTCCAATCTTCAAATTATAAATTTAAATCCACATCTTGTAGTCCAATAGCTCTAATGTTAATCTTTTTTTTTAAATTCGACAAAATCACAAAGTAATAAACCCATACTCAAAATTTTAAATCAAATACTCAAAATTTAAATTCTTCAAACTTAAACTTAAATCCACTATAATAATCTACAAAAATCTAAAATTCCATAAATCTTCAACTTCTTGTCTTTATCATCATTTAATTTAAAACTATATTTTCTTTTTTTTTAATTTCAACCATATTTTAGCAAGAAAATTATAATCATCAAGCTAAAAAGAAATTTAAACCTTAAAGCATAATTTTTTTGTAATAATTCTCATTTTTAATAATTGTGTAACCTTAAGGAAATAATTTACCAATCGAGCAGTCTACCGCTAACTTTGATCACACCAACTTATAAAAATATTACAATATATAATTACTTAATTTTCTCAAGTTCATCTACTAGAGTTTACCTAAAAGTTCAACATGTATATCTATTTTAATCACGTAGCCTATGTAATACCTTAACTACCCAAGTAATAAAATTGAAATAAGACCTTCCAATTATATGCCTACTCCTAACCATTCTCCTAAATTTAAATCAATCCTAATTATGAATGAGCATCTCCTAGTAGCAGGCTCACAGCTAGTACTACTAAGTTGAAGTACTAACCATGACATCACACTTGGATGCGAAGACGGACCTGCATGGGCCACCACTAAAAACTTGTCACGACCCGCACCCGCTTTCCGGATACGAGTACGCGGCCAAGCCCAACCTACGCCGCAGCCTCGGCGGTAGTATGTTGTCTATGATAACAATGGTCCATCAATCCAAATAGATAATATTTAATCACAAATTTAAATTTATTTGCTCATTCACAACATTTACATAGTTTTACAAGATTCTCAATTTATAATTAAATCATAACTCGGAAACAAACCCGCTAAACATCAAATCTAAAGAAGTTGCTAAACTATCTAAATTATAATATTGGCCTCGATAAGCATCTCGACCTCCAACCAAATCCAATGAGCAAAATAGCAAGTCACCTAAAAATGTTTACCCAGTCAGGATGGAACGAGTACAACACAATAGCAGTTCTAGTTAATTGACAAGTACTATGAACAGTTAATAGTTATGAAATACTTGATGAACATATAATAATGGAATAAGGTACATCATAGAGGAACAGTTCAACAAAGAAATAATGAAAGAAAAGAAAGAAGAACAGAGAAGCATGTATAGACAAACAGATATGTGAACTAGGAAATCTGTCATGCAAGTGTACAATCAGCAAGTACAAATTAATTCAGAATGACTGCATCTAACTAATATTTTGAAATACTAAGTTGACATATGAACGGCTAGGGGGGAATATCCGGCAAACCACACGTGTCGTGTGTGGCTACTATTATTCCAGAAAGACCATGGGATAGAAATGGTAGTTCACACGTCTCCTAGGTATTTTCCCTCCTAAAAAGTACTCATGGATCCAAGTCCAGACACGAATAATCTCAATAGTCCAAAAGATGTCAACGGGCCAAAAAATACATTAGTCCAGTAACTCATTAGTCCAGAAAAATCAATAGGCCTGAAATATGTAACTCACGAAAATGAATCCATACAATACCAATCCGTGTATCCATTGTATCAGGAATTAGGTAAAACAATACTATAAATATGCATCATAAAAAATATTAAATAATAAAAAATATCAGAGAATGTACTCGCCTGTGGTCCTTAGCTGGTACGAGTCAAAATCCAAGTCAAAGTCCAAATAGCCTATGTATTACAATTGCCATGTCAAAATATATTTTATTTTAATTTATTATTTTCTGAAATAATTACTCTAAAATCCTATTTTAGTCTTATTATTCTGATTTCTAGGTCAATTCCTAAATTTTCTACAAAAAAATAAATTTTATCAACTTGAGACTCATGGCACACAAATCGAGGCGATCTGTTGACCGAAAAGTCAACCAACAGAAACTCAACTTTTATGCATGTTTTCCTGTAGATTTTAGCATCAAAAACATGCTGCCACCTCCTATTCAGAGTATTAAAGCTACTAGGATAAAAACATCATCACTCCCCTCTCAGGAAAAAGAGTTAGCTTCGGTAGCTGCATCTCCTAGTTCAGATGCATTCTTCGAGACTGTAGTCGAGATCCAGACCGGCACCTTCTATAAGACGCTGAGATGTGTCTTGAGAATAATGCTCGACATGGACTTGGCTTTTAGCAAAATGAGATATATGGGCTTCTCTCATATTCGTACCATCAGGAATTGTAAGGCCGAGGAGCATGCCCTAGCATTAGAGCATATCTTGAATGGACTCGATAAGCCTATCAATGAGTACTTGCAGCTTCGTAAAGGAAACCTTGCTTCACTTATTGAGGCAGAGTACGAGTCAATAACTGCTTAATTCCAAGCACAAAAGATAGATTTTGAAGAGAAGAAGAAGATGCATAAAGTATATGGAATCCAACTGTCGACATAGTTAAGTGATAAAAATTCCATGTGTCTTCAACACCGATCTTCTTGAGACAATATTTCTTCCAAAATAGCTCAACATGAGACTTTGATCAAAGAATCTCATGAGAAGATAGGGGTGTTACACGGCAAGAACTATGAGGAGTCATCCCAATACGATTTAATGAGTAACAGACTTGTTGTTCTCAAATAAATGAAGGCAACTCTTGATCAAGCTGGAGTAGAATTGTCGGGACATATACTCCTCTGACCAAATATGAGGTAGAAGAGGCCGGATGGCTGAGACCAGACAGAAGAATGAATTTAAGAAGGATCGACAGCTTGTTCTGCTGAGGGAGAGGATTAATGATCTCTCAGCTCCTCCTTAGTGACATGGAAGGATTTTCCTTATATTACTTCTTTTTTGTACTAGCTCCCATATTTGTAAGTTAGTTCTCTTCTATATCAAATAAAATTCCTTTTTTTGGTCACAAGTTTTTTTGCATGGAAAATACGACTTGTATGTTCCATATATTTCTTTATGGACTTATTATCCACTACGTACTTAGAATCGATTACGGATAATAGGTTGAAGCGACTAACACCATCAAAGACAGTAGAAAGTCGGTTGGTACAATATTTGCTCAGATGTTATATAGACATGGAAACTTTCAGATTAAGATTCCACTGGAGATATCTGCTGAAAGGTGATATGGACATAGCAAAATATAACTTCGTGGAAACTTAACTTTTTGTAAGAAAAGCAATGCAGAGGTAATGTGGACATAATTATTTTCTTTAGTGAATTCACTCTATTGGGGAGAGTGAAGAGGGGTAGTTCAGATGTAATATGGATATAAACCATTATAGAAAATATTTTATCCTAGCTAGGGAGGAAACATTCAAGAGTATCTCCAATCCAACTGGGATAAAAATATGACATCCACAAAGCGAATAGGCTATAAGAATATGATGATTTGCTTGGAAAGATTTACAATTTCAAAAATAATATTTTATCGGATCTGAGAACTATTTCGCTGGAGGATTATGTAGGATCTATTACCTATTGCGTATTCGAGACTCAAATAAAAGTAATAGATCGAACTAATAAAGAGTTTCACTGACTCTCCGGGAAAAAGTTTTTAACAATAAAAATCTCTAACCACACTGTGAAAGAGAATTTTTAGGTGGATCTATTACCTATAACGTATCCAAGACTTGAATACGGATAATAGACTTTATAATTTACTGTGGAGAATAAATGTCTCACTGTACATTTATATTGCTGGGGACAAAAATAAAAATATAAACATTATACATTTAAATTGCTCCACTAGGGATGGTGAAATACAAGTCCATCTTAGACTAGTATTTCTTGAGAAATTTGTCATCGATTGTAGAAGCATGAAAAATATGCTGGGGAATCATATGCGTAAACCCTCAATATGCAGGAAGCCGCGTAAATAGAGCTCCAGCACTGGGTGGCGTAAGACATGACTTCAGAGCCATTGGCGTACAGCAGAGCTTCAACACTATTTCAGTAAAAATATAGCTCCAGAACAACCCGCGTAATGCAGTATTTCCAGACTACTTCGGCGTAAAAAGGTTGCTAACATCGCCACTTCGGCGTAAAACCTGTCTGCTTTTAATGCAGCGGGAAGTTGTACGAGGAACTCTTTGTATTCCTCGAATGAACCTGTCAGTTGATGCAGTGAACCTGACTCCTAACAAAGAGTACTATATGACGATCGAGAGGACGGCTGTTATGATGACTCTGCACAGAACTCCAGACTGTCATCTACTGACATAACCCTTGATATAAGACGTCATTTACGCATTCAAGGAATACGCTACTTATTCTATACAGGCAGACATGAGCTTTACACTCAGGATGAGATGAAACCAACAGCCACATTAAAAGCTGTTCTTCGTACAGAACTCGAGGCACGTCTCTGCAATTAATGCGCGAGATGGGGGCAGATCTCTGTATTTAATGCATGAGATTTGGTTCTACTTTTAATGACTGGGTGAGCTATAATTAGGGCTAATACGTCCACATCATCATCCCCGCACATTACGCCAACCAGGCTATTTTCAGCTATAGGAGTATGCCGTATGCTATCTCCTTGAAATACGCCGACCGAGCTATTTTCAAATATAGGAGTACGCCGTATGCTATCTCCTCGAAATATGCCAACTCAGGCTATATTTGCAAAGGTGCGTGATAAGGCTATCCGACTCAGGATACGCTCAAAACCTCAGTCAAAGAAGGATAAACTGGCTATCTTTACGCTGGTCACCTATCTATGCAGCATCAAGCTTTATGCAGAATTTGGCTTCTACGCCTACTTGGCTTCTACGCCAATATGACAACTATTTGACTTCTACGCCAACTTGACAGCTATTTGGCTTCTACGCTAACTTGACAGCTATTTGGCTTCTAGGCCAACTTGATAGCTATTCTGCTTCTACGCCTACGTGGCTTTTATGCCATCAGAACAACTACTTGGCTTTTACTCCATCAGAACAGCTATTTGGTTTTTACGCCAACGAGACAGTTATTTGGCTTTTATGCCAACCATCTCTATGCAAGGGGCAGTTATCTATGTGGCTTACATGCCGTGATCTTCGATGAGCGATTATATGCGTTACCTCATAATGGGACACGTGTCATATGCCAATTCAAGAGATCATTCATACGTGGGTAGCAGTTATTATAACCGCCGCGTAAAAGGTGCAACTCTCTCCGCTGTTCAGTTTTTACGCCGACTGTAGCTGAACTCTATAAATAGAGACCTCCGGCCATGGAGTTCCAAGGTCGAGGAGTCAGAGAGGGAAAAAGGGTCGAAAAGCCGAAGGAAAAGGGTGGAAAGTCGAGGATTTTCCATGAAAAGAGAGTATATTCAGAGAGTGTTTTGGCAACGAGAGTTCAATCCCTCTTACAGTCTTTGAAGCTTATTTTTCGTCTTCTACAGCACTTCTTCGTCATCGTGTAGTCAAAGGGACAAAGTAATCGACCGTAGATCAGACTCCTATAGCAATATTTCTCCAGAATTAAATTTTTGTACTTAACATCCTCGTATAGGATTAATTGTACTTCTTTTTCTTGTTTGTAAACCAAAGAAAGGGTTTTGTATAAACCTAGTTTCAATTTCTTTCGTTTATTATCAAACACAAGATGGCAACTATGCTGGGGACTACTTTCTCATCTGACGAGAAAGCCATTGCTCAACATGATGCTGTATCCGTAGGATCAACGAAGAATATTCTGGTCGTCCAATTCGACCAATCGACTTACGAAGACATGATTCGAGCAGGGGGTAGATCTCATTCCCTCTCTGTCCAGGACAACAGGAAATTGTGTAAAGTATAGATGCCTCGGACATCCTCTACCATTCCTGTGGACTCTCTATCTCTGATCAACAAGGTTGTGACATCGCAACATGTGCGCTCCGCGCGTAAAACTTTTTCTCCCGTCTGTGATGTGGCAGACGAAGCTTCTGGCAATGCCTCAGTGCCATCCTACCATTGCATCGGAGCGCATAGTAGACTTCTGGATTGGGACTGAGGCATTGCCAGAAGCTTCGTCTGCCACATCACAGACGGGAGACAAAGTTTTACGCGCAGGGCCATGATGCAATGGTAGGATATAGATACTCAGAAGGCTGATGTAAAAAATCCGCATAAACATGACAGGCTTTGTATTATCTTGCATATTTCACTGCATCTGCAATCATAGTAGGCCAGTAATAGCCCATCCTCCTAATACGATCCTATATCTTAGGATCGGGTTGATGTGCTCCACATATACCATCGTGAGCTTCATGGATGACCCGCCTTGCATCATCATCGGGGAGACACCATAACAGTAGTCCATCGTATGTTCGACGATATAGACTTTGTGAAGAGGCATCAAAATAGAAGCGTAATGATCATATTTTGATAGACACTGCTTCTTTAGGATCCTCTAGTAAGATTTCATATGCTACGAAATCTATAAAGGGCCTTCTCCAGTCTCTCTTAGGAGGAACCGTGTTTGAGGCGTAGCTGCGTTCTATGTGAAAGTTATTTTTTACACAGAATAGATCTCTGTTGAGAAGAATTACCGAATTCTGCCTCCTTATAGGAATAACTAGATCTACAGCTAGACTGGCCAGAGCATTTGCTTCCAAATTTTTAGATCGAGGCACGTGCTCTAGGAAGAATCCTTTGAAAGACATTGCAATCTCGATCGTTGCTTGGTGATAAGAAATGAGGTCTGGATTGCGGACTTCATATATTCCTCTGACCTGATTGACGATCAGCAGAGAATCACCAAAAGCTTCCAGGTATTCCACATCAAATTCTTTAGCGACTTAGAGCCCGATTAGTAGAGAGTTATATTCTGCCACATTATTATAGCAGGGTTCGCTAAAAGAATATGCTCGATAGATGACGAGTTTATCAGGAGTGACCAGGACAATTCCTACTCCTAAAACCACATTTCCCCTGGAACCAGTCCTGGAGGCACTATCGAAGAATAGCTGCCATGTAACCCTTTCCATTGTGGAATTATATTCTGCAACTTCGTCGGGAATATCCTCGTATAGCTTAGAGGTTTTTGGAATTGGATGAGCAGCTAAGAAATCAGCCAAGGCCTGACCTTTTATGGACTTCTGAGGGACATACACCATATCATATGGTGTTAATAATATCGCCCAAGTCGTGACTCGGGAATTGAGAACACTCGGCTTGTTCATCAATACCCGAAGAGGATTGATCTTGGAGATGATATGAATAGTTTGGCCTGTGACATAATGTCGCATCTTCTGAATGGCGAACATTAGGGCCAGGCATTCTTTTTCTACTGGACTGTATCGGTGTTCAGCTCCGACCATCATCCTGCTTAAATAGTAGATAACCTGTTCATGACCTTCATAGTTCTTCTGTGCGAGGAGAGCTCCCAAAGAATGATCCATTGCTCGAACATACAGCAAAAATGGTCTTCCTATGACGGGAGGCACCAAAACTAGAGGATTAGTGAGGTAGCGTTTGATATCATTAAACGCTTGTTGACAGGCTTCGTCCCACACAAAGGATACACCTTTCTTCATCAGGCGAGAAAAAGGTTGACATCTTCCAGAGAGGTTGGATATGAATCTCCTGATATAAGCCAGACGACCTTGAAATCCCCTGAGTTCCCTCATATTACGGTATGGTCGCATTTCTAAGATAGCCTTCACTTTATCCGGGTCCACTTGAATACCTTTAGCGGTAATGACAAATCCCAGGAATTTGCCACTGGATACACCAAAAAAGGATTTTATAGGATTCATTTTGAGTTGATGTTGGCGCATCAACTCGAATACTGTCTTCAAGTCTTGGATGTGAGTACCCGTAAAGCGGCTTTTAACAGCAATATCGTCTAAGTAACATTCCACTATTTTGCGTAAATGCTTATGGAATATGTTACTCATAGCTCGCTGATATGTAGCCCCAACATTCTTCAGTCCGAAGGGCAAGACAGTATAGCAATATACCCCCAGTGGTGTATGGAAGGCAGTATGCTTCTCATCTTCAGGATGCATCTTGATCTGATTGTACCCTAAAAATCCGTCCATGAAAGACATGCGTTCAAAACCACATGTATTGTCGATCATGACATCTGTAATGGGAAGAGGGAATACATCTTTAGGACAGGCCACATTTAGATCTCAAAAATTGATGCAAACACGTACTTTCCCACTTTTCTTCATAACTGGGACAACATTGGCGACCCAGTCAAGATGTTGTTCTTCCCGGATGAACCCACAGGCTATCAGTTTCTTGATTTCAGCTTCGATGGCATCCATCATATCCGGACAAAACCGGCGTTGGTGTTGCTTCACCGGCTTTGAATTGGGTAATATGTTGAGCGTATGGTTAGCCACTTTAGGATCAAGACCTGACATATCCTCATAATTTTATACAAAGACGTCGATATATTATTTTATCAGCTGGATCATCTCTTCCCTTTCTTCTTCGGAAAGATTGTTACTGATAAATATCGGCTTTGGTGAAAGTTCATCCCCAACGTTGATCTGGATAACTTTATCTTTAATGGGCAGTTCTCTCTGCTCGAATCGGAGTTCCCATTGTGTATCCATTTGCTGAGCCCAGGATTCATCTTCAAACGGTTCAGATTCTTGTTCCTTTGTTTCGAGAGAATCTGTCAATACCGTATTTATTGATAATGCTCGTTCGAGATCAGTATATGAGCCGGAGGACGACGAGTCATCTTGAGGAGAGGAGAAGATATCCTCATTTGACTCAGAAGTTGCAAGAAATGTGGTATACCCTAACCCAAAACGAGTTCGTTGACAGTAGGGATCACCATGCAACGGTATTCGCCTGCCTTTCCCATAATTGAGGCCTGGCTCTGACTTCAGATCATAACCCATACTTTGCATAATCTTCAAAGCTTGGGGTCTATATCTGTGAATCTGTATTTTCCCAGCATAGGACTCGTGAGAATCTCCTTGTACAATCGGTCTGTTGCGCATGCGACCGAAGACTATTGGATGCTGATTGCTGCGAGTAGGTGGGATAATAAAGATGGAATCTTCATGTGGCCCATATGTCGTGATGACATTAGATGTTGACGCTACCTCCTATACATACGGATGATTGGAGTCTATAGCTTCCTAGAATTTTTGTGCTATAGGCTCTATATCGTTTTGGTGATAGGATTCCTGTTTTGGAAATTGGACGTCAGTATACTGGAAAACAGAATCTTTATTATCGTCAGAAACCACGTTTCCGGTTGTATTTACATCAGTCGGCTGCTTGTTGCGCCTGAGGTTGATGACCAAAGGTGGAGGCTTCTGGCTCAAAGTGATCACTAGGGGATTACTTCCTCCTCCTAATTTGGTTTTGTTCAGGTGGATAGTCATGGGTTCCATGACCTTCGGACGGGTAGTCCGCCCTTTCACCTGGATCGACAGAGGTTGCTCCGTAAACGGTTCTCCTGGCTCCCGGTGGGATTCCTCCTCTGTCTTGCCTGACACATCTTTTATGTAGTCTTGGGTGTACAACATGGCATCAGAATAGTAGGACTCTACTCCTTTGAACGGGTTAAGGTCAGCAAACTCCGTTTTTACTATTCCTTGGGTATCTACATATTTGAAGCATTAATGTAGAGTCGAAGGAACAATGTTGTGATCGTGGATCCATGGTCTGCCCAGCAGAATATTGTAAGACACCTCTGAATCAATAATGTAGCATGTAGCCACTGATCTAAGGTCCCCAATCTGGATCCTCAGCCGAATCTTCCCCAACGGCTTACTTTTCCTGGAGTTGAAGCCCACGATTATTGTGGTGGTATAAGCCAGTTCGCTGGTAGGAATCCTCAGAGGTCTGAGCATACTATGAGGGATAATGCTGATTGATGATCCCGGATCTATGTGAATCCGGTCTACCTCCATGAAAGTGACATATCCGGTGTAATAGAGGGGTCTGTCATGCCTGATATTTTTTAACAGCATATCTTCTTGAGTGAAAGTGATGTTAGGGACCACTTCCATTACGCTATGGCATTGAGGATATGCCATAGGCTCTTTGTCGGGGGACTTGAGCTGAGTCAAGCATACATCCGCCTGCATTAATGCTTCACTTAAGGCTTGACGAGTGTCTTTGGATAGCCTTAGGAGCTCAAAAATGGATAATCTGGCTGGTGTATTAGCCAACTGGGCCAGGATGTCAAAGTTATATGATTTCTCCAAACCTTTATTTTGAATATTCTTCAAAGGTTTGTCAAAACGTACTTCATTTTGCTTGCCCTTGTCTGCCGAAGTTGGTCTAGAAGGACCTATCTCTGGTATGACAGGTTCATGTTCTGGAAGTTTGGCAGCTGAAGTGTCTGCCGTTGCCTCTTCCTAATTTCCTCCATAGTCCTTGAGGTAGGCTTTCCCTGAACGGGTTCCGGTAGCCAAAGCCTCTTCTTCTGATGTCGGGAATATTGAAACCATATGGCATGGTTTGCGCCTTGAGTTCTTTTTAGACTTAGCCTTAGCAGCTTGAGTCTCTTCCTTAATCTCTGACACCAGATCAGGATGAACCCACATAATCTCACCACGCTGGGTAGTTAGGGGGACTAAGTCATGATTTTGACCCCTGGTCGGAGGGAGATTAACAATGTTGATCATCATCTGGGAAATAGGTACAATTCCATCCGGGACTTCTTGAGGGGGCAGATTGCCGAATTGGAGAGAGATCATGTTGGCAGTGACCGTCTTCTCGCTATTACGTAGAGTGATAGCCTTGGTATCGATCAACTCCTGGATTTTCCTCTTTAGTACATAATACGCCTTTTTGGGATGATGTATGTACCTATGGAAAATGCAGTACTTAGGGTTATTGGTACTGCCGACTTTATTAGGCCGCTTTACCTCGGGGAGGGTGAGTTTGCCGCTTTTGACTAGACAATCGAATATGCTCGGAATATCGTCATCGTTAAAAGAGAATTCTTCTTTAGGCCTGGAAGTCCCAGGATTCGTCTGTGCAGTCCCTGGAGTATGTTGCCTGGACGTATTGATCGCCAGAGCTTCTTTTCCTTTGAAACCACGAGGATGGTCGGTATTGGAGGATGACCTCTTCCCTCTATCAGAGGTAGAGATCATGATTCCATTGTCACGCGCCTTCCGAATATTATCTTCAATAGCTACCGCTGAGATGATAAACAAGGGCCAATAATGGAACTGATATGGTCCTGTGAATACCAAGATCAGTGGAAGAAGGTTCTTCCTACAAATGTCCACCAAGGCTGAATCCGGAACTCCGGTAGGCATCTGTAGGGTGGCTTAACGAAAATGTTCGATGAAAGTACGAACGTTCTCTTTCTTCTTCTGCCTTACTTTGATGAGCGAGGACATAGACATGTCCATCCCTCCTTCGTAGAATCTAGCGAAGAACAGAGTCTTAAAATCTTTAAAGGAAGTAATGCAGTTGTCCGCAAGACTTCGGTACCACTGATAGGCCACTCCAGACAGACAACCTTTAAACACTCGAGTGAGAAGGGCGTCATCCCCTTGCAACAACACCATCATCATGCTAAAGTAGTTCATGTACTGGCTTGGTGACGTCTTTCCCTCAAACAAAACCATAGTCTGTGGTTTGCATTTAGGTGGGAAAGGGATCTCGTCCCAGATAGCTGGGTCCGGTTGGTTGATTCCCAACTTCTTGAGCTGATCCTTATGCTTCAAGGCATCAAATTGGGCCTTCAATTCCTATACTGCTTGCATCTGGTCTTCAGCTGGTAAAGGGACCACTGAGTGGTGAGAGATTGGTTGTATTGTAACTCCAATAGGAGGCAATACATTGTCCGAGTTAAGAAGTTGAGGAGCCGCTGACTCTTGATTTAGAACAGGCTCCTAGTTTGCATTGGACGGTGGTAGGTCCACCCCCACACGTATTTGAGTCAGAGGAACCGATGCTGGAGCTATAGCAGCTGTATGTTGAGTCAGCATCATCTGGTTCATATTTTCCATCATGGAATGCATCTCTTTTTGTGATGTCTCTAATACAGCGATGCGTTGCTCAGTACTTCCTGATGGGGAAGCCTCTTCTTGTTCATCTCCAATGGCATAGACTCCTATTTTTGTGGATGCTATTGAAGGATTAGTATAGATTTCTATAGAGATTGAGTCTATACTTTCAGCATCCGATTCGGGAAACTGGCGACCCCCAGTGTCTGAATCAAAAGAATATGAAGTCGGTTGTCGTGACCTTGAACGGGTGTTTCGAAACACACCAGCTTCAATATTCTCAATAAGTCTATCCAATCTCCTTTGGCTTGGAGTTCTAAAGGGATGGCGTCTTGAATTTGACCTTCCTCTAGGGATGTGTGACGCCATGTTCACTGATACGAATGTCGGCTCTGCTTCCTGTAAAGACAAAGAGTAGTTCAACCGGTCGAAAACTGACCATTTTACCTTAGAACAGCAGTAATTAACTATAATTTTGTGACTATTACAACAGTGCTCCCTGGGGGGTGTAATAGACATGTTAGAAGATCCCCTGTTTTTACGCTTCTGGATTAGGAAATTACGTAAGTCAGGAGGATTAACAAGAGAAGAAGAAGAAGGCTTATTCTGCCTTTTTATATCAGTGGGAGTGCGGATATTGGGAATCATAACTCACTCCCTGCCATAAGAATACAGCAGTTCAGCCATGTGAGTAGCACATGATCCGTGAGGAGCATATCTATCCACAAATTGGGCCTTCTTTACACTGAAGAGCCTGTCCTGGCGTAATCTGAAACTTTGCACAAGTTGGCGTAAAACTGAGAAAGTCCTCAATCAGTTGTCAGCCTTCTGAGTAATCTGAAGAGCGGGCAGATTCTTCTCTTGATGGCGTAAAGGCCGAGAGGTCGGGAAATCCGCCACTTGTTTTCCCTTACGGTGAATGCAAGGATCATTTGCCTCTTTACAGAGGGGAGATATATTTTTACTCGTGGAGCATGTTTGGAATTTTTGAATTGGCGCTAAGGCATTATCAAAAATTTTGTCTGCCACGTCACAGATGGGAGACTGAATTTTACGCGCAGGGCGCGGAGTAGACTTCTGGATTAGCCCTGAGGCACTGCCAGAAGCTTTGTCTGCCACGTCACAGACGGAAGACTGAATTTTATGCCTAGGGAACGGTGTAGACTTCTGGATTGGCCCTGAGGCACTGCCATAAGCTTTGTCTACCACGTCACAGACGGGAGACAAAATTTTATGCGCAGGGCACGGAGTAGACTTCTGGATTGGCACTAAGACATTGCTAGAAGCTTCGTCTGCCACGTCACAGATGGGAGACAGATTTTTACGCCCAAGGCGTAGAGGTCGCGATGTCACAACCTTGTCGATCGGAGAGAGAGAGTCCGCAGGAATGGTGGAGGATGTCCGGGGCATCCACACTTACGCAATTTCCTGTTGTCCGGGACAGAGAGGGAATGAAAGCTACCCCCTACTCGAAGCATGTCTTCGTAAGCCGATTGGTCGAATTGGACGACCAGAGTCTTTTAGCAATTTTTTCCCAAAATCAAATTTTTGTACTTAACATCCTCGTATAGGATTAATTGTACTTCTTTTTATTGTTTGTAAACCAAAGAAAGGCTTTTGTGTAAATCTAGTTTCAATTTCTTTCGTTTATTATCAAACACAAGATGGCGACTCTGCTGGGGAATGGACATCATTGGTCCTATTCACCCGTCATCTTCTAGAGGACATCGGTTTATTTTGGCTATCACGGACTACTTCTCTAAATGGGCGGAGGCAATCCCCCTAGCTGAAGTAAAGACATCCAATGTGATCAGTTTATCAAGCACCATATCATTTATCGCTTTGGGATACCCCGAAAGATAATTCATGAAAATGGACCTCAATTCATCAGCCAAGCGTTTCACCGATTTTGCGATAAGAATCAGATACAAAATATGGCCTCTACGGCATACAATCCGGCTGCTAATGGTTTGGCGGAAGCCTTCAACAAAACCATCATCAAACTCTTGAAAAAGTTTATTTCTTCGAACAAAAAAGATTGGAATGAGAAGCTGGAAGAATGCCTCTGGGCATACGGCACAACGGTACGAGCACCGACGGGTTGTACCCCATTCTCATTAGTCTACGGGTGTAAAGCAGTTGTCCCCATTGAAATCCAAATTCCATCACTCAGAATAGCAGTGGCTAATGAGTTGACTCAGGAAAATAATGATCGACTATGGCTTCAAGAGCTAAAAGGATTAGACGAGAAACGCCTTCAAGCTCAGCAGCATACTGCGTTCTACCAGGCACGCATTTCCAGAGCTTTTAATTGAAAAGTGAAGGAAAGAGTGTTCAAAGTTGGCGAGCAAGTTCTAGCTGTAATGAGGCCAATGATCATTACACACAAGAGTAAGGGTAAATTCTAGCCCAAATGGGAGGCCCTTATGTGATTGAAATAACATTTTTAAATGGTGCTTACAGATTAGCCAAGCCTAACGGAGATCTGATAATGGCTCCTATCAACGACAAATTCCTGAAGAGGTACTACGCTTAACCTCCCTTGACCCCCATCCTTAAGCTTCTTCCCCTGTTGATTGATATGTAAGGGGGGGCGATACAGAAGAGCTTCCAGCTATGGGCAACATTTAACGCCCGCCGACAATCTATGACGGTCGTCACATTCCAAGAGGAATTCTTGTAATTCAACAAGAAGTTATTTTTCAAACCGCTGGCAGGGCCGGAAGACATCACCCTGGTGTTGTGAAGAACTAACCATCCCATCAAATATAGGAATGGTAATTCCACTCGGGAAAAGCTTTCGTGCTACGTATCATCAGCAAGCAGCCCATCAGTAAGGGCCCTCAGACCTGCTTGAATTCTATATACCATAGCAGGAAGCAAGCCAAGTCTTGCTTCGAACACCAAATGCACTGCAGGCCATAAGGTGTTACGATGGATGCGATCTGCAGACGTGATGCCAGGCACTAACCAGCGGCGAAGCCAGACGGAGAGGAAGCCAGCCAATTGAGCTTCCCTTGACAGAGGCTTACGACAATGCCTCATATAACTGAAGGCTTTTGTGCCGGCAGGGTAACCCTCTATCTTCTCGTCAAAAATATGATCTGGATCCCCTTCATCTTCAATAAGGTCATCGACCGTGTCAACATTGAGCATGCTCAGGAGGTTCAAAGGCCTATCTCGGCTATCTACCACCTTGTCCAACTTAATATTTCTGGCTTGGTGGAAGAAGAGATTAGTTGCCTACTTGTTGATATGAGCCAAGTCAGAGGGCTCCTTGTAGAAAGTGGTATAGGCAAGATAGTGGCACATCAGCTCCTGATATACTGTCACTTTCCGAGGGTTTGTATCCCTCAACTCCCTATTTGTAGGGACGTACTCTTTATAAGGAATGTCCCCCATCGGCAGTTTTGAAATCTCTGCCATCTCATAAAGGGCTAAGACCAACTCACCCAACAGAGGGGCAAAAGTCCCAGTGAGCGAGTTGTATCGCTCCATCAAGGCTAAAAATAAGTTAGGGTTGAGAGGCAGCCCAATACTTGTGGCACTCACGGCCGCAAACAAGTCAATACTTTCTAGCTCCGTCTGGAAATGCTTCAGGGCCCAAGCAGTCAAACTGGCCCATCGAAGATTTCCCGGGCTAAGCCATCGACTAGACCGAGGGTTGACCCTGGGGTATATTCCTCCATGTCCCATAAAGTCATTGCAGAAGGTCGATATCTGAACCGGCTGGATCAGCGAAGTGTCCTCACTCGGGACACTACCCGGCAGCAATCCCTTAAAGGGCATAACAGGGCCCGAAGGACGGCTCATATAGGCCCCACGATCGTATTCCTTGTTGTATAAGATCTTCCACGGTCGGCCAAGAAGATCGGGGGTCAGGGTCCATGCCATATTCCTAGGATGCGTGGCATGGAAGAAGGCAGAGATAGGGTAATCCCTGAGCATCCGGGGCAGATACATGACCGTGCCCTCAGCAGTAAACACCCAATCCTCCTTCTTGGGTTTAGTCTGGGACTGTTTGTCGATTGCATACCCAAACAAGAAGCATGGTTTCTTATACTCTGTTCCGTCTATGTATGTCAGAGGCTCCCCACTGATCATACTCAGCAGCATGCGTTCTCCTTGGGACGAGATTAGGGTTTCCCTTTCTTCAGGATAATTGGCTCCAGAAATACGGAACATCACATACGACAAATCCTCCAAATAGTTTGAGCTCAATATCCCGACAGTAGAGCCCATAACTTCAGCCAAAGGAGAAATCTGCAAGTCCACTACAAAATACAAGAAAATCAGTCAGTTTCTATACTAGACGATATACTCTTGTAGTTTACGCCAAAGATTATCAGTCTGAGCTTTTATGCCAAGACTGCAAAAACTTGAGTCTTATGCTGGAACTCATTTCCAAGGCGTAAAATTCAAGGTTGGCCATATACACCAAAATCTAAAAATCTGAGCTTTTACGCCAGATTGACAAAATTTGAATTTTTACGCCGGAAGTCATATCCAGCGCATAAAATTCAAAGTTTTGCAGTTCTACACCAAATTTCGACAGTCTGAGTTTTTACGCCAGACTGCAAAAATATGGAGTTCTTACGCCGACACATTAGGAATGTGCGCGTAACAATAAAATATCTTAGTACATCGTCCTCGAAGAGGCTCTCAGTATAAAAGAAGACCTTGTGCGTGCACGTACAACGTGTGCGAAGTATTTTTCCTCCCGAAGTCTTTACCTGTAATGTCCGGAGCACAGCTCGACGGCGGAGTGCTGCATTCCGATCGAGGTTCGGTCAGCCTAATGGGAGTGGCTCGTGCTTGAGCAGTGGAACGGGAAGAGGAAACGACCTTCTTTCCCTCAGCAGTGGAAGCCTGTTTAGGTGCCATGGCGATTCTGAGTTCTCAAGAAAAGAGACGAAGAAGAAGGGTTCTTGAAAAGCAAGGGTTTTGGGAAGACAGATAAAAGTTTTCTCGCTTTCTGGACTTCGAACTATTTATAGAATTTGGATAACTCTTTGAATCCCTAACCAAATCTGATATTTAATATTCGGTTATGATTTGGGACTACGTCATCCTATCATTTAGGGAAGACGGACAGTTAGTGGATCCAGATTTTATGCGAGCAGATCTATAATTTTACGCTAAGGAGCTTTTACGCTCGAAAGGCTACAAATCTATGGTTTTACGCTCAGAAGCTATAAATCTACGGTTTACACCCAGATGCTTTTACGCTTACGAGCTTTTACGCTCAAGAGGCTACAAACCTACGATTTCACGCTCAGAGGCTACAAATCTATAATTTCACGCTCGGAAGCTTTTTACGCTCAGAGGCTACAAATCTACGATTCTATGCTCGAAAGCTACAGAAGGCCAATTACAAGGGTTTACGCAGAAGATGCTCCTTCTAGGCTACAAAACATTCCAAGTGCCTGAAACACGCAGAGTTCAGCATTGAAGATGACTATTCTTCTTGGGTCGATTGGAAGTTCATCCAAAGTCCAGTCAGAATCTTTTCCAAAAAAGTTCAAGTATGGCTTAGTCGACAGACATTTCTTGCCCTTTCTCAAAGGATTTTCGGGAAACCATTCTTGAAGATGATGGTCTAAACAAAAATTCTTCGTATCAGAGAAGTGATAGTTCAGAATTCTATGCGACTCCTCGTTCAAAATAGCATGACAGTTTGGATCTTCAAAGATGACTTAATGCTAAAAAGTTTTCTACGCGTCTTCAATTATGCGTAAAAGATGGGACGAGATTAGATACTTTTTTTATTAGAGTTGGCGTAAAAATTATTTAGACGTGCCAAAGCTGCACACATTCAGACTTCCTCACAGCAAATATGGCAAATTATCAGATGCGTAAAAATAAGACAATTTTATTAAATCATGATTACATATGATAGAAATCCAGTCTACAAAGGGTTTTTCATCTTCATGATTACATATGATGGAAATCTTTTTTCTACAAAAGGTTTCTTATTTTCATTTAAGATCACACCAAGAATCTATTTTGCCAGGTTCTCATATTGGTGTAGATCTTTTTCGTCTTCTACGACACTTCATTGGCTTCTGCGGCCGATGAACAAGAAAATGGTGAATGGCGGAAGGATACAAAATTGGGCCTGTGTAAATTATTCAAGCCCACCCTCCATACGCCATGGCCGGCATGCCCTAAAAATTGTGTTGGGGGTTCAGATCCAACTCAATACTGGAAGACAGGGACAAGCTGTCTGCCTTCGTCTAGCGCCATGATGGGAGAAAATACAGCTTGTAAGCTGTGTGGCCAAATGAGACCATTCCTCTCTCCTGGACGAATTGCCATATAAGATTGTTGATCATCCCGAGCAAAGAAAGCTATGATATCCTTCCATGATCCATCATTGCTGAGGACATTTGCTCGAAGATGCCTCTTTTTACGGCTCCTTATATGCTGGAAGAACATGATCTTCTTCTTCCTCAAATCAACCCAACGAAGCTCGGCAACCATTTTTTTTGTGGTGAAGAAAGTATAGGAAAAACTGGTTAACCCGTTCGCCTTTATATAGGTAGAGGAGAACACACCGAATCCCAACAAACTCCTAAAAATTTGCCGAGAAATCAGCCTCGCAGAACGAGTCAACCTTGACCGTTTCATGCTTTATTCAAAGTATTTCAAATTATGAGGAATTTGAAAACTTTGAAGGGGGTCTGGTAAAAGCATAAAAATATGCTGGGGAATCAGACGCGTAAAACCCTCAACATGCAGAAAGCAACATAAACAGAGCTCCAGCACTGGGTGGCGTAAGATATGACTTCAGAGCCGTTAGCGTACAACAGAGCTTCAAAGCTATTTTAGCAAAAAATATAGCTCCAGAACAACCCGCGTAATATAGTATTTCCAGACTGCTTCGGCGTAAAAAGGATGCTAACATGGCCACTTCGCCGTAAAACCTGTCTACTTTTAATGCAGTGGGAAGTTGTACGAGGAACTCTTCGTATTCCTCGAATGAACCTGTCAGTTGAAGCAATGAACCTGACTCCTGACAAAGAGTATTGTACGACGATCGAGAGGATGGCTGTTATGATGACTCTGCAGAGAACTTCAGACTGTCGTCTAGTGACATAATCCTTGATATAAGACGTCATTTACGCATTCAAGGAATACGCTGCCTATTATATACAGGCAGACATGAGCTTTACGCTCAGGATGAGACGAAACCAACAGCCACATCAAAAGCTGTTCTTCGTACAGAACTCGAGGCACGTCTCTACAATTAATGTGCGAGATATGGGCAGATCTCTACATTTAATGGATGAGATTTAGTTCTACTTTTAATGACTGGGTGAGCGATAATTAGGGCTAATACGTCCACATCACCATCCCCGCACATTACGCCAACCAGGCTATTTTCAGCTATAATGCCTTATGCTATCTCCTTAAAATACGCCGACCTGGCTATTTTCAAATATAGGAGTACGCCGTATGCTATCTCCTCGAAATATGCCAACTCATGCAATATTTGCAAAGGTGCGTGATAAGGTTATCTGGCTCAGGATACGCTCAAAACCTCAGTCAAAGAAGGATAAACTGGTTATCTTTACGCTGGTCACCTATCCATGCAGCATCAAGCTTTATGCAGAATTTGGCTTCTACGCCTACTTGGCTTCTATGCTAACATGATAGTTATTTGGCTTCTACGCCAAATTGACAGCTATTTGGCTTCTACGCCAACTTGACAGCTATTTGGCTTCTAGGCCAACTTGACAGCTATTCGGCTTCTACGCCTACGTGGCTTTTACGCCATCAGAACAGCTATTTAGCTTTTACGCCATCAGAACAGCTATTTGGTTTTTATGCCAACGAGACAGTTATTTGGCTTTTATGCCAACCATGTCTACGCGAGGGGAAGTTATCTATGTGGCTTACATGCCATGATCTTCGATGAGCGATTATACGCGTTACCTCATAATGGGACATGCGTCACATGCCAATTTAAGAGATCATTCATACGTGGGTAGCCGTTATTAAAACCGGTGCGTAAAAGGTGCAGCTCTCTCCGCTGTTCGGTTTCTACACCGACTGTAGCTGAACTCTATAAATAGAGACCTCCGGCTACGGATGTCCAAGGTCGAGGGGTCGGAGAGGAAAAAAGGGTCGAAGAGCCGAAGAAAAAGGGTGGAAAGTCGAGGATTTTCCAAGAAAAGAGAGTATATTCAGAGAGTGTTTTGGCAACGAGAGTTCAATCCCTTCTGCAGTCATTGAAGCTTCTTTTTCGTCTTCTACAGCACTTCTTCGTCATCATGTGGTCAAAGGGACAAAGTGATCGACCGCAGATTAGACTCCTATAGCAATATTTTTCCAGAATTAAATTTTTGTACTTAACATCCTCGTATAGGATTAATTGTACTTCTTTTTCTTGTTTGTAAACCAAAAAAAGGGTTTTGTGTAAACCTAGTTTCAATTTCTTTCATTTATTATCAAACATCGATTAATATCATCACAAATCTCCGTTAGGCTTTGCTAGCCTGTACGCACCATTGGAATATAAAGATTCCACTACGAAAGGGCCTTTCCCTTTGGCTTGGAATTTTTCTTTACTTTTGTGCTTCATAATCATTGGTCTTCTAACAGATAAGACAAGCTCACCGACTTAAAATATTATTTCTTTAACTTTCTTGTTAATGGCTTTGGAGATACGTGCTTGGTATAGCTCAATGCGTTGTTGAGCTTGCAAACGCTTCTTATCCAATGCTTATAACTCTTGTAGTTATAAATGACCATTGTTCTCGGTAGTTAGCTCGTTGGACAAAGTTATCCTGATAGAAGAATTTTGTATCTCCAGAGGAAGAACTGCTTCACACCCGTAAACCAGATAGTACGGTGTACTGCCGGTTGGAGTCTATATCGTTGTCCAATATGCACATAAGCATTTTCCAAGCTTCTCATTCAAATTACGTTTGTTAGATGGAAAATAATTCTTGAGGAGCTTGGTTATAGTCTTAGTTAAGGCTTTTGCTAAACCATTGGTCGCAGGATTGTATGTCGCAAATGTTACGTTCTGAATTCGATTATTGTCACAGAACCTGTAGAATAACTGGCTGGCAAATTTTGGTTCATTGTCATAAATTATACTCCGGGGAACACCAAAGTGGTAAATGATGTGATACTTGACAAAACTGATCACATTAGATATTTTTAATTCAATGAGTGGTACTACTTCTTCCACTTTAAGAAGTAATCAGTTATTGCTAGGATAAACTGATAACCTTTAGACGAAGGTAGACTGATAGGCCCTATGATGTCAATTCCCTAAGCTTTAAATAGCCAGGACGCAGCCGTAGTGTGTAGAAACTATGAAGGTTGGTATAAAATTAGCATAAAATTGATATGCTCTACATTTGCTAGATGGTATCTGCCACCATGGTTGGCCAATAGTAACCCATTCAATTGAGTTTATCTTGCAACTTGGGGCATGGTTGATGTGCCCCATAAGTGTCGTCATGAGCTTCATGAAGCACTTATTTTGCTTCAACGTTTGAAAGGTGTCACAGAAGGAGCCTATCATATGAATGTTGATACAACATCTTAGATGTTGCATTATAATAGAACCAGAGTGAGCATCTCTTAATAGAGGCAACTTCCTTAGGGTCATCAAGAAGGATTCCATAGGTCGCATAGTCTATGAAAGAAAACCTCCAAACTTCAGAACTAAGGGGATCTGCTCTATTTCATAGCTATATTGAATTTGTAGATTGTTCTTAGAGCAGACCAATTCTCGACCAAATATTATGATCCAATGTTGTCATCAGAGTGGAATATCCAATAAAGCTGCTAAGCCGACCAGAATATCTGCTTCAATGTTCAGTAGTCGAGGCATATGCTCGATAAAGAATCTTGAGAAAGTTGAAGCCAACTCAATTTATTATGATCATAGGGGATGAGGTCTTCATGATGAACTTCATAGTCTCCTCTAACTTGATTGACTATCATCTTAGAGTCGTCATAGGATTCTAGATATTCCACCTCCAACTGTTTTGCTAACTGGAGAGCGATGAGCAGGGTATTGTATTCTGCTATATTATTGGAGCAGGGTTTCCTGAGAGAATATGTACGATATATCAATATCTTATCGGGTGAGACGAGAACTATCCCTATATTGACGACGATATTGCCTTTGGTCCCTATTTTTGATGCACCATCAAAGAATATTTGCCAGGTTTTATCTTCTATTCCATGTTGGACCCCAATACTTCGTCTGGGATATCTTCATACAACTTTGAGGTCTCCAAAACTGGATGGGCTGCTAAGAAGTCGACCAGAGCTTGGCCTTTCACTGCCTTTTGTGGGACAAACAACAAGTCATGAAAAGGTAACAATATTGTCCACGTAGCCAGGCGAGAGTTGAGTGTACTGGGTTTAGTCATCAGCATCCGAAGGGGGTTCAATCTAGATGTGATGTAGATCATTTGACCAGTTACTGTGTCCTATCTTTTGGATGGCAAATACCAAGATGAGACATTCTTTCTCTACCGAGTTGTACCAGTACTCGGCACCGACCATAATGCGACTAAGGTAATAAATAGCATATTCATGGCCTTCATCACTTTTTTGTGCAAGCAAAGCTCCTAAAGTGTGATCTATTACACGAACATACAACAACAAAGGTTTTTCCATAATTGGAGCCACTAAAACTGTCATGCACCATGCCCGCGATATCGTGTGCGGGTTGTGAGCGCGCCCAGCCTACGCCACAGTATCGACGGTAGTCAACTGTCTAGACCTCAATAGTCGTCAATATTATATGAAAATTGATCTTTGCTCAATCACATAAACTAAAGCACGATAAAAGAAAAGCACGAAAACCTACACATGCATACGATCACCACACGGTCTACTAGTAGTCTTTTGTTACATCATATATGTCAATCTTTCTCTAGAGACAAATTCGATAAATCATTGTAATCAAATACAATATCAAAATACACTGAATATTACATCAAAATATCCTACACTAAGTCTTCCAAAATTTATCATCTCAATCCAATGTCATCTCCATGCCTTGGCATAATATGTCAACAACCAGTCAGGGTTGGAGCAAAGTACATCCAAACAAATATTGCACCATACAAAATAAAGTAGTAAAAAGAAAATGTAGTAAATAAACCAGAAATGAGACACTGTATGTTGTAATATAATGCAACCTGCAATGCGAAAACTATAAGAAAAACAATGAACAATAATAAACACGACTAGACTCTATGTATAATTGAGATACTGTTTCAGTATGTGGTCGGCTAGGTAATCCTGTATATTCGAAGATGGCTATTAATGATATGGTCGAACATGACATACGTGAGGTATATTGTGCTATCAACGATAATCAATAACGATATGGGTGTGGCCACATACCTACTCAGTATTTCCCCTCCTACGACTCTTAAAACAATATCAATACAAGAAACCATAAAATAATACGATCATTGTACGGGTCAAGATCAATGTACTCGAACAAGAACATGTCAGTACCCTATCACAATATGAAACATGACCAGATAATAAATATAATGAATTTATAATGTATTGAGAAACATAAGTAAGGAGTGTACTTGCCTCAGGTCCAAAGCAGACGTTGCTCCTACTCCAACCGATTAAAAGTACAATATTTTATTATTAGGTTCTCTACATATCTAACGAAATGTCTATTTGCTTTTTCTAAAACTCTTAAAATATCTCAAGTCTAGAACTCCATTATCTCAATCCTATAGTCAATATTATGCTTTATGGATCCAACCGTTATCATTCTAGCTCAAATCCTTTATTAAACCCATAATGGATTGATAGTAAGGTCCACTAATATCTCTTAATCTCAATGGTTGAATAAACAATTATCCAGATCGTGGATTCCAAACATCCTTGGCCCATAGTCTAACAAATCCAGATATTAGCCCAACCCGGTTAAGTGTTTAATTCAATCAAACTCTCTTTAAACCCAACTATAGTTATAAATAAAGGCCCAATAGATTTATTTTATATATTTTTTGAAGTTCCAATACTCAATGCCCAACTACTAAAACTTATTCCCATGGTCCAATACAGCCAAGTTGTTAAAAAGTCTATATATATATATATATATGAGGCCTTTGATTCCTTAAGAAAACTGTTCTAATCAATTGAGGACCAAGAACGTTACTTAATTTATAATTTCATATTAATAGTCTAACTATAAGTTCACTATACTACTTTTTACGAACAAGTTGTCTCTTATAATTCAAGACTTCCAAAAACCGAGTCCAAATACTCGATATAGAGTAAAGGCCCAATACCATTTTTCTTATATTTAATGACTAGGTCAACTCAACCTCAATTTTTGTTAATGATCTGAAGTCCAAACTTTGAATTCAAAGTTAGCTCCATTATTATACTTATAATCAAATCCATATACTATTATGTGACTATTATTAGACTAATCGCGTTAGTCCTAACCGGCTATCATCCAATGAAAAAAAAGAGAAAACCAAGTAGAAGCATGAAAAATACTCAGAGAACATGCCCGCATACCCTAAAGTCGCATAAAAAAAACCTATGCGGCATAAGGCGCATACAACATCTACGAGAAGCAAAGAAGCATGCGGTAGAAGGCCTAGGCGTGTACGAAACTGACTCATGGTGTTACTTCTGTTAGTCATTGTACTAATAACTCTGACAGTAATTAATGACTCTAAATGCCTCAATTTTGATGCTAACAACAGACTTCAATACTTATGTCAGTATCATAATTACCTTTGTATGTATACAACTGTGCAGTGCCACATATACACGACAAAGCTCTCCATGCACCATAGTCCTTATGCAGCCAAGTATCTATTTGGCTAAGTTTTGGTCTCTATAAGGTCTTGACTCTATGCGGTTCAGCCTTCATGCGGCTCCATGCCATCAAATCTTTTTGTTACAACTAATGAGAGATTTTCGACAATCAGTGCTGGCCATGCATCAAGTTGACCAAGACACACACACAATAGGCCGAGATTTCATCAGTAGCCTATTGTAACCAATGCCACGTGGTGGCCCGACCATGACATGTGCTTACGGTTGCAACCATATTCTGTTAAGAATGACCATTCGGCAGCCTGAAAGACAAGCGCGCATAGGAAATGTACGTACATAAACCATCCAACGTAGATGGCTATAAATAGCAGGGATGCATTCCTACCTAGGAGACACATGGACACACACACGGACAGACAGGGACAGACACGTATAAGTAAGATATACATAAAACACACTCAGAAGGGCAATATCTGTCTTTTGTGCAAGTGAGCAAGAGAACTAGCAAATTCCTTTGTCGCTGGACCGTCAACGAAGTAAAGGAGTCAGCTGCAGTACTCGATCTCCATCATCACATTCCCCAGAATTTTAATTGTACTTAGATTTCTTATCTATAGACTTTTTGTACTTTCTTTATTTTTAACATACAAAACCAAGTTAGTAAAACTTAAATTTTCTAATCGAAACAAAAATGATGACTCTGTTGGGCACTTCCTTTTCCACTGACAAAAAGATCATGACAAAGTCCGATGCAGCAAAACTGGTCTCCACCCAGAGGATGTTGGTCGTACGCTTCGACCAGTAGGATTTTGAAGAAATACTTTCTGAGGGCAACGCAAGTCCTTCGCCAAGGATAGCAAAGCCTAAGAAGACCCGCAAGACTTGGGTCACCAAGGCCAGCGTGCCTCATCCAACTGCAGTGCTTGTGCTACCTGTCTCTGAACCTGATGCTCAAGATGCATGTCATGCATTCATGCAGGCTGCCTCTACTCATGCGACAACCATTTCTGAGAAGAAGGTTGCTTAACACCCAAGTTCTGGCAGTAAAAAACACTACGATATCAAGAACTTGGGGACTGATGCAAAGTCCATGTGCCTATAGTGAAGGAAACAGAAGAAAAAGCATGTAGCACCTAACTCTGAGCGCAGGAAGGCTGCTGCATGCTCCAAAGATAGCAAAAAAGGCTCTGTCTTGGATAGAATCTTATGTAACGACGACTCCATGCGCCACCCTGAAGAAGAAGAAAATTTTGACTCTTCGTAATATGTGTCGGTATGCGCTAGACCGAGGAAGTCTAGGGTAGTGCAAGCCCACCAGGCTCAAGCAACTGCACAGGTGACTGACTACCAGAATGCACCATTAACTGTTATGCGTTCTTCTGATGGAAAGTTTTATAGGACCGACCCATGCGTCCAGTTTGCTAGGGCACGTAAAATGCCACCTACACACCCATGCACTCGGTTTACCCGTACGCATAAAGAGGGTGCAAAGGTGAATCATCCTCACTCGATTTACGCATTGTGATCACAAGCACAAAGTGAGGAAGGCATCTATGACATGAGAGATGTCTTCTATAACCACCTAATTTCGGGAGGAGTTTTTTGTTATTTTAAAATTTATTTAAAAATTATATTAGTGATAATAATAATAATTATTATTATATGTATTGGTGGTGAGCTACCTAATTAGAGTAGACTATATGATTAATGGATATTGGTTAGCCTATAGGTTCGACTAGGTGCTAGTGAGCCCAAGTGGACCTAACTAGACTTAACTAGACCCATTAGTTCAACCAATTAGTTTAGTCATGGTTGACTCATTAATTAGAGATAATGAATAGAATATTATTTTTTATTAACATTAGAACCATTCCTTAGAAAATCCATTAATTAACTAAACCCTTCATGACTTTAATTAGGGACAAATAGGATATTTATATTGATAAGAGAGAGGAGAATGGTCGGCCTTAAAAAGGAAGGGAGGAGACACACTCTCTCTCTCATCTTCATAATTATTTCTTTTAGCCCTAAAAAGTGTTCTTCCCCAAATTGAGACCAACCTCCACCAAATTCCTTCAATTCCACTTTATTCCCAAGTCATATTCATCATTAAGGAAGTCTAAAAGCTTGGATAGCATGGAGCACTACATAGAGAGGAGATTCTAGGAGCTTGTATCTATTTTATGTCCATCCGGAGGAGTTTTATTGGGATTTGACTCCTAATAGGTATAATCCCTATTTTAATTCATTTTTATGGTTAATTTATAGCATTATACCCTTAGGAACAATTATATAGCTAAGGACTACCCATAGAAGGAAGAACTAGATCCTAATGAACTATATTGTGATAGTTACATTGACTTTTGTGGTCAAATTAGAAAAAATTGAGTTAGGTATATTAGGTATTCATAGGAATATTTTTTTTGTGATTTTAGAGTGAGGTTCATGATTCGAAAGGATGTGTGTGTCCACAATTGGATACGGAGAGTGCGTATCATGATACGTTATGATATGGGGTCATATGAGAGGTATTTACATGTGTAAGGGGCTCTAGAATGCCAAATTGCATTCATTGCATTTGAATAGCTATAATACATGTTATATATATTATATATTATATATTATATGTGTTCATAGGGTTTTGGGAGTGTATCGTGGTGTTGTCAGTGGGTATCACAAGCGTATCATGAGCTATAGATGAGTATCTTAGTGTTGCACACCAAGTATATAATGTTGGGTTTCTATGTATGTTAGAGTATTATGTCCTTGTGTGTGGGTGCTTAGAATGTATCCATGAGAATCAAATGGATGTGATGAGGGTGGACTTGCTTGAGTGTGTATCTTGGTGTTTATGTGAGAGAGAGAGGGGTGTACAACTCAGGTAAATGTGTAGCCATGCACAGGCAACTCAAAACATTAGTGCATAAATTAGGAGCTACTGGGTGCAAGGAATTAAGGGGGAAAACATATTGTAGTTAGCATACAGCAGAAGTAGAGTCTTGATTCAGGCTTCTTGGGGGTAAGGAAGTAGTAACAGACACAGTAGCATCAAGTGTGAGATCAGATGGTAGTTGGAAAGTGGACTACAGTATGTGATCTAGTACAAGGGTAAACTTGATTGTGAGGGAGTTCTTGTAGAACTGTTGAGAGCGTAGGGGACAGAGGGGTGCTCAGTTCTCTATGCACAAGTGTGCAGTGTACTAGTGGGAATGAGTTAGTAGCAGGTGTTTGAGTGTATTGGGTTAAGGGTTAAGTTATAGTGCAGTGAATGTAAATGTATAGGAGCATATGTGGCTTGTTGTGAACAAAAGAGAAGGAGAGGACCTTCAGTCCATGTAGAGTGTAGCTTTAAGAGCCGAGTGTGTGTATCCTATATGAGGTGGTGTATTTAGGGGTATTGGGGGAAGGATATGTGTTTAATTGAGGTATACATTGGTGTATCAACTAATGAGAGTGCGATTGGAGATGAATGTCGAGTGTATCAAGTGAGAAACTTTACATATTCATAGTACCAAAATATGCCTGTTTGTGCACATGTGGAAGGAAATAAGTTGAGGGTTGTGCATCCAGAATGATTGGTATGTATTAGTTGGAGGAGGGTATCAAGTAGGGGATGTGCTAGATCTAAAATATAGATCAGGGAGCACCTTGATAAGAAGTCTTGTGCACATGTAGGGAGGAGGATGTTGTGCACATATTGATACTTGATGTTCATAGATTAGTGAAGATATGTATGTGTTAGCTAGGTTCTAGTGTGTATGAGTGTATAAGTATTATAGAGTATCAGGGGTAGGTAAATTATTATACCATTGAAGAGAATGTTTTGTATTGAAGAAGTTTTTGTGTGCACTGTAGTGCCTCGCTTCGCGTTGGCACTATGTACAAGTGATATCGCTTTGTTGGCTCGAGTGAAATTTTCTCGAAGTGTTCCCCGATCGAAACACAAGATGATTGATCTAAGTGAGTGGGCAGAAGTTCATTCTTTAATTTTTGTATGCCTTAGTAATGAATCTGAGTTTTTGTAATGCTTGTTGCTAAGTAGAGAATGTTCACATCAGAATGATATGACGAGAATCTGCATGCTTAACTAAAGAACTTGTATTGCTTGTCATTGAGTAAGAACCTTGCCATGCTAGTAAAAGGATAGAATGTTGCATGCTAGGTTACACTGACACTGCTATCGAACAAACCCTTGCCATGCTAATAAGAAGAGTTGAACAAATGCTTGAACATGTCCTTGTATTATATGTTAAACAAGGGTAGAACTACATGCTTGTTTAAAAGATAAGAAAAGAAATATTGTCATGCTTGTTAGATAGAGATCGATTACATGTTTCCTTATTATTGTTGCAAGCTAGATTGAATGTTTGCTTGTATTGTCACAAAGAGTGAATGTCTTGTCTTAGTAAGAAAAAAACTAGTAGCCCACCTTGATATTTTGGTCCTACGGGATCTAGGGGGTGCGGCTATTAGATAAGAAAGAGATAAAGATATGCTTGTTCATGTATTGTGCATCATAATATTTTTTATCTGAAAGATGTTGCTTGTCACGCATTGGTCTCGGATAACTTGTGAACAAGGTAATAGTCTCTCGAACGATTCTTGGGGCACTAGGAATCGGGTCCGGAAGAGATTGTGAGAGCACCCAGATGTTCCGGTCCTACGGGATCTAGGGGGTGTTGTTGTCTATTAGTGAAGAGCGAAACCATGATGTCACAACTGCTGACATACACGCGTACTGGTGCAGAGCTGAACCTTGAGTCACTGCTGCTAATCATGGGGTAACCCATGGACCAACATATAGTTAGGGCGCATGCTAGGTTAGCCTTCTTGCATACCTAACTGTTTGATGCAGAGCGAACAAAAAATTAGTTGTTCTTCGTTATTGCTATATTTTCATTTATTAATTCGATATCAAGTGGATTTGTCGATCTCTGGTTTAGGACAGTCGAATCGACGATGAGCGACACAGTGCTTGACACATGTCAAGATCGGTAATGCGCCTCCACGAACAAAAGATAGGCTGTTGGAATCATCGTGGTGAGCTCAACTTCGAGTGGTAAGTTGTCGATTCTTTCCTTCTTATCCTCTAATCCAAAATTTTGCTCATTATAAGTCATTTGGGATGATTATCTTTCTTTTCCAAACTGCATGACATATATTCGTAGGAAGTTCTCAGAAAATATTCTTGACTTCCAGTTTATTGGACTTTGACTGGGGAAATTAAAGATCTGTGCATTAGTATAAATCCTCTTCCCTATCCTCAATCGAGTTTGATTTCTTTAGTTGTGGTAAAGAAACTGATCGATGGTTACTCATGACACAATCCCTTCCACCCAAGGACCGGATCGATCCATTGATAAGGAAACCAGTAAAATATAAATTTCTTGAAGTTGGACGTGGAGACCCGTATTCGACCTAGTAAAGCTCTCTACACTTTATGACTCGAGCAAAGGTACGATCTAGTAACATTAGAAGCTTTGTGCAAAGATTTCTTATAGTAGAGGACTGACACCGAGAAGGGACCTAGTCCGCTACTTTAAGCGTTTAATATGTATCTTACTGAAATATGGTATAAGGAGTGATTCAAATTTGAAATTTCCAAATCACTGTAGAGCGGGAAATCACAGTAGTCAAAATATTAGAATTTAGTTGGATTTGAATTTAGGCTGGTAGATAGTGTTGGTCCGAGCAATTATGCAGACGCCAGTGGGCTGAGACGAACTATGTGTTACAGGACTGGGCCAGACTTTGAGTCACTAGTATAGGCAGTTCGGCCTGACATATGGACTGGGCCAAGGCCAGTCCCTGGACCAAAGGAATAGTACTAATAGGAAAACTAAAGATAAATGAATAGGAAGCAAAGTAGAATGGTTAAGGTTATTTCAATAAGAATTTATTTAGCTTAGAATTTATCTAACAATTAGTCCTTGTTTGTCATTGAAAGTGAGTTTTGGAAACCTTCATTTAATAACAAACAATAAGAGTACAAAGAAATCCTAGACAAAAAATCTAAGTACAATATTTTTGATCTGGGTAATGTGACGATGAAGATTGAGTACTGCAGCAACTCTTTTATTCCGTTGATGGTCCGACGAGGGAATAAGGATGCTCTCTTATCTCTTCTCTTTCCTGAGCTTGTGTGTACATGCATAGCTCGCCTGGAGGGGTACGGTCTCTGAAGCAAAAAAACCAGCCCTTGGAACGTCCAAGTTGCTTCTATTTATAGCCATTATACTGATAGGCTATAGGTGTCGCATGTGCTTCTATTTGGTAGCCGCAGGGGGGCTCCTTCAACAAAATGTGATAGCAAATATAGAAGCATCTTATGGACAGGCTTCCACGTGTACTTCCTTAAGAAGATGTAGTTGAGTCCAAGTCGAGCTGCCATATGGATGTTTGTTGCGAATTATTGTTGCTGAAGATCTGGGCGATTCTTATCTTTTGCTTGCATGACTTGGTCAGGCTTGACATGTGGCCCGCATTTAGTTGGAGAGAATCACCTCAGTCGTAACAGAAAGATTTTGTCTCAGGGAACCCTGCCACGTTGGACGCACGAAGTTTAGGAGGAATGGAGTCTGGAACGCATGGGGCCAGAGATGCATGAAACACATGGAGTTTGGAATACATGAGGCCAGAGACGCATGGAATGCATGAAACACATAGAGTTTGGAACGCATGGGGCTAGAAACGCATGAAATATATGGAATCTGGGGCACATGTGGCCTCGTACATGTGGTATTGCATGCCTGTCAAGAATAAAGTTTATGCCGATGTGAGATTCTGTCGTTTAGCGTGCTCACATCTTTCGAGGTGTTAAGAAAGTCCTTTTTGTCAGGATTCTGTGTCAGACATAATCTTTATGTTAGGCCTTTATGTGGTCAGTATTGGGGCGTTGGGATGCTTGAGGGACTAGTGGCACATGGTACTGTTGGCGTATGGCCCTGCTAGCGCATTCAGACACTAGTTTACTTAGTGACGCATGACACTGCTGGAGCATGGAAATACTAGTTATGAAGCGGTCTACGCATATTAGTTGTTTTCTGGGCTGCATAGTCGTTCTGTGACCTAATTTTTTCTGAGTCGATCTTGGGGTGCATATTTGTTGGACGCATGAATCTAAATTTTTTATGCTTCTACAAGACCCCCTTAAAAGTTTTCAAACTGATAAGTTTTGGAATACTTTGAATAAGAAGCATGGAGGAGAGGACCTTGGACCGCATCTGAGTGACATACTGCATAGGCATGTTGCCGCATAGGTGCTTCCGCCAGGTTGTCAGATTATTAAATATTAAGATTTAACTCGATTTTTGAGGAGATTTTTTGGGAATTATGAGTCAATGGCAGTCCCCTAGTAGATAAATAAGGACCACGCAAATTGAGGCATCAGGTTCATCCTCATAACTTTCTAGTTCATTGCATCAATCTTCTCACATGTCCTAGGAGCCTATAAATAGGTGGGCTACGGAGGAGAGAACTTTTGTCTCATAGCTTTCCTCTATTTTGGGAAAGAAGATGCTGAGGGCTGTTGTCTATATCACCGAGGGATTTGTCAAGAGCGGCGACAACCCGTGGCCCCCTGGTGCTGGTGTCATGCCCCAGTCCCAAAATACCGAGGGACTGGATACGTGACAATGGCCAGCAGCACGCACCAATGGACAACCCAATTTAATGGATCCATCAGGGCATGCTTAAGCTATAGTCTAACAGTAAATAGAATAATTGTTATAAGCCACAAACTATTCTAATCTCATCACCAACAGATAATCACAGATTAAATGCCAGAATAATGCAAATAGAAATAACTATCAAATCTCAATAAATGTCTCGGGGAACAACCCGAGAATATGTCTGATACATCAATGCAAATAGATAGGAAATAAAGGAACTGGAAAGAGAAACAGAAATAACCGACTATATACAGCCAATGCTCAGGAGAAGTCCTCTGGTACGATCTCGTCCTCAGGTCCTGGTACAGCTCCTGGAAGTGCTCCTGTACGGTGTATCTCTGGATGGGTCTCTTCGGCTATACCTGGGGACATAATCCGGATCCAGGTCCTCAGGGGACATAGCAAGGTACAAGAAAGCTCATGCCAAAATAAATGCAGTACAACATTAAATAAACAATAGGGTAAACTATGTAACCATCTAAGTGAAATACAAGATAAGAGCAGCACTAGAACTCAGGCTGAAACTACTACAAGCTCTGTGTCAGGGAGCCGGTAGCAGTGATATCATGTGGTTGTCTCTCTCGTAGTGAGACTAAGACGCCGGCATAATATATAAAAATCAACCTGTAGTCTGTGTGACTCTTCCCACCCAATGTAATCACGCATATCATGACCATAACGTCTCATGTCCATGTCAGCGGGATTATAGCTAATGCAACAAGTCATATAGTATCTATAAATATAATCTCTGTCAAGTCCTGTATCCTATACAGAATCACCATGAATGTCTCAGGAAGACTCTGTCTCATGAATAGTGTCAGGTGTCCTGGGTTATGATGTACTTGATAAGACAAGTACGAGAAATATTGGGTCTCGGTATCCATGTCTATGTGATGTTACACAACTCCGCGTACGGGGTTGGCACCCGACTAGTAATCGGACGCTAAGTAAAGCCACTCAGTCCTGGGTTGAACAGTTAAACAAGTTTATATATGAATCTACAAGAACTCAAATAAAATACTATAACAGGAATCACTGCGAGTTGACAAGCTATACTTGCCCACTGATGCAAAATTAAGCCAAGGAAATAAATAGCAAGCTGCAGGGTTTGGCAAGGTACACTTGCCTGTAGTTCTAGTTCCAATTGCGGCTCTGACTTCAGCTGGAATTGCAGGCGGTACTCCGGTTGCTGAAATAAACATCACCATCAGATCCAGAAAATATCAATCAGCTAGAAACGCCTGTCCTTGAGTCCAGTTTGAAGACAAGGGCAAAAATGGTAATTTCGGGTCAAAACGGGGTCCACAGGTGGGCCAGCTTTGCACCGAAAAACGTGTCAGAGTCAAAGGTCTCCAAATTCACCAAACTTAGTGTCAACAGGTCAGGAATGACGATACGAACCCAACGGAACTTCCAGAATTGGATTCCGATGAGCCGATCACAAAATCGCCCGTCGAGCGGGGCTTATAGGGCCCACAACATGCGATTTTGTCAACGTTCTCAGAATTGAACTAAACTTGGGTCACAGGACCAGCGTATCGCTACGAGTCCGATGGTACAAGTTTTGTTTCAATCTGACATGTGTACACAAAGTTAGGACACGATTCAGAAAAGTCAGATACGGGGTGTTGTCCGCGGATACGCGTTAATTTCGGTGTGGACGCTGTCACGCCCCAGTCCCAAAATACCGTAGGATCGGACGCGTGACAAAGGCCAGCAGTACGCACCGATGGACAAACCCAATTTAATGGATCCATCAGGGCATACTTAAGCTGTAAAATCAAGTCTACGATAACATGGCACAACTAATCTCATCCACACAAGATATAAAATATGATCCACAGAATAAATAAGGAATGAAAATCATCAGCTAGTCTCAACAAAATGCTTCGGGGAACAACTCGATAAATATCTAATACAATGGTTCAACAGACCAGAAAGTAAATGACTGAAATAAATAATAAATACTGAGCATGAACATGGATGCTCAGGAGAAGTCTTCTGCTACCACCTCGTCCTCGGATGGCGGTACGGCTCCTGGATCAGCTCCTGCTCTGGTCCCGTATACCTCGGGATAGATCTCGTTCTTAAATCCTGGGGACATAATCCGGATCCAGGTCCTCAGGGGACATAGCAAGGTACAAGAAAGCTCATGCCAAAATAAATGTAGTGCAGCAGATAATGAAATAAATAGGGCAAATAAGTAACCATCTAAGTGAAAATGCAAGTGAGAGCAGCACGAGTACTAAGGCTGAGCCACTACAAGCTCTGTGTCGGGGAGCCGGTAGTGGTAATAACACGTAATGTGCCTAGCTCTGCTACGAGGGTCTACGGCCTCACAATAGTAGTAGATATATATAGAAAACAGCCTGTAGCCTGTGTGTCTCTCCCCACCCAATGTAACCACGCATATCATGACCATAACGTCTCATGTCCATGTCAAGCGGGATCATAGCTAATGCAACAAGTCATAATATATCTATGAATATAGTATCTCTGTCAAGTCCTGTATCCTATACAGAATCACCACGAATATCTCGGGAAGATCCTGTCTCATGAGTAGTGTCAAGTGTCCTGGGTCAAAGTGTACTTGGTAAGACAAGTACGAGAATATAAAGTGTCACGAATGTCCATCTCTAGATGACAGTACCCAACACCGCGTACAGTGTTGGCACCCGACTAATAATCGGACGCTAAGTATGTCACACGATCCTAGGTTAAGCATGCACAGCAATATAATGAAGCAAGGAAAATATATAATAATACTGCAGAGTTTGGTAAGGTACACTTGCCTGGGGTCCTGTTGCTGGTATGAATCAGAGTCCAAGTCACAGTCCAAATAGCCTATGTATTACAAATTTATCACGTCAAAAGATAATTTATTTTAATTTATTTAATTCTGGAATAATTACTCTAAAATCCTATTTTAATCTTACCACACTCGAATCGACTTCTGCAAAATCCCACACGTCCGTATCAACGACGCGCACGTATCTGTGAAGACAGTGCGCGACCAAGTCGTCCCGTTTGGCAGGGCGTACCCAGTTCCGCGGTGAATCGGGGCGTTGTTTTTTCCTATTTTTGGATCGCGGTTTGCGATCGCCACAGGACGTGATGTTCCGAGCGGGTTACACGGGCACCGAGAGGGTCATGCAGGCTACGCAACATAACTGACGGAATCAAAAACGGGGCTACGAGCAGAAAGATACGCGTCCCTGAACAGGGTCCAAAAAACCCGAATTTTTTGTGTCCGACACGTGTCCGACACAAGAGAACTAGGGTTAGGGTTTGGGGGTTCTGCGGTGGAGCTCCGGCGGTGCTGCTGCGGGGGAGGTCGGCCGGAGAGGGCTAGGGCGGCACCGGCGAGGCTGGGTAGAGGCGGCGCGGCGGGCAAGGCGACCGGAGGCGGCGGGAACGACGGAGAAGCTCGCGGGGCTGCGGTCTGCTGCGGGTGCTGCTGCTGCCGGCGAGGAGGGAGGAGGAAGTCGGCGGGGGCTGCAGCGGGCGGCATTGGGGCGAGGCGGCGCTGGGGCGGCACGACAGCGTGCAGCGAGGAGGCGGGGGATGGACCGGGTGACCGGAGAGGAGAAACTAGGGTTTAAATAGGGGAGCGGGGGCGGCCGGGTTAGGCGGGGGACGTGGCGGAGAAGGCGGAGGCGAGGGGGCGTGGCCGCGGGCGGGGTGCGGCGGCGGACGCGGGCGGTTGCGGGTGTAAACACCCTAAATTTTTAGATATTTTTAAAAATCAATTTTGGGAATTTTTCTGCAATTTTTAGGAATTTACAATATGTGCTGTAGTGATTGTAGGATTTTTAATTGCTAATAAATAATATTAAAATGTGATAAAAATATGATTTTATGGTATAAAATAGAAAACCTGACTTAGGGTAATTTTCTGGGATTTTATTGGGCCTCAGACCTATTTTTAAAAGCCTAAAAACTATTTTTTTAATTAATTAATTAATTACTGTATTATTATTATTAATTATTATTATTATTATTATTATTTATATTATTATTACTTTTTTTTAGTTTTGGGCCCGGCCCGGCCTAGTGGGCCGAGCCCATTAGCAGCCCAGACCCAGCCCGGTCACCCTAACGGGTCGGGCGGGTCTGCTCACCCGGAGCCCGCCGCCCGACCCGACCCGCATGCCCATCTCCCCTTCCCCACGCCTGCCCCGCGTTTTCCGGCCGGATTCTCCGGCCACGTCGCCGGAGAACAGCCCCTCTACCCCATGACCTCCTCGGCTCCGCGTTCCCCGGCCACCCCCTTGGCCACGACCACCTCCCCGAGCCCTATAAAACCCTACCCCTCTGCCCTCTTTCTCCCCCAAATCAAACCCTCGCCACCGGCCTCCGCCCACATTCCCATTCCCTAGCTGCTGCCCTCCGCCGGACCACCGCCCCTGCGTCGACCTCCTCCCGCTGTGAGCCACCCCGAGCCCACAACCAGCCCCTCCCCTCTCCTCCTTCCTCCTTCTACACCACTGCCCGAGCCTCCTCCGGCGACCCTCGGCTGGCACCGCCCTCACCCGAGCCCGGCGACGCCGTCCCCGGCTCTCTCCGCCACCAACGCCGCCTCTGCTGTGTCCGTCAGCAGTAGACACGGACACAGACCCGGACACAGTGAACCCTAGCCCTAGCAGTGGACACGTATCCAGGACACGAGTCGGAAACGGCGAACCCCGTTTCAAGAAGCCTCGTTCAGGTACTCGTATCTTGCACCCTGCATCTCCGATTTCGATTCTGTAAATTGCAACGCGTAGCCTGTATGACCCTCTCGGTGTCCGGACAAACCGCTCGGGGCATCGCGTCCTGTGGTGATCGCACACCGCGATCCAAAAATAGGAAAAACCAGGCCCTGTTTCACCCCGGAACTGAGTGTGCCCCGCCAAACGGGACGATTTGGTCGCGTGTGGTCTTCATAGATACATGTGCCTCGTCGATACGGATGTGTGAGATTTCGCAAAAGCTGATTCGGGTGTGCGTGCAAACCGGAATCAACGCGTATCCGCGGACATCGCCCCGTATCCGCCTTTTTTGCAATTCACCCTAACTTCGTGCACATACGTCAGATCGAGACGAAACTTGCGCCATCGGACTCGTAGCGATACGCTGGTCCTGTGGGTCAAGTTTGGTTCGATTCTGAGAACGTTGACGAAATTGCGTGTCGTGGGCCCCACAGGCCCCGCTCGACGGGCGATTTTGTGATCGGCTCATCGGAATTCAAATCTGAAAGTTCCGTTGTGTTCGTATCAGCGTTCCTGACCTGTTGACACTAAGTTTGGTGAATTTGGAGACCGTTGACCCCGACACATTTTTCGGTGCAAAGCGGGCCCACTGGTGGATCCCGTTTTGGCCCAAAATTGCCATTTTTGCCCTTGTCTCCAAATTGGACCCAAGGACAGGCGTTTCTAGCTGTTTGACATCTTCTGAGCGTGATGGTACTATTTATTTCAGCTTTCGAAGACATCTCTGGAAATTTCTGAAACCAGGACCTTAGTGGAATTCAAACTTCAGGCAAGTGCACCTTGCCAAACTTGCAGTCATTATTTTCATATTATCTGTAAAAATACTCTGCTGGATGTCTTGTGTAAATTTATATAAACTGATTTAAACTGCTTAACCTAGGGAACATATGACGTACCTAGTGTCCGATCATAGTCGGGTGCCGACACCGTACGCGGCGTTGGGTTCGTTATTTAGAGATGGATTTACGATCCCCTTACTCTTGTACTTGACCTATCAAGTACCCTACAACCCAGGACACTTGACACTATCATGGACAGAATCTTCCTGAGATATTCGTGGTGATTCTGTATAGGATACAGGACTTGACAGAGACATTTATTTATAGACAGTATGACTTGTTGCATTAGTTATAATCCCGCTGACATGGACATGAGACGTTATGGTCATGGCTTGCGTGATTACATTGGGTGGGGAGAGACACACAGGCTACAGGCTATTCTATATATATATCTACTATTATTGTGAGATTGTAGACTCTCCAGCAGAGCTAGACCCTTTACGTGTTATTATTGCTACCGACTCCCCGACACAGAGCTTGTAGCGGTCTCAGCCTGAGTACTAGTGTTGCTCTCATTTGCATATCACATAGATGGTTACTTAGTTTACCCTGCGGTTCATTTATTTATTGCACTGCTTATTCATTTGGCTTGTATTATTTGTGCCTTGCTATGTCCACTGAGGACCTGGAATGGATTATGTCCCCAGGTTTAGCAGAGGAGCAGTACCCCTAGGTATACGGGACCGGAGCTGAAGCTATTGCTGGAATAGAACCAAACACTAAAGACGAGGTGACTACCGAGGACTTCTCCTAAGTGCCTGTTCCAGTACTCAGTACTATTTCATGTTTACCTCTTTTGTTCCTGGCCTATAGAGCCAGTTATTCAGACTTAAGTCGGATTGTTTCTCCGACTGACTTGCTGTGATTATTGTTGCTACTTATTTCCATTTTATTATGCAGTTATTTCTTTATCTTTATGGATGAGATTAGTGTGAATTATTGTAGTAGACCTTATTTACAGCTTAAGTACGCCCTGATGGCTCCATTAAATTGGGTTATCCATCGGTGCGTACTGCTGGCCGTTGCCACGTGTCCAGTCCCTCGATATTTTGGGACTGGGGCGTGACATAGTTTTTGTGGTGGCCCATGCAGGTCCAAACTAAATTGTTCGGTTTCAACTTAGGGACCGGACAGGCCTGCAACAAGATAGGATAGGTTATAGGATCTCATCCATTGATTGAATCGTTGTTGAACTCTATGTCGAATTCCATTTAATTGCTTGAATTATATCCTGTTTTGATTCCTCTGTGCGTTCTCATTGTTTCCTTTTGATGCAGAGTTATGGATCCCAGAAGTGGTGACGAGACCCCCTTGGGTACACCGCCTGAAGCGGGGTTTACCTATGAAGCTGGAATGACGCCAGATACCAGAGGACAATCCTCTCAGAGCAATCAAACTGGCCAGCCAAGTTCCAGGTTCAGGCGTGATGACATCCCGCCTCCTCCCCAGTTCCCTCCTACGATGCCTGTCTTTCCCCCAGGACAGGCAATGGACGACCAGCAAATATTCCAGATGTTCTACGCAATGATGCAGGCCCAACAGCTGACCCAGCAGGAGGCCCAACGTCGAGAGGCCGAGAACCTAAGGAACAGCCTAGTCGCAGCATTGGAACATGCAAATCCACAAAATAGGCGGCCAGCAACGGGATCCATCACAGATTTCCGTCAACTCAAGCCCCGTACCTTCTTGGGCAAGGAAGGACCAACTGAAGTGCATGAATGGCTTACGAACACGCAGCATCAGTTGGAGGCCGCTGAACTACCAAGGGATAAATTGATGACTGCCGTCAGGATGCAACTGACGGACAATGCGCATCATTGGTGGCTATCCGAAGAAAGAAGGCTCGGACATGATCAGGTTACCTGGGAGGAGTTCTCCAGACTCTTCCAGGAAATGTACATCCCTGCTATGGCTCGGTCAGAACTCCGAGACAGATTCAACCGCCTGATCCAGGGCAACATGACGGTGGAGAAATATAACGCCGAATTCATTCGCCTAAGCCGCTTTGCCCCTTCGCTAATTCCTACCGAAGAGGAGAAGGCGGAGAAGTTCTTTGATGGGCTCAGGTTCGAGCTTCAGAAGTTAATCGAATCGGTCGTGCCCACCTCTTACACCGACGTCCTAGCTGCAGCACGTCGGCTGGAGCACGTTACTCGGAGGGAATCAAGCCTGAAACGTCCATTCTCCTCAGCACCATCCAAGTCATCGCCAGGGGAATCTGCTAAACGGCCCCAGAAGAGCCCGCCTCCAAGAGCAGCAACTAAGAACCTGCCTACTTGCCATTACTGCAGCAAGGTAGGATATATTGAAAAAGAATGTAGACGCAAGCTGGGGCTCTGCCTGGTTTGCGGATCTGGACAACACTTCTCAAAGGACTGCTCGGAACGTCGGGAGGGAGTTCCGAATCGACCAGCTCCACCTGCAGCTCTTCCAGCTGGGGGAGCAACACAGACAGGGCCTGGAGGAGCCAGGCCACCTCTACCACCTTAGGCAGCATTGTTCCAGCAAGCTCGTCAGCAAAGGGGTCCCACTCAGGGACGAGGTCAGGCATATGCACTAGCAGTCACAGAAGAAGCTACTGCAGGCGAAGTGATAGCAGGTACCATATTAGTAGCTTCAATTCCTGCTGTAGCATTATTTGATTCTGGAGCCTCGCATTCATTTATTGCTGCTAGCTTCGTAGCCACACATAGAATAGCTACCGCACCTCTCTCGAAGATGAAGAGAATTCTTACGGGAGGTAGAATTATCCCGGTTAGTGATACCTGTAGATCATGTTCGGTAGTAGTCTGTGGCCGAGAGATGCGAGCCCAATTCCTGATCTTTTCTATGCCTGATTACGATGTTGTACTTGGTATGGACTAGTTAAGTCAGTACCATGAGACACTGGATTGCCGGCTTGGAAAAGTAATATTTAGACCCCCTAGCCTTCCTGAGTTTGAATTTCTACGAGGAGATGTAGAACAAGGGGTCCAGCCAACTCTTAGGGTATTGACTGTAGAAGAAGATTCAAGTTACCCAAGAGTCATAACGGAATTTGTGGACGTATTTCCCGACGATCTTCCAGGTTTACCACCTGATCGGGAAATAGAATTCACAATAGACCTAACTCCAGGAGCCGAACCTATCACTTCATCGGTATATCGGCTAGCACCTAAGGAGTTAGTGGAGTTGAAAACACAAGTTGACGACCTTCTGGAGAAAGGATTTATCCGGCCCAGTGTTTCACCTTGGGGAGCACCTATACTTTTTGTACCCAAGAAGGATGGAACTGTACGGTTGTGCATTGATTATAGAGCCCTTAATGCTGTAACTATTAAGAACCGGTACCCATTACCATGCATTGATGATTTGTTTGACCAATTAAGTGGTGCTAAGGTATTCTCAAAGATTGACCTTAGATCCGGTTATCACCAGATTAGGGTGAAGAAGGAAGATATCCCAAAGACGGCCTTCAGAACTAAGTATGGACATTATGAGTTCCTAGTAATGCCGTTAGGTTTAACCAACGCACCCGCCGTATTTATGAGTTTGATGAACGGGGTCTTCCATCAGTACTTGGATAAGTTCGTGGTGGTATTCATTGATGATATCCTAGTCTACTCCAAGAACCACGAAGAGCACGAAGAATACCTTAGAATTGTGCTAGAAACTTTGAGAAGGGAGAAGCTATATGCCAAACTCAGCAAATATGAGTTCTGTATGGACAAGGTATCATTCTTAGGGCATATTATCTCGGGTGAAGGACTGTCTGTGGACCCAGAGAAGGTCACTGCTATAGAAACCTGGCCTACCCCTACCTCGGTTGCGGAAGTGAGAAGTTTTCTTGGACTTGCTGGGTATTACCGGCGGTTCGTAGAAAATTTTTTAAGGATCGCAGAACCTATGACTAAGCTGACACGGAAGAATCAGGAGTTCATATGGACGGAAGAATGCCAGAATGCCTTTGAAGAATTGAAGAGGCGTCTAACAACAGCACCAGTCTTGACTCTTCCCTCAGGGTCAGGAGGTTTTGTTGTATATAGTGATGCGTCCGGTAGTGGGCTAGGTTGTGTCTTGATGCAACATGGCAAGGTTATCGCTTATGCATCGAGGCAGCTGAAGGTCCACGAGAAGAACTACCCAACGCACGACCTGGAGCTAGCTGCAGTAATTTTTGCATTTAAGATCTGGAGACATTATCTGTATGGAGAGAAGGTCGAAATATTCACTGATCATAAGAGCTTGAAGTATGTTTATACACAGAAGGAGCTCAACATGAGGCAAAGGCATTGGCTTAAGTTGATGGTGGACTTTGACATCGATCTGCAGTACCACCCGGGGAAAGCAAATGTTGTAGCCGACGCCCTCAGCAGAAAACCCTCGGCTTATTTCTTAACGGAGCAGCCTCAGCTATTACAAGACTTGCAAGATCTTCAGATAGAGGTTGTTCTACCTGGACAAAATGGTTTGCTGGCTAACCTTGAAGTGAAGTCATCGCTGGTGGAGAGAATCAAGGAAGCTTTGCCTAATGATGCCAGATTCCGAAGACTGAAAGAGAGAACCGAAGCAGGCTTGCAAACGGGACTTCGCATCCACGAAGACGGAACATTAAGGTGCGGAAATCGCCTATATGTTCCGAATGGAGAATTAAGGCAGGAGTTGATGACAGAAGCACATAGCTCCATATACTCGGTTCATCCAGGAGGGACCAAGATGTACCGGGACTTAAGACAATGTTACTGGTGGCATGGAATGAAAAGGGAGATTGCCCAATTTGTGGCAAAATGCTTAGTCTGCCAGTAGGTGAAGGCCGAGCACCAAAGGACTGCAGGTTTGTTGCAGCCACTTCCCATCCCTGAATGAAAGTGGGAGCATATTACCATAGACTTCATCACTGGATTTCCAAGAAGCCCTAGTGGAAAGGATGCAGTATGGGTCATCGTGGATCGGCTCACTAAGTCGGCTCACTTCTTGCCGTTCAGAGTCGGACAATCCACGGAAGTACTAGCCGACATGTATATGCGACAGATCGTAAAATTACATGGAGTGCCGGTTAGTATTATATCAGATCGAGACTCAAGATTTATATCTCACTTTTGGCGAAGCATGCAAGAGAGTCTCGGCACCAGGCTCAAGTTCAGTACTGCCTATCATCCCCAGACAGATGGCCAATCAGAGCGCACAATTCATATCCTGGAAGATATGCTGCGATCATGTATACTGGACTTTGGAGGATCTTGGGAAGATCATCTGCACTTAGTGGAGTTCTCCTACAATAACAGCTACCAGGCAAGCATTCAGATGGCACCTTTCGAGGCGTTATACGGAAGAAAGTGCAGATCACCAGTATGCTGGAGCGACATTGGCGAACGTCAAATACTGGGTCCAGAGTTGGTAACGGAGACAGTGGAGAAAGTAAAACAGATTCAGAACCATCTCCGTGCAGCCCAGGATAGACAGAAGCATTGGGAAGATGCACACAGACGACCCCTGGAGTTCAAGGAAGGAGAGCATGTATTTTTGAGGATCTCGCCCACTAGAGGTACTATCAGATTCGGCAGCAGAGGCAAGTTAAGCCCAAGGTACATTGGGCCATTTAATATCTTGGAGCGCATTGGTGAGGTGGCTTACCGTCTTGTATTACCTCTATCCTTAGAGGGAGTGCATGACATATTCCACGTCTCACAACTGAGGAGATATGTGACGGACCCGAGTCATATAGTTGACCATTCTGAGATTTCGGTGGGACCTAGCCTGAGATACGAAGAGCAGCCAGTGGGTATACTCGACACCAGCGAGAAGATACTGCGAGGGCAGACAATCAGACTGGTTCGAGTAGCTTGGAAATAGCACTCTCCTAGCGAATCGACCTGGGAACGAGAGGATGTTATGCGCCAGCGTTATCCACACTTATTTGCTGATGCAGGTAAAACCTAAGCATTCTTTAAATTCTATAAAATCTTGCCTTTATAGTTTACCCTTCAATTGCGAGGACGCAATCCTCTTAAGGGGGGTAGATTGTAAATACCCTAAATTTTCAGATATTTTTAAAAATCAATTTTGGGAATTTTTCTACAATTTTCAGGAATTTATAATATGTGCTGTGGTGATTGTAGGATTTTTAATTGCTAATAAATAATATTAAAATATGATGAAAATATGATTTTATGGTGTAAAATAGAAAACCTGACTTAGGGTAATTTTTTGGGATTTTATTGGGCCTCAGACCTATTTTTAAAAGCCTAAAAACTATTTTTTTAATTAATTAATTAATTACTGTATTATTATTAATTATTATTATTATTATTATTATTTATATTATTATTACTGTTTTTTTAGTTTTGGGCCCGGCCCGGCCCGGCCCAGTGGGCCGAGCCAATTAGCAGCCCAGACCCAGCCCGGTCACCCTAGCGGGTCGGGCGGGTCCGCTCACCCGGAGCCCGTCGCCCGATCCGACCCGCATGCCCATCTCCCCTTCCCCACGCCTGCCCCGCGTTTTCCGGCCGGATTCTCCGGCCACGTCGCCGGAGAACAGCCCCTCTACCCCACGACCTCCTCGGCTCCGCGTTCCCCGGCCACCCCCTTCGCCACGACCACCTCCCCGAGCCCTATAAAACCCTACCCCTCCGCCCTCTTTCTCCCCCAAATCAAACCCTCGCCGCCGGCCTCCGCCCACATTCCCCTCCCCTAGCTGCTGCCCTCCGCCGGACCACCGCCCCTGCGCCGACCTCCTCCCACCGTGAGCCACCCCGAGCCCACAACCAGCCCCTCCCCTCTCCTCCTTCCTCCTTCTGCACCGCTGCCCGAGCCTCCTCCGGCGACCCTCGGCCAGCACCGGCCACAACGCAACTGACAGAATCGAAAACGGGGCTACAAGTAGAAAGATACGCGTACCTGAACAGGGTCCAAAAAACCAGAATTTTCCGTGTCCGACACGTGTCCGACACAAAAGAACTAGGGTTAGGGTTTGGGGGTTCTCCGGCGGAGCTCCGGCGGCGCTGCGGCGGGGGAGGCCGGCCGGAGAGGGCTGGGGCAACGCCGGCGAGGCTGGGCGGAGGCGGCGCCGCGGGCACGGCGGCGGGAACGACGGAGAAGCTAGCGGGGCTGCGGTCTGCTGCGGGTGCTGCTGCTGCCGACGAGGAGGGAGGAGGAAGTCGGCGAGGGCTGCAGCGGGCGGCGCTGGGGCGAGGCGGCGCTGGGGCGGCACGGCGGCGTGCGGCGAGGAGGCGGGGGATGGAGCGGGTGACCGGAGAGGGGAAACTAGGGTTTAAATAGGGGAGCAGGGGCGGCCGGGTGAGGCGGGGGACGTGGCGGGGAAGGCGGAGGCGAGGGGGCGTGGCGGCGGGCGGGGCACGGCGGACGCGGCGGCGGACGCGGGCGGTTGCGGGGGACTCGGGGGAGAGGGCTATGTGGGGGGGTGCGGGTTCGGGCACAGGAGGCGGGGGATGGAGCGGGTGACCGGAGAGGGGAAACTAGGGTTTAAATAGGGGAGCGGGGGCGGCCGGGTGAGGCGGAGGATGTGGCAGGGAAGGCATAGGGGAGGGGGCGTGGCCGCGGGCGGGGCACTGCGGACGCGGCGGCGGACGCGGGCGGTTGCGGGGGACTCGGGGGAGAGGGCTACGTGGGGGGGTGCGGGTTCGGGCACAGGCGGGTCGGGTTCGATCGGGCGGACCCGTACCGATAGCTGAACGGGTTTTGGGCTGTGGGTTCGGGTCGCGGGTTGGCCCGGATCCGACCCGCAGCGGATGGGTTTGGGCTTGGTTTGGTTTGGCTGGGCCGAATTTATTTTTAATTAATTAAAAATAATAATAATAATTAGGTAAATAATAATAAAAATAGTTTGAGGTGATTAAAAATAGGTCCGGGGCCCAATAAATTCCCTGAAAATTACCCTAAATCCAGTTTTTTATTTTACACCCAAAAATATTATTTTCATAATATTTTAATATTATTTATTATCATTTAAAAATCATTTAATAATTAAAATCCTGATTTTAATTACAAAAAATTCCCAGAAAATTCCAGAAAATTGTGAAAAATCCAAATTTAAAATTCTTGAAAAATCGAGGGGTTTACAGCTGACATTGTTTTTGGAGGTAGAGGTGTGTCATGATGGCAGGGACATAGAGACACAAGTACATGGCCTCACAACATGGATGAGAAATTATTTAGAACACGCGCCACCTCACAATATTTTGCCGCATGTATGAGCAATCTTCTGCAACATGTGCAAAGAGCCTATATGTGGCTTGGTCGCATGGATGAAAACTTATCTGTAGCATGCACGCAGAGCCTATCTGTAGCTTGGCCGCATAATGAGGAATCATCTGTAATCATGTGCGTAGAGTCTATGTGAGGCTAGGTCGCCTGTATAAGAACTTATCTGCGACATACACGCAGAGCCTATTTGTAGCTTAGCTGCATGGATGAGCCCTCCTCCTGCTCATGTGTGCTGCCTTAGCTATCTCGAGACGTCCCCTCCTGTGTGTCGCTACGTCCTAGAAGTGGCATGTGGTTGTTGTACACTTTTGCAATCTTCGTTGAGACTGATATGTATTTCCTTTATGCAGGTTTTACCACCCTTTGCGGTGCCCATGATGGAGCATGGAAGGATATTGTAAGACCCCTAATCCTAAAAATCGTATAAATCTTTTTTATTATTAAATATTAATTTAATTGTAGTGATTAGTGGCTAATTAGAAGAAATAGATTTTTAATAATTTTTATTTTAGGTGTTAGTGCACTTAGAGGATTTATGGGACCATTAAAAATTTTTCGGAATTTATTTCATGTAGGAGACCCCTTGAGCAGTTGCTAGCTTAACAGTGTGCATTAATATAATCTAGAATTTTTCCTATAAGTATATACGCATATATAAATATATATATACAAATATTTTAAAGAAATATATAAAAAGGGAAAAGAAAAGAAAAAAAAGAGTATAAACTAATAATAAATTATTACTTAAAGCAAACCAAAGCAAATCATTCTCAATCATTCCCATAAAGCACAGCCAGCAAGCACCATCGCCACCTTTGCTAAGTCATTTGAGCCAACTTAGCTAAAAGAATTCCACGGCCAAGACCCGACCATGCGGCCTTTAAACCAACTTCCCTCTCTCCTTCATATATATATATATATATATATATATATAAATCATTGTTTCTAAAACCCTAAACCTAATCATCCAGACTCTCCCTCTTCCCATCTAACCCTAGAGAGCTTCGCCACCGCAGCCGGAGAACCCCGTCAGGCGGTCCAAACAAATCCCGACGACCGCGACCCCGCACACTGCAGATTCCTACAGCGAGGTACCTGTGTTCCGGAGTTGTTTTCTGTCGACTCGCTCAACCAAACGCCCCCGTCTTCACCGGTATGCTCACCCCTTAACCATCTTCCATATATGTGTGTTAGTAGACCTCGAACAACGCGTAACCATAGGCGAAAACAGCGCCAAAGTTGGCAGAAACAGACCGAATTCTGGGAACGCAGAAAACTGCGGTGACCACCCATGTTTCAGAGTTCGTATCTTCCACCACAGAGATCCGAATTCGATGATTCTTTTCGTTATGCATAGACCACTTGACCTAGTTTAATTTCTGTTAAATAACCCTAGATTATTAACTGCTATAGACAGAATTAAATTTGTTGGAAAACCCCGCGAACACACTTTTTCCAAATTTTCAAAAGTTGTGAAACGGAGCGCGCCCCGCCGTGTACCAAGTATACCGAATGGTATACGCAGCATAACCGGACACGTAAAAATTTACGAAAACTTATTCGGATGCGTGTGCGCGCTAGAATCAGCCCGTATCCGCGGACAAACCCCGTGTAGCAACTTTTGTGGAAGTCACATGCATTTTGTGCACGCTCGTCAGATTGCGACGAAACTTACACCACTGGACTCATGGTAATACGCTGGTCCTGTGACCCGATTTTTACGTATTTCTGATACAGTTGACCAAGTCACCAATTGGCGGGCCCCACTGTTGACTTTTTGGACGAAATTATGTCCGGCTCATCGGAATCCACATTTGGATATACCGTTGGGTTCGTATTGACATTTAGAGTTTGTTTGACCTATAATTTGTCCCATTTAGAGACTGTTACCCTTGGCACATTTTTCGGTACAAAGTGGGCGACACGTGGACCCTACTTTTATCCGAAATTACTGTTTTGTCCCTGTGTCCAAATTAGACGAAAGAGAAGTACTTTCTAGCTATTTTGCTTATTCTGGGAATGTTGGTGATATCTATTTCAGCATCCGGAGATATTTGTTCTGAGGCCGTAGCTTCTGATCCTGTGTGCTTGACTTCTGGACAGTACACCTTGCAGCTTTCTTACCAGGCAAGATACCTTGCCAAATTGCTTACAGTATTTTGCATGCTTATTTTATTTCTGTATATTCATTGCATTTTTGTATATTTCTTGCATGTGTAGTTTTTTCAGTCATTACTATATATTAGATATGTTGACATACACATGGCACTTAGTATCATCGAGGACAATCATTAGGCGTATGGGCTTTTAACCACTCTGGTAAACCGTAGTAACTAGCACGCACTATGGTGGTCGTGTCCGATGGTCGCTACCCCCAAGGTATGTCAATTGATGGAGTTCGAGGGTCGCTACCCCCGAGGTATGTCGGTTGATGATGTCCACTGACGAGTGTATGAGTTGTGAGGATTAGATCGAGTAGCCTACCCTTGCCCATACGTCAAAAAGTTATCCTCATTTACATTCATATAGATTGTCTTGTACAACGTACTTATCTATTTTAAATATTATGCATGTTTACTGTATTCAAATTGGCTTGCTTCTATGTATCTTGTTACGTCCCTCTGAGGACCTGGTCCCTTTCCAGGTGTATCTATTCTTAAGTATTTGCAGGAGCACAGATTTGGATGGTTACAAATGTTTCGAGGATGTCTTCTCTTCGAGCCATGGTCGTTAGCTGGTACTCATATATTGTGATTATTGTGTTGTACTTTTTTATTCGAGTTGGTAGTGAATTTGTTTTCATCCAACTATCACCCTTAGATACTTATATTGAGATCTGGTTTCATAGACACTGGTTATTTATTTATATTTGATTTTCATGGATGAGATTTAGATTATACCTTGTGACTTGTGACATATGTTTATACTACTGGTGGATTGATATTCATATTACAGCGTACGTGTGGATTTTAGTTTCCATATATTGGAGTTGCCATATCCATGCGGCTGGCATGCTTACGTGTTCCTAGTCCTACATATTTTGGGACAGGGGCATGACATGTTTTTATGGTGGCCCATACAGGTCAAGAGCATATTGTCTCGGTTACGTTACTGTACCGAACAAGCCTGCACCTAGGACTAGAGTATAGGATCTCATCCACATTGGTTACGACTCATCCTCCTTTCACTCCATTCCATTTGAATAATTTGCATCATGCTTGATTCCTGTACTTCCCTAATAGTTCTTTGAGAATAACCTTCTGCTATAATATAGGAACCCCTATTATTAGGATGATAATTATGGTAGCACACCTATTAAGAATACAATGAGAATATAGACACACCACTAAGTTTAGAATATCTAGTGAACTCTAGAATTCCTTATCTATAGATTGGTTTACCATTACCCCATGATGTATTATGAAGACTTTAGAGTAGTATAGACGCTACTAGATTTAGTTAGAATTTTTACCATAATGTTTGACCCTAGTATTGAGGAACCAATAGACAACCAAAAATTGAAAATTAGGATTGAACCTTACCTTCATAGTTAGATAGCATTGGAGAACTATAAATTTAGATTATTGACTTGATATTAGTAGACAACACCTTAGGAAGCCTAGAGGAATGTAATCAACATCTCCCTTGATCATACCTCGGACATAGTGATTAGCATACCCTATTTTCTTAAGAAACCATGATGCTATCTAGAGCCCTCTATTTTAATTTCATATCTTGTTCCTCTGCAACCTTAGCGTTCGCTAATTGTGCAATGACTAAATTATGTTCTTCTATTCTCCATCTTTTAGCTCATGCCACTTGACACCTCTAATTATAGACTAAGTAATTTATTTCTATGTCAGGATATATAGCTTGCTAGGACTATAGTTGTAATCTTAAAGTTTTACTTATGTGATTGGTAGTTAGAACTTGATAGTTTTAAGTTATTCTTGTAGATTGTGACATGGTGATTATCCCTTAGTTTTAAATTGCGTAACATGTACCCCCACCTCGATACGAGTTATATCCCCTTTTCCCCTGGAAGGCTAGTAACTGTTTCGTTCTTACTATTGACACTTGCACTAAGACTAAGACTTAAGACAACCACGACTTATGTAATATAAGAGGATACCCTAATAAGTACCAAGATCCCTTCTCGTAGACCTTAACAGGAGTTTCTACGGTATCCTTAAGATAATTACAGTACTAGTTTATTGTTATAAGTTGGATAATATACCTCACAACCTAGTATTACATAGTCTTTTGACCTATTATTGAAGTATGATTGAACAACATTAACTGTATGCTAGCTTAGGACGACACTATTTTTTTTCAGACTGTAGAACTTAGAGACTATACCCCTACTTTATCGACTATCGACTTAGACAAGGAGTTAGTATGACAACTAAAGAGATTGTAAGAGTCTTATCTTTTTGTGAACTTGAATTGGTATGTACCTTCTTTCATCATAATCCAGTATATTTATATTTGCTGTACTACCTTGATTTATGCTGCTATTATAGCCTAGTTTTTGCAAGCTTATTCTTTTATTGAGCTTGCTCATAGCATATGTATTATTGGGTGCACACAATGATACAATTGCCTAATCAGAATCGGTGTATTAAGGTCTAGCTAACCTTAGTGCGCTTGGTTTGCTCTTCGCATGACTACTTTACGTGGATTGAGATATATAGTAGTAGACGAATATACTTGCCCCTAGACATGTCAGACATATCGTATCGGTTACATAATTGTACTGATACGAGCATATAAATAGAAAATAACCAAAAATAGGATTTCAATCCACAACTGTCCTAACAAATCTTTTTTCGAATTCTTTAATCTCTTTGAACCTCGTACTCGTATTTTATCACCTTCACCTTGAATTCTTTATTATTGCTCTCCGTCTTCCCTTATTTTGGAAAGACGAAACCTCGTGCTGGTATAAGTTGACACTGATAGTACTAGATATACCCCATAAAGCTAATCATATGACTTAGTGACTCTCTTTTATAATTGATTAAGGGCACATCATAGGTGATATATTTGGTGTTAAAACTTTGATGATTGAACAACATGATTAAATAATTTGAGGAATAATTTTCTTAGATGTACAACCTTAGATGAAAGATGAATTTTTTTTTTGAGTTGGGGTAGATTGTAAAACCCTCACTCAAAATTGGACCTACTTGGCTTAGGTAGTGAGACTAAAGCTAGATTGAATCTAGTAGAAATAGAACACGGTATTCTTTTTATTTAATTCTTGCAATAATTATATCACTTAGCGCACCTTGTCGTGCTTCGATAATTGGAGCACTACATAGCCACTGCCTTCCTATAAATTCTACACCCTTATCCTAGACGTACCCATCATCCAATTCTTATCTTTGTGAAATTTTCCAATTGTTGGGCACCTTTATGCAAAAGAGCATTTAGGTATCCACACCATTGGACATGACACATGAAGAAACCTATTTTTCGCTTATTTGGATTTTTCTATAATTTTTGGGATGTGCAACGCGCAACATCGCCCACTCCTATAAACTTAGCCTTGCATTTTAAACAATGCAAATCTTATACTAACCTTGACTTTCTACCACGGCATAGTTTTAATTTCGAGGACAAAATTTTTATAAGTTGGGTAGAATGTAAGATCCCTAATCCTAAAAACCGTATAAATCTTTTTTATTATTAAATATTAATTTAATTATATTAATTAGTGCCTAATTAGGAGAAATAGATTTTTAATAATTTTTATTTTAGGTGTTAGTGCACTTAGAGGATTTATGGGACCATTAGGAATTTTTCGGAATTTATTTCATGTAGGAGCACCTTTAGCAGTTGATAGCTTAACGGTGTGCATTAATATAATCTAGAATTTTTCCTATAAGTATATACGTATACGTATATATATATATATATATATATATATATATATATATATATATATATATATATATATATATATTATATATATATATATATGTATACATATATTTTAAAGAAATATATAAAAAGGGAAAAGAAAAGAAAAGAAAAGACAAAAAAAAAAGTATAAACTAATAAGAAATTATTACTTAAAGCAAACCAAAGCAAATCATTCCCAACCATTCCCACAAAGAACAACCAGCAAATACCACCGCCACCTTTGCTAAGTCATGTGAGCCAACTTAGCTAAAAGAATTCCACGGCCAAGACCCGACCCCGCGGCCTTTAAACCAACTTCCCTCTCTCCTTCATATATATATATATATATATATATATATAAATCATTCTTTTTAAAACCCTAAATCTAATCATCCAGACTCTCCCTCTTCCCATAAAGACCTAGAGAGCGCCGCCACAGCAGCCGGAGAACCCCGCCAGGCCGTCCAAACAAATCTCGACGACCGCGACCCTGTACACTACAGATTCCCGTCGACTCGCTCAACCAAACGCCATCCCGTCTTCACCGGTATGCTCACTCCTTAACCCTCTTCTATATCTGCATTTTAGTAGACCTCGAATAACGCATAACCATATGTGAAAACAGTGCCAAAGTTGGCAGAAATAGACCAAATTCTGGGAACGCAGAAAACTGCGGTGACCACCCATGTTTCAGAGTTCGTATCTCCCACCACAGAGATACGAATTTAATGATTCTTTTTGGTATGCGTAGACCACTTGAACTAGTTTAATTTCTGTTAAATAATCCCAGATTATTAACTGCTGTAGACAGAATTAAATTTGTTGGAAAAGCCCACGAACATATTTTTCCCAGATTTCTAAAAGTTGTGAAACGGAGCATGCCCCGCCAAACGGGACCGTCCCGCCATTTACCAAGTGTACTGAATGGTGCATGTAGCATAACCGGACACGTAAAAATTTATGGTAACTGATTCGGACGCGTATGCGCGCCGAAATCAGCCCGTATCCGCGGACACACCCCTTGTCGTAATTTTTGTGGAAGTCGCACGGATTTTGTGCCGCTCGTCAGATTGCGACAAAACTTATGCCACTGGACTCGTGGTAACATGCGGGTCATGTGACCCAATTTTTACGTAATTCTGAGATAGTTGCCCAAGTCGCCAATTGGCGGGCCCTATAGTTGACTTTTTGGACGAAATTGTGTCCGGCTCATCGGAATCCACATTTGGACATACCGTTGGGTTCGTATTGACATCTAGAGTTTGTTTGACCTATAATTTATCCCATTTAGAGACTGTTAACCTTGGCACATTTTTCGGTGCAAAGTGAACAACACGTGGACCCTATTTTTACTCGAAATTACCGTTTTGCCCCTGTGTCCAGATTTGACGAAAGGGAAGTACTTTCTAGCTATTTTGCTTATTCTGGGAATGTTGGTGATATCTATTTCAGCATCCGGAGATATTTGTTCTGAGACCGTAGCTTCTGATCCTGTGTGCTTGACTTCTGGACAGTACACCTTGCAGCTTTCTAACTAGGCAAGATACCTTGCCAAATTTCTTACAGTATTTTGCATGCTTATTTTATTTCTTTATATTCATTGCATTTCTGTATATTTCTTGCATGTGCAATTTTCTTTCAGTCATTACTATATATTAGATATGTTGACACACACATGGCACTTAATATCATCGAGAACAATCATTAGGCGTATGGGCTTTTAACCACTCTGGTAAACCGTAGTAACTAGCACGCACTATGGTGGTCGTGTCCAATGGTCGCTACCCACGAGGTATGTCGATTGATGGAGTCCGAGGGTCGCTACCCCCGAGGTATGTCGGCTGATGATGTCCACTGACGAGTGTATGAGTTGTAAGGATTAGATCGAGTAGCCTACCCTTGCCCATACGTCAAAAAGTTGTCCTCATTTGCATTCATATAGATTTTCTTTTACAACATACTCATCTATTTTTAAACATTATGCATGTTCACTGTATTCAAATTAGCTTGCTTCTATGTATCTTGTTACGTCCCTCTGAGGACCTGGTCCCTTTCCAGGTGTATCTGTTCTTGAATATTTTCAAGAGCGCAGATTTGGATGGTTACAAATTTTTCGAGGATGTCTTCTCTTCGAGCCATGGTCGTTAGCTGGTACTCATATATTGTGATTGTTGTGTTGTACTTTTCCATTCGAGTTAGTAGTGGATTTGTTTCCATCCAACTATCATCCTTAGATACTTATATTGAGATCTGGTTTTATAGACACTGGTTATTTATTTATATTTGATTTTCATGGATGAGATTTAGATTATACCTTGTGACTTATGACATATGTTTATACCACTGGTGGATTGATATTCATATTACAGCGTACGTATGGATTTTGGTTTTCATATATTGGAGTTTCCATATCCATGCGGCTGGCATGCTTACATGTTCCTAGTCCTACGTATTTTGGGACTGGGGCATGACAGATATTATAGAACCCGTTATTCAAAGAAAATACTAACCTTACACAGCTACTTTTTGCCAAGAACTGATCCAGGAGACGAGGGTGAACATCCTGCGTCATGCGTGGAGCTGTCCATGTTTATGCAGCGTGCTAGCTGTATTTTTCCCTTTTATGCGGCTTGCTACCGGCACATATAACAAGAAGGGTCTTCCTACAACGGGGGCTACCAATACTTGGGGATTCATGAGATACTCCTTGATGTCGTCTAAGACGCGCTGATAATCTTCGTCCCAGACAAAGGAGATTACCTTCTTTATGAACTGAGTGAAAGGCTGACAACGTCCAGAGAGGTTTTATATGAACCTCCTGATGTATGCCAGTCTTTCTTGAAGGCTACAAAGTTTTCGGAGGTTCTTTGGTCGGTGTATTTCAAGGATTGCTTTAGTCTTGTCAGGGTCTATGTGGATACCCTTCGAGGTTATGACAAAACTAAAAATTTGCTATTGCAGAATCCCTAGAAGGATTTGGTAGGATTCTTAAGATGGTGCACACTAATCAGGTCGAACACAGTCTTCAAGTCTTGGAGGTGATCATCTTTAGATCGACTCTTGATAGTGATGTCATCAACATAATACTCAGCTGTCTTGCATAGAAGTTTGTGAAAGATGGTGCTCATACGCTGGTATGTAACACCTACGTTCTTCTGATCGAAGGACATGACTGTGTAGCAGTACACTCCTATCGGCGTTCGAAACGATATATGCTTCTCGTCGTCATAAAACATATTGATTTGATTGTAGCCTGAGAATTCGTCCATAAAGGACATGCGCTCGAAGCCACAATTATTGTCGATTATTATGTCTAAAATCGGAAGGGAAAACTCGTCCTTAAGGAACGCCGTATTTATATCACGAAAGTCAATGAAGATCCGGATCTTTCAATTCTTTTTGACAACGGGCACGATATTGGGTACCTAATCCGGATGTTGTTCTTCGCGGATGAAGCCGCTAGCTATCCGTTTGTTGACTTTAGCTTCGATGGCATTCATAATGTCCTGTCGGAACCGCCGTTGCTGTTGTTTGATCGGCTTAGCGTTCAACCAGATGTTGAGTTTGTTGACCACGATTTGGGGGTCCAGTGCCGGCATATCTTTGTAACTCCAGGCAAAGACATCAATATACTCCTTGATGAGCTATATTAGAGATTCCCGATCCTCATCGGACAGACTTTTGGTGATAACGATAGGTTTAGGGGAGGATTGGTTGTCCAGAATGATTTGTACGACTTCGTCCTCAGTAGGAGATTCCCTTTGCTCGAACCGTATCTACCATTGGGTGTCTAAGTGTTGGGCCCACGGTTCTACTTCAAAGAGTTCAGGTGGATCCTCGTCGTCTTCCTCAAGGTCAGCTGACACCATATTAGCAAACAATATTTGTTTGAGTATCTTTCCGATACTGACATCAAAATTCCAAGCGAAAGATTCTGAAGAGTGAGAGTGTAACTCGTCTTCTTTATTCGAGTCTTCTAGGGTCGTGGGAGGCATGACATACCCTAAGCCATACTTTGTCTTATGGTAATAATCCTCGGACTTGCCTGGAGAAGCCTGCAGACACAGAGACAGCCGTTGGTCTTTGCCATATTTTAAGCCCCTAGCGGCTTTCAGGTCGTACCCCATCTTCTGGATAAGGTGCTTGGTTTAAGAGTTGTACCGATGATGTAGTATTTTACCGGTATCGAGTTATATTTTTAGTTTCTCTGGGACGGAGGATTGGAGACTTTCTACCCTGTCAAAGATGATGAGTTTGTCTCCCATCTTCCTTGTTGGAACTATGAAGTAGGATTTTTGACTGGAAAGAATTTGGTTCATTGCATAGGTGGTAGTCGCCTGTGTATGCAGGTGAAAGCCTAGACCATTCTCCCTGGAATATAATGTGCTGAGATGTGCAACATTCGAGTAGTTCAAAGATAGCCCTTTATTCATAAATTAAGGTATCTTATCCTCAAGAATTATATCGTCAAGAGAAGGACGTTAGCATGAGCGGTCACATACTCTTCCAGTTCATCCTTCCGGAGATCTACCCCAGTGCGAGCTACGGCTTTGGAGGTCTCTTGTGCAGTTTTACCACTAGAGGTTCGGAAGTGGTAGTAGGTGCCGAATCTTCCTTCAACGGTCGACTCGGTCTATGAAGGCGAATGACCAGAGGTTCGGTGCTTTCTTGTACAGTTTCACCATAAGGGGAAGGGCTGTACCAGGAGTGCGCGCTTTGAGATGGACACTCAAGGCCTCGTCTGATGTTGTCCCAGTCCCAGCCTCATCGTCAACATCATTATCATATTCATCTTGGTGGACTGGATTATAGAGGATCGAGTCAGAGTAATAGGCCACAACCCCTTTAAATGGATCCATGTCGGCAAATTCTGTCTTGACGATGCCATGATCGTCCACGTACTTCAAGAACTATTACAGGGTCGACGGTATGATCATGTACTGATGTATCCAAGGACTTTCCAATATGACGTTGTAGAATACGTCTACGTCTATGATGTAGCAGGTGACCTTTATTTTTAAATTATCAATCTAACATTTCAAGCGAGTATTGCCTAGAGGGTAGCTTCTCCCTGCGTTGAATCCACTAATGGAAGTATTGGTTGCAGGCGATGCATCGAGATGCACAAGGTCTGAAGCAGACTCTGTGGGATGATGCTGATTGACGAGTCAGGGTCAATGTGAATCTGGTCTACCTTGATGGCACCGATGTACCCTATGTAATACAGAGGATGATTGTGCCGATTATTCTTTAATAATAAGTCCTTTTATAAGAACGTGATATTGGGTATCGCCTCCATCATATTATTGCAGTGGGAGCATGCAGCATGATCCTCAGCTGGTGGCTTGACCCTGCGCCAGGTAGGTGTTGATATTCTGCAATACCTTACTCAGAGCAACCCAAGTGTCTTTGGAGAGTCATAAAAGTCGAATAGTGACAACTTCGCTGGAGTATTGGCCAGTTGTGCTAAGATGTCAAAGTTGTATGGCTTCTCTAGCCCCTGAGCGATATCTTTGCACAGTGGTTTGTCGAAGCGAGCTTCTTCCTGCTTGGACTTGTCCGCTGAAGGAGGCTGGGATGGACCCAGATCAGATGCGGCGATCAGGAGAGCAGCATCGTCAGGGATGTCGTACACTTGTTGGTATGACAGGCCTGACCTCGTTGTTCCTGCTGTAGGTTCGTTGGAAGGGGTAGAAACTGTGTAGTAGGATTTTAAAAACTTGCCCTTGGACATGGTGGCAGAAGGCGTTGCCTGCTGCATCAAGTCTAGAGCAAGATATGGATTGATCCACGTTACCTCCCCTTGTGATGTGGTGAGAGGTATCAGCTCGACTATTTGGTCATGAGCTGGCAGGAGATTAAAAACCTCCATTGTTGCCCTGGGGATCGGGATCATCTGTCTTGGGCTTTCGTTGTCGAAAAGTTATTGAACTGGAGAGATACCATGTTAGCGGCAACTATTTTGTCATCGAATTACAAGGTGAGGGTCTTGGTGTCGAGAAGACTCTGGATGTACCACTTCAATGTGTAGGAATTCCATATCGTATAGTGGACGTATCGATGGCAGTTGCAGTACTTCGGACTATTTATAACAACTGACTCAACAGGTCACTTGATGTCGGGGAGCCGAAGCTTGTTTCCCTTCATTATCACATCAAAGATTGCCATGACATCATTATCTTCGAAAGAATAAGATTTCTTCTATTTTGCAGCCTCTGCGGGCTTTTGCTCGGACTTCTTGGTTATATTGGCGACAAGAGCATGCTTTCCTTTGCCATCCCGGGCACTATTGTCACTGTTGTTGTTGTTACTGTTGTTGTTGTCGTAAGGGCATTTTTTCTTATCATCAGCGACAGGGATCTGTTTTACTAAGAGGCGGGCATCCTTTACTCTCTTCTCAATACTGACAATATTTATGATGAACGTCGTCCAGTCTTTAAGCTGAGAGTAGCCCATCCAGAGTCTGACCGTGAGAAGGAGATTTCTCCGACAGGTGTCCATCTGCATGGACTTGGGGTTACTGGGGGTAACTTTAGCGCCCCTTGCTTGTACCGCTCGATGTATTCCCGTACAAACTCTTTCTCCCTTTGTATGATTTTTATTAAAGAGGACATCGTCATGTCATTTCCTCCATCATAGAACCGAGCAAGGAAAAGGCCTTTTAGGTCGTCAAACAACAAAATATAATTGTCCTGGAGACTGCAGAACCAATTGAAAGCTATTCCAGATAATGTCCTGACAAAAAGCTTTGTTAAAAGGGCATCGTTGCAAGGCAGATGCCCTGTTGTCGTCTCGAAGTAACTCCTGAATTGATGGAAATATGTCTTTCCATCAAACAGAGTCAAGTTAAACAGTTTGTACTTGGGTGGGTACGGTATATCTCTCCACTCGAGGGGATACGGTTGTCGAATCCCAAGCTCGCACAGTGAGTCCTGATTGCCCATTTAGTCTAGGTGGGCTTGAAGTTTTTATACCTCCCGCATTGCTTTTTGGTCTTTATCGACTACAAAAGGGACAGATGATCCGGGCAGGGGATGATTGCCGCCAGCGGGTGGAGCGGTTAAAAGTCCCGTGGTCCAGCCTTGCTTGATCAGAGGCCCTTACTGGTTATGAGGCTATATTTGCCTTGATCTCCATCATTGTCTGGGTCAAGGCCTGCATTGATGCCCTCATGGTTTGCATCATGGCCTCGAGAGTTTTGAGGTACGTTCGATCGTTGAGACCCTCGTGATCGTCCCCTGCCATGTATATTATTCTTATATGGGAACAAATGGATGGGATGGTAGATGTCATACTTTTTGCTTCAGACTCTTGCCGTGAATAATCATTCGGGAAAGTTGGTAGTGCCGTATCCTTTTCAGACTCGGAGGGAATACTACCCCCAATGTAGGAACTGCGTCCACTTGACGAAGGTGGCTATCCCCACATATCTCAACATTTGTTCCTTGGAAATCATCGTCTTCTTGGAATGCCAGATTGTCATAGAGGTCCGAGGGATTACAACCTCCAGCTTACGTGGCTATGTGAGGTCCTAAGGATGAACTACCCCCAGTGGGTGACAGCTTCTTGTTTGAGCGGGTGCCCAAAAAATACCTTTCGCGGGTTTCGCGACCTATTCTTCTGGGACCCGTCGTCTTGACCTACCAGCCGAGAGCGACCGACTGGAGGTACTGGTCTTCCGATATCTCATTATGGAAGGAACCTTCGAGAAGAATAACATGAGGTGAGGGCCAGATCCTCCGCCTCTAGTGCTTGCACCTATTCTCCGGGTTGCATCCGGGTGGGTGCCTTTGGTTACAACCGATGGAATATCGACTGCCTGTTTGTGGGTACTGCTACATTATTACTGTAGCAGTTGATGATAATGCTAGAACAGTGATATCCTGGGGAGGACACTTCAAATGTCGTAGTTGATTCCCTCGCTTTTCACTTATGATTGATCACGTAGCGCAAGTCAAGCGAGGGTTGATTCACCTGTGCACCATTCTAATGAGCCTGGGTGGACCGAGCATATGTGTGTGTAGGAGTTGACTTTGCTTCCTGACCTAGGGTTTGTACAACAACTTTCCCCAGGTTGGTAATGGAAGACACTTTAGACTGACACTATCCAATTGTCACAACGGGATGGACGCATGGGGTAAATTTTGTACATCTTTTTCTCAGGGGCACTTTTCTGTAGGGGCGGATTGAGCGGTGGCAACTTCCGAAAGGTATAATTTAGTAGTAGATGCCCCCCTACCAACTTTGTGTATTGTTAAAGGCTACCTATCCTATACAACTATATAAAGTCAGTGATTGAATTGAAGTGGGAGAGTGGGCTGGGAGTTTGGCCAATTGCTCTCGGAGACCAGCTAGGCAAGATTCTGCTTTGGTTGCTTCCTTTGTGACTTCTTTAGCTGCTGCTGCTTTCTCTCCATTTGAGTAGCTGGTCCAGCTCCGGTGGTATTTTTAAGTTTGCTGCAATATGCTTGGAGCAGAGCATGAGCCTTGGGAGCAGTTGTAGGTGGCTCAGTAGGGTACAGTAGTACATCAATTATAGTTAGGCTTTTAGTAACTAGAACCCCTTGCTCGACACTTTCTCTCGGTATGGATATTAATACCTAATTGTAAGAAATATATTATCTTTATCATGAATTTTCTTGTATGGCCCCGCGGCGCCCTTTCGTGAAAACCATTACAGTAATGCACTTTCAAAATGGAATGAGACGAGCGAAGTAAGTTTAATAGCATTTTGAGCTGAAAATGAAGACGTTAAAACATGTGTTAAGCATGAATTTTATTGCACTCATTTTTGACCCGACTCTTACTTACCACACCATACATTCAGGACGATATAGGTTGTCGGTCGGTCGACTCGGTAGTATTTGTTTAACTACTAGCCAGATAGCAAGGGTAAACCCAGCTTGAAGACTACGCGCTCCTACCAGACTGATCACTACCTATATGGACCCAGAAATTGCTTTAATCATGGTGAGTCCCTCGAAGATTGAGTTTACCCTTTCATGATGGATTTTTGGTTCAGTGTATCATGATATACGTTTTGATCTTAAAGTTCGGTTGTAAGGAGCAAAGCGACTGGCTAATAAGTTTAGTTAGTATCGGATGTGAGGCCTCACCTAGTGGGAGGGGTGGCTGGAGGGATATGAGTGTAGCTAGCTCTGAGCTAGGGCTAATCAAGAGAGCGAGATACAGGGCAGGCATGTCCGAACATGCCGCTACGTGCCCTCCATAGCCGGTGGGGAGTTCGTTCGACATTCAGCTCTTCACTCATCGCCTCCGATGATCCCCTACTTCACGCATTTTCTCGTTCGTGGGTCTTCATCTCCAGTGCCCTCAGGATCTATCTATCCCTCGTTTGCAGGTACGGTTCCCTTCCCCTTGTCCCTACTCACTGGTCGATAATCTTCTTTTCGATGCAGAAAAAAGATTCAAGTGACGCACTCTTGAATTGTGAAGCATTCTTTGGTGACTTGATGCTCGGTACCCTACTTAGCACTGTACACGCATTACAGTTAGCGGCACCTGCTGACAGTCCGTCGAATGATTAATTACTTGAGCTTGGCGAGCTCGCATTGCCCTAGACTTCTTTGCCCTAGCTGATGCATAGTATGAAGAGTCCATGTTTACATCTTCGCCTTTCTCAACATAACGCATGGAGTCAGCGCAGCGTGAGATTCGGTCGAAGATGAAACTTCTGTTGTTGTCCTGGCCGCATGTGGTCATCTGGCTGCGGCTATGGATCGATGCCGCATAGTCCTCCTTATACGGTTTTGACGTGGCCGCATGGAAAGTGTCTTAGCGCTAGAACTCCTAGCATCGTAGTGTTTTTCTCTACCAAAACTTAAGTGCTGAGCACTTTCCTTGTCAGAAGAGGTTGCTGCATGAGTGGGGTCAGCTCGTATGGACGGATAATATCATGACCCATATCCTGTATAGGGGCACGAGTACGTGGGTACGTCCATCCTACACTGCAACATCGGCGGTAGAACGCTTTCTAGGTCAACAATACTATCTAAATATCTCAAACAATATATATAATGTACCTGTCAAGATATCTCAACTCCTAAATAGAGGATAATATGATAATATGATAATGGTAATCAATACTTAATTATAATATAAAACTAGAGGAAGATATGGTACTGTATGAAATAGAAGGAAAAAAAATACAGAGTCACAATACATCATGTCCAAGTCCAATAGTCTAATCATAACTCAATGGTCTTAAATATAATCCATGCCAAAAGTATCTAACTGACATATATAATATCATAAATAAACTAGCTAAGCCTCATCGATAGCTGCTACTATCTCAACATGCTCAATAGGTGATAACTCAACTAGTTCGCCATCATGTGGCCCGTAGTGTGTAGGACACTAGTCCTCTATGAATCATCTGAAAAATATAGCTAGTCAGAATTAGAGCGAAGTACAACCCAATAGCAGTTCCAATAATTAACAGAAACAATGAGACAACAATAACAACAAAAATAAATAATGGAAGTACCTGAACTAGTAAGTATCACAAGAAAGAGTATCATGGTAAATAATAAAATTAAACTGAGAACAATATAGTAAGGAACATTAATATAATAAACTAAAATAAAGGAAAATATAATAATAAAATATGCCTTTAAATATTAGTAATATAATGTGATCGGCTTGGGCCTAACACATGCTGTAAATAAAGGTGAGCTAGAGTGATCACACGTGAGTTGCATGATCTGCTAACTATCACGGGCTACACTAAATCACGGGCTATAAGGTGTGATCACATATCCTGTAATACTTCTCCAACCACTGACTAATACACGGATCCAAATCATGATACGTTATAACACGTATATCACGAAGCACGGTCTATAATATCATGCACTATGATCACGGTCTAAATAATATGAAGATATCACAGTAATCACTGAATAATCACGAAGAGCGACACGACGATCACTGAGTAATCACAATAATAACATCTCATGACGGGTATCCACGCATATCAATCAGTGTCACAAATGTGTCTAGAATCAAATATATCAATACTAAATACATGTAATATAAAGACTATCAAATAAGAAAACTATCAGAGAATGTACTCGCATGTGGTCCTGAGCAACAAGTATGACTCGGTATCCGAGCTGGTTTCATACCAACCTTTATATGAAATATCATGTCATTGGATGTAAAAAAATGATAATTGAGCTAAAATGCACTAAATATGATTTTCTAGGTCAAGGCTAGTCAAACTAGGTTAAACTAGATGTTTACCTTCATTTTTTGTTCAACTCTAGCCTCTAGGTGGATCACAAGGGTAAACTAGTTTGTGCTAGGTCATTACCTTAGTGTATAAGTAATACCTTAACTAATATCTATCAACTTAATACCTTACCCTATGTATAGTACCTTAGTTACTGACACCGGTACTCATGCCCCCAAGTAACACATTCACTAATACTCAAAACACCTCACTCTCCATACCATAGCTAACATTTCTATAGCCAAAATACCTAATAAAAAAGCCCCTTGCCATGAACTGTTGCTGCTGCATCCTATGATATTATCAGTCCACACTGTGTACTAATACCTATCTTCCTTCACCTATCTTGTTGATACTACTACTATTTAAGGTTACTGTTATTGTTGTTGATCGGTGCACATAATGTACTGATACTCCTCCTCACCAATACTAATACCCGAGTCTCCCCCTAAATCACTACTGCTGCTGCTATTTAAACAAGCATATTCCCCCTCTCTAATGTTTGATACACAACACCACACTAAACCCTCAACTTCAATAGATCAACTATCAGTCTTCCCTCACCTGGGTTGCATTTCCATAATAGCTCACAGTCCAAGTCTGGACTCAGATCATCAATGCACTATCCATTACCACAGACACAAACTCCTCATCACTCACACAGGCACACTACCATCTCTTGAAACTCGATCATGTTTTCCCTCCCCCTTAGTATGATACACAATAGTGAATCACTACTACTACTGATACTAATCAGTACACTGATACCTCTTTTCTCCCCCCTTGACAATTGATACAGTTGCTGCCATTTGTTGTATCTCATAGAACCCGATACGATTGATACACTGCCCCCTTAACTTATTGTATTCTGATACTACTTCAGTTCACACCCAATTGCTCTCCTCCTCTCATTCAGTCACACAAGCACACCCTTCATCAAGTACACAAAACCATATACATATTTATATATACATCTGACCATTTGTATGTAGTTGCCCAAATAAAAAATGTTGGTGCACTTCCCGACATACTTACTGACATATCATAGTTCATGTAATTAGTGCATTGACTGTGCTCACACACACAGTCGTCGACCACCTTGGAACCATCCCTGTACTCCGGAGGGTCCCTGAGTCTGCCATGTCGAAGACCAGCCCCGATTGCGACTAGTTGGATAAGGTATTGCACTGGTAGCATGGCGCAACCGTTCACCACATTGGATTCTCCACTCGTCCACCCCCAACCACCATCGACATCCCCTCGGAGCTCAGATCTGACCACCAATGCTGCACCCCTTGCCCAGAGCTTGGTAGACTAACAATGGTGATACTGAGTTTCAATTGCCAGAGCATGCGGTGTAGGTCAGGCCGGTGATAACACGATCGCGTCACCATAAAATCATGTGCGTCAATGCATCAACTGCCGCTTGCGCTCCGTCAAGCCGAATGATGCAGTCGTACAACATGATTGGTGAGAAAAAGGGAATTCAGAGCAGTGGTATAGCCAAACAGTAAGTTATGGCAGAGAAGCACTATCACGTGCTTAGGCTTAGGCTTGGACCAGACTTTTGTATTTACAGCTTATTTCAGTTTGGACGAACATTAGGTTATTTTTTAGTGCTGACATAGGACTATTGTGATACTTCTTCTGGATCCAGGTACTTTGGGATCCTCAGACTTAGATATTGTACAGGAGCCCCGCCTTCAGCATCCGGATCTAGGCAAGTGTACCTTGCCCCTTTGTATCTCAGTTTCAGTATTACTATCTATTTCATCTATACATTGTGTACGCTTTGGATCAGAATCATTACTTAGCGTTCGGGTCATATTTTAGTGCATACGTTTGTCGGTAACGTCTAGTATCGATTGTTAGATGTTTCTCGATACCTTGATGTACCTACTTGGTTACATCGAAACCCTAGGACACATTCAGATACAGTTATCATGCCAGACTTCCTGTATCCTGATAGTGTCAGCATGACCAGAATCAGTGATGACTATAGGATCGTAATTGTTGCTAGTTACTTCAGTATGACGAGATTTTCAGATAGAGGTTCAGGCTCAGCGAGCAAGAAATACGTCTCGTTGACCACATTGGGAGGGGAAGGCAACTACTAGACGCTTGGGCTACTTCACATGCGCTATATATATATATATATATATATATATATAATCTTTATTTACATAGAGATCCTGTATCCGGAATCGTAGTATTACCCGTGTGACTCTGTGCTCGGAGCTACGGTACGCATCGTGTGTCTCTGTGCCTCGGAGCTACGGATTTATTTAAAAGTCCACGTGTCCAACATTGTCTTTAAGTTGTGTCTCACTTAGGTAGTTATTCTATATTACACCGGCGTATTACTTGTTTCCTTTCTATTTTATTATGGCATGCTATTTTTGTACCTTGTTACGTCCCCCTGAGGACCTGGTTCCCTGCCAGATTATAGGATCATTTTCTATCAGGAGGCTGTGTCACGACCTGCACCCGGTATAGGGGCACGAGTACGTGGGTACGTCCAGCCTACGCCGCAACATCGGCGGTAGAACGTTGTCTAGGTCATAATACTATCTAATCAATCTCTCACGAATATCCAACTCCATAAGGAGACACAGATATCACACTATAATATGGAATACTCAATCACAGAAATAAAGCACGATAAGATATCGAAGAAATAAATGAAATACAATACGAGTCTAAACAATAATAATAGTCTAACCTGCAAACAATAACATCCAAGTCTCTAAGTATGCCGGAAACAAGTCCTCTAAGTCGCAGTCTGGAAAAATATTTCCAGTCAAGATGGAACAAAGTACATCTCTAACAGCAGTTCTAAATCAATGATATAAACTATGTAGCAGTAATTAGATATAAATATACAAGATGCATATATATGTACAAGAGATACACAATAAAGGAAATACCAAAAATAAATACAAGAATAAACAATATGACAATAAACAAGAACACTAATGACCGTACTAGCTTTAACATGTGATCGGCTTGGGAACTAGTACAGGAATAATGGCCTGGCTAGTCATACGTACGGTGTATGGCCAACACTAACATGTGAACAAGACTTGTACATGAAGGGTATGATCACATATCTACACTAAAATACTCCCCACCTCGACTGATATAGTGGATCCAACCATAGTACGCTTTGGTACGGGATTCCCCAAGAAGATAGCGACTCTTCCCGAGAATCAGTGTCAGTAAATGTACAAGATAAACAATAAAACAAGACTTGCACAAGATACACCATGAAGAAGGAATAACATCTTAGGACGAGATCCGGATATACCAATCCGTGTAACCATCATGACAAGAAATACGGATATCTACACTAAATACAATGAACATATAGGATATCATAAACAAGAAACTATCAGAGAATATACTCGCCTGGGGTCCTTAGCTGGCAATATCAATATCCTGCTCCTGAAGTCTCACAGAATAATCAAATAGTCTTATATACATATAATATAACACAATACAACATCAACCATTACACTAGCACATATAATATAATTATGCTGAACTCAGCAGCTATACTAGGGTGACACTGGTCAACTAGGGTCAAGTGTGCGTCTAATTGCACGGGTGTTACGTCTGTAATTGCTGTCCAAGATCAGACAGTCAAAATAATACGGGTCTCGCCAGTACGTCAGTGTACATAAGGCAGACAAATTACTAATACTCAGGGTCACATGGTCATATAATATATATATATATATATATATATATATATATATATATATATATATATATATATATACAGTCAAATGTAGACACGGGATACCTACTACTCACATTTATGGCTACACCGCATAAATACATATATATAGTCAAAAATGGTATTAGCATTTAATTATCTATAATATACATATATACCATCTATATATATGTATATAACAACCAATAATTATATGCATACCAAATAGGAATAATATATATACTAAATATATATATATAAATATACCAAACTGAACACTATACGCGTACGCATACGAGTTGGGTTTAATTTGCATAGCCTAGAAATCAACATCTAATGAATACGTCATGGAAATACGCTAGATTCTAATCGCCATCATACGTATACACGTACACAACATGAAAGTACAATTCAAACCTGTGCGCGTGGGAACGACGGTGTTCAACGTCGAGGTGAGGGGCTGTCATCGAGGGAGAACGGGAGGTCGGGACACCACTTTAGCGTGGTGCAGCGGCTCTCAGGCGGTCGGGTTGGCTTCAGATGGGCGCTGGAGGAGAACGGCGGGAAGGAGTCAGGCGAGGGGCTCGGGCTTCAGTGGTGTCCGGCGTTCAGTCGTGCTCCGGCGGGTTCTAGCAGTCGTGCAGGCGGGTACAATATTCAGCGGTCGGCAGAGGGGTCGAGCTCCAGGCGAGCGGGATGATCCGGTCGACTACAGGGATAAAGGATGGCGGAAAACGGCCAGGCAGTTTGAGTACGGGAGGTCCGGTTGAGTACAGGCGGTGGGTCGAGGCAGGCGAGCTCCGGCGATCAACGGCTCTGGGTGCAGACATCGGGTTGAGGCTCCGGCGGGTCTCCGGTCGAGGGGTTTGACAGGGAGGGGGATGATGGGTGAACATGAGATGAGAAGAGGAGTCGGCTGTGCTTTAGCTTTGGTTGAAAAGAACAGGAAAAATAAGAAAAAATGAAAAGAATATATATGTATAGGTGTTGGGTTGACCTAGAAATTTGGTCCATACTCCTTGGGAAAAGGGCTTCTCATATAGGTATTTCGAGGCTATGATTACATAGATTCAAAATGGATGGCTAGGATTGCATTTGATTCAAAATTTGGATGGCTATGGTTTGATGATGGTTGATATTGAGTTTACACACTCCAAAAATTATGGAAAAATTTACATGAAGGAGAGATAGGTTTCTTCATGTGTTGTGTCCAATGGGGTGGACATGTACTTTTGCATAAAGTGCCCAACAATTAAAAAATTGCACAAATTTATGTTTTTGGATTAATTAAATTAAAATAAATATAATTGTTGTTCTAAGATTAAATAGAAGTATATGGGGCTAAAATTAGGTGGGACACAAGTGTCATGAATGAAGAAGACTCAGAGTAGAATATTAACATAATTTGGGTTGTACAAAATAGGTCAAGATTGTGTCTCCAATTTTGATTGGAACGCACAAAGATACAAAGTTGGATTTATTTATAATTAAAAATAAACGTCCGCGATGAATATTATGCGACTAAAATAAAACATAAGAAAGCATATTTATGAGTTACACAAGGGTCCGAATAGAAGACGGGCACGTCTAGGACAAAGGTGCAAAATTTGTTGGAAGACAAAAGCTAGTGTAGCGCTCCAAATATCGAAGCAACGGTAAGGTACAACAATCAAATAAAATCACAGCTATTAAATATAAATAAATGTCATACAATTATTTAAAATAAGTACACACAATACTTATAATATATAAAAAAATAAAAATATCCCTATTTCAGAATGTGTTGGTGACAGGCTGGAGCAGTTGATGAGTATTATGCCAGTATGCAGGTATTGTTACTCGATATTTGTATCACTTTTTTATTGTTCACCTATTATGATCTTTGCTTATTTTCTACTAGTATAGCCCAGTATTTGTAGACTCATATTATTTCCTTCGTGTCTATTCAGACGAGTGTAGTGTGGGGTGTACACCATGTTACATGTTGTCCCTTCTTTATTATATATACTTGTGGATTGATACATAGACATGTATACCATGTTATCTAATAGTGATCCTCATTTACAGCTTATACGTATTAGAGTCGGACTGGAGTCCCCTTGGTACGTAGCTGGCCATTGCCACATAGCCTAGTCCCGTGTATTCTGGGACTGGGGCATGATAACAGTTTTTGTGGTGGCCCATACAGGTAAGGGCATATCATTTTGGTCACGTTACTGTACCTAATGAGCCTGCAATTTAAGACTATTGTTGACCAAGATCTCAATCCATAACCGATTTTAAAATTTCTTTGTAATTGATTATCGCCCTTGGACTTCAAAATTGTATTCGTTCCTTTTCCATCATTATCCTTGTTTCTTATATCCCTTTATTTCGAAGAGACGAATGATTGTGCTTGGTGGTTCCCTCTAGAAGAAGATCGTAGTCCACATGAAAGAAAGCATGATTAATGTAATATTTTTGGAGAAGATTGTTACCCTTAGTAGGGTAGGTTGATAGGTTCTTTTTAGATTCTAGAACTAGTATAGATTATTAGCAAGAGAATTTGATCTAGTAGTAAGTTCATAGAACTGATAAAATCCTACCCTTACATAAGATAGTAGTGATTTGGAAAGTATTGGAAGCTAGAAAGATTGTTGATCCTAACCCTCTAGAATGATATATGGAAATGCATAGCTAGATGCTAGGAATTAGTTGTAGCCCATGATAGCGATACCAAGAATGGTATTATGAATTTGAGAAGATGAAATTTTAGGCTCTCACTTGGAAGATGATTATCTGATACCAAAAATTATAGCATGTGCTTGGGTGATACCACTATTAAAATTATACTATAGTGACTCGAAGAAATAAATAACAGAAAAAATTTGAGGAATAAAATTTTAGGTAGAATAAGCTGTGTTTTGATACGGTATGCGGAGGATTTACTTAAGGAAATAGTGGATTACATTGTATACCTTAGAAAATTTGAGCCCAATAGTAGGTATGAACTATAATAAGGATAACACTGGTTGTGACAGTTTAATTAGAGGATTACACCTAGAGGATATAAAGAAATTAATACCGAAAAAAATTATATTTTTATGACAAAGGAACAATGAAAATATCGATAGAAGAATTTGGGAATATCATATTAAAGAACTAAAAAAAATTGGATAAAGAAACGATACCATTGAAATTGAGGTATGAAATAAAACATGAATGAGAACAAAACTCGAGAAGAAATTTTAAGGAGAAGAGTATTTATACATTAAGGGAGAGAAAACACAAAAATAAATTTTTAAGGAGGATTAGTGTTTATAAATAGAACGGGAGAATTTATTATGAGGTTAAGTATAGACTATGACATTATCCTAAGCGTGGATTGGTTGAGCCAATACCATACAGCGCTAGATTGCTGACCTGGATGCGTTATATTTAGACCACCAGATTACCCTGAGTTTTAGTTTCTTTGGGGAGCCCGAGAGCATGGTGTCCAACGTACCTTAGCGGCACACATTGCAGAAGGTGAAATAGTGTACCCTCACATCATTTTAGAGTTTGAGGATGTATTTCTTGAGGATCTTCTAGGCCTACCACCTGACAGAGAGATAGAGTTTACTACAGAGTTGACTCCCGAATCCGAGCCAGTTACTTCTCCCATCTACAGACTAGCACCGAAAGAGTTGGTTGAGTTGAAGGTTCAAGTAGATGATCTCTTAGACAAGAGTTTCATTCGGGCTAGTGTTTCACAATAGGGAGCACCCATCTTATTTGTGCTGAAGAAGGACGAGACGGTAAATTTGTGTATCAATTATAGGGCGCTAAATTTTGTAATGATAAAGAACAAGTACCCACTGTCGTACATCGATGATTTATTTGATCAGCTGAGTGGCGCATATGTATTCTCGAAGATCGATCTCAGATCCGGCTATCATCAGATCAAGGTAAGAAAGGAGGACATTCCGAAGACATTGTTTGTGGTATTAAACGAAAGGAATGAAATTGTATTTCAATGACGGTGTTTATGCGAAACCCGCGCCCTTCTGTTTACAAACAAACTTGTACAATATAATCCTATGCGAGGATGTGGGAGTACAATTTATTTAATCTGGGTATAAATTGCTATAGGTGTCTGATCTGCGGTCGATCACTTTAGCCCTTGGACCACACGATGTCGAAGAAGTGCCGTGGAAGACAGGTAGCAGCTTCGAAGGTTGCAGAAGAGGTTGGACGCACGAGGCCAAGGTCGTCGATCCCTGCTCTTTGCCTGCTCTCCGGGCTCTCTCTCTCCCTCTCTCTCCCTCTCTCTTTCTCTCTCTCTCTCTCTCTCTCTCCTTGGACGGTAATTCTCTCCTGAATGATAATTCTTTTTTTGCCTCCCTTTCCCCATTGGTAGGGGTCTCTATTTATAGAGTTTTGGTGACAGTGACCACTCCGTCGGTGTAAAAACTGAGGAGTGGGAAGTACAACACCCTTTTACACAACGGTTAAAGTAACCAATGCCTGCGTATGGATGATCTTTTGAATGAGCGTATGACACGGGTCCAACTAAGGGAACACAATGCGTACTATTGCTACGAAGATCATGGCGTAAGAGCCACGCAGGTAGGTATCCCGTGTGTAGAAACGGTTGGCGTAGAAGCCAAATGACTGTCACCCTGGCACAGAGGCCAGATAGGCATAGAAGCCGGATAGGCGTAGAAGCCGGATAGGCGTAGAAGCCGGGTAGGCGTTGAAGCCGGAGAGGCGTTGAAGCCGGAGAGGCGTTGAAGCCGGAGAGGCGTTGAGAGCCGAAGAGGCGTTGAAAGCCGGATAGGCGTTGAAGCCGGAGAGGCGTTGAAGCCGGAGAGGCGTTGAAGCCGAAGAGGCGTTGAGAGCCGAAGGGGCGCAGGTCTTGAATGGGCGTAGAAGCCGCTGCGTACCGTGCCCGAGTGCTGACGTGGACGTCTTAGCCGGAATTACGGCTTTCGAAGATGTAATCAAATCTTCTACAGAGATTTGCCATCATCTTGTGCATTAAATACGAAAACGTGTTTCGAAGGTCTGCAGCCCTTCTGTGCATCTGTTGCAGAGACGTGCCTTGACTGAACCTGTCACCGCTCTGTGCAATTAGACGTAGAGGCGTGCCTCGAGCCCCGTATGATGTGCAGCTTTTGACGTGGCAGGCGGTTTGTCTACTGCGGAGCGTAAACCAGCTTATGCCTGCCTGTGTAAAATAATGCAGCATATCCCTCTGTACGCAAAAGAGCAGTTTATGCTGAGGGGACGTCAGTAAACGACGGTTCGGTGGTATCTTAACCCGATCCTCTGCATTAAATGCAGAGATCCGCCATCATACTGTGGTGTGCGTCCCGGGGGATCTGTGCCTGTTTCCAGCCGTCGTCTGGGTCGTCGTGCAGCACTTTTTGTCAGGAGTCAGAGGCCAGGTTCACTGCGTGACTTGACAGGTTCATTTCGGGGAAGACGAAGCGTTCCTCGTACGCTATTTTAACGCTGCTTTGAGAGCGGTTGAGTTTTTACGCCCTGGAGGCGATGGGGGGGTCCCGTCTACGCCGAAGCGGTTTTGGACGCGCTGCACCCTTGAGCTCTTACGCCTGATGGCACTGAAGGCCTTTGCTTGCGCTGCTCTGTATCAATACGCCGCGTAGCTTTTGCCAGCGTATTTTTCATGCTTCTACAAGACCCCCTTCAAAGCTTTTAAATTCCTTGGAATTTGAAACGCTTTGAATAAAGCATGAATGGCCCCTCGTGACTCGAAACGTTTCTGAATGGAGCGTTGAAAACGGTCGGTGCGACCTTTATGGCGGATTTATTGGGGAAGGTCGCGGAGTGCGAAATCCTCAGCCTGTAGCGTCTGGGCATAAAACACCGTTGAGCGCGAAGTCATAGACTTGTGGTTCCTGAGCGTGAAGTCGTAGGTTTGTCGCCTCTCGAGCGTAAAAGCTACCGAGCACAAAGGCATCCGGGCGAGAAAAACCATAGACTTATAGCTGCTTGAACGTAAAGCCGTAGAATCGTTGCTGTTGAGTGTAGAAAGCTCCTTTAGCGTAGGACTTGTGGATCTGTAGCTCCTGAAAAGAGAATTTCTTCGAGCGTGAAGTTCTGCGGATCTGTTGCTTCTGAGCGTAAACTGAGCGCCACCGAGCGTGAGATCATCGATTTGGTATCTGCTGAGCATAAAGCCGTAGGTTTGTCGCCTCTCGAGCGTAAAAGCTATCGAGCACAAAGGCATCCGGGCGAGAAAAACCATAGACTTGTAGCTTGCGAGTGTAAAATTGTAGATCTGTTGCTGTCGAGCGTAGAAAGCTCCTTTAGCGTAGAACTGCTGAACTGTCTTGCGCGAAGAATTTTTCGAATTCGCTGACTGTCCGTCTTTCGAGGGTAGTGGTTTGACGTGGCACCCAATCATATCCGACTATTAATGCGAGACTTGGTTAGGGCAAGAGTGGTATCAGAGGTAGTATGGACGTGATAAACTCTCGGTAAACTTCAGCAGGGCACGTCTATCCAGAGGTCATACGGACATGATAGAACGTGCTTTGGCCAAGTTTTGTAGGTAAAGTACTATCAGAGGTGAGATAGACGTGATAGGTTTTACTAGAGTTTACAGCTCAGAGGTAATATGGACATAGCTATTTTGTGGGCCTATTACTTGTTGCGCACCTAGGTGCAAGTAAATAGATTTGAGGACAAGCCCTGCTAGAGGTAATATGGACGTAGCAGATTTTGTGGACCTAACACCACTGGCGTACTTAGATTTAGTACGGATGTTAAGTTGAAGTGACGATCGATATCAGAGGTGATAATCGATGGTCAGAATTTTGGAAAGACTGTTCAGAGGTGATATGGACATGGCAGATTCTCCAAGGAAATATAGTTCAGAGGTGATATGGACATGACTGATTTGTGGGCCTATTGCTTTTTGCGCACCTAGGTGCAAGTAATAGGTTTGAGGACAAGCCCTGCTAGAGGTAATATGGACGTAGCAGTTTTTGTGGACCTAACACCACTGGCGTACTTAGATTTAGTACGGGTGTTAGTTGAAGTGACGATCGATATCAGAGGTGATAATCGATGGTCAGAATCTTGGAAAGCCTGTTCAGAGGTAATATGGACATGGCAGATTCTCCAAGAAAATACAGTTCAGAGGTGATATGGACATGACTGATTTGTGGGCCTATTGCTTTTTGCGCACCTAGGTGCAAGTAATAGGTTTGAGGACAAGCCCTGCTAGAGGTAATATGGACGTAGCAGATTTTATGGACTCAACACCACTGGCGTACTTAGAGTTAGGTACGGATGTTGAGTTGAGATGACAACCGATATCAGAGGTAATATGAACATGATAATCGATGGTCGGACCAGGATGGTTTGTTCAGAGGTAATATGAACATAACAAACTCAGCTGGGGATTACAGCTCAGAGGTAATATGAACATGGCTGATTTTGTGGACCCATCACTTTTTGCGTACCTAAGTGCAAGCAATAGGTTTGAGGACAAGCCCTACTAGAGGTAATATGGACGTAGCAGTTTTTATGGACTCAACACCACTGGCGTACTTAGAGTTAAGTACGGGTGTTGAGTTGAGATGACAACCGATATCAGAGGTAATATGAACATGATAATCGATGGTCGGACCAGGATGGTTTGTTCAGAGGTAATATGAACATAACAAACTCAGCTGGGGATTACAGCTCAGAGGTAATATGAACATGGCTAATTTTGTGGACCCATCACTTTTTGTGCACCTAAGTGCAAGCAATAGGTTTGAGACAAGCCCTGCTAGAGGTAATATGGACGTCGCAGTTTTTGTGGACTCAACACCACTGGCGTACTTAAAGTTAAGTACGGGTGTTGAGTTGAGATGACAACCGATATCAGAGGTAATATAAACATGATAATCGATGGTCGGACCAGGATCGTTTGTTCAGAGGTAATATGAACATAACAAACTCAGCTGGGGATTACAGCTCAGAGGTAATATGAACATGGCTGATTTTGTGGACCCATCACTTTTTGCGCACCTAAGTGCAAGCAATAGGTTTGAGACAAGCCCTGCTAGAGGTAATATAGACGTAGCAGTTTTTGTGGACTCAACACCACTGGCGTACTTAGAGTTAAGTACGGGTGTTGAGTTGAGATGACAACCGATATCAGAGGTAATATGAACATGATAATCGATGGTCGGACCAGGATGGTTTGTTCAGAGGTAATATGAACATAACAAACTCAGCTGGGGATTACAGCTCAGAGGTAATATGGACATGGCTGATTTTGTGGACCCATCACTTTTTGCTCACCTAAGTGCAAGCAATAGGTTTGAGACAAGCCCTGCTAGAGGTAACATGGACGTAGCAATTTTTGTGGACTCAACACCACTGGCGTACTTAGGGTTAAGTACGGGTGTTAAGTTGAGATGACAACCGATATCAGAGGTAATATGAACATGATAATCAATGGTCGGACCAGGATGGTTTGTTCAGAGGTAATATGAACATAACAAACTCAGCTAGGGATTACAGCTCAGAGGTAATATGAACATGGCTGATTCTGTGGACCCATCACTTTTTGTGCACCTAAGTGCAAGCAATAGGTTTGAGACAAGCCCTGATAGAGGTAATATGGACGTAGCAGTTTTTGTGGACTCAACACCACTGGCGTACTTAGAGTTAAGTACGGGTGTTGAGTTGAGATGACAACCGATATCAGAGATAATATGAACATAATAATCGATGGTCGGACCAGGATGGTTTGTTCAGAGGTAATATGAACATAACAAACTCAGCTGGGGATTACAGCTCAGAGGTAATATGAACATGGCTGATTTTGTGGACCCATCACTTTTTGTGCACCTATGTGCAAGCAATAGGTTTGAGACAAGCCCTGCTAGAGGTAACATGGACGTAGCAGTTTTTGTGGACTCAACACCACTGGCGTACTTAGAGTTAAGTACGGGTGTTGAGTTGAGATGACAATCGATATCAGAGGTAATATGAACATGATAATCGATGGTCGGACCTTCGTTTACAGATGCAGAGTGATGACCTTGGCCTCGATCAACTCCTGGATTCTCTTTTTTAGTACATAGCACGTCTTTGTAGGATGATGAATATACCGATGAAAGAGACAATAATCTGGGTTATTAATTTTGCCAGCCCTCTCAGGGTATCTGATGTTGGGAAGCTGAAGTTTGTTTTCCTTCATCAACGTATTGAAGATTCCACTGATGTCATCTTCATTGAAGGAGAAAGTCTCTTTTGGCCATCGGGCTCCTGATGCTTGAGTTCCATGGTCTTCTGGGAAGATCGTCATCGTTGCATCATCTTCAGATTCTGAGAGAATTCTACCCCCAGCTTTGGATGTTGCTCGGTTTTGTCGAGGGAGACTACCCCCAGACTTGTCGTTGCACTTGCGGAGATCACAGCGTTCATCTGGTTCTCCGTAGAGGTCAGATATTGTCTTGCGCATGGAGCGTGATTTGTACTTCCGTCTTGGCGCCGAGGCACCATCGGCAGTTCTGTCTGTACCGCGCAGAGCGGGAGGCAGATTTCTACGCGTAAAGCGCAGTGAAGGCTTCTGGGTTAGCGCTGAGGCTTCGCCCGAAGTTTTGTCTTTACCGCGCGTAGCGGGAGACTGTTTCCTATGCGTAAAGCGTAGTAGATTCTTCGGGGTTAGCGCTAAGGCTTCGCCCGAAGTTTTGTCTGTACCGCGCGTAGCGGGAGACTGAATTTTACGTGCGGGGCACGGAGGGAGCATCACTACAACCTCGTTGGCCGAAGAGATCGGAGAGATCGGAGAGTCCGGAGAGATCGGAGAGATCGAAGAGTCCGGAGAGATCGGAGAGTCCGCAGGAATAGTAGAGGATGTCTTGGGCATCCACACATTGCGCAGCTTCCTGTTGTCCTGGACGGAGAGAGGGCGAGAGCTACCCCCGGCTCGAAGCATGTCTTCGTAGGCTGACTGGTCGAAATGAACGACCAGCGTCTTCTTCACGGTTCCCACGGATACCGTATCGTGTTGAGCAATTACTTCCTCGTCAGAAGAGAAAGATGTCCCCAGCAGAGTCGCCATCTTGTTTGTGGTATTAAACGAAAGGAATGAAATTATATTTCAATGACGGGGTTTATGCGAAACCCGCGCCCTTCTGTTTACAAACAAACTTGTACAATGTAATCCTATGCGAGGATGTGGGAGTACAATTTATTTAATCTGGGTATAAATTGCTATAGGTGTCTGATCTGCGGTCGATCACTTTAGCCCTTGGACCACACGATGTCGAAGAAGTGCCGTGGAAGACAGGTAGCAGCTTCGAAGGTTGCAGAAGAGGTTGGACGCACGAGGCCAAGGTCGTCGATCCCTGCTCTTTGCCTGCTCTCCGGGCTCTCTCTCTCCCTCTCTCTCCCTCTCTCTTTCTCTCTCTCTCTCTCTCCTTGGATGGTAATTCTCTCCTGAATGATAATTCTTTTTTCGCCTCCCTTTCCCCATTGATAGGGGTCTCTATTTATAGAGTTTTGGTGACAGTGACCACTCCGTCGGTGTAAAAACCGAGGAGTGGGAAGTACAACACCCTTTTACACAACGGTTAAAGTAACCAATGCCTGCGTATGGATGATCTTTTGAATGAGCGTATAACGCGGGTCCAACTAAGGGAACACAACGCGTACTATTGCTACGAAGATCATGGCGTAAGAGCCACGCAGGTAGGTATCCCGTGTGTAGAAACGGTTGGCGTAGAAGCCAAATGACTGTCACCCTGGCACAGAGGCCAGATAGGCATAGAAGCCGAATAGGCGTAGAAGCCGGATAGGCGTAGAAGCCGGATAGGCGTAGAAGCCGGGTAGGCGTTGAAGCCGGAGAGGCGTTGAAGCCGGAGAGGCGTTGAAGCCGAAGAGGCATTGAGAGCTGAAGGGGCGCAGGTCTTGAATGGGCATAGAAGCCGCTGCGTACCGTGCCCGAGTGCTGACGTGGACGTCTTAGCCGGAATTACGGCTTTCGAAGATGTAATCAAATCTTCTACAGAGATTTGCCATCATCTTGTGCATTAAATGCGAAGACGTGTTTCGAAGGTCTGCAGCCCTTCTGTGCATCTGTTGCAGAGACGTGCCTTGACTGAACCTGTCACCGCTCTGTGCAATTAGACGTAGAGGCGTGCCTCGAGCCCCGTACGATGTGCAGCTTTTGACGTGGCAGGCGGTTTGTCTACTGCGGAGCGTAAACCGGCTTATGCCTGCCTGTGTAAAATAATGCAGCGTATCCCTCTGTACGCAAAAGAGCGGTTTATGCTGAGGGGACGTCAGTAAACGACGGTTCGGTGGTATCTTAACCCGATCCTCTGCATTAAATGCAGAGATCCGCCATCATACTGTGGTGTGCGTCCCGAGGGGTCTGTGCCTGTTTTCAGCCGTCGTCTGGGTCGCCGTGCAGCACTTTTTGTCAGGAGTCAGAGGCCGGGTTCACTGCGTGACTTAACAGGTTCATTTCGGGGAAGACGAAGCGTTCCTCGTACGCTATTTTAACGCTGCTTTGAGAGCGGCTGAGTTTTTACGCCCTGGAGGCGATGGGGGGGGTCCCGTCTACGCCGAAGCGGTTTTGGACGCGCTGCACCCTTGAGCTCTTACGCCTGATGGCACTGAAGGCCTTTGCTTGCGCTGCTCTGTATCAATACGCCGCGTAGCTTTTTCCAGCGTATTTTTCATGCTTCTACAGACATATTTTTGGATGAAGTACGGACACTATGAGTTTTTAGTCATGCCGTTTGGTTTAACCAATGCGCCAACTATATTTATGAGCCTGATGAACAAGATTTTCCACCAGTACTTGGATAAGTTCGTGGTGGTATTTATCGACGATATCTTGGTATATTCCAAGAGCCAAGAGGAGCACAAGGAGCATCTCAGAATCGTGTTAGAGACATTGAGGCAGGAGAGGCTGTATGTCAAGCTCAGCTAGTATGAGTTCTGCTTGGATAGGGTATCTTTCCTAGGTCACATAATTACTGGAGATGGACTATCAGTTGACTCGGAGAAGATCGTCGCAGTGGAGACGTGGCATACCCCTACATCAGTTATGGAGGTTAGGAGTTTTCTTGGACTTGTCAGATATTATCAGAGATTCATGGAAAACTTCTCAAGGATTGCTACGCCTATGACGTGGTTGACGCGTAAAGGCGAGGAGTTTATCTAGACTAAGGAGTGTCAGACAGCTTTCGATGAGCTGAAGTAGCGTCTGATGACAGCACCAATCTTGACACTTCCTTCTGGATCTGGAGGATTTGTAGTGTATAGCGATATGTCTGGGAGCAGACTAGGATATGTACTAATACATCACGACAAGCTGATAGCTTACGCATCAAGATAACTGAGGGTTCATGAGAAAATTTACCCGACACATGATCTAGAGCTAGCTGCGGTAATATTTACACTAAAGCTATGGCGGCACTACCTTTATGTAGTGCAGGTTAAGATTTACATAGATCATAAAAGTCTGAAGTATGTCTACACTCAGAATAAGCTCAATATGAGACATATGCATTGGCTAGAGTTGATGATAGACTATGATATTGAGTTGCAGTACCACCTTGGCAAAGCGAATGTTGTAGTAGATGCCTTAAGTAGGAAGCCTATGGCATACTTTTTGATGAATCAGTAATATTTGTTAGAGGATCTTTAGGAGCTCAAGATAGAGGTTGTATTACCAGGCATGGGTGGACAGTTAGCCAGTCTAGAGGTTCAGTCTACATTGGTTGAGAGGATCAAGGCAGCCTTGCCTACCGATATGAGATTCTGGCGACTGCGAAAGAGAAAAGAGGCCGGCATGTAGACGGGACTCTAGATTCACAAAGACGGAATGTTGAGGTGTGGAGAACACCTATATGTTCTGAGTGGTGAGCTACGCCAGGAGTTGATGACCGAGGCCCATAGTTTGATTTATTCTATTCATCCCGGGGGTGCAAAGATGTACCAAATTTTGAGACAACACTACTGGTGGTATGGGATGAAGAGGGATATTGCAAGATTTGTGGTGAGATGTTTGGTCTGTCAACAAGTCAAGGTCGAACATCAGAGGACTATAGGACTATTGCAGCCACTTTCCATTCCTGAGTGGAAGTGGGAGCACATTACCATGGACTTCGTCACATAATTTTTGAGGAACCCTGACGGAAAGGATGCAGTCTGGGTTGTCGTGGACTAACTCAACAAGTCGGCATATTTCTTTTCCTCCAAAGTGGGGAAATCTATAGAGATATTGGCTGACATGTATATGAGGCAGATAGTATGACTATTTGGAGTGCCTGTCAGCATTGTATCAGAACGTGATTCCAGATTCACGTCATATTTCTGGCAGAGTATACAAGAGATTCTAGGAACTCGTCCCAAGTTCAGCACCGCATATCATCCATACACTGATGGTCAGTCAGAGTGCAAGATTCAGATACTAGAGGATATGTTGAGAGCGTACATGATCGACTTTGGAGGATCTTGGGAGGACGATCTACACTTGGTGAAATTCTCCTACAACAACAGCTACCATGCCAGCATACAGATGGCACCTTATGAGGCACTCTAAGACAGGAAGTATAGGTTGTCGGTATGTTGGAGTGACATAGGAGAGCGTCAAATACTTGGTCCAGAATTAGTGACACAGACAGTAGAGAAAGTAAAGCAGATTCAGGGCCACTTGCGCGTAGCACAGGACATACAGAAGCATTGGGCAGATGCGCACCGCAGACCTTTAGAATTTAAGAAAGTGATCATGTATTTTTAAAGATATCGCCTACTCGTGGTACCATCAGATTTGGGGGCAGAGACAAGCTAAGTCCGAGGTACATCGGACCTTTTGACATCTTTGAGCGAGTTGGCAAAGTAGCATATCGTCTTGCATTACCTACGTCATTAGAAGGCGTGCACGACGTATTTCACGTATCATAGTTGAGAAGATACGTGGTAGACCCTAGCCACTTACTCGATCATTAAGAGATTACAGTCGGGCCTAGTTTATCATATGTGGAGCAACTAGTAGGGATACTCGATTGTAGTGAGAAGATTTTGAGGGGACAAACTATTCGACTAGTCAGGGTTGCATGGAAGCATCATTCGCTGGATGAGTCTAACTGGAAGCATGAGGATTCAGATCGAAAGCATTTTCCTCATTTATTTGATGACCAAGGTACAAATTTACGTACTGTATTACAATTACCTGTTAACTTTTTAATTCTCGCAACCCTTATTCGTGTTATACTTTTAATTTCGGGGACAAAAATTTTCTAAGTTGGGAAGGATGTAAACCCCCTCAAAATATTTTAGGTAGATTTGGTATGGTAAGAATTTTGGTTTAATTTTAGGTTGTCTAAGGATTAGAAATTTGGGTTAGGTAGACTGGTTCTTTAATTTTAAACCCTTGGTGCACCTTACCGTTGCTACAATAATTGGAGCACAACAATAGCCTTTACTTTCCAACAAATCTTTGCACTCTTGACCTGACAAGCCAACCTAGGCAGTGGACATTTTTGTCACTCATAAACACACTCCCTTGTGCTCTATTTTAAATGCACAACTTTCCAGTCACAAAAATCAATTATTTAATCCTATGCCTTGTACCTATGTCGTTGCCATCGATTTGGGGACACAAACTTAACCCGTTTAGCCTAACCAATTAAAGGGTCCAAGACTGAAACCAAGCCTACACCGTCCATGACATTTGTGTTACTCACAATTGAGACTTCATGTACTCCTATTATATTTAAGAGCACATATGGCATATTAATTAATTAAATTAGGAAAATTGACTTAACCTAACCCAACTTAACCCAACACCCACTCATGAGGCTCATACAAAACACCTAATACCCTTTCATCCTACAAAACACCAAACACAACTTTCCACATCAAATTCTCAATCTTTTTCCTTTATGTGTAAACACCCAAATGTTAAGGGGCTAAAATGCAGAGAGGATGCTAGGTGTCACACTCCTATTGGTGGAAACCAAATAAAGAAACCCCCAATCCTCATGTGATCGGTCATTACACACACTCTCTCCCCTTGTATAGTATTTTTCTTTTATATGAAATACTAGCCCTTGATTCAAATTCTTTCCCCCCCCCATCACCACCACTCATCCCCCTATATTAACACACACACACCCTTCCCAATGTGGTCGGCCTTAATCCCAAGAGAAGACCTAAAAATTTAGACCACCCTCTCTCTCCTCCCCTCTCCCTCTACTTCAGCCGAAACCCTACTCTTATTCTTCTTCTTCTTCTTCTTCTTCTTCTTCTTCATTATTCTTCTTATTCTCCATTCTACTTCTTCTCCTTCTTCACCCGCCGGACCACCGCCTCCGCCACTGCCACCATCACCGTTACCCCGACAACACCACCATCACTGTCACCTCCAACACCTCCACCATGAGCCGACCGCTACTCCTACACCATCACCTCCAACACCCCCACATGACTTTACCACTATCACTATCGTCAGCCTCACCCTACCCCGACAACACCAATACCAACAACTCCACCACGAGATCAACTTTACCACAACTACCCGTACCACCACCAACAGCTACTATCACAACCACCGAGCAGCCAACTCCATCCTGACAATACTACAGCCACCTCCTTATCACCCTCGACTACATCCACCATAACCATGAGCAGCCACTGCAATGAATCCTCATCACTACCGGGCTAGAGATTCAGAGCCGTCGACCACCTTGGAACCACCCCTGTACTCCTGGGCGCCGCTGAGTCTGCCATGTCAAAGACCAGCCCCGACTGTCAACTAGTTGGAGAATATATTCCACTGGTAGCATGGTGCAACCATTCGCAATGTCGGAGTCTCCACTCGTCCGCCCCCAACCTCCATCGACATCCCCTCGGATCTCAGATCTGACCACCAACGCTGCACCCCTTCCCCAGAGCTCGATAGAACAACAATGATGATACTGAGTTTCGATCGCCAGAGCATGCGGTGCAGGTCAGGCCGGTGACAACACAATCGTATCAACATGAAATCCTGCGCATCGATGCGTCGACTACCGCTTGTGCTCCGTTAAGCCGAGTAAAGCAGTCGTACAACACGACTCGTGAGAAGAAGGGATTTCAGAGTAGTGGTATACCCAAACAGTAAGTTATGGCAGAGAGGTACTATCACGTGCTTAGGCTTAGGCTTAGGCTTGGACCGGACTTTTGTATTTATAGTTTAAGTTCAGTTTGGACAAACATCAGGTTATTGCTGAGTGTTGACATAGGACTATTGTGATACTTCTTCTGGATCTAGGCACTTTGGGATCCTCGGACTTGGACGTTGTACCGAAGCCCCGTCTTCAGCATCCGGATCCAGGCAACTGTACCTTGCCACTCTGTATCTCAGTTCTAGTATTACTATTTATTTTATCTATATATTATGTACGCTTTGGATCAAAATTATTACCTAGCGTCCGGGTCATATCCGGGTGCAGACGTTCGTCGACACGTCTAGTATCGATTGTTAGATGTTTCTTGATACCTTGATGTACCTACTTGGTTACATCGGAACCCTAGGACACATTCAGACACTGTCATAGTGCCAGACTTCCTGTATCCTGATAGTGTCAACATGACTAAAATCTGTGATAACAACAGGATCATGATTGTTGCTAGTTACTTCAGTATGACGAGACTGTTAGATAGAGGTTCAGGCTCAACGAGCAGCAAATACGTCTCGTTGACCGCATTGGGAGGGGAAGACAGTTACTAGACGCTTGGGCTACTTCACATGCGCTTATATATATCTTTATTTACATAGAGATCCTATATCCGGAGTCATAGTATTACCCGTGTGACTCTGTGCTCCAAGCGATGGTACGCACCGTGTGTCTCTGTGCCTCGGAGTTATGAATTTATATTTGGAAAGCCCATGTGTCGAATATTTTCTTCAAGTTGTCTCACATTGGTGGTTATTCTAGATTACACCGGCGTATCACTTGTTTCCTTTCTATTTTATTATGGCATGTTATTTTTGTACCTTGTTACGTCCCTCTGAGGACCTAGTTCCCGGCCAGATTGTAGGGTTATTTTCTGACGGGAGGGTGGAGCAGTTGATGAGTATTATGCCGGTATGCAGGTATTGTTACTCGATATTTGTATCACTTTTTTATTGTTCAACTATTATGATCTTTGCTTATTTTCTGCTAGTATAGCCTAGTATTTGCAGACTCATATTATTTTCTTCGAGTCTATTCAGATGAGGGTAGTGTAGGGTGCACACCATGTTACATATTGTCCCTTCTTTTTTATATATCCTTGTGGATTGAGACATAGACATATATACCGTGTTATTTAGATAGTGACCCTTATTTATAGCTTATACGTATTGGAGTCGGACTGGAGTCCCCTTGGTATGTAGCTGGCTATTGCCATGTGGCCTAGTTCCATATATTCTGGGACTGGGGCGTGACAAAATGAGCCCTTATATCATAGCGTATCACAAAATATTATGATATGCTCTACTCGTATCCAATTATGGACATGTATCTAGTCTTACACTATCAATCTAAATCTAATTAGGCCTAATTGGTCTTATGACACACACTTGATGCATCAATCTCAAAATTCTCCCAAAATGGGTACAAAAACTTATGTAGAAATCATATTAGGGGCCTATGAACCTAGTTTTTGTTCCTATGGGTAGCCCTAAGCCAAGAAAGGTTTTCTAATGGTCAAATGCATGAATTAGAGTCTAAATTATAGAGAAAATCAGAATTACCTATTGGGAGATGGATTACCAATGAATTGCTTAATAGGACACAATTAGGACACAAGCTCCTTGTTCCCCCCTCTTCAAGTGCTCCTTGCAATCTAAGCTCAAATGCTCCTTAGATGATGTAATTGGAAGAGAATGAGAGTGATTTAGGGTAAATTTGGTGAAGGAATGAAGTAATTTATGGAAGAACACAATTAGGAATCTAATTAGAATGAACTAATAAAAGGAGAGAGAGAGAGAGAGAGAGAGAGAGAGACTAGCCTCTAAGGTCTTTCCCTTTTCCCCCTTTCCAAGTAACTACACAATGTCCAATATGCCCCCCACTACTTAGTTATGAGGTTTAATTAGGGGGGCTCTATTAGGAAGCTTCTAATTCTAAATGAAATTAATCTAATCTCATTTATTAATTAAAGAAAAATAGTCTAATGGGCCTAATACAATGTTGGGCTCAATGTGTCATGGCAATTAGAATGAACTAATGAAAGGAGAAAGAGAGAGAGAGGGAGAGAGAGAGAGAGAGAGAGAGAGAGAGAGAGAGACTCCCTTCTTTGGCCGGCCCCCTTTCCCCCTTTCTAAGTAACTATACAATGTCCAATATGCCCCCCACTACTTAGTTACGAGGTTTAATTTGGGAGGGCTCTATTAGGAAGCTTCTAATTCTACATGAAACTAATATAATCTCCTTAATTAAATAAAGGAAAAGAGTCTAATAGGCCTAATCCAATGTTGGGCTCAATATGTCATGACTTATCTAATTGGGTTCACTAGTGACAAGTCCAAATAATAGACTAGCCCACTAACTAATTAATAAATAGCACAATACATACTAAATAATTAGTAGCATAATATATAAATATTTAATCACTAAATATAATAAATGACAAATGACAAAAATGCCCTTATCTAAAAATGTGGTAGTGACAAGTCTACCCTCCTTAGAAAAAATAATTTCTCAAAATTTAAGGAAAGAACTAATACTACAACAAGCAATCACAACAGAAAGAATGATACTTCACGGCTCAAAAAGATAAGGGTATCGCTAGAGTATCTCGGCTTCCCTCTCCCAGGTAGACTCTCCCGGGGAGTGATGCCTCCACGCGACGCGTACCAAGGGAATTGTCTGGTTCCGCAGCACCTTCTTCCTGGGATCCAGAATCTCCACTGGCTGCTCTGGGTAACTGAGAGTCAGACCAACCTTGATCTCTGAGTGATCTAATATGTGACTAGGATCTTCCATATACCGTCTAAATTGTGATACATGGAACACATCATGCACTCTCTCCAGTGTGCAAGTCTAATCTGTAGGCCACTGTACCGACCCTCGCAAGAACACTTAAGGGTCCGATGTTCCATGGACTAAGCATTCCGCCTCCACCAAAGCGAATCGTGTCCCGTATAGGAGAAATCTGCAAGAACACCAGATCGCCAACCTAGAACAAAACACAGTCTTAACACTCTATCTCAAATAAATCAATCACAAGCAATATAAACAAAATATATACCTCAAACTCCAAAGGTCTCCGGTGATTGTCGGCCCAAGGCCGTTGTCTGTCCTGTACCACCCGAAGTCTCTCTAATGAGCTTCACCTTCTCAGTTGCATCCACAATCATCTCTAGTCCCAACAAGGCTCTCTCACCAACATCATCTCAAGATAGAGGAGTGCGACATCTCCGTCCATATAAAATCTCGAATGATGATATCTCAATACTGACCTGGTAACTATTGTTGTAAGCATACTCTATAAGGTGAAGATGATCCTCCCAAGAGCCTCTAAAATTCAAAACATAAGTTTGAAGCATATCTTCGAGAATCTGAATAGTCCTCTCCAACTGTTCGCCTGTCTGGGGGTAATATTGATAGTGTTAATCCTATTGAGAAGGTTGAAGAGGTTGTTATTTGGGTTTCAATAAATGCTAGTCTTTAGGAATATTGTTATTTGATCTATTCATTTTTGTTTGTTTTCACTTAGTTAAAATATGGTTAGAGGGTGCTACTTTTATGCATTTTGTTAGAGTTATAAATGGTTATTTAAAGGCCAAGTTGAGTTTGAATAAATATATAGATTATTCTGATCAAGAATCAAATACTCCTCTTCTCTTACATTTGGTATCAGAGATATAGAAACCAACGACGAGCAAAGACCCACGACGTCGACACCTATGAAGGAGACCTCATTCACCTTCAAGTACCCCATGTTGATACGGACCAACTACAAGGATTGGGCTCTCTTAATGAGATTCAACAAGCAGGCGCAAGGCCTGTGGGAGGCCATCGAACCCGGGAAAGCAGACTACCACGACGACATAATGGCCATATCCATCATACTCCGTGTCGTGGTGCCAGAGATGCTGCAGACACTGGTAGTAAAAGACACTGCCAAGGAAGCATAGGATGCTGTGAAGATGATTTGGATAGGGGTCGAGTGCATGTGCGAGGCCAAGGCACAGAAATTGTGCACAACCGACTTCGAATCAATGAAGTTCAAGGACAGCGAGTCCGTCGAGGACTTCGCGATGCGGCTCACGGGACTCATCAACAACCTGCAACTACTCGACAATAAAATGGACGACGAGAAGGTAGTTAAAAAATTTCTTCGAGTTATTCCATCCAAGTACATGCAAGTCCCCATAGCCATTGAGACTTTAGTGGATCTCAAGCCGCTGTCAATTGAAGAGCTTACCGATCGGATTTTAGCCGTTGAGGAGTGGTACGATCTTGGCAGCAGCTCCGGCGACACAAGAAGCCGTCTTCTCCTCTCCGAAGAGGAGTGGCTCGCTCGCATGAAGCATAGGAAGCAAGGAGAGGCCTACTCCGACGGTGACAAAAGCTATGGTCGCGGGCGCGACAAGATAATAGTTCTTGGCCGCGGTGACACCAACAACGACAACGATAATGCATCCGGCGGCACGCGCGACAAGAAGGGTAAGTGCCACAATTATGCCATCTACGGCCAAAGGGCAGAGGACTGTCGCAAGCCAAAATACTATGAGCGGGCCAATTTAACGCAAGCCGTCGACAATGAGCCTGCACTGCTGATAGCGCAGGAGTACACGCTCGCCTAGACCACCATGGGCACGACCAACAACATTGTACTCGACGAGGTGCACGCTCAGGTGCATCTGGGTCGTGAGGACGACCACCACGGCGAAGCATGGTAACTCGACACTGGCGCCAGTGTCACGCCCTAGTCCCAAAATACGCGGGACTGAACCATGTGGCAATGACCAGCTACATCTACCTTGGACTCTTGCCCAATGATAAATGTATAAGTTGTCTATAGTTGGGTATTCTAGTATGCATATCCTTTGGTGGGCCTATTACTGTATATCAATTGTCATGCCCCAATCTCTCGCAAGCTTAATCGTCTCCGCTGAACATGAATCACTACGTTACAGCACTCCCACATGACAGTAGTTCTCATCGGGACCTGATGCCATGAGAGCCTGGAGTTGCGCTTGCACAAGGCGATAATGTCAAACATCAAAATTATCATCGAAATGACCAAGTTGTAGTGAAAGCCAAGTATTGTATACCAAGCACACATCAGAGTATATGCAGCGAAGCTCTCAATAGGGTCCAAATAAAAATGCCACAAAAGAGATTGCCTCAAAGGTGATACAACACTCTTGCTCCTTCTCTTGCCTACAAAGATACTTACCGTTCCATACATCATGTCCCATATATCCATGCAGCGGCACTACACCTGCATACCTGAAATAATGCCCACAAATGTGGTTCAGTACACAGCTGTACTGGTGAGCGGGGTAACCCACTCGTCTAAACCGACACTAAGTAGAATAGTGAATGCAAATAATTATTCGGTGATCTTTTTACTTGAATCCTAGATTTATTTCATGGAAATGGTATGACATATTAAGGAAAAATATAAAGCAGGTTAAACATGCAAGCATTCAACTTAAGCAAATATACAAGTAGATATATCCAATTCAAAAGGAAACTAGCATGCAAAACCGTTCTACTAAAATCCAAGCAACGCGTGAACCTATCGAACCATAAATCAAGCCTCAATATCCATCCTCAAACTATGCCACAATCCAAGCCTTACTAATATAATCATCGATATGCACACTCTTGCCTAAGGCAAGGTAGCCGCCGCCTACACGAAAAGCACAAACCAAACCCAAGCAAAGCAAACCAACTCTTATCTAATGAAGTCACTGGCCAAGACATAAAGGACTAATCAACTGCAGTTCTACCCGATCCAGCGTTGAGTAGCTAGCCGGCCTGGTCGTATCGAACTACCGACACCGCGCCCAAGGCACGTTACCATTTGTCTCCTCCATGGCCGAACGATCCCGGTGCCCCGGAGCATATCCCGTTCGAGGAAATCAAACCCTGTGCGCAACAGGTTGTCCGTGACCAATACAAACACCAAGTAGGTATGATGAGAGAATCGAGCATTCTCGTCCCACCAAACGATACTCGCCTCAATCCAACCAACTATCCATAACCTTTCTCAACCTTATATCCCAAGACACCATCTCAAGTTATCCCCATAGGTACTATGCCACTTTTTGACACAGTATTCCAATTGGTACAATACCCCTCGCTCAGAAAACTTGCTGTCATAATGCCCCAACAGTGGCACAATGCCCTCACCGATGCAGTTATCCGGTTTCGAACCATAACTGTATGATTTGCTTGACAAAGCGCCCGACTTGATACTCGTGCACAAATGCACGCTCGCTCGCCCCCCCGAAGTACCTCGAATCCAACCAAGATGATCCACTCAAGCTCCAACTGCCCAACGCAAAACTAACTCAAACCATAAATCATATCCAACCAAACGACCCACACTTTATGCATGCCACAGTATAGTAATTTCCAAGTTCCAGTCCAAGTGTTCAAGCCATTACGTGTGTTTCATATTATTAGGTATGAAGGAGTAGAGAAAATAGGACAGAACCCACTCACCAAGTCTGATTCCGTTAAGCACCTTGCCTTGCTGATACGGCCGATCCTTTGAACCCATGGTCTGATACAAAGCACGATATACTCAATTGGTATGACCATGCGAGCAGGTCTTGCTCTCCAAATTATCTGACCGATCGAACTAAGGAAGATGGCATTATCGCTCCAATCCTGCTATCCTAGTACTTCTCTGAACAAATATCTGATTTTATCGAACTTTTCTTGCGATCTGCACATGAAACCAACTCAAATCAATACTTGTTGTCAAATCCAACAATTCAAAATGTAATCAGCTATTGCATAATTCAATCTGACTCAACGTAATGCAACGTACGATTGTGGGGCATTACATAATATACCACTTCTAATCAGGTTCATCCTCGAACCAATCTAGTATCCCTTCCTTACTAGTATATCGTTTTCCCAATTCATAACTCTGCTCTATGCAACTCACATTCTCCTGATCCAGATTCAGCATCTCGCTCGCGCTGAACGCTCGCACAATTTCTATATTCCCACATCCTCCTTGTAGCTCAATACAAATTCCTCATATTTCTTAGTTTTGGATCATACACATATTTAAGGTGTCCCTGAAATATATGCAATTCAGCCTAGCTTAGCGATAGCAAATTTGGACAAGTTATATAGGTATATTTATGTCTGAGACATTCATTCGCTTTACTCCTAATTGAACCAATCCTGACGTTCATTCCATAACTCATTCGCACAAATATTATTCTCAAATACGATGATTTTCCACTGACGATCTCTCTACTTGACCCAATCAGTTCGTGTTCCAACTCAATCCATCCAACTATTTTTGAATCCACACTAGCACCATCCAAGCTCAACTAACAAAACTTTAGCATGACTCCAATCGCACAATATTCTGCAAGCATCGACTCCAATTATTATATCATGCTCTGATCGATCATCACAACTGATATTACCCTAGCTAGGCGACTTACCCAAATATCAAACTATGCTCTTAGATCAGTTCAGCCAAACACCTCTTCCTCAATCTCAATACCTCACTGGGTGAACATATATATTGAGGTTCATGTCATACACAAAGATTTTGCTGCCATGCCATAGGGATAGTGTTCCCACAATTTCAACGTGGACACACTCGCCATAAATTCTAGGTCGTACATGAAATAGTTCTTCGTGCTGCTTCCACTACCTCGAAGCACAGGATATCACCTTCGCCTTTTGTATGAGCAAGCATCCTAGACTATGTTCCGATGCATCTTGTAGATCTGAGACATATTTGTCCCTTCCAATATTGTAAGAATTTGATCTGAACGAGCCGATGCTTTAACTTCACAAGCTAGTTTTACAGTCGTCAATTCATATGAATGTTATTTCCTTTCGGGGCACGACGAGTTAGAGGCGATGCCATCTTCAAAAATCAGTGACTCCAAATTTCATTAGTTGACTTAGGCCATTTCCACCATCGCTTCGATCTTCCGGCTGTAACTTCAGCTGAAGGCTATCCCAGGGATCTCTCAAATCCAATACTCAGTCACCAAGGCCAATCTCCAATATACACCACTTACATCCACCCTCGACGCATTTCCAAATATGTCACTGCAAGGGTCATTCTATGGGTCTACAATATTCATCTCTGATTTGGCAGTCAAGTCGCTAGGGTCAGTTGTCCCGAAGCTACGCTTGATAATTGTAAGTCATAACGATGGACAATTACTACGAACCGTGCTATCACTGCTCTGCAAATCTGAGTCATAATCCAACCATTCCATCTGAACGAACTTCTGACTCCGAGAACTTCATGAACTATCTCTGACGAATCTGTCAACCATACGCTGCTTAACCACCTAGAGTCTTACTATCTATCTAAGCCACAAATCGAGAATTGCGCTCGTTCAAAATGTCTTCCATCACTATGTCGTTCTGTCCTGAATCCATCAAAAAATTTGAACTGCCATGTTCGACTTTTTGCACTACCACGTGCAATGATTCCCGAAATCATAGACTTGCTCCAATTCTTATCTGTATGTCATATTTCACAGTGCACATCCAACTTGCTTAAGCAGCACAGTGATTTGCTTCAACGTTGCTATCTCGTTTATTTATCTTTAAAAGTCCATCCGCCATAATCTTTGCTCTCGTTCCATTCCTTAGCCCGTCTAGATTTCTCTATATTCTGATTAGTCCACACACTTTTAATGACTCGTGCGCAAGTTTCAACATAATCTCAAATTATATCTCCATCACTCGTTGCCTCAATACAACAAGTGCTAATTTCCAATCTGACTTAACATCAACTAAACTTGCCTCATGCCCGTTCAAGTCTTCCGAAGAATCCGTCTACCATCGTTGCACTATTTCTCCAAATTTTACTTTCACTAAACTTTTGAGTCAAACTTCTAGAGCGCCAATATCCAAAATCTTTCAAGTCCGTATGAATCTATCGCATTGCTCCTATGTGTTGCTAAAATCCATAGTTGTGCTAGCTATCCTTCGATTCACCCATCGCTCGCTCAAGCGTACCCAACTGTTTATTTCTTATGCGAAAGTCACTCTTTGCATCCATGAATGCTCCATCGAACTTCCAAATCGTGCAAGCGAACTCTGATATTCAGCTTTGCATCTGATTGATCTTAACTTGTTTCCAATACTTGGTCCGCATTAATCCTTCAAATTTCAAACACTCATTCCCATTGCTTGTTTCGTTCTCGTCCATCACTCAAGTCCAACGATACTTCCATTTGCACAAGTCCATTCTTGATCGCTTAAGTATAACGTATCAAAGAATACCTTAGTCAAATTCTATTGCACCATATACCACTTGGAAATAGAGTTACTCTCGCGCTAACTCCGCGTCGACGAACGTCTATTCCAAACCAACTAATCGGGGGTGGTCCTGTTGATCACAACTTAATATTTGCTTGCTCCATGTTCTATTTCCTAACTCTGTAAACCCCCTCAATTATTTATATAGATAGTCTGGTATGGGATGGAAAAAAAAATTTTAGAAGCAGTTGATTGAGGTTTAGAGTCAGGTTGCAGATGTTTGATTTTAAATTAAACCCTTGGTGCACCCTACCGTTGTTAAAATATTCGGAGCCCAACATCAGCCAATAAATTCTAACAGATCGTTGCAATCTTGACTTGACACGCCAATTTAGGCGCTGGACTTGTCCGTCCCTCAAAACAGATCCATTGTGCCCTAAATTAATTGCACAAATTTCCCGTATCCAAAATCCCATATTTAATCCCGTATCGCGCACATGTGTCATTGCCATCTATTTTTAGACACCAACTCAACCCGTTGAGCCAGACCAATAAAAGGGTCCAAGACTGACACCAAGCCTACACCATTCCTGACCTTTGTGTCACTCTCAATTGAGATCCCATGTGCCCCTATTTAATTTAAGAGGACATGATAATTTATTCTAATTAAATTGGGGATACCAATCTTGACTAATCCTATTTTAATCCTAATTTAATTCCAATGCCCATTTAATTAAGTCCATACAAAATACACAATACCCCCTCACCCTACAAAAAACCAAACACCAATTCTCCTATAATTTTTCCATCATTAAATGTGTTTGTGCAAATACCCAAACTTGAGGGGCTAAATTGCAAATGTTGTGATATGTGGCATACCCTCATTGGTCAAGGCCAAATGAAGGAGCCAATCCTCTTCCTTGACAGGTCAACATCCCTCCTCCCTCTCTTTTGGATGAAGAAATCATTTCCTTCATGTGCAATCTCCACCACCCATTTGAATTGGGCAAATCCCCACCATCCAATCCTCACACCCCTCCCTATATAATGTCACCATCTCTACACACAACCCCATACCGGTCCTAATCCCCAAAACCTAGGGAATACAACCCACTCTCTCTCTCCTCCATCATCTCCATATAAAAAAACCGAGCCTCCCATTCTCTTCTTCTTCCTTTCTTCTTCTCCTTCTTCTACTTTACTACATCAGTTTTCGGCCGGCCCCTCTCCGGCGGACCGCTACTTCTCCGGTCTCCATCAGCAGCCGATACCGCCATCACCTCCACGTTCGTCACCACCACTCCTCCGCCGGCCAACTCCATCCGCCTTTAAGCTCCAGCCGCCTCCTTCCAGCTCCACCACCATTTCCCCCCCGATCGAGCCTCCCGCTCCGGCCAACCCCCGGTCGACACCACCTCCACGAGCTCCACCGGACATTACCTCCGGTTACCTCCTCCACTTTCTCCTCACCCGCTCCGGCCAACCCTCGGTCGACACCACCTCCACGAGCTCCATTCCCAGCGTCTCCACGACCACACACACCGTTCCACCACCAGCCTCCTTCACCCGAGCCGCTGAAGTCCTCCCCCGTGGCTACGACATCAACACTCCGGCGAGCAGCCCGCTCCTCCTCCAGTCGAGTTCCTCCATCCGCCATTACTGCCACCACCACGACAGCCTCCTCATCATCTCGGCCACCACTCCACACACCGGCTACCCCCGGCACTGTCCCGAGCTCCACCCCGGCCACATCCCCGTCGACTCCACGAACCACCACCTCCATCCGGCCAGCTGCTGTTTCTCCCTACCACCGTGACCGCCGGCCACCCCATGAGCCCACACCCCGGCCACGAGCTCCGGCATCACACTTTCTCCCCCGCTCCTCACGGCTACCACCACTCCACACCCCCGCTGCACCCTTCTCCGGCCAGCACCCCCATCCGCACACCACCAGCACCATCACCCCATTGCCACCACCCCCACACATTATCACCACCACCAGCAGGACCACCCCTCCGGCCAGAGACGGTCACCCCGCCACCTCGCCGAGGTGAAACACCCCCCCCCCACTCTATATTTTTATATATTGTTTTGTGTAAATATAGTGTAGTGTAAATGACCTTGTGTTAATGATATATGATTAGGGTTTAATGAGGTATATTTAGGGTTCATTTACATAAGTAATAAAATGAAATAAATGGATATACATGAGTTAGGGTATGAGAATACATGAATTATTGTTTAGGGTTGGGATTATATAAAATGTTTATGAACTATATGCATGGGTGGAAATTACAAGGTTAATATTTAAGGCATTGAACATATATTGAGTTTATCATATTGGGATACATTGAGATGTTAGGGCATTTTAATTAATAAATGCATTTGATGATTGTTGTTGAGCAGATTAAATTGTTGCAAAATATAATATGATTTATCATCGAGGGACAGTTGATTTATTATGAAATGAGGTGTGGTATCAATCCATTATTCGGTGATTTGGGAACTAAAAATAAATGATGGATTTAATTGAAGAGTAGTACTTATTGTGAATTGGTAATGATGATATGAAACAGAAGGTTAATAATTATTAATTATGTATTTGAGGATGACAGTAAATGTACATGTTAACGTCGGTGCACACCAAGGTAATATTTGAGGAATAAACATGCATGATATACCAATGAACACTGTGCTGGATATAGTAGGATTGAGGATGGTTTGATGATATTGTAAGAATGATTAGTTTATTTTAATGTAACGTACCAATAGTCAACCTTGGTCAACCCTCTAGCATCGTGTCCCTATGAGTTATAGCTGAGTCTGAGCATATGTTTTGACGTGTGTCACATCCCTGTTTGCCACATGATAGTCTATTAATTTTGTTTGTATCTCGTCTCTAGGTACTACGGGACCTGCAAACTTGGACGTGGTACCAGATCCCCATCTTCAGCAGCCGGACGCAGGCAAGTGTACCTTGCCATCCTGTATTTCAGTTACAGATATTTATTGTTTTCGGTTGTGATCCAGACGCGAAGCAATGATCTAAATCAAACACACGCATATCATCTTGTAACGAATGTTAGATGTTCGTAACACCTCGATATACGTACCTGAGTATATCGTCACCCCAGGACACATTCATACACAATTATCGTGCCAGATTTCTTGTATCCTGATACTGACATCATGACCGGAGACTGGGATGACCTTAGGGTCGCGTCTATTGAGTTATTTTTGTGGGTCGAGACTGTTAGATAGAGGTTCAGGTTCAACGCACAATCGTTAACCGCTTGGGATGGGGAAGACAGTTACTAGACGTTTGGCCTCCTCTGCACGCGCTTATATATGTATATGTACTATTTCTGTAGTGATCCTGTATCTAGTATAGTTGTATCACCTGTGTGACTCTTTGCTCGGACCTGCGGTGCGTCCCGTGTGTCTCCGTGTCCGGAGCTACAGTTTTATTTTGGACAGCCCACGCGTCGAACATTGTCTTCAAACTTTGTCTCACTTAGTTGGTTATACTAGACTACACCATCGTTGTACTTGTACTTTCTGTTGTACTTTGGCATGCTGTATTTTTATACCTTGTTACGTCCCTCTGAGGACCTGGTTCCCTGCCAGTTTGCAGCATAGACGATTATGGAGCATTTGGAGTTGCTGATGGAGTGGCATATCTTACGGGCATGGTACCAGGTACTCATATCTTTTCTTCCGGTATTATGGTTACTTTATTCATATTGATTATTCATCTGTTGTTGTATCCTAGTTTTTTTAAACTCACCTCTTCTCGAGTCTATTCGAGTTTGTGTGTTATTGGGCGGCCGACTTTAGCACATGTAGCTCTTTCTTGTATATTTCTGTCCTATGTTGTCACTACCACATTCCGAAAACAGGAGTATTTTCGAATTTTTACAATATTTAATATTATGGTATTATAATTAATTAATTGCCTGATAGTATTTAATTTAATAATTATGTGATGTGTAATTATACATATAATTATATGCAGTGTTAATTATTTTATATTAGCTAGCAGACTGACCTAGAAGCCAGTAGATAGCACCTGTCCGAATTATGGAATTTTGAGGTTAATTATTTTATCTAGAATTTAATTCTTGGAGTTTATAATTAATTACTGTATTTTATTTAATATTTTGCGCATTTGCCTTTGCTTCGATATTTGGAGCACTATCCAGACTTTTGTCTTCCAACAAATTTCACAATCTTGCTCTAGACATGCCCACTTTCATTTCTGCTATTTTTACAACTCATAATTTTGCTTCTTGTGCATTGTTTCTGGCCGCACAAAAAAACCGTCGCGGACGTTAATTTTATTTCCTCTTTTTGTATCGTTGTGCGTTCCAATCGAAAATTGGAGGCCATCTTGACCTATTTTTCGTGCGACCCAAATTAGGGTAATATTCTGTTCTGAGTCTTCTTCAATATTGGTATTGATGACTTGACCTGATTTTGATCCCAAGTACTCCAATTTAATTGTTGAACCCAACTTATATTTTATTTCTATTTAAATTGAGGATACTATTTTATCTGATTTTAAAATCCCAATTTAATTCCAGTGCCCTGCAAATTCAGCCCATACCCATCTTACAGTGCCCCCTGACCCTACAAAATATCGGACCCCGAATCGCCGCCCAATTTCCGTCATTTCATGTGTTTGTGCAATTTCCCAAATTTAAGGGGCTAAGTTGCAATTATTCAATTGTAGGTGCCAACACCTAATTATTTTTAATCAATGAGGGAATCCAATATTTTAATTAAACTCTCACCCTCAAATCCCCCATGAATTATTTTCTCTTGACAAATCTGGACCACCCATTTAATTGGGTGCATCCTCACCATTGGATTCATAAACCCTCATCCTATTTAATGTATTGTCTACCTCAACCCTAATCCCTAGAAACCTAGGTTTTCCCCCACCTCACAAGCCTCCAAAATTCCCCAAGCCCCCAAGCCCCTCTCTCCTACGTAGGATTCCTCTCCCTCTTCCTTTCTTCTTCTATTTTCTTCTCTTCTCCTTCTTTCTTCTTCTTTCTTTTCTTCTTCTCCCCTTTAACTATTTTGAATTTTGAACTATAGTAGAAGGGGGGGGGGGAAACCATCCGGCCACCACTGTTACCTTCCCAAACCCGACTTCCCTGCGCACCCGGCCGAGTCCGACGGTCCGGCTGTCCTCCAGTCCGGCGGCAAGACCTTTCCGCTGTTCCCTTGCTGAAGCTCCCCAGCCCGGCCATCAGGTCACTCCGGCGGCCACAGCGAGCTCCGGCCGGCGCTGCCACCTGCTGCTGCCGCTGCTGCTGCTGCCGCTGCTGCTGCACGGTCCGGCGACCCGCGGTTAACTCCGGCGCCGGCGGCTGCTCAACTCCGGCCCTCTGCCCCTCTCCGGCGGCCGGCGGCAGCCCACCCCCTCTGTAAGTAAACTTTCCTTTCCTCTCTCTCTCTGTTTATATATATATATATATATATATATATATATCTTTTTATATATATATATATATCTTTATGTATATATATCTTTATATATATATATATCTAATGTATATATATGTGTTTGTTTATACATTTATTTAATGTAAAAAATTAGTAGATGTATTTAAATTAATTTGTATATATACCAATGTATAAGCATATGTAAACATTAGCATGTATTTGTCTAGCACTTAATTAATTTATGTTTAAAATATATTGGTATGGTATATATATATAAATACCTTGTATAATTAATTGTAGGTATATATCTAATAGATGTGTATATTAATGTGTATATATTTTATTAATTGTTTAATTAATATATATATTTTAATAGAAAATGGGAATACATGTATATTGTATATATATATTTTATGTATGTATTAATGTATATGTAATTTGTGTATATTAATTAAATGTATAGTATAGAGTATCTTAATATGTTAATATATGTATTTGATAAATTAGTATATACGCCTTTTAAATGATACATATTAAATATTATAGTGTATTTTTATATAGCCTATGTGTATTAAATATGTATAATTAGATAATTGTATATATATAAATAGGTATATATTGGTACATACATTTAATATATTTTTCTATATATATATGAGTGATATATAAATACGTGTTCTACTTTGAGCATTTATATATATATAAATACTTAGCATATTTTCAATATATATTTAATTGGTATAAATTAGTGTATAAAAATAATAGTATACGTACCATTTTTGGTGTGTATATATATATATATATATCTTTATGATTCAATTGACATAGCTATATATGTGTAGGTATATTTTTGTATAAACCATTAGTACATTTTTATAATATATATACATGTATATTTTGCAGTTGTATTTAATTGGAGATATGTTGTATGTACATACAGGTATTAGTTTTATTTAAAGTGTATATATTTATACTTATAGCTATTATTGTAATTAAGGGATATATATATATTTGTAGTTGGCCTATCTAATAGATGACCCCTACCGTACCTAGCGTAGCCCTAAGGCCAGTGTATTTCTATTGTGTGTTAGTATAGCCCCTGATACAAATGTCATATTGTGATGTGTTTATAGGACTGTTGGTTTACCAGGGGATACTCTGGAACAGGACACCATAAATACCAGCTAAGGACCGAGGCAAGTACATTCTCTGATCATTTCCAATTCTTGATAATTGCTATAAGTTCAATGATCTTGAAATGTTACAACTGAATCTTTGACACTGTGCTACACGGACTAGTATAGCTTGGATCTGCAGTCATGAGATGTTACCTTAATTATCGTATTGACATTGTACACGACATGTATATTTAGAAACCGTACATGATAGACTTTACTTGCTCGTGTATCGTGACGTGTCATGGTTGGATCCACAGTACTAGTTGGGGCGGGGAAGTAGTTAGTAAGAAATGTGATCATAACCTCTTATTTGTAGTATAAAAACTGTAAGTGTTAATCATGCTCTTCACCCATGATTAGCCAGGCCTTATAGCAACCGTACATGTTCCCAAGCCGATCACATTTCGAAACTACTATTTCAAACACTTAGAATAGTTACAGTTCTCTATATTTTCATATACTACATCACCCGTATATGATACTGTTCCTTATTCTTTCATTTTTATACATGCACTGACTGTGTTTCATTGCCTATTGCCTGTCTCTCTTAAACTGTCATTACATTATTCCACTGTCTTCTCAGTAGCTAGCATGACATGTTTTATTGTATTATAGACATTATCAATTAATGGAACTGTTATTTGAGTTTGTGCTTTGCTCCTTCCTGACTGGAAACATTTTTCCAGACTATGCCTTAGATGACCGCTGTCCGACACTTATGGTGAGTAGCTGCAGACTTGGTAGTAGTTGATTCAGGAGGTCTAGCTGGAAGTTATTAATCATAGTTAGTTCTTTTAACAGTCTATTTGGTACCGGATTTGTCTCCGGCATTTTGATGATTCTTGGATATTGTTAAGTTAAGTTTTCTTGTGGACTTGTGTTGTGTTTAATTTAAGTTTTATTATTCGAAATCTTATCGTGCTGTAATTCTGTGGTTGAGTATATGTTCATCTATTTGTGTCATCCGTGCCTCCTAATGGAGATTGGATATTTGCGTGACATTAGTTAGATAGTATCAATACCTAGACAGCGTTCTACCGCCGATGCTGCGGCGTAGGCTGGACGTACCCACGCACTCGTGCCCCTAAACCGGGTGCGGGTCGTGACATATGTGGATTGAGACATAGATGTTTATATTTACGGGATTTTTATATAGTGCCCATTTATTATACAGCTTATACGTATTCGAGTCAGACCAGAGTCTGGTCGAATGCGTAGCTGGCGTGTTACGTATTTCTGGTCCTACGTATTTTGGGACTGGGGCGTGACAAACTCAGCCGATGAGCACCAACCAACTTATATTCCTATTACCCGCATCTGTCGCGATAATTCCTTTGAGATCTATCCAAAATATTCTAATGCCACTTAACTATGTGATATACCATATACCACTCAGAATCAAGTCACTCCTCATGTCACCCTTATTTGTACTGATACAAGATCCGTTCGAGCCATCCCTTATGCGTGATCTTGACATCCCTAACTCATGTCTAACACAAAACTCAGCCAACGCATGAACTATCTAACTTTTTTATCAATCTCGCTATGCAACTTATGCCATAACCGATTCTCAATACTTCCAACTATTTTTTAAATTGTCCAATACATTCGCTACGTGAGCAACCCGTGCAACGATCTCTTCCAAATAATCTAACCCAATACCCAATTGTTCCTCATATTTGCTGTACGAGCAACTCATGCAACGCTATCCTGATATCCCTAAGCCAACTCAAACCTGCTCAACAAATATTGCTCTTTGTGATATATCAAACCAAAAATTAAACTCCACCCAAGACATTCGCTACACGAGCAACTCGTGCAACGATCCATTCTCATCCGATGCTTCTACTCACAATATACCATATAACCAATCTCGTCTGCCAACCAACTGATCCACTGATGTAATCATAAATCTCTCCGAATGACAAGCCAAACCAATGCAATAACACCTCTCAACTTGCTGCACAAATGCAACAACGCCATACAACTTGCTGCATGAATGCAACAATGCCAAACGATGCTACACGATCTAACAAACGCCAAAGCAACGAAGAACAACATGCACCTACAACCAGCAAATATGTAGACTTATTGCTTGAAACATCCAATACGGCACCGAGTAGAGCCAAGAGCCAAACAACATACGGAAGCTATATAGAGTTTGTGATGAACCAGAAGACAAAGTCTGAGGAAATGAACAGGGCACACTGATACCAATTTGTCACGCTCCAATCTCCCGCAATCTTAATCTTCTCCGCTGAACGTGAATCACCATGTTATAGCGCTCCCACAGGACAATCATTCACATCGGGACGTGATATCGTGCGAGCTTGGAGTTCCGTTCTTACAAGGCGATGGTGTTAAACATCAAAGTTATCATCGAAATGACTAAGTTGCAGCGAAAGTCAAGTATTGTATACCAAGCACATATCAGAGTATATGCAGCGAAGCTCTCGATAGGGACTAAATAAAAATACAACAAAAGAGATTGCCTCAAAGGCGATGCAACACTCTTGCTCTTTCTCTTGCCCACAAAGGTACTTACTGTTCCATATATCATGTCCTATATATCCAAGCAGTATCACTGCACCTGTGTACCTGAAATAATGCCCACAAACATGGGTCAGTACATATCAGTACTAGTAAGCGGGGTAACCCACTCGTCTAAACCGACACTAAGTAGAATAGTAAATGCAAACAGTTATATGGTGATCTTTCTACTTGAATCCTAGATTCATTTCATGGCAAAGGTATGACATGTTAACAAAAACTGTAAAGTAGGTTAAACACGCAAGCATTCAACTCAAGTAAATATATAAGTAGATATATCCAACTCAAAAGGAAACTAGCATGCAAACCGTTATACTCAAACCCAAGTAACGCATGAACCTATCGAACCACAAATCAAGCCTCAATATCCATCCTCAAACCATGCTATAATCCAAGCCTTACTAATCCAATCATCGATATGCACACTCTTGCCTGAGGCAAGGTGGTCGTCGCCTACATAAAAAGCATAAACCAAATCCAAGCAAAGCAAACCAACTCTAATCTATATAAAGTCACTAGCCAAGCCATAAATGTCTAATCAACTACAGTTCTACCCTGATCCAGTACTGAGTAGCTAGCCCGCCTGGTCATATCAAACTACCAGCACCATGCCCATAGCACGTTACCCATTGTCTCCTCCATGGTCGAATGGTCCCGGTGCCCAGAGCATATCCCGTTCAAGAAAACCAAACCCAGTGCGCAATAAGTTGTCAGTGACCAATGCAAACACCAAGTAGGTATGACAAGAGAATCGAGCATTCTCGCTCCACCAAATGATACTCGCCTCAATCCAACTAACTATCCATAACTATTCTCCAACTTATATCCCAAGGCACCATCTCAAGTTATCCCCATAGCCACTATGCCACTTTTCGATACAGTGTTCCAATTGGTGGAACACCCCTAGCTCAGAAAACTCTGTGGCACAATGCCCCAACAGTGGCACAATGCCCTCACCGATGCAATTATCCGATTTTGAATCACAACTGCACGCTTTGCTTAACAAAGCACCCAACTTGATACTCGTGCCCGGATGCTCGCTCGCTCGCCCACCCGAAGTCCCTCGATGTTCCAACTAAGATGATCCACTCAAGCTCCAACTGCCCAATGCAAAACCAACTCAAGCCACAAATCATATATAACCAGATGACACACACACAATACATGCCACATATAGTGATTTTTAAGTTCCAGTCCATGTGTCCAAACTATTACGTGTGTTCCATATTATTAGGCATGAATGAGTAGAGGAGAAGGGACAGAGCCCACTCACCAAGTTTGATTCTATTAAGCACCCTGCATTGCGATATGGCCGATCCCTTGAACCCGTGGTCCGATGCAAAGCACGATCTACTCAATTGGTATGACTGTGCGAGCTGGTCGTACTCTCCAAATTATTCGACCGATCGGACTAAGGAAGATGATATTATCGCTCCAATCCTGCTATCCCAGTACTGCTCTGAACGAACATCTAATTCTATCGAACTTTGCTTGCGATCTACACATGAAACCAACTCAAATCAATAATTATTCCCAAATCCAACAAATCAAAATGTAACCAGCTATTGCCTAATTTAATCCGACTAAGCGTAATGCATCGTGAGGTTGCGGGGCATTACATCAATCCACATGGGTAATAAAGGTAGGACAGAATATATAATACTAAAGTTGGCCACCCGATCACATTTATGTTTGATTATGTCCGAGACACAAGAACATGGACATATAAAAACTAAACTCATAAGAGTAGAATACCATGGGTAGCAGATATCGCTCCTCATGAAAAGATACTAAAAATAAATATGAAAGATAAAGATAACGATACAAGGTGAGGGTACCCACGGCTGCTCGGGTATTGGCGCCTCAACCTGACTCCTCGGTGGTGGCGTAGCTGGATCAATCCTCTGTGACTCACTTCCTAGAAACTTGGATACAAAAATCTAGCCCATCAATTCAGGCAGGGCGAGGGTCTAAAGGAAACCACAATCATAACAGTACATCAAACACAAGTATATACATAGGTATGTAACTAAGTCCATCCTATCAATTTAATCATAGCAAGAGCAAGCTACAATAAGGTACAAGTATGAAGTAAATACAATGTAACTAAAGACAAGAGTTAAGAGTTTTGGTAGGAGGTTTATACCAGTGTACGGATAAACCTGCATATGAGTTACATAAAAATAATATATATACACATAATAACGGAAGATAAGAGAACATCCAAGTGACGCAGTGAAACACCAAAGTACAAACATCAAAAGTAATATAGTTATCACAAAATAATGAAATCAAGTTATTCTAAAGGTGCAAGTCAAGCAAGTTGTTCCAAAACACAAGTCAACAAGCTGTTCCATGTCAAGTCAAGTAAGCTGTTCCAAATCAAGTCAAGCAAGCTATTCGAAATTTAAACTAAAAGTTTTCAAAAAATTTGGCAGTCTCTCATTTGTATTTTCTATGTTTCCAAACCTGCAATCATACCACTTTACACAATATTTTACCCCCATGTCCAATCCATGTCTACGTCGCAACCCGCCGGACTCACAAATACATCCACAAGATAACCATCAACGGTGTAACCCACCGCATACACAAATCCACCAAATCGAGAGAGAGAGAGAGAAGAAATATGCATATATGTATATGTAAGCAACTAATTAATCTTCTAATAAGTAAGGGCTAGAACTATCAAGTAAAAGCATCTAACAAATAACATATGTAAGAAATAAGAGATTGATAATTATTTTGCTAAGAAATAACGGTTGGAACTATCAAGTAACGTATTATCTAGCACGTAGGTATCAAGTCAACAAGTAAAGTATTTTTTTAAGGTTGCTATGTTTCATACATTTGCAAGCAGTAAAGAAACGTTGTAATTCAACATGTCTTAGCACTTCTATCGACATCATAATCCTCACATTTTATCCCATATAGAACTAGTGCACCATAAGTAGAATTCACTAAAAGTTCAAGTCTGGGCTGATGGTCAAGTTATTTTTATCTAAAACATAGACACTACCTTACATATGACATGATAAATATAATTTTATCGTGCACACCATAATACTTGAGGAGATATTTATTTTATAGAAAATATATACCTCTAACATTCAATGCTCAATTTCTCAAATAAGGGCTTGGTGTTGCTATGGTTTTGTGGTTGTTACCATCGTTGTTGTTGTTGTAGTTATTATTGCAATGCCATTATTATACATCCTCAGTAACATATAGTATAAAATTATGAAATATATACATTCAAAACAATAGGTAAGTGTACTACAATGATGCTAGGGTTAACATGAACTATATTCTGACAAGTAAATTAGAGAACTATCAGTTAGCTAATTATCCGTCTAATTATTTATCTAGTTAATCAAGTATTTACTATTTTAATAATGCATTAGAGAAGCATTTTTGATTTATTGTCAAGAGTTGCGAGTGACCACTAGCCTGAGCGTGTAGAATACAATCAAGTCTTCAGTTATGAACTTCAGTCCACTCCATGCTCCGCACGAACAATGATATATCTATAAATTCCCAAAATATGAATGAAACAACAAATATTTTAAGGGAATCCCAAGGACGTAAAGGGATGAAAGAAACAGGGAAAATAAATATACCAAATTGAGGTCGCCCCCGCAGATGATGAGAACAATATCGTCGACGTGTCTTCATACTAGTACCGAGGCAAACATCGTGAAGTTGAGACAACGAAACGGGGTTGAGGAGAGGGTGGTGTAGCATTTGCTGTTAAAGCTGAAGGTGGTGGAGGTGGTGATGGTGAAGGTCGAGGAGGAAAAGGGTGGTCCGATGGTGGTCTGAGGTTAATGGTGAAGGTAGTGAACTGCTGTGGTGGTGAAGGTGGTATTGATGGTTGTGGTGATGACAGTGGCGGGGGTGATGGTGAAGGCAATGGCCGTGGTGGTGGAGGTGCTGTTGTCGTTGATGGTGATGGGGGTGCGGTAATGGAGCTGATGTGGTCGACAGCAAGGAGGGAGGATGGGGGTGATGGTGATAGTGGTGGTCGTGGTAATGACAGTGGCAGGGGTGATAGTGAAGGCAGTGGTCGTGGATGTGGAGATGCTGTTGTCGTTAATGGTGATGGGGGTGCGGTGGTGGAGCTGTTGTGGTCGACAACAAAGAGGGAGGATAGGGGTGATGTTAATGGTGGTGGTCGTCGTGGTGGTTGCGGTAAGGCGATGATGGTGGTTGAGGTAGTCGGGGGTAAAGGTGGTGGTGTGAAGGAGAGGATGGTGATGATGGTGGTGTCTTCGGTTGAAGAGGGAAGGAGGTGAAGTGGTAAAATGGAGGAAGGAGGGAGAGAGTGCAATAAATGAGGGAGAGAGAGAGTGTAGTATTTAATGAAGGAGAGAGAGGGGTTTTCTTGGGATTAGGGGCGGGTGTAGGGGTTTTAGGTTTGTGTGAGTGTTTCTTATGTAGGAGAGAGATGGATAGTTGTGATTGGGAAGATTTAATCAAGGGCTAGAATTGAATGTAGGTAGATGTAGATGCATAGTATCATACAAAAAGGAGAGAGAGTGAGAGGACCGGTCATATCTTGTCCAAAGGGGTTGTCTCTATTTGGTTTGCATCAATAGAAGGGTGACACCTTGTATTTCTTTTGCATTAAGGTCCCTATAGTTTTGGTGTTTACAAATAAGGATAAATGAGGATTTGATGTATGAAAATGGGGGTTTGATATTTTATAGGATGTGGGGGTGTGTGTTGTGTTTTGCATGAGCCTCATGAAGGTGTGAGTGTGGGTTTGGGTTGGTATTTGGTCTATTTTTGGGCTAGGTTGAGTCGGTTTCCCCAATTTAAATAAAAATTGTGTCACAGGTGTTCTTTAATAAATTAGAAGTGCATGGGATCTAAATTGGGGGTGACACAAGTGTCATGGACATAGGAAACTCGGAATAAATTATCATCAAATATTGGGTTGCAAGAATCGGGTCAAGGTTCTGTCTCCAAATTTTGGTTGGAACGTGCATAGGAGCAAAATTTGAGTTTAAAATTAGATATCATGCGACGAATGTTGTGCTATTAAAATAAAGCACAAGAGAGTAGGTTTGCCAGTGATAGAGATGTCTGGTGCTTAGATTGGCTCATCTAGGTCAAGGGTGTGAATTTTGTTGGAAGGTATAGGCCAGTGTTGTGCTCCAAATATTGTAGCAACGGTAAGGTGTACCAAGGGTCACAAATATAAAAAGGTTTTTATAAAACCCTATTTTATAACCTTATTTGAAACCCAATTAACCCTAATCTCTTGCTACACCAAGTATACCTAAAATTTGGTTAAGGGGGTTTACATCCTACCCATCTTATAAGAATTTTGTCCGCGGAATTTCTAACAGGTAGGGGCACAATCTAGAAATATACAAACCATCATTAAAGATAATACATTAAAAGAATTCTTGCCAATCGAGCCCAGCATGTGAGTATACCACTGGCGGGTATCGTCTATCTTGTCTCATGGGTAGACTCATTGAAATAATATTGCTTCCAAGGGATTCGAACTAGACGGATAGTCTGACTTTTCAATATATTCTCACAATGACCAAAAAATTTAAGCTGCTTTGAATGATAGTCTGCACTCTCAAACAATCTCACCAAAAGTCGTCCAAGTCTCAAACCAAATTGTGATATTCGATTGTGATGTCACCACTCGTTCTTACGAAGACCATTCTCTAATCCAAAAAAGAAGACTTGTGCCAGAAGACGAGAGATGAAAAAGTGAAAAGGTAGGAGTATGCAACACACAAGAAGAACTTCAATAAAGCATGAAAAGATAAAAAAAATGATGGAAAGGCAAGGGAACTAAACAAGGAGCAATAACAAAACTTGTTGCCGCACCAAAAGCTCGATATGAATATTAATCATGCAAAAGTAAGAATTAAATAAAATTAAATCAAATATTCACCAATTTGGAGGAGGCTGTTGCAATGGTTAACTGCACTTACTCCCAAAATCTGTAACCTCGGCTCCTATTATTGGTAGTGCTGATTCGACCGGTACTATATGCCTCGTAGAAACTGGTGAGCCCGAACCATGGGTTATAAATCCATCTGGTCTCCTGTCGGAGCTACCACTGCCCTATCGCGTTATGAAGACTCCACTGCTCGGTGACCTGTTCCTCCACAAATCAAACATTGGTTGTTTAACCGATAATAATTCTTCTGATCATGCCCTTTCTTTCCGCAATACTCACATAACAATGGAGCGGTCACTTGGTATTGATATTGTTGTGGTTGATGATACTGGGCTCTTTGAAATTCTATTGATGTTGGTGCTACTGGCAGCATGCTAAATCTGTATTGTGCTGCTATATGATCAGGACCTCCAAAAAGTAAGTACTGGTTGTTTGCCCGATGACACTCCTCTTGAATATGCCCTGACTTATAGCAGAAAGTACAATAGGCAAGGAAAATCTGCTGGTGTTGGTGGGAATAATATGTCGATCTTGGTACTGGTGCTATGATAGTCTGTGAAGCTGGTGGTAGGGGTAATCATCTAGAGAGTCATTTCTGCTCCTCTTCAGCTCTCTTATCTTTCTAAAGATTTTCTCCTAGTTTTCGGCTGCATCCAACATGGCCTCAAAATTAATGATGTGCTGACATGGTATGTATGGCCGAAGATCCAAGCTGAGTCTTTCCTCAAATTTCTCTGCTCATTATATCTCTATCGGCACTATGGAAGGTGCAAATTTACTAATCAGATAAAACTCTACTAAATACTCTCCACAGTATGGTCGCCTTTCTTTAGGTTGGTGAATTGTTCCCGTAGCATAGTCTGGCTGTGCAGGAGAAGAATTTTCTCTTGAACTTCTCAATAAAAGTATCCTAAATAATAGGTGAGGTGAGTCCCTACTGTGTTGCACTCCACCAATCATCATATGCTATATCCTTAAGATGGATGTAAACCACTGAAATACGTTCCTCTGGAGGTATTTGAGTTGCCTTTAATAGGATCTCTATATCCTGTAGCAAACGGTCTGCCGCGAGTGCATCCTCTGTGTCGTCGAAGGTAGGTGGGTTAAGTTGTTGGAAGGTTATCACACTACTAGGACGTTGGCATTGGGCTATCCTCTCGATCACTGCTAGTGTAGTCGTCCAATAATTCTCTATTACTTGTTATAGAAGGTCAATCTGATGTTGCTGCATTTCCATCATCCTCTGCATTATCGTCATCGTAGCCATCAAGGAGCCCTCAAGGGCTTGTAGTTGTGGTGCAGGTGCCCATGATGATCCTACCTGCGTCTAAGCCTGCATGTGTGATGTTGCTTGGGCACGTGTATCCATCTCTCTGAACAAGAAAAAGGTGAGAAGGGCCAAAAATAATTATAAGAATCCAAAGGTAGGCGATAAGTGAAAGATATTTAGGAAAATCAAGAACGGACAAGATATTTCAAAGAAAGTTTCCAAATTTAGTTTATGGATTGAGATCCTAACACCCAACATATCTCAAAACGAGACCTGCATGGGCCACCAAAAAAACTTTGTCACGCCCCAGTCCCAAAATACACGGGACTGGGTCATGTGGCAATGGCCAGCTACGTCTACCTTGGACTCTTGTCCAATGATAAACGTATAAGCTGTCTACAGTTGGGTATTCTAGCATGCATATCCTATGGTGGGCCTATTATTGTATCTCAATCCACATAGGTAATGAAAGTAAAATAGAACATATAATACTAAAGTTGGCCACCCGATAGCATTTATGTTCGAGTATGTCCGAGACACAAAAATATGGACATATAAAAACTAAACTCTTAAGAGTAGAATACAATGGGTAGCACATATCGCTCCTCATAAAAAGATACTAAAAATAAATAGGAAAGATATAGATAATGATACGAGGTGAGGGTACCCACGGCTGCTCTGGTACTGGCGCCTCAACCTGACTCCTCGGTGGTGGCATAGGTGGATCAATCCTTTTTGACTCAATTCTCGAAAACCTGGATACACAAATCCAGACCGTCAATTCGGGGAGAGCGAGGGTCCAATGGAAGTCACAATCATAATAGCACATCAAACACAAGTATATACATATGTATGTAACTAAGTTCATCCTATCAATTTAATCATAGCAAGAGCAAGTTACAATAAGGTACGAGTATGAAGTAAATACAATGTAACTAAAGACATGAGTTAAGAGTTTTGGTAGAAGGTTCATACCTGCGTACGGATAAACCTGTATATGAGTTACATAAAAACAATACATATACACATAATGACGGAAGATAAGAGAACATCCAAGTAACGCAAAGAAACACCAAAGTGCAAACATCAAAAGTAATCTAGTTATCACAAAATAATGAAATCAAGTTGTTCTAAAGGTGCAAGTCAAGCAAGTTATTCCAAAACACAAGTCAACAAGCTGTTCCAAGTCAAGTCAAGCAAGTTATTCCAAATCAAGTCAAGCAAGCTATTCCAAATCAAGTCAAGCAAGATGTTCCAAATTTAAATTAAAATTTCCAAAATTTTTGGCAAAGTCTCCTTTGTATTTTCTATGTTTCCAAACCTGCAATCATACCACTTTACATAATATTTTACCCCATGTCCAATCTACGTCTACGGCGTAACCCGCTGGACTCACAAATACATCCACAAGATAACCATCAACAGTGCAACCCACCGGATACACAAATCCACCAAATCGAGAGAGAGAGAGAGAAAGAGAGAGAGAGAGAGAGAGAGAGAGAGAGAGAGAGAGAGAGAGAGAGGGAGAGAGAGAGAGAGAAGCAACTTACATATATGTATATATAAGCAACTAATTAATCTTCTAATAAGTAAGGGCAAGAACTATCAAGTAAAAGCATCTGACAAGTAGCATATGTAAGAAATAAGAGACTGATAATTATTTCGCTAAGAAATATGGGTTGGAACTATCAAGTAACATATTTTCTAGCATGTAGGTATCAAGTCAACAAGTAACAATTTTTTTAAGGTTGCTATGTTCCATACATTTGCAAGCAGTAAAGAAACATTGTAATTCAACATGTCTTAGCACTTCTATCGAGGTAGTGATGGTAAAGGTCCAGAAGGAAAGCGGTGGTCCTGTGGTGGTCTGAGGGTGATGGTGATGGTGGTGGGTTGTTGTGATGGTGAAGGTAATGGTGATGGTAGTGGTCGTGGTGATGACAGTGGCAGGGGTGGTATTGAAGGAAGTGGCCGTGGTGGTGGAGGTGTTGCGATCGTTTATGGTGATAGGGTGCGGTGGTGGAGTTGTTGTGGTCGACAACAAGGAGGGAGGTTTGGGGTGATGGTAATGGTGGTGGTCGTAGTGATAGTAGTGGCGGGGGTGATGGTGAAGGCAGTGGCCATGGTGGTGGAGGTGTTGTTGTCTTTGATACTGAGGTACGGTGGTGGAGCTGTTGTGGTCGACAACAAGGAGGGAGGATGGGGGTGATGGTAATGGTGGTGGTCGTCGTGGTGGTTGAGGTAAGGCGATGATGGTGGTTGAGGTGGTCGGGGGTGAAGGTGGTGGTATTTTTGGTTAAAGAAGGAAGGAGGTGAAGTGGTGAAATAGAGGAAGGAGAGAGAGTGTAATAAATGAGGAGAAAGAGTTTAGTATTTAATGAGAGAGAGAGAAGGGTTTCCTTGGGGTTAGGTCCAGCTGTAGGGGGTTTAGGTTTGTGTGCATGTTTGTTATGTAGGAGAGAGATGGATGGTTATGATTGGGGGAGATTGAATCAAGGGCTAGAATTGAATGTAGGTAGATGTGGATGCATAGTATCATGCAAAAAGTAGAGAAAGGGTGAGAGGACCGGTCATGTTTTGTCCAAAGGGGTTATCTCCATTTGGTTTGCATCAATAGTAGGGTGGCACCTTGTATTTCTTTTGCATTAAGGTCCCTATGGTTTTGATGTTTACAAATAAGGGGAAATGGGGATTTGATGTATAGAAATGGGGGTTTGGTATTTTGAAGGATGTAGGAGGGTGTGTGGTATTTTGCATGAGACTCATGAAGGTGTGAGTATGGGTTTGGGTTGGTGTTTGGTCTAGTTTTGGGCTAGGTTGAGTCGGTTGCCCTACTTTAAATAAAAATTGTGTCATATATGTTCTTTAATAAATTATAAGTGCATGGGATCAAAATTGGGGGTGACACAAGTGTTATGGACGTAGGAGACTCGGAAAAGATTATCATCAAATATTGGGTTGCAAGAATTGGGTCAAGATTGTGTCTCCAAATTTCGGATAGAACGGGCATAGGTACGAAGTTTGAGTTTAAAACTAGATATCGTGCGACGAATGTTGTGCGATTAAATTAAAACACAAGATAGTAGGTTTGCCAGTGACAGAGATGTCCAGTGCTTAGATTGGCTCGTCTAGGTCAAAGGTGTGAATTTTGTTGGAAGGTAAAGGCTAGTGTTGTGCTCCAAATATTGTAGCAACGGTAAGGAATACCAAGAGTTACAAATATAAAAAGATTTTTATTAAACCCTATTTTCTAACCCTATTTGAAACCCAATTAACCCTAATCTCTTGCTACACCAGGTATACCTAAAATTTGGTTAAGGGGGTTTACAGCGAGCAACCATATGACGGGCTGCAAGGAGGTCTTCGTCGAGCTGGACACTGGAGTCACGGGCTCCATCAATTTTGGTGACGGGTCCGTCGTCGACATCCGAGGGTATGGCACAGTGATGTTTATGTGCCAGTACGGCAAGCACCGCGTCCTTACTAGCGTCTACTTTATCCTGAAGCTAAGAAGCAATATCATCAGCCTTGGGCAGCTCGATGAGAACGGCTGCCAAGTCTTTATCAAAGGCAGCGTGCTCTCGATTCGAGATCGTCAGCAATTCCTCCTTGCCAAGGTAAAACGTGCCTGAAATTGACTGTACATTCTATCTCTTGATATTGTACAATCAGTATGTTTAGCAGTACGACTCAATGACGACGCATGGCAGTGGCAAGCATGGTTCGGCCACCTCAACTTTGAAGCACTCTCGAAGTTAGCCTACCTCAACATGGTGCACTGGATACCACAGATTGAACACGTTAATCAGATCTATGAAATTGCCTTGCCGGGAAGCAGCGTCGTACACTATTTCCATATGAGACCAAGTATCGGGCCGATAACATGCTAGATCTCGTTCACAATGATATTTGCAGGCCAATCACACCGATGACACCTGGTGGTAAGTGCTACTTCTTGTTGCTCGTCGACGATTTCAGCCGCTATAGGTTGTTGACGCTATTGGGTTCAAAGCATGAAGTGCAAACAGCCATCAAACACTTTCAAGCCCACTCCGAGGTAGAGATAGGGTGCAAATTGTGCACGCACCGTATTGATCATGGGGGCGAGTTCAAATCCGTAGCATTTGGCGAGTATTGTGCGGGCTGCGGCATCAAACAACAACTCACATCGTCATACTCACTATAGTAGAACGGTATTGTCGAGCACCGAAACCAGACGGTCATCGCAATAGAGCGCAGCGTTCTGAAGGAAAATGATATGCCCGGGAAGTTCTGGGGCGAGGCGGTCATGATAGCTGTCTACATCCTCCATCGCTCGCCGACACGGAGGGTCGATTGCAAGACATCATACGAGGCATGGCACGGACGCAAGCCGAGGGTGCACTTCCTCTGCACCTTTGGCTGTGTGGCATACGTCAGGGTAGTCAAGCCGAACTTACAGAAGCTAAAAGATTGCAGCCAGCACATGGTCTTCATCGGCTACGAGCCCCCGGCACTAAGGCGTACCGGGTATACGATCCCACCGGCAAGCACGTGCACGTCACATGCGGTGTTGTCTTCGATGAGGAAGCCAAGTGGGACTGGGGCGTGCAAGATAACGTAGGAGACATTACTGTTGATTATACTATGATCCCCATACCACATGTTGAACACGCAGGCACGCTGGTGCATGAGGGTGGCGATCCATCAATACCAGTGGCACCCAGTCCACGGCCGTTGACGCCGACATCCGGGACATAAACATCCAACTCGGTGGTACAAAGTGGAGTAGAATTTGTCTCGCCATCCACCAATGCCTCGGCTATGCTCGACGTCAATAACAACGGGCCACGCAGGTACATGAATTTGGCGAGCTTGCTTGACACGACTACCGTCCGGGAGCTCGATGCCGACGAGCTGATCCTCATGGTTGGCGTGGAACCTGCCACTTTCTTTGAAGCCGAGAACACTGATGTTGGCGCCAAGCGATGCTCGAGGAGATGAGCTCCATTGAGCAGAACCGTACATGGCACCTCGTAGACCTCCCACCCGGCCACAATATCTAGAAGGACGAGCATGGCACCATCCTCAAGCACAAGGCGCGGCTCGTGGCAAAAGGCTATGTGTAAAGGCAAAGAGGAGATGAAGGCCTTGTTCAAAATGATTGACTTGGGATTGCTCACCTTCTACCTCGGCATCAAGGTGCAGCAGCCAATGGCTTCATCATTCTCAGTCAGGAGGCATAAGCGCTCAAAATCTTGGAGAAGAGTGGCATGGTGGATTGCAACCCGTGCTACATCCCCATGGAACCGAGGTTCAAGCTAAGCAAGGTGAGCTCAGTCCTGTAGAAGCATAAAAATCCCTCCATGCGCTCCAGTTTACAGTCAACAAATAAGCAAGATACGCATAACTGCGATGGACGTATAACAGCGGCGGACGCATAACAGTGGCGGACGCATGATGCCCTCAGATACATGACATCCTGAGATGCATACCGCCCTGTGACCACCTCGAATCCTGTACCGCTGATTGGAATCTGTGCTGACAGTTTTATCATAATTACTTTTGGCAGTATACAGATGTTCAAATACCACGAATACAGAAAATGACAAAAGATCCATGTGTCTCTGGCCAAATGCGTCATAGACTCCATGCGTTCCATGCGTCTCTGGCCCAATCTGTCCCAGACTCCATGTATTTCATGCGTCTCTGGCTCTATGCGACTTCGATTCTATGCTTCCCATGCGTCTCTGACACCATGCTGCTTTGTCTCCATGCAGTTTCCATATGCGGCTTGAACGAACACAGAGCAGGGCGGTCGCATAAAACCCCTTGACACAGATTTTGATGTCTGTCAGAAGCTCTAACACATCACTCATCACCATGATATGCTTCAAAATCTGTGCAGACGACGACCCAGGAAAAGACAACAAGTCACATCAGCGTATTAATTGCCTCGACAGACGGGCCATGCCATATGTCCTACGTATGCGACTTCAAGACCCATGCTGACTCGACATCATACGGCCAGAGCGTCCACCTGACCAAAGACAAACAAGAGGACTCTAACGGCTTTAAGACCCATGCGACCTCGTCCACATTCGGCCAAAGGGTCATTCAAACTAAGACCAACGAGAGCTTCCATACAACTACAACAATATGCAGCTCTCGATTCACAATATTTTCTGGTACGGCCGAAGAAGATTTCTCGTACAGTTAGTGGTGACCAAGTGTCCAATTGACCGAGTTATGCACACAACAACCCCGAGATCTCTTCAAACTGAAAATCTTAACCAAGCTCATATGGCGGCTTGCCTACATCATGCGGCTACCGTTATGGCCGCATTCTTCCAAAGAAGCCCTATGCGGCCACCAAGCATGGGTATATGCGACATCCATAGCATGTCCACAGGGCGGCTATAAATAGTAGGGTACCACACCCGAACAATAGGCTGGCTATATGAGGATTCACACTAAAACCAAGGAGAAGTTTCTGCGTCTGGATTGTCTATAGTGTAAAAAGAGTTGCTACACTCCTAACCCTCCATTGCCACCCCCAGATTAAAACAAATTTGTATTTAGAATGTCTCTTAGGAATCTTCTCTGTACTCTCTAGTTTGTTAATCAAATCAAGTTCTCTTAGTTCTTCTATTTTGATTTAAATGGCAAACACGATGGCGACTCTTCTGGGGACCAAATTCTCTTGTTGAGAAATTAGTGACACAATCTGATGCAGCCAAACTTGGCTCAATGCAAAAGATGCTGGTAGTTCGCTTTGACCGACAAGTGTTTGAGGAAATGCTCTCTGAAGAAAGTGTGAATCCTTCGCCAAGGCAAGCCAAGCCCAAGAAGACCCGTAGAACGTGGGTAGCAAAGGCCACTATGCCTCACCTAACTACGGATGAGTGATCTCCACCTCTCAATCTGTTGCTGAGGAACTCCACGTCTATGCGTCATTTTCGGCTGGCACAGGAACTGCTAAGTACTCAAAATCTGGCAAAGGAAAATACTACGATGCCAGACGTTCTGGAGCTGGGGCAGGTCCTATGCGTCCAAGAAGGAGGCTGAATAATACTGTCCATGCGTCATATATTCACAGGCCGCATAAGATTGTCCATGAGGCATCAACTCACAACCGCAGGCAGACAGCCGCATGCGGCTCTGACAGCAACAGAACTTCTATTTTCGACCGTATCTCACGCGATGCAGATCCTATGCGACCTATTGAGAGTGGCAAAAACCAAAGCCTGACTCTTCTTACTATGCGCCTGCGAGTGCTAAATTAAAGATGTCTAGGGAAGTATGAGCTCATCGAGCTCAAGCAACTGCTAATGCGATTGTCCGCTAATAGGCATCGTTAACTATTATGCAGGCTTTCGACGAAAAGTTGTACAGAACTAACCCATGCGTCCAACCGACAGGGACTAGCGGACAGGGTTTATTCCAAAAGTCTTCCACCAGTACCTCGGGGCAAGTTCATGTACGAACCCCAGGTCCGAGAGCAAATGCATCGCCTGTACATTCGCGTGCCCAGGATACACGGACTCACAAAGAGGATGCAAAGGGAAACACCCTTCGCATAATTTGTGTGAAGTGATCACTCACAAGCGCAAAGTAAGAGAAACTATTACGGCGTGTGATGTGCCCTCTTCCAGGAACTACTGTACCAACATTCTCATCGACTGCTGCTGCAATAAAGCAGTAATACTCATAGACATACAGTCGGCATTCCAGCGACTGCACCAAAAAGCACCTACCCGGCAACAACCCGGAGATCAGGTGCAAGTATCAGAGGAGGAGGAGTTGCCATTCGCCTTATGGTACTCAACTGGAAAGTTTGCCACCACCAAGAGAAGAAAGCAGTCAAACACCTTCAGCCCGACGCTCTCTACCACCGCATAGCGAAGGCGATTACCAGGAGCACTGACAATGGCACCAGCAGAAGGCATCTTCCAAGGTACCCGTTCAAGGAAGAAGTTGTCAGTCCCGGGAGGTAGTCCTTCCTCAGAACCTCTGAGGATGGCCCAAGCTGGGGGTAGTGCCCCCTGGAGGTATGTAATAATCCGGTATTCCGAGGAAACAATGATCCCCCCATGATGGATCTCGAGATCTCTGAGGGTAGCTACACTTATCAAGACGACATTATCTTCTACACTGGAGGTAATATCCCCTCCGAACCTGAGGAGGATACAACGTCACCAGCTCTTTGTGATGAATACTTACTACAAGGGTATGAAACAGGGGGTACGGCCTCGACAGCCCCATCAGTTTCTCCCCAAGTAAGGACGGTTTACATAGCCGACAATGACCTTAAAGGCCCAGATGACTGACAACTCCTTGAGGTCCTCGAGGCCATGATGCATACGATGAAGGCATCGATATATGCCTTGACCTAGACATTGTTGAAAATCAAGGCAAACATGGCCCGCCCAGCCAGCAAGGGCCTCTGGGCAAGCAAACTTGGACACCGAGACCAACCAGGATTCAAACACAAATGCCCCATCCGCAGGCGATAATCCTTCCATGCCCGGCTCATCAATGGCAGACGATGACAAAGAAGCAATAAGAGAGGTCCGACAACTCCAGGCTCGCCTAGATTCCATGGGCAATCGGGACTCATTCCACTATTTTGGGGTAAGACAACCATACCCGATAGAATGGAGGGATGTACCGTACCCACCCAAGTATAAGACCTTCAATATCAACTCGTTTGATGAAAAGTCCTCCCCTCGCCGGTTCATGAGCTACTTCGAGATCACAACGGGACACTTACCCCGCAGCGACGTTATCCTTACCAGACTCTTCGTCGGGGCATTGTCGGGGGTAATTTTTGACTGGTTCTGTAGTCTCGTAGACAACTACATCTCGTCATTTGATGACCCCATGCGTCTGTTCCTTAACAGATTCTACGAGGCTGGAAATGACAAGACGATGTCGTCTCTGATGGACGTCGCCCAGGGTGAAAAGGAACCAACACAAAATTATATCGAGCACTTCCGACAGGCAGCGCTAAGGTTGCCCCCGGGCAATCCCTAGGCCACACTAATAGAGATGTGCCTAAAAAATATGCTTCAATACTGTCAGCCTCTGGGTGGGTGAGAGCCAGTCCAAGGACTGGACATCATTCATTATAAGTGTTGTCAACTATGAAAAGAAGCTCAAAGACACTCGGCACTTGGCAATCCATATCCCTACGGCTGAGGAAAAACTTAAACGTCCCGCCAAAAAATAGCAACAGTGGCAACAACAGCCACAATGCAAAGGGAAAGCAGGCTATGGTTGCCAACGTAACCAAGAAGCCTGAGCAAAAGTAAGCAGAGGCTCCAAAACCAAAGGAGTCCTACTCATTTGAAGATGGTTATGTCAAACCCATCTTCGACATGCTGATGCAAGAAGGTAAGATTTACCTCCCCGATGTTATGAGCCAACCTGAAGCGGCAGAGATGAATAACCTGAAGTACTGCCAGTTCCACCGCTATGTCCACCACCCGACGCAGGAGTGCTATACTTTGAAGTGGTACATCCAGCGTTTGATCGACACCAAGGCTTTATCCTTAGATTTTGATGACGTAACAGTTATCGTTAACATGATATCTCTCAGTTCGATAACTTTCCACCAACGAAAGCCCAAGACAGGGTAATTCCAATCACCAAGACAACTATGGAAGTAGTAAATCTTCCACCGGCTCGAGAACAAAGGTCGGACTAATACCTCTCACCACACCGTGAGAAGAGGTTATGTGGGTCCATACGGACCTTGTTCCAGACTTGACGCAGCCGGCGGCATCTTCTGCCACCAAGACCAAAGGCAAGAAGTCCAAGTCCTGCCATATGGTATCCCCCACCACTGAGGAAGCTATGGCAGGGGCGACTAGGTCAGGCTTGACCTGCCAGCGGGACTATAACACTCCCGACAAAAGAGATCCGCCAACGGTTGCACCCACTGCACCCGTTGTGTCTGATCCTGGACCATCTTAGTCTCCAACATCAGACAAACCCAGCCAAAGGAGGATCGCTTTGGCAATCCATTGAGCAAGAAAATAGCTCAAGGGCTGGAGAAGCCTTACAACTTTGATATCTTGGCACAGCTAGCCAACACTCTGGCAAAGTTGTCACTCTACGAGTTGCTCCGGCTCTCTAGAGACACTCGGGCCGCACTCAATGAGGAATTACAAAATGCTGACACCTATCTGGCGTAAGTCAACCCGCCAGCTGAAGATCCGGCATCCTGCCCTCAATATAATAACATTGTGGAAACTATATGTTGCTGAAGAATAACAAGCATGATCATCCCCTGTACTATGCAGGGTACATTGGTGCTATAAAAGTAGACCAAATGCAAGTCGATCCAGGTTCATCAATCAGCATCATTCCGAGGAGTCTAATACAGACTTTGGGGATCCTGATGCATCGCTTGGCAGCTTATAATACTGCCATCAGTGGCTTTAATGCAGGAAAAACCTATCCCCTGGACAAGATCCGCCTAAAATGTCAGATTTGCAACTTGAAAACGGAAGTCACTTGCTACGTCATCGACGTAGACGTATCATAATATAACGTCTTACTCGGACGGCCTTGGTTATATCAACATATGATCGTGCCATCGACTCTGCACCATTATTTCAAATTCGTCGACGAACATGGGGAAGTCAAAACAGAGTTTGCAGACATCGACCCTTTTAAGGGGGTCGAGGTGTACTACTCCGAAGCCATCCTCTACAAACAAGTCCCTAAAGACAAAGAAGGCAATAAAGTCGATGATAAAGCAAAGATTATAACTGGTGGAGCCCATGAGAATCCGTCTCAAGGCTTGTACTCCCGGTACAGCCACTCCCCTCGTCGTTAAACTATAAAGAAAGGCACCAAAGCCCCCAGCTCCTTCCACATCATCAGAGCCATTGATCGTTCGCCTCCCCAGGTCGAGCCGACCACCAACGGGAGAACCGGCTCCACCTAATCTTTTTGACCCTATGGTCATTCGCCTTCACAGGCCAAGCCGACCACCTAGGGAAAGTCCAGCACCATCCACGCCTTCTGAACCTATGGTCGTTCGCCTTCGCAGGTCGAGTCGACCACCAAAGGAAGACCCGGCAAGTACCGAACCTCTCATAGTAAAATATCATCGAGAACGGTCAGAACCTTCACCTGCGCTGGGGGTAGCTGAAGAGAAAGACGAGTTGGAAGAGTATGTAGCCGCTCAGGCTAATATCCCTCCCCTTGTTGTAATCCCTTCCCTTGTTGTAATCCCAGATAAAAAGTTACCCTACTTTATGAATAAAGGGCTATCTTTAAACTATTCTTAGATCTCCCACATAAATACACTATATGCCATAGGGCATGGTCTAGCCTTACACCTGCAGACACAAGTGACCACAACCTATACAGTGCACCTGATGCTCCCCAGCCAAGATGCTTACTTCCTAGTCTCGCCTAGGAAGAGGGAAGATAATCTTATCATCTTCGGCAGGGTAGAACGCCCTCTGTCCTTCATCCAAGGGGAAGAAGAACCAGAACCTGACATTGGCAGAATGCCGCTCTATCGATGGTACGATCTGAAGGCCACTAAAGGGCTGAACTACGGCAAAGGTTGAAGGTTGCCCTTGCGTCTACCCACTCCTACAGGAAAGCCGGAGGATTAATATCATAAAATCAAGCATGGCTTAGGATATGTGACACCTCCTACAACCCCTGAGGACTCAGACAAAGAAGATGAGGTACACTCACACTCGTCAAAATTCTTAGCCTGGGACTCCGACGTCGGCATTGGGGATGTGCTCGGGCAAATGCTCTCCTCCAACATGGTGTTTGTTAAACCCGAGGAAGACAACGAGGGCCCCTTCGAACTCTTTGAGATAGAACCTTGGGCCCAACACGTTGATTCGAATGGGAGATACGATTCGAACAACGACAACCTCCTACAGAGGATGAAGTCATACAAGTCAAACTCGGTGATAAATTATGCCCCAAACCTATATTCGTTTACAAAAGTCTATTCGACGAAGATCGAGAATTCCAATTACAACTTGTTAGGGCATACATCGACTACTTTGCTTGGAGCTAAGAAGACATGCCAAGACTGGATTCCCAAATCGCGGTCCACAAACTCAACATCCTACCAAACACCAAAGTATTCAAGCAACATCAACGACGATTTTGGCCAGATATAATGAACTCCATCAAAGCTGAAGTCAACAAGATGATAGCTAGTGGCTTCATCCGTGTCACTATCATATTTTCTAGGAAAGGATATTTTGGTAATTTTATAATTAATTAAATATTGTGCATGTTGAATAATTATTTATTGTATTATTTATTTATTATTAGATGTTAGTTTATTATTTTGGACTTGTGTTAGTGGACATAACTAGTTTAGATTAGATCCATGGACCAACATTTATTATTAGTTAGAATTGAGCCCAATTAGAAGCCCATTGATTAGGAGGATGATTAATTTAATTAAACCATTAGACTATAAGCTTCCCTCCTTAATTATTTCTTCATGAGAGCCCCCATGGGGTATATTGGACATTACATAGTAGCTTGGGGGAGGGGCCAAGGGGGGCTGGCCATATAAAAGATGGGGAAAAGTTTCTCTCCTCTTTTCATTTCAAAACTAAATCTAAAATTTCCCTTAACCAAATTCCTTCATTCTCACATCAATTTTCTACCAAATTACTTTCCAATTCCTGCCCAAATTACCATTGGAGACTAGTAGAGCAAGGATCTAGAAGGAGAAAGTAAGGATCTACAAAGAGGAGCAAGGATCTACAAGTTGAAGGCCAATTTCATCAAATTTGGAGGTTGTATTGGAAATCCATCTTTCAATAGGTACAATTCAGTTTTTCCTCTTTAATTAGGTTCTAAATTTAATATTTAACCATGAAATACCTCCCCATATGCATAGCCTACCCATAGGAATTGAAATTAGGTTCATAGGAGGCCTATGGAGAAAGTTATGATGCTTTTTGTGTTAATTTTAGGGGAATTTCGAGATTGACACTTGCTGTGTTTGTCAATTGGTCATATAAACCAAATTGACATGTGTTTGTTTGTTTGTGGCTAGTATCGTGTCCACAATTAGATACGTGTAGGTCGTATTACAATAATTTGGTAATACGTGTTGATTTGGGAGTTTTTCCTCCGACACGGGACTTTGTCCATGTCACATTTTGACACGGACACGTAGATGTGTAATTGACTCTTCATATTGTTCATATATAATATTTTAGACTTGTTTGTGTCCTTCAGGGTACGTTTGCTTGTGTGGTGGACTCGTATTACAAGCGTATCATAGATCTAGTATGATACGGGTGCGATGCACTTCACGTGTTTGTTGTGTTGCATTTCTAGATCCAATATCCTTTGTTCATAGTTATTGGTAATATATAAATTCATATGTATATGTATATATTGTTTGTATATATATATATATATACATATATATATATATAGTGTTATGTATTTATCTATAGATGTATATATGTATGTATGTATGTATGTATGTATGTATGTATGTATGTATGTATGTATGTATGTATGCATATGTATATATATAGATATATTAATAGGTACTTATATAAGTTTACATATATATATATATATATATATAATATATGTATATGTACATATATGTACATATATGTACATATACATATATTATATATATATATATATATATATATATATATATATATTTATATTTATATTTATATTTATATTTATATTTATATTTATATTTATATATTAGTATATGGTTATATATGTGCATGAATAGGTATATATATGTGTACTTATAGTTGTACCTATGTGTGTTTATATGAAGGATGAGAGTTATATATATATATATATATATGTGTGTGTGTGTGTGTGTGTGTGTGTGTGTGTGTGTGTGTGTGTGTGTAGTGTTGTGTGTGATGTTGTGTGAGGGTCGGGCTACAACAGCCATATGCAGCATAGTATGGTGGTAGTGAGCTGATGTTTCAGCAGCAACAAACAACAGCTCCGGTGCAGCAGGCATAGCAGTTCAGTCGAGCACTACAAGATATAAGCAGCAACTCCAGCAGTAGCTACACCAGCAGGTCCCTGAAGCAGCAGCAGCTACCCCAGCAAGTAGCAGTGCAGCAGAGGGAGCTGTACGAGCAGCAAGCATGTGCAGCCATTTCAAGCAGCAGCAGTGCACGGCAAGCCATCAGCAGAGTATCAGAAAGTTTTAGAGTAGGTGAGTTGGTTTAGTTAGCTATTGGTTAATATAGCTAGTTACTAGTTATTAATTATCTATACATATGTACCATGATATCTTGTACTAGTGATACTATTAGAGTTATATATATCTTTTATGCATTCTAGTTAGTTATATATATGTTTTGTATGTTAGTAGTAGGTAATTGTGTATTAGTAAATATTTAATAGTATTAGTATATGCTAGTAGTTTATATTAAATTACTATATATTAGTACATAGTTTAGTAATGAGTAGTTAGATATATACTAGATATCATATTAACTTGAGATACCAAGGTTTATTTTAAGGTATTGGGTCAATACTAAAAGTATTCGAGTTGGGTATTGAGATGGGTGTTTAGTGATGCGATACCGGGTTGGTTCAAAACCAAGGTATCCACTTATCATTTATAATTAGGATTAGTATATTTAATATTGATTGAATATGCATATTATAAAATTTATGTAACTTTTGTTTGCGTATCTTGAGATACGATATCTTAGTATCCTAGTTTAGTTTGTTTGGCCTAGATTCTTAGTGTATGAACCCAATATCAAAAAGATAGACTCATACAACCTAGAAATAGGTAGTTTGACCAAGTTTGACTGGTTTGGCTGGTTTGACGTAGAGTTAACCTAGTTTGACTATTTTGACTTAGAAATGGCTTTATGACCTAGAAGTTGACTAGTTTAACTTATTTTTATTCTGAAACCTTGTATTATTGTTATATTCCATATCTAGGTCTTTGAGGCACCGTATCGGACATCTGTGATACTGTGTACCAGGTTTCAGGCGAGTACATTCTTTGATAGTTTCTCATTTATGATATTCTCTGTGTTCATTGTATCTAATGTAGATATCCTTGATTTCTTGACACGATGGTTACACGGATTGGTATATCCGGATCTTACCTTGAGATATTATTCCTTGGTATATATGGTGTATCTTGTGCAAGCCTTGTTTCCTTGTTTCTTGTACATGTACAGACACTGATTCTCGGGGAGACTTGCTACCTTCCTAGAGAATCATGTGCCATAACGTACCATGGTTGGATCCCCTATACCAGTCGGGGGTGGAGAGTATTTTAGTGTAGATATGTGATCATACCCTCCTTGTGCATGTCTTGTTCCTTGTGAGTATTGGTCATACACCGCACGTATGACTAGCCAGGCCTTATCCTTGTGCAAGTTCCTTGTGCAAGTTCCCAAGCCGATCACATGTTAAAGCTAGTACTCACTCACTTAGTCATTAGTATTCTTGTTCATTGCCATATTGTTTATTCATGTATTTATTCCAGTATTTCCTTATTATATATTCTTGTATCTATTGCTGCATCTTGTATGTTCATATCTATTTATTGTTACATAGTTTATATCATTGATTAGAACTACTATTAGAGATGTACTCTGCTCCTTTCCTGACTGGATATATTTTTTTCAGATGACACTAAGGAGTGGTACCCTACTTATTACGGGCCTCAGGATGTTGTGGGCTTAGAGCCAGAGACCCTGGCTTAGGAGGGACTCATCCCGACTGAGATAGATTACCTGGGACTTATAGTATCTTAGTTATTCTCTTATTCTGGATTTTTCTCCAACTTACTGTTTAGTATTTTCTCAGACTCATTGATATTATTATTTTGACTTATGAGTTTTATTGTGACTATTCTATTATGTTATCATATTCGTGCTCATTTCCATCTTAGATCTGTGATTGAGTATATTGACATTGTTGGTGGCTTATTATATTGGTAGATAGATTACCCAAACAGTGTTCTACCACCGATTCTGTAGCACAGGCTGGGCGTTGTTCCTGACTTGCATCCTTTTACTGGGTGCGGGTCGTGACACATTTTTAGTGGTGGCCTATGCAAGTCTTCGAGGTCGCAAGTAGTACAATTCATAGTGGTGCTCTAATTTGAGTGCTATTACGAGCCTATTTCAGGATATAGGATATAGGCTATAGGCTGAAAATACTCAATCACATCTAGGAAAAACTCTTTTGATTTAGTTCGACTATTCTTCCTCGATATTGATATTTGATCTTTAAACTGTCCTTTCTTGAGTGTCTTACATCATGCGCCATATTGATTTTTTCTTTCGCTTTGTCTCAGGATGTCGCCTAAGACTAGATTACAGCAGGAGAGAGCGGCTTCTGAGAGGTTTATGATTTACCGAGGGCCTATACCAGTCACCTCACTGGTGATTGGAGTGTCAACTGCTTTCGGAGGTCCACCTCCTACTCAGAGGACTATGTCGGCTGTATCTGAGGGACTTTCACCTCCATCTTTCTGCCAGTAGATGCGACACAGATGTTCACACTATTTTGTTAGATATTGGAGGAGCAGAGGGCTCAGTCTGAGGCACACCAGAGGCATACCGATGTCTTGCGGCAGGGCATCGAGAGTGCTCATCAGCTTGCTCGTGTCGTAGTAAAAAGAGGAGTTCCAGTCCATCAGCAGATTTCTCCTCAGGTTGCTCAGCTTCGGCCAGTCAACATTCAGGACATCAAAAAGCTAGAGCCTAGGGTCTTCAAGGGGATGGAGGGCATCATTTATGCTGATGATTGGCTCGAGGACATTGAGCATTTCATGAGGGTGTCCCTTCTTTTTGAGGATCTGAAGGTTAAGGCAATAGGACTTCAGCTGTTCGACATCGCCCGCACTTGGTTCAGGAATGAGCCAATTTTTGCTGATGTATGACAGTCTTGGGAGGTGTTCAAGGACCTCTTCAATAAGAAGTTCTTTGCTCGGGCAGACAGGTTAGACTTGGGGATGCAGTTTGAGAGCCTCATTCAGGAAAGCATGTTAGTGGAGGAATACGCTGCAGAGTTCAGCAGGCTGAGCCGATTTGCAGAGTATTTAGTGAGAGAACCGGAGGTTCAAGCTATTCATTTTTGCGAGGGTCTAAAGTGGGAAGTACAGATCCATATTTTGTATTTGTATGAGACCTACTCGGAGATACTTGCGGAGGCACTCAAGGTTGAGCAGGAGTTGGGTTTGAAGCCCAAGAGAGATCATAATTCTTTTTTTGAGGCAAACAGCAGCACAGTATCTGCCAAGCATCCTCATTTCCAGTCCAGGCCTTTTTAGCAGCCGCACTAGCACCAAACTCCCGCTAGGGCACCATTTTACCAAGAACCGCAGCAGCAGAGACAGTTACAATAAGCTTCCTGCCACTTCTGCAAGAAGCTCGGCCACATCTAGAAAGTTTGCAGGAAGAGGTTGGGAGTTTGATTGTATTGTGGTACCAAAGGGCATCAACTGAGAGAGTGTCCTTCCAATTCTCATCGTGCAGTTCAGGGAGCAGCTCCAACTCCGTTGACACAGGCGAGACCACATGTAGTATAACCGAGGGGACCGCCGCTTCCGGCCCAGCAGCAGCGGTATGTCCAGCATCAGCATTAGGGAGGTGCACGTTAGGGATGAGCATTTGCTATGACCATCGAGGAGGACGAGCCCACCGGAGATGTCATCGCAGGTTCTGTTCTTCTTAATTCTATTCTATCTTTAGCTTTGTTTGATAGTGGTACTTCCCATAGTTTTGTATCTGTTTCTTTTGTTCTGAAGCATGGTTTTGTAGCTGAGTCTTTGCTTAGGGCTTGTAAGATCATAACCGGGGGAGGCATTATCCTGGTTAATGATATTTGCAAGGATCGAAGAGTTACTCTGGGAGGCCGGGAGCTGAGTGCATGTTTACTTGTAATGCCACTTCCGAACTACGACATTGTACTCGGGATGGATTGGTTAAGTAGGCACCGTGCTAGTATAGATTGTAGAGGAGGTAGAGTTTTGTTTGGTCCGTTAGGAGAGCCAGAGTTTGAGTTTGCTAGAGGAACTGCAGAGCAGGGAGGAGGCATTATTTATGGAGCTATGGTATAAGACAAGGAGTTACCACATCCGTTGATATCAGAGTTCTTGGATGTGTTTCCTGAGGAATTGCTAGGATTGTCGCCAGATCGAGATGTTGAATTCTCTATAGACTTGGTGCCAGGTGCAGAACCAATTTCACAACAAGTCTATAGAGTAAACAATAGCAAGCTGGTCGAGCTGAAGAAGCAGGTGGACGAATTGCAGGATAAGGGGTTTATCAGATCGAGTTCTTCACCGTGGGGAGTCTCGGTATTGTTTGTACCGAAAAAGGATGGATCAGTGCACATGTGCATTAATTATAGGGTATTGAATAATCTCACTATCAAGAATAAATATTATTTGCCATAGATTGATGACTTGTTTGATCAGTTAAGTGGTGCCAAGGTATTTTTTAAGATAGATTTGAGATCAGGCTACCATCAGGTAAAAGTGAAGCCGGAGGACATACCGAAGACTGCTTTTAGGACTCGGTATGGTCAGTATGAGTTTATGGTGATACCGTTTGGGTTGACTAATGCCCCCACGGTATTTATGAATTTGATGAACAAGGTGTTCCACCAGTACCTTGACAAATTTGTGGTGGTGTTCATCGATGACATACTCATATATTCGAAGACACCGGAGAAGCACGAAGGAGCATTTAAGGATTGTGTTGGATGTCTTAAGGAAGGAGAAACTGCATGGGAAGCTCTCCAAGTGTGAGTTCTTCCTGGACAAGGTAGAGTTTTTGGGACACGTTGTGACTGGTGATGGTATTTCAGTGGATCCGAAGAAAATTGCAGCAGTGGAGACTTAGAAGACCCCGAGTTTAGTAGGATATCAGGAGTTTCTTGGGATTGGCAGGCTACTACAGAAAGTTTGTACAAGATTTTTTGAGGATTATCGAGCCAATGACCAGACTCACCAGGAAGGTTGTAAAGTTTGTTTGGACGGAGGACTGCCATGTTACTTTTGAGGAATTGAAGAAGAGGTTGACGTTTGCTCCTATTTTAACGTTGCCTTCAGGGTCAGGAGGCTTCACTATCTATAGTGATGCATTGGGGAAAGGTTTGGGTTGTGTTCTTCAGTAGAATGAAAAAGTGATTTCCTATGCATCTAGGCAATTGCGTCCTTATGAGAAGAAATATCCTATCCATGATTTGGAGTTGGCAGCAGTCATCTTTGCCCTGAAATTGTGGAAATACTATTTGTACGGAGAGCTTATGAAGATTTTTACAGACCATAAGAGCTTGAAGTACATTTTTACGTAGAAGGAGTTGAATATGAGGCAGCATCGGTGGTTGGAACTGATAAAAGATTTTGATATATCTTTACAGTATCATCATGGTAAAGCTAATATAGTTGCCGATATCTTGAGCAGGTATCCGGTAGCTGTGTTGTTGACGCAGGATCGATATTTGTTGGAGGACTTGGAGAGCTTGGGCATTGAGGTAATAGTTTCTGGTTTTGCTATGCAGATATGGGGATTGCAGATACACTCAGAGTTGTTGGATAGGATCAAGGCATCATAGTATGAGGATATATCTCTGAGGATCATCAGAGCTCACGTGAAAGCAGGATTGGAGGATAATTTTACCATTGCTGAGGATGGTTCTTTGTGGCATGGTGCTAGATTGTGTGTGCCTAGTAGGGAGCTGCGTGAGGAGGTATTGCCGAAAGCGCATCGCTCTCAGTATTCCATACATCCAGGTCCCAACAAGATGTATCGGGATATGCGAGAGAGTGTGTGGTGGTATGGCATGAAGAGGGAAGTGGCACAGTTTGTATCCAGATGCTTAATGTGCCAGTAGGTAAAAGCCGAGAGGCAGAGGCCAGGAGGTTTACTTTAGCCATTACCCATTCCAAAATGGAAGTGGGAGCACATTACTATGAATTTTGTGTCCAAACTTCAATGATCTCCAGGAGGGAAAGACACGATTTGGGTCATCGTTAACCGATTGACCAAGTCGGCCCACTTTTTGCCTTTCAAGGTGGGTTTGTCTAGGGAGAAGCTGGCAGAGATGTATGTGAAGTAGATCGTCAGGATACATAGAGTTTTCGTCAGCATAGTCTCAGATAGGGATAGTCGTTTCATTTCTTATTTCTGGAGGAGTTTGCAGGCGAATTTGGTCACCCAGCTCAAATTCAGTACTACATATCATCCCCAGACAGATGGTCAATCAGAGAGGACTATTCAGACTCTCGAGGATATGCTGCACACTTATGTACTAGATTTCGGAGGCTCTTGGGAGGACCATCTACATTTGGTAGAGTTTGCGTACAACAACAGCTACCAGGCTAGTATAGAGATGTCACCATTTGAGGCTCTGTACGGTCGGAGATGTCGTACTCCCTTGTCATGGGACGATATTGGAGAGAGAGCTTTGCTAGTGCTAGAGATGGTTGTGGATGTAGCGGAGAAGGTTAAGTTGATCAGAGACAGACTTCGAGTGGCACAGGACAGACAGCGGCATTGGGCCAATAGCCACCGGAGACCTTTGGAGTTTGAGGTATAGTTTTAGATTTTTGCTTTGTGCTTGTTATTGGTTGTTTATTATAGATTAAGTTCTTAAGGTTGTGTTTTGTTCTAGGTTGGTGGTTTGGTATTTCTAAGGATTTCTCTAACATGAGACACGATTCGCTTCGGTAGAGGCGGGAAGCTTATTCCGCGATTCATCGGACCTTTCACTATTCTAGAGAGGGTCGGTACAGTTGCTTATGGACTAGACTTACCACCTGCATTAGAGGGAGTGCACAACGTGTTTCACGTATCATAGTTGAGACGGTATATGGCAGATCCAAGTCACGTGTTGGATCACTCAGAGATAGAGGTGGGCCCTACTCTTATCTATCCAGAGCAGCCAGTTGAGATTCTGGATCAAAGAGAGAAGGTACGGAGGAACCAGACTATTCCTTTGGTATGTGTCACATGGAGGCATCACTCTCTGGGGTAGTCAACCTGGGAGAGAGAGGATGAAATACGATAGCGTTATCCATATTTGTTTGTGCCTTGAGGTATGTTCTGATATATTCTTTCCTAGTTATATTTTATTCTTTCTGTTCTATTCTGTTATTTTCTGGGGGTAGTTTTCGTCGTTGAATTTCAAGGATGAAATTATTTGAAGGAGAGTAGACTTATCACTACCATATTTTCTTGAAAAGGGTATTTTGGTAATTTCATAATTAATTAAATAGTGTGCATGTTGAATAATTATTTATTGTATTATTTATTTATTGTTAGATGCTAATTTATTATTTTGGACTTGTGTTGGTGGACCTAACGAGTTTAGATTAGATCCATAGACCAACATTTATTATTAGTTAGAATTGAGCCCAATTAGAAGCCCATTGCTTAGGAGGATGATTAATTTAATTACATCATTAGACTAGAACCTTCCTTCCTTAATTATTTTTTTGGAGAGGCCCCAAGGGGTATATTGGACATTATATAGTAGCTTGAGGGAGGGGCCAAGGTGGACCGACCATATAAAAGATGGAGAAAAATTTCTCTCTCATGTTTTTATTTCAAAACTAGATCTAGAATTTTTCTCAACCAAATTTCTTCATTCCCACATCAATTTCCTACCAAATTTCTTTCTAATTCCTTCCCAAATCACCATTGGAGACTAGTAGATCAAGGATCTAGAAGGAGAAAGCAAGGATCTACAAAGAGGAGCAAGGATCTACAAGTTGAAGTGTCACGACCCGCACCCGGTTTAGGGGCACGAGTGCGTGGGTACATCCAGCCTACGCCGCAGTATCGACGGTACAACGCTGTCTAGGTCGAGTACTATCTAAACAATCTCACGCTAGTATCCAACTCCATAAGGAGACTCGGATAATACTATAAAAATATTAACAACATACTCAATCACAACTTCAGCACGATAGGAATTTGAAGAAATAAAAGAATACCACACAAGTCTAATGACAACATAATCATACCTGCAATCATTAACTTCCAATCTTCAAGTGTGTCGGAAACCAGTCTACTAAGGTCACAGTCTGGAAAAATATTTTCCAGTCAGGAAGGAGCAAGTACATCTCTAAATAGCAGTTCTATATAAATGACATAAACTATGTAGCAGTTCTAGATGGAATATACCAGATGCATGTATAGGTACGAGAAATGTACAATGAAAGAAATACTGGAAATATGGTAAGTAACTGCAGGAAAGAAACAACATGTCCATGAGCAAGAAACCTATGATTAAGTGTGTGAGTACTAGCTTTAATATGTGATCGGCTTGGGATCTTGATCAGGCTGGTTACATGTGATTAGCTATGATTCATGAAGGTCAGGCTAACCGTTGGTTAGCTATGATACACGAAGAGGTCAGGCTAATCACAAGTAACAGCTATGAAGCACGAAGATGGTCAGGCCGCACCCGACGTGAGATGTGGGGTGAGCTATGATGCATAAAAAGTTGGGTATGATCACATATCTACACTAAAATACTCCCCAAACCCCCGATTGGTATAGTAGATCCAATCATGGTACGCTATGGCACGGGATTCCCTAGGAAGGTAGCAAATCTCCCCGGGCATCAGTGTCTGTACATGCACAAGATAACAAAGAAAACAAGTCTTGTACAAGCTACACCATGAATAAGGAATAACATCTCATGACGAGATCCATGTATACCAATCCGTGTAACCATCGTGTCAAGATCATGTATATCTACACTAGATACAGTGAACATAGGAGATATCATATATTAGAAACTAATCAGAGAATGTACTCGCCTTGGGTCCTTAGCTGGCAATACCAATGTCCTGTCCCAGAGTATCGTCTGGAGGAACCAACAGTCCTAAAAATATATCAAATACAACATTTGCATCAGGTGCTACACTACCACATCACAAATACATGAACTCAGGGGCTCTGCCAGGTATGGCACTAGTCAACTAGGGTCATCTAGTAGATAGACCAATATATATATATATATATATCACACACATTAATACTATTTAATTATAATTAAAAGATACCTTTATAATTTACACATATACATATTATTCATTTGGTATGAAAATAGATGTGTATTTATATGCTTAAATAAAACTAGTACTTGTATAAAAATAATACTGTATGTTTAATTATATAAATCCACTAGGACTTACTTTACACAAGGTATATATATATATATATATATATATATATATATATATATATATATATATATATATATATATATATATGCATATGAACACAACCCGAAAATAGAATTTACTATATGTACTAAATTCCAAAGATACAATTAATATATGCTAATATATTTACCATATATACTATCATATAATCTGTATACATATATACATACATATACACTGGTTTGAGGTTGTAAAATTACACATATACCAATTTAACTGTATTTACAATATATATATGCCTTTTAAAATACATATTCGATTTATACTATTTGAACATTATATGTGTATACTCATACATACAAATACATTTTAAAAATATATATATATTGTTAATGTATTTATTTAAATATATATACTAATACTAATACATCGCATTGAATACTTATACAATGCCATTTAATTTCATGTATAATATATGTGTACCATATATATATCAATTTAAAAATATACCAGGTATATATACAAATAAATATATACATATACCAATTTTTTTTATATATAATGAAAAATATATTAAGTGTATGCAAATATATATATATATATATTATATATTTATATATGTACATATACCAATTTTATTTACTTAAATACGTATTAAATACGTATATATATCAATTATATAACCATATACATATACACTATGTATTTACATATCTACTAATTTGAAATATACTTTATATAGATATATACATTTACACATACACATACACTACAAATATGTATTTATATAATATACTTACACATGATTAAATATATACAATTACATATATACGTTATCTTTATATACACTCATACGTATTTATACTAGAATACATATGCAATACATATATATTAAAATATAGAGATACACGTGATATATATATATATACATACATATACGCGTATATATATATATAAAACATATATACACTAATACCCTCATACACTAAATTAAATATGTACTAATTTACATTAATTATATACACATTACTTACACTAAAAATACATGTATATTAAATAACACAACTTTACATATATATTAATAATACTGAAGGAGGGAAGAGGAAGGGGACATACTGTGATGGGTCGGGTGGCCGGAATACGGCCGGAGACCGCCGGAGGAAGGAGAGCAGTGGGAGGAGCAGCAGGGAGCAAGGGGGTTGGTCGCCGGGTGCAGGCTCGGTCGGGGGTCGGGGCAGTAGGACTGATGGCCGGCCCGTCGAAGTGGGCAGGGGCCGCCGGGAAAAGGAGCAGAGAGCGGTGGTGGTGTTACATGGTGATGGTGGTGGTAATAGGTGGAGATGGTGATGGTGGTGGTGATAGGTGGAGATGGTGGTGGTGTTGAAGCAGGCCGGGATGGGGAGTCCGCCGGAGTCGAAGACACGGCAGGAAGTGGCCGGAAACGGAGGAGATGGGCTGGAAGAGCTTGGCCGGTCGGGGCTCGGGATGGTCGCTGGACCGCCGGATGTCGGGTGCCCGAGGGAGAGCGGGGTCGCCTGGGTGCAGAGGGGGCCGAAGTTGGCAGCGCCGCCGGGCGGGGTCGGCTGACGGTGGAGCCAGTCTTGGCCGGGGTCGGGCTTAGAAGAGGGCCGCCGGAGTGTACAGTATGTGGGGGTTGATGTACAGTGTTCCCCCCTACTAATTTAAATTCAAAAAATGAAAGAGAAGAGGAAGAAGAAGAAGAAGAAAAATGAAAAAATGAAGGGAAGAAGGAGAGCTGCGGGTAGGGGCTTGGGAATGTGTTTCCCTAGGAAATTTTTTGGGGATTAGGGTTTGTGTAGACATGATATTATATAGGGGAGAGGGTGTATGGAGTCAAGGGTGAGGATGGACCCACTTTAAATGAGTGGTCCAGATTGGACATGAAGAAATGTTCATGTGGGGAAATGAGGGTGAGAGTTTAAATAAAAAATATTAGGTTCCCTCATTGTTCAACAATTGGGTAGGGCCACAAAATGCAAATTTGCAATTTAGCCCCCTTAAATTTGGGAAATTGCACAAACACATAAAATGACGAAAATTTGGCGGGCGATTCGGGGTCCGGTGTTTTGTAGGGTCAGGGGGCGCTGTATGATCGGTATAGGCTCAATTTACAGGGCACTGGAATTAAATTGGAATTTACGAAATCAGATAAAATGGTATCCTCAAATTAATAGAAATAAATGCAAGTTGTGTTCAACAATTAATTAGGAGTACATGGAGCCAAAATCAGGTCAGGTCATCAATACCAATAATGAAGAAGACTCAGAATAGGATATTACCCTAATTTGGGCCGCACGAAAAATAGGTCAAGATTGCCTCCAATTTTTGATTGGAACGCACAATGATACAAAATAGGAATTTATTAAATAACGTCCGCGACGATTTTTGTGCGGCTAGAAATAATGTACAAAGAGCATAATTATGAGCTGCAAAAATAGCAGAATGGAAGGCGGGCATGTCTAGGGCAAGATGGTGAAATTTGTTGGAAGACAAAAGTCTGGATAGTGCTCCAAATATCGAAGCAAAGGCAATGCAAAATAATTAATTAAAATACAGTAATTAATTACACCTCCAATAAATAAATTCTAAAATAAACAATTAACCTCAAAATTCCATAATTCCGACAGGTGCTCATCCTCCGGCTTCTAGGTCAAGTCTACCATCACAAACACCAATGAACACTGTCTATAATATAATATATTAAAGTACACATCACACAGTTATTTAATCAAATATACTATCATGCAATTAATTAATTATAACTATAATAATATTAAATATTGTAAAAAGTCAAAAATACCCCTGTTTTCGGAATGTGGTAGTGACAAGTCTACCCACCTTAAAAGAATTTCGTCCTCGAAATTTAAAATCCTCATAGTAGTGTTTATCATACACATTATTATTTCCCTCAAACTTAAATTCCTCAACCACGATATCAGGTAATAATCCACAATGTCTTTTCACAATTTCAAAATTTTGAAATTATTGTATTCCTGAAAAATCCTCAAAATTTATCATCGAACTCCATTCGTATCATAATCTCCTACGAATCTGATGTTAGTTATTAAAACCCGAATTGATATCTACTCCTCTAACTTAATCCAACAATGCACATTTAAAATTTCCATCAAAAAACACTAATCCATTAGTGATCTAAATCCTCGATTCCTTTTTCCTCACAATACTCAAATAATATAATACTCGCCAAATCCTCAATTAATATTTTCAATTAAATCTTTATCTTCCAGTCCAATAAAATATTATAATAATCTTCTAAAATTTCTTAAAAGTTTTAATGATAATTATATCATAATCAATAATCATCAATCCTACCATATTAAATTCTCAACCTCTTATTTAAATTAATGTTTATCCTCGAAGTCTAATGATAATTTAATCACATCTCAATTTTGATGAAATCAATGATTTATCAACTCTGCCATATTAATCCTTAATCCTTTATGCTTATCTTCCAAAATTTTAGCATCTCGTGTCTCTTGTCAAGTCATAACCTTGTCATAGATCTTTGTTATGGTCCAAACCCCAATGATCATGGTTTAAGAAGGTTCTACCTACAGTCATGCAATCTAAGAAAAGATATAGGTCATGTGTCCTGTCATGGTATTGCAGTCTCTGTCAGGGTGTACTACTAACTATATTCTAACAAGTAAATCACGAATACAAACCACGGTACTAGGGAATCAATCAATCGGAAGACCAAAACAACATGAGAAAAGAAGGAACCTGCTAACATTTTCTTGCGGTATCTCATATCTCTAACATACACTTAACTCTGGCATATCACTAACTAATTCATATTCCTGTACACTGGTACCCATATCAACTAATCTTAATCCACAAGATCCACGAATATATCCCTATGGCACACACCTGTCTATTAATACCAAAATCTGATACCAAGAACCTCTAATATTGCCATGGTTCAATAATGCATCCAAGTTGATACCTCTATCTCTTTAGTATAATACTCACTGTCAGTTCCCGTTCCTACTACAACTGTTCATACTAATCGTTCTTATCACTCAATTATACGTCAAGCGCAGCACCATACTAATTACTGCTCTTTTCAATACAATTTTAGATGGACACCCAAATCAGTCTGCGGTGCCATCTCAATCCTGCTCAAGTTATCAGATCCTTACACATGTATATCATCTAATCATATATTAATATTCATATCTCTCATCTATCATAAAATAAATCCTCAAAATAACCGTCAAGGTTTAACTTCCCGATCAACTTAAAAATGAATTGTATATACCTCCTCCAAATTAGATACTCAATATCGAAACAAAATTTAATCACTTCTAAAATCTTTGTAGCCTTAACCATGTTTATTGAATTCATATTTGAAATCCTCAAAAATTTAATGACAAAATCTCAACTCCTCAATTATTCTAGAAATATAATCTTATTTCCACCTTTTAATTTATAACTCCAAAATGTACATATCAGTGCTCACGGTCTCTGTTACTCAAGGTACACTCAATGCATCTAGTGTCTATAATTGTGTACTAAAATTGTACTGCCTGAATCACTTGTACTATTACCTCCAATGATCAAAGTTATCATCAACTGTGTTTTCTTTCATGATTTCAATTTATGTCAACTGGTATATCATCTAATTATCATCACACAGAGTGCTTACTATTATTAATGTCATCCTCGACTAATCCTTGATATAGAATCATTAGCACTCTTGGTATTATATCACTAGCTTTATTAATGGGTCATCTCATCAAGCTCATTATAACTCATGATTACATGCACTTTCCATAATACCCATGCTTTACTTCAATCTCAAGGGCAGGCATATGGTTCTCTATCTCGATTGATGTATAAGCATATCTCTTAATCCTTTTACAGCCTGTTAAACTAATTTGTGATACACTTCACAACTTCCATTACTAATCCTAATTTTTCTCTACTTATGACATCTCATTAAACCCTTTTTGCATATACATTCCTTTACTCTTTACACACCCGGTATCCATCATCAAATTGAACATCATGCTCCATTAATCTTTAACACAATTCCTTGATACTTAATTATTTATAGATCACCCAATTACATAATTTATTGACTATCTGGGACGGGTATGCTGGCTCTGATACTAACTCTTGGAACCTTCACTGATACTCTTACTCCTCTTTCTATAATACCAATACTAATTATAATAACACCTATCATAGAACTATTTCTACAAGGTACTATGCTATGGGTATCTCTAGATTAATGCCTAATGCTCCCATGTCCAACTAAGAAACACTTACAACTCACAAATCACACTCAGTCAAACTAATACAAGACACAACCAAAATTGCAAGTCACTAATTATCATACTAACAAGGAATCCTCAAAGAAAAGAAGCTCAAATTGGTATACGATCAAGGACGGAAGGTATCTTTACTGCTAGTAAAGAAAAGAAGCGATGGAACAAAGTCCTGGAATAACATAAATAGATAAGTCTTGAGATGATACTTTAAGAACCAATTTAAGATACAACCTGATAATCATACACGTCTGTCAGAAATCATGACACACAGAATACTCGCCACGCCAGTAAGCATAGATGCGATAAACGACAGGTTCCGTAACTAAGGTATGCAACTCTATAATTACGTCATATAGAATTTTCGCCACGCCAACCGGTATGGCTGCGAAAGACTCTAAGCTTCATAACTATAGTATGTACATCCAAGTCAGGTTCCTACGTTCTCGTCACCACAGCTAATATGGCTGCGATAAACTCTAGGGTCCATAACCAAGGTAGACGTTTTACCTTTCTTACTGTCCTTATCGACATATGTCATCAGATGATACCGTAAATTTTAGTCCGTAAAATTTATCTCAATATGAAATCAACTTAACAACGATACCAGGGATTAAAGTTAACAACTGGTCAATCAAGAATCAAACTCAATATCAACGAGTGAGGACGGACGGAAACAAGGGCGAAGGAATTAAATTGGAAATTCTAATAAGATTCTCATGGGGTCATCCCAGGAAATCTTTCAAATAAATTGTGATTGAGTATCCTCTCTCATCCTAGTATCCTATGTCCTATGTCCTATAGCAGGCACGCAATAGTACAACGAAGACGTCACACTACCACGACATCGCACAACTTGCGAAGTCTGACATGCATGGGCCACCACTAAAACATGTCACGACCCACACCCGATTTAGGGGCACGAGTGCGTGGGTACGTCCAGCCTACGCCGCAGTATCGACGGTAGAATGCTGTCTAGGTCGAGTACTATCTAAACAATCTCACGCTAGTATCCAACTCCATAAGGAGACTCGGATAATACTATAAAAATATTAACAACATACTCAATCACAACTTCAGCACGATAGGAATTTGAAGAAATAAAAGAATACCACACAAGTCTAATGACAACATAATCATACCTGCAATCATTAACTTCCAATCTTCAAGTGTGTCGGAAACCAGTCTACTAAGGTCACCGTCTGGAAAAATATTTTCCAGTCAGGAAGGAGCAAGTACATCTCTAAATAGCAGTTCTATATAAATGACATAAACTATGTAGCAGTTCTAGATGGAATATACCAGATGCATGTATAGGTATGAGAAATGTACAATGAAAGAAATACTGGAAATATGGTAAGTAACTGCAGGAAAGAAACAACATGTCCATGAGCAAGAAACCTATGATTAAGTGTGTGAGTACTAGCTTTAATATGTGATCGGCTTGGGATCTTGATCAGGCTGGTTACATGTGATTAGCTATGATTCATGAAGGTCAGGCTAACCGTTGGTTAGCTATGATACACGAAGAGGTCAGGCTAATCACAAGTAACAGCTATGAAGCACGAAGATGGTCAGGCCGCACCCGACGTGAGATGTGGGGTGAGCTATGATGCATGAAAAGTTGGGTATGATCACATATCTACACTAAAATACTCCCCAAACCCCCGATTGGTATAGTAGATCCAATCATGGTACGCTATGGCACGGGATTCCCTAGGAAGGTAGCAAATCTCCCCGGGCATCAGTGTCTGTACATGCACAAGATAACAAAGAAAACAAGTCTTGTACAAGCTACACCATGAATAAGGAATAACATCTCATGACGAGATCCATGTATACCAATCCGTGTAACCATCGTGTCAAGATCATGTATATCTACACTAGATACAGTGAACATAGGAGATATCATAAATTAGAAACTAATCAGAGAATGTACTCGCCTTGGGTCCTTAGCTGGCAATACCAATGTCCTGTCCCAGAGTATCGTCTGGAGGAACCAACAGTCCTAAAAATATATCAAATACAACATTTGCATCAGGTGCTACACTAACACATCACAAATACATGAACTCAGGGGCTCTGCCAGGTATGGCACTAGTCAACTAGGGTCATCTAGTAGATAGCCAATATATATATATATATATATCACACACATTAATACTATTTAATTATAATTAAAAGATACCTTTATAATTTACACATATACATATTATTCATTTGGTATGAAAATAGATGTGTATTTATATGCTTAAATAAAACTAATACTTGTATAAAAATAATACTGTATGTTTAATTATATAAATCCACTAGGACTTACTTTACACAAGGTATATATATATATATATATATATATATATATATATATATATATATATATATATATATATATATATATATATATGCATATGAACACAACCCGAAAATAGAATTTACTATATGTACTAAATTCCAAAGATACAATTAATATATGCTAATATATTTACCATATATACTATCATATAATCTGTATACATATATACATACATATACACTGGTTTGAGGTTGTAAAATTACACATATACCAATTTAACTGTATTTACAATATATATATGCCTTTTAAAATACATATTCGATTTATACTAGTTGAACATTATATATGTATACTCATACATACAAATACATTTTAAAAATATATATATATTGTTAATGTATTTATTTAAATATATATACTAATACTAATACATCGCATTGAATACTTATACAATGCCATTTAATTTCATGTATAATATATGTGTACCATATATATATCAATTTAAAAATATACCAGGTATATATACAAATAAATATATACATATACCAATTTTTTTTATATATAATGAAAAATATATTAAGTGTATGCAAATATATATATATATATTATATATTTATATATGTACATATACCAATTTTATTTACTTAAATACGTATTAAATACGTATATATATCAATTATATAACCATATACATATACACTATGTATTTACATATCTACTAATTTGAAATATACTTTATATAGATATATACATTTACACATACACATACACTACAAATATGTATTTATATAATATACTTACACATGATTAAATATATACAATTACATATATACGTTATCTTTATATACACTCATACGTATTTATACTAGAATACATATGCAATACATATATATTAAAATATAGAGATACACGTGATATATATATATATATACATACATATACGCGTATATATATATATAAAACATATATACACTAATACCCTCATACACTAAATTAAATATGTACTAATTTACATTAATTATATACACATTACTTACACTAAAAATACATGTATATTAAATAACACAACTTTAAATATATATTAATAATACTGAAGGAGGGAAGAGGAAGGGGACATACTGTGATGGGTCGGGTGGCCGGAATACGGCCGGAGACCGCCGGAGGAAGGAGAGCAGTGGGAGGAGCAGCAGGGAGCAAGGGGGTTGGTCGCCGGGTGCAGGCTCGGTCGGGGGTCGGGGCAGTAGGACTGATGGCCGGCCCGTCGAAGTGGGCAGGGGCCGCCGGGAAAAGGAGCAGGGAGCGGTGGTGGTGTTACATGGTGATGGTGGTGGTGATAGGTGGAGATGGTGATGGTGGTGGTGATAGGTGGAGATGGTGGTGGTGTTGAAGCAGGCCGGGATGGGGAGTCCGCCGGAGTCGAAGACACGGCAGGAAGTGGCCGGAAACGGAGGAGATGGGCTGGAAGAGCTTGGCCGGTCGGGGCTCGGGATGGTCGCTGGACCGCCGGATGTCGGGTGCCCGAGGGAGAGCGGGGTCGCCTGGGTGCAGAGGGGGCCGGAGTTGGCAGCGCCGCCGGGCGGGGTCGGCTGACGGTGGAGCCAGTCTTGGCCGGGGTCGGGCTTAGAAGAGGGCCGCCGGAGTGTACAGTATGTGGGGGTTGATGTACAGTGTTCCCCCCCTACTAATTTAAATTCAAAAAATGAAAGAGAAGAGGAAGAAGAAGGAAGAAGAAGAAGAAGAAAAATGAAAAAATGAAGGGAAGAAGGAGAGCTGCGGGTAGGGGCTTGGGAATGTGTTTCCCTAGGAAATTTTTTGGGGATTAGGGTTTGTGTAGACATGATATTATATAGGGGAGAGGGTGTATGGAGTCAAGGGTGAGGATGGACCCACTTTAAATGAGTGGTCCAGATTGGACATGAAGAAATGTTCATGTGGGGAAATGAGGGTGAGAGTTTAAATAAAAAATATTAGGTTCCCTCATTGTTCAACAATTGGGTAGGGCCACAAAATGCAAATTTGCAATTTAGCCCCCTTAAATTTGGGAAATTGCACAAACACATAAAATGACGAAAATTTGGCGGGCGATTCGGGGTCCGGTGTTTTGTAGGGTCAGGGGGCACTGTATGATCGGTATGGACTCAATTTACAGGGCACTGGAATTAAATTGGAATTTACGAAATCAGATAAAATAGTATCCTCAAATTAATAGAAATAAATGCAAGTTGTGTTCAACAATTAATTAGGAGTACATGGAGCCAAAATCAGGTCAGGTCATCAATACCAATAATGAAGAAGACTCAGAATAGGATATTACCCTAATTTGGGCCGCACGAAAAATAGGTCAAGATTGCCTCCAATTTTTGATTGGAACGCACAATGATACAAAATAGGAATTTATTAAATAACGTCCGCGACAATTTTTGTGCGGCTAGAAATAATGTACAAAGAGCATAATTATGAGCTGCAAAAATAGCAGAATGGAAGGCGGGCATGTCTAGGGCAAGATGGTGAAATTTGTTGGAAGACAAAAGTCTGGATAGTGCTCCAAATATCGAAGCAAAGGCAATGCGAAATAATTAATTAAAATACAGTAATTAATTACACCTCCAATAAATAAATTCTAAAATAAACAATTAACCTCAAAATTCCATAATTCCGACAGGTGCTCATCCTCCGGCTTCTAGGTCAAGTCTACCATCACAAACACCAATGAACACTGTCTATAATATAATATATTAAAGTACACATCACACAGTTATTTAATCAAATATACTATCATGCAATTAATTAATTATAACTATAATAATATTAAATATTGTAAAAAGTCAAAAATACCCCTGTTTTCGGAATATGGTAGTGAAATGAAGGCCAATTTTATCAAATTTAGAGATTGCATTGGGAATCCATCTTCCAATAGGTATAATTTAGATTTTTCTCTTTAATTAGGTTCAAAATTTGAGATTTAACCATGAGAAATTACCTCATATACATAGGCTACTCATATGAATTGAAATTAGGTTCATAGGAGGCCTATGAAGAAAGTTATGGTGCTTTTTGTGTCAATTTTGGGGGAATTCCAAGATTGACACTTCTTGTGTTTGTCAATTGGTCATATAAACCAAATTCATATGTGTTTATTTGTTTGTATCTAGTATCGTATCCACAATTGAATACGTATAGGTCGTATCCCAATAATTTGGTGATACGTGTTAATTTGGGAGTTTTTCCTCCGACACGGAACTTTGTGCATGTCATATTTTGACACGGACACGTAGATATATAGTTGACTCTTTGTATTGTTCATATACAATATTTTAGACTTGCTCGTATCCTTTGGGGTACATTTGGTTGTGTGGTAGACTCGTATCGTAAGCGTATCATAGATCTAATATAATACGGGTGCGATGCACTCCACGTGTTTGTTGTGTTGCATTTCTAGATCCAATCTCCTTTGTTCATAGCTATTGGTAATATATGAATTCATATGTATATATTGTTTACAGATATATATATATATATATATATATATATATATATATATATATATAGTGTTATGTATTTATGTATTTATGTATATATGTATGTTGATGGTTATATACGTATATATGCATATGTATACATATAGATACATTGATAGGTACTTATATATGTTTATATATATATATATATATATATATATATATATATATATATATATATATATATATATGTGTGTGTGTGTGTGTGTGTGTGTGTGTGTGTGTGTGTGTGTGTGTGTGTAGTTATGTGTACTCATAGTTGTACCTATATGTGTTTATATGAAGGATGAGAGTTACACACACACACACACACACACACACACACACACACACACACACATATATATATATATATATATATATATATATATATATATATATATATATATATATATATATATATATATATATATATATATGTGTGTGTGTGTGTGTGTGTGTGTGTAGTTATGTGTACTCATAGTTGTACCTATATGTGTTTATATGAAGGATGAGAGTTACACACACACACACACACACACACACACACATATATATAGAGGCATTTATATATATATATATATATATATATATATATATATATATATATATATATATATATATATATATATATATATAGGTAGATACATATATAGTAGTTGTTATTGTTATATGCTTGTGTGTGTGTGTGTGTGTGTGTGTAGTGTTGTGTGTGATGTTGTGTGGGGCTACAACAGCCATATCCAGCATAGTATGGTAGCAGTGAGCTGAAGTTCCAGCAGCAGCAAACAACTGCTCCAGTGCAGCAGGCATAGCAGTTCAGTCGAGTACTGCAAGATGCAAAAAGCAACTCTAGTAGCAGCTACACCAACAGGTCCCCAAAGCAGCAGCTACACCAGTAGGTCCCCGAAGCAACAGCTACACCAGTAGGTCCCTGAAGCAACAGCAGATACCCAAGACAATAGCAGTACAGCAGAGGGAGCTGCACGAGCAGCAAGCATGTGCAGCCATTGCAAACAGCAGCAGTGCACAGGCAAGCCATCAGAAGAGTATCAGCATGTTTCAGAGTAGGTGAGTTGGTTTAGTTAGTTATTGGGTAGTATAGCTAGTTACTAGTTATTAATTTTCTATACATATGTACCATGATATCTTGTACTAGTGATACTACTAGAGTTATATATATATATATATATATATATATATATATATATATATATATATATATATATATATATATATATATATATCTTATGCATTCTAGTTAGTTATATATATGTAAGTATATATGTTTTGTATGTTAGTACTAGGTAGTTGTGTATTAGTAAATATTTAATAGTATTAGTATATGCTAGTAGTTGGTATTAGATTACTATATATTAGTATATAGTTTAGTGTTGAGTAGTTAGATATATACTAGACATCATATTACCTTGAGATACCAAGGTATATGTTAAGGTATTGGGTCAATACTCAAGGTATTCGAGTTGGGTATTGAGATGGGTGTTTAGTGGTGTGATACCGAGTTGGTTCAAAGCCAAGGTATCCACTTAGCATTTGTAATTAGGATTAGTATATTTAATATTGATTGAATATGCATATTATGATATTTCTATATCTTTTATTTGTGTATCTTAAGATATGGTATCTTAGTATCCTAGTTTAGCTTATTTGGCCTAGATTCTTAGTTTATGAACCCAATATCATAAAGATAGACTCATACAACCTAGAAATAGGTACTTTGACCAAGTTTGACATCGAGTTGACCTAGTTTGACTGTTTTAACTTAGAAATGGCTTTATGACCTAGAAGTTAACTAGTTTAACTTATTTTTATTCTAAAACCTTGTATTGATGTTATATTCCATATCTAGGTCTTTGAGGCACCGTACCGAACATATGTGATACTGTGCACCAAGTTTCAGGTGATTACATTCTCTGATAGTTTCTCATTTATGATATCCTCTATGTTTATTGTATCTAGTGTAGAAATCCTTGATTTCTTGACATGACGGTTACACGGATTGGTATATCCGGATCTCGTCATGAGATATTATTCCTTGGTATATATGGTGTATCTTGTGCAAGTCTTGTTTTCTTGTTTCTTGTACATGTACAACCACAGATTCTCGGGTAGACTTGCTACCTTCCTAGAGAATCCCGTGCCATAACCTACCATGGTTGGATCTCCTATACCAATCGGGGGTAGAGAGTATTTTAGTGTAGATATGTGATCATACCCTCCTTGTGTATGTCTTATTCCTTGTGAGTGTTGGTCATACACCGCACGTATGACTAGCCAGGCCCTATCCTTGTGATATATGATCTCTCTCACAGAACCATGTTCCAACAATGTCGCAGAGTACAACGCCTTAATTATTGGACTCCGACTTGCTAAACAAGTCAGAGTATACTACCTGGAGGCTTATGGTGATTCTCAGCTAATAGTCAAACAGGTCTGGGGTGAGTGTGAAGTCCAAAACGAGGACTTGATCCCCTACCACCAGGTTGCACTTAACATCGTCGCAACCTTCAAGATGTTCTTTATTGAGTATGTCCTCCGGTTGTAAAATATTGAGGAAGATGCTCTGGCCGGCCTCGCCGCTTCTTTTGTAATACCAAACAACGCTCAACTGCTAATCGATATGGTCAGCCAAGAACTGATATGCCCCAAAAGTATCCTTTGCTTGTTCTTCAGCTACGTCGTGGAGGTCGACACCGATACTCGAGATTAGAGGATTCCATTCATCGACTACGCAGTCTATAAAATTCTCTCTGACAACCCAAAGGAAGTTACTTTGATCAAAAGACGTTCCCTCAGGTTCTATTTTGATACAGCCACAAAAATATTGTATCGTCGATCCTACGACTGTCTCCTGCTATGATGCTTATCGGATGCAGATGGAAGACAAGCCCACTGTGAAGCTCATGACGGCGTATGCGAAGCATATCAGCCTGGTCCAAAGTTACAGGACCGTCTTCAAAGAATGGGCTACTACTGGCCAACGATGGTGGCATAGGCTATTGACTATGCAAGAAAGTGCCAAGCGTGCCAAATCCACACAGATTTTATCCATTAGCCCTCCGAGTTCCTACACCCAACGGTAGCATCCTGGCCATTCGAAGCGTGGGGAATGGACATCATAGGATCGATAAGCCCAGCTTTGTCTAAGGGATATCGGTTTATTCTGGTCATCACGGATTACTTCTCCAAGTGGGCGAAAGCAATTCTACTCGTTGAAGTCAAAACATCGAACGTGATTAACTTCCTTAAGCATCGCATTATCTATCGCTTGGACTTGCCACGGAGGATCATTCATGACAATGGTCCGTAGTTCGCAAGTCATACTTTTTACCAGTTCTGTGATAAAAACTGCATCCAGAATGTGGCATCAACCGCCTACAACCCAGCAGCTAATGGATTGGCCAAAGCGTTCAACAAAACCATCATCAAGCTCCTCAAGAAGTTTGTCTCGTCCAAGCTGGGAGAATATCAGTGGGCCTACCGTACAACGGTTTGGGTAGCTACTGGCAGTACACCCTTCTCTCTGGTCTATGGGTGCGAAGCGGTCCTTCCTCTTGAGATCTAGATCCCTTAACTTCGAGTGGCCCTCTCCCACCAGCTAACCGTAGACGTCAATCAACGCCGACGGTTACAGGAGTTGGAAGAACTCGACGAGAAACAGCTCTCAGCTCAACAACTCATAAAGTTGTATCAAGCACGTCTCTTTGGAGCCTTCAAAAAACAGGTAAAACAAAAGACGTTCCAAGTAGGCGACCTCATCTTAACAGTAAGAAGACCCATGGTTATGGCCTACAAGACAGCAGAAAAATTCCAACCTAAATGGGAAGGCCCCTTTCATCGTGGAAACTGTATTTTCCAACGGCGCTTACCGGCTGGCGAAACCCAACGACGACTTGCTCATTATGCCTATCAACGACAAGTTCATCAAAAAGTACTATGTCTAAATTATACTGGTACTCCTCTCTCACCAAACCACATCATATCTCCCTAGGCGCTGGTTCTTGGTCATATTACCTCTGGACTGTCACCCTAATACACTACTCCGGTGGAGTTTGCCACATCTATATTACCTCTGAGCAAACATCCTGGATCTTGGCTATCGATCATCACGTCCATATTGCCTTTGATATCAGTCGTTATTTTCACTTATCACCCGTACTCACCAAGCTACGCCAGCAGTGCTAAGACCACAAAAACTGCCATGTCCATATTACCTCTGGCATGGCTTGTCTTGAACCTATTACTTGCACTAACATTCATAAAAAAGTAATGGATCCACAAAACCTATCACGTCCATATTACCTCTGATAGGGTTTGTCTCGAATCTATTCACTACCAAAATATGATGAAATAGCGACTTTTTAGCGACGTTATAATAAAATGTCGTTAATATAAAGATTTCAGTGACTCCAAAAATAAATGTCGCTATACGACGTTGTTGGCGACATATAGCGATGTTTAGCGACAGTAATTAAGTTTTTTATTTAAATAATAGTCGCTATAAGCTTCTTTAAGGTCGCTAAGTTTTTTAATTTAGCGACGTTTAACGACATATTAAGCGACATTTATTTTTTTGATTTTTAGCGACGTTTTTAGCGACGTCTATAAAACTATTTTTATTAGCGACGTCATAAGTTTACGTCGCTATACGTCGCTAAAATTTTAGTATAGATTTTGATCCCCCCTTTTGTCGAAGACTTCCCATAATTTTTCAAAAACTCCTCTCCCCCCCTTTCCGGTGAACTGCACCCTCCGGCATCCTCCACAACCACCTACTCTTGCATCCCCCTCCTCCTCCTCCTCCTCTAGGTAAACCCTAACTCTCTCTCTCTCCCAGATGCACATAATATTAACACTGACACGACACACACACACTGACACAATTACGACACAGACTGTGAGAGAGGGTTTAAACCCTAACCCTAACCCTAACCCGATCTCTCTCTCTCTCTCTCTTTCTCTCTCTCTCAGATGCACACGATATGACACTAACACAGGCATGACACACACACACACACACACACAGACATAGACACAGACACAGACACAGACTGTCACAGAGGGTATAAACCCTAACCCTAACCCTAACCCGATCTCTCTCTCTCTCTCTCACACAAATGCACACGATATAACACAGACACAGACATGACACACATACTGACATAGACACGACACACACTATCACAGAGGGTGTAAACCCTAACCCTAACCCGATCTCTCTCTCTCTCTCTCACACACACACACATACACACGCACACACACATACACACACACACACACAAACACACACACAGATGCAGACACGATATGACACTGACACTTATATGACATACACACACTGACACATACACGATACAGATATTGTCACAGAGGGTGTAAACCCTAACCATAACCCTAACCCTAACCCTCTCTCTCTCTCTCTCTCTCTCTCTCTCTCTCTCTCTCTAGACTGACATCAAGCCCTTAGTTTTAGTGTGATCAACTCGAGTGAATCTTACTCACAACTTAGACCTATATCCATTCCTCACCTACAGACAACATAGTTGATACACATAAGATACACAGAGATTCCCCCAATCTTCTAATGCCTGTTGTGATACTCAAGTTTAAAACGCAACTTCAAATTGCTGTTGCTTAATGTTGCACCCTACTTTATACGATGGTGTTCACAGACCCTATAAATTCTGCCACAACACTCATGTGCACATCAAATATGCATTGTCGGGTCAATACGGATGGTATGTGCAACAGCATTTCCCTATCTCACTGCTCATTATGTTGCTCCCTAAATCTGCTGTCAATATGACATATACTCCTATGGACAGGCATTCCCCTATAACCAGATGACTAATACTTAAAGCTGTGCACAAACCCAAACCCAAACCCTAACCCTAACCCTAACCTTAACCCAAATCTTCTCAGTTGACACTAACCGATACACTGTAATATGAGTATCCAGGATACAGAGTTGAACGAAGAAGTATCAGTGCTAGGACTAGGTGTATGTGTGTAGATGAGTAGGGGTATAACATAATTGGGTATTCCTGTATATATATGCTAGGATTAGGAGTATCAGTGCATGTACTGTATTTAACGATGAGTATATACTTGAACGATGTCTATTCATTTTTGCAGAAGTTTCTAGAAATTGATATGAATTACTATCTGCATCATCGTTCGTGGATATACAACCGTTATCCTGATGACATGTGCGATGTGCGAGATAAATTCGTTGAGGGTGTACAGCAGTTTCTGCAGTTCGCCAAGGCGTTCCTTCAGTACATGGACGGTACCAAAATTAAGTGTCTGTGAGTGAGATGTCATAACTTGAAATATCATCCAGAAGTGGAAGTCATATATCATTTGTACTCGAAGGATTTTACGCCAAATTACTATTAGTAGACCGCACACAAAGAACTTGTATCTTTAGCATCGGAGTCGGAGCCTTATGTGGAGCCGTATATGGATGTCCACGACCACGCTGCTTACGACGATAGATGGGTGAACATGGTTTTTGATGCGGCGGGGCCTAGTTTCTATTGGGACAATCATGATGCAGCTAAGGAGGCACCGAATGCCGATGCTGCAAAGTTCATGGAGTTGCTGGAGAATGAAGGACTCAATTATATCCTTTTTGATTGAGTGCATATGTAAGGAGCTTGTTAATTACTTTTTGGTTGAGAGCATAAGTAAGGAGCTTGTTAATTACTTTTTCTGTATGCACTTGCATAATAAATAACTTTCTATCGCTACTTTGGTATTTAGGTCGATCGTCTAATAATATCCGAGACTAAATCTATTAGAACTCTAGCCAAGGGACCAATTACTATCGTCAAAATATGGCCAAGTTATTGTGTGAATGCGTTTAGGTTCAAGTCAACAAATGCTCCGATCAGAGACAGCTTTCTGGATCTTGATTCCATGAAAAATAGTTGTTTGTGTATCAAATCTTCGAACTACAAAGACGTTGATCTAGACAATGATTTCTTTGGCATCTTACGAGAGATTGTGGAGTTGACATATAATTATGGCATAGAACCTGCTAAGATTGTGCTATTCAAGTATGAATGGTTCTATCCGATTCAAGATCTAGGTTAAAAAATTGACAAGCACGGTCTTATGGATATAAACTACAAGCGGAGATATCAAGGCTACGAACCATTTGTCCTACCAAGTCAGGCTCAGCTCGTGTACTTCACAACTTATCCTAGACGAGGGACAGTGAGGTCGGATTGGTGGGCAGTATGCAAGACTAAAACTAGAAATACCTTTGACGTTGACAAAATAGCTTATCAGGAGGACGAGCTACCTCTTGTAACAAATATTGTAGATGTGGACTCAACGGAAGTTACTCATTACACAACTAATAATATAGAAGAGGTAAAATTATCCGAAGAGGAAGACGAAGACAAAGACGAAGTAGATGAAAGTGAAGATGAGGAGGAAGAGGAGGACGAGAAAGGCGAACAAGAAAAATTTTCTGAAGATGATTGAAAATAAAATATTTTGCCCGAAGATATGTACTATATTTTGACTGTAGAATGCACTATTTTGACGAAGATATGTATTATATTTTAAGTACAGAATGTACTATCCATTTAGACTTGTGACACCACTAGTTATTTACTATACAATTCTATTAATTTTGTGATATATGCATAACATTTTGACTGTAGAATGTACTATATATTTGTGTATTTCTTTATTCATCAGATGTTGTTATCTGGTATGACAGGACAACACGGAGCGTTCGACAGGTACCGAGGTAGACAGAGTGCTCCTCCGGTACTGCCTACTGTTGGTTCTGGATCCTCGGTGCCTAGTACTCCAGTATATCGACCAGTCACATCTCTGACTGCGACGACGTTACGTGGCAGCACTCCTGGGACGAGTAGTTCTACGCCTGATAGTACTCCCTCGTCCAATGTTCCTCCTGCTGACGGAACCATGAAGACAGATGAGCATATGGCAGAGGTTGAGCCGACGTCGTCCCAAGATCAGCTAGATCCTCCATGCGCACCTCTGGATGAGACGAGGACAAAGATTTGGGCCGATGGTACAAAGTAAGTCAATTAGATAGTTTTGCATCATATATATTATGTATTTTTTTATTCATCATATATTGACTTTTTCGATAAAAATAATTATTTCTGTATAGATATCGTCCCCCGTCGGTACAGAGACGCCTGGGCCACTTTCTGAGGTACAACTATGGTGGCCCTTGGATCAACTACTCTGATACACCGGAGGAGAGGAAGGCGTTCTGGTTTGCGCACTTCAAGGTAAAAGTATATTATATCAATCATCTAATTTATGCATATTATATAACTTACTAAATTACTTATTGTAGCAAACGTATTTTTATCCACCGTACCGGGCCGAGTTGATCAAGCAGATATTTCCTGCCGTTGCCGCCAAATAGATCCGTGATGCTCTTGATGACCAGAAGGCTCGTGATCGCACAGGAAAACTAATCCAAGGTTGGATCACGCCTGAGCAGTTGACTGCGATGAGGGCTAGATTCGACGATCCGAGGTACAAGGAAAGGTCTGAGAAGGCCAAGGCGGCTAGGCAAAAGGCAGCAAAGTGGTGTGGTGGCTCGATTCCGATGATGGAATATTTTTGTCGTTTGGTATATTTTTTATTTCAGATATATTATTTTAATGCAAGTACGATAAAATGATAGTAGGATAAAATGTTTAATTTTAGTACTAAATAATATATTTTTAACAGGTACAGAGGGGTGAGGATGCAAACATGGTGACTGTCTTCCTGGCCATCCATCGAAAGGGCAGGAATCTCATTGATGAGAGGGCCTCGCAGCCTATGTAAATATTACTTTACTTTATATTAATTTTAATATAACTTAGGCAATTATCGAGTATCCAAACTTTTCTAGGCCGAGTATCTTAGTCTGCGTGAGCGGGCGACTGCTAGTGCACCTACAGCGGGAGAGGCTGTTACTTCATCGCAGCCCTCTCCAGCTCCGTCAATGGACGAGCTGTGGGTGACCGTCGCTGTAGTCTCCAGATGGGTAAGTACTACGGTACGGGATCTTATGGCGGCCTTGTTGCGACGCAGTCATCTAGGGCCTCCACGGCAAGTGCGCATTCCCCACAGCCCTCGCAGTCGTCGTCCCGAGTCCAGGAGGCCGTTGACCGTCAGATTGTGTCTCTCCGTGACGAGTTGATATGAAGGATGGAGGAGCAGCCCCTGTCCCAACCATAGGCGGACGATGCGACGCTCATCGCACGATTTGATATACTCGAGTCCAGCATCATAGAACTACGGGATATGATAGTTAATCTTAGAGCATCGATAGAGCGTAGCGTGACGGAGTTGCAGGCATCATAGCTGTCCATGGGCAAGAGGCTAACGATAATGCAAGATTCAATGGTTCATAGCAGTACGAGGCTATTATCTACCATGGATTCATACAACCATCGACTAGCAGAGTTGGAGCAGATACGTCCTCCTGGTGCTCCTTCATCGACACTGACTCCACCGACGTCACTGCCTTCTCCAACGATATCGGTGTCAATTTTACGGAAGTAGTATGATCTGTTCTTATCCCTAATGCGCGCCGGTGGTCATCCTTCTGCAGATTCGCAGTAGTCCTAGTTAGGATAGTTTATTGATTGTTTGTGTTTCAGACCTATAATATTTGGTCATTTATGAATATTCTTTATTTTTGAGGCTTTCAGACTTTATTTCTTGTATTCTTTACGATGAGGTTTTCAGACTCAGTTGTGTGGATATTTGTTATATTCTTTACGACGAGATTTTGTCCTGACTCAGTTTGTAATCTCAATGTTTTATTTTCTTTAAATTTTACTATATTATTCATATTAAATTTATTTTAATTTATCGGTATTGAGTGTTCAACTGAATGGGGTCGGCGAACCCAACAATTTCAACGGAGGGTTGCTCCGGGTCTATTTGTACAAATTATGAATTCATAAACTTCAGGAAGAATGGTTTGGAAATAATTCAATATTCCTTTTTTCACTATATCTTTAGCGATGTTTATAGCGGCATTTAGCGACGTTTATATACGTCGCTAAAAATGTCGCTATAAAAGTCGTTATACACGTCGCTAAAAATGTCGCTAATTGTCACAAATTTGCTGACATAGCAGTATTGTCAGGTCAATATAACGTCGCTAAATGAATCGCACAATGTCGCTAAAAAGAAAAAACTTAGCGACACATAGCACGTCGTTAATTTAGCAACGTTACGTCGCTAAACGTTGCTAATATAGCGACGCATTTACGTCGCTAGAAAACATCGATATAGCGAAGTTTTGCAACATTTTTCGGTCAGCGACTAGCTTAAAGGCGACTTCATCGAAACGTCACTAAAATTATTTAGGGACATTTTTTTGCCATTTAGCGACGTTTTTAGACGTCGCTAATTTGACTTATTCTGGTAGTGATTACTTGTACCCCAAAATGCGCACAAAAAGTAATAGGTCCACCAAAATCTACCAGTGAGATGCCCTTAATATCAACAAAACTTATCACGTTTATATTTCCTCTGATAGGGTTTGTTTTTCCCATTTATTATTTGCACTCAACGTGTGCAACAAATAATAAGGCCACCCAAAAAAATTCTCCAGTAGGGTTTGCCATGTCTTTCGTACCTCTAAGCAAACATTTCGGGTTGGTTATCGACCATCACGTCCACAGTACCCCTGATATCGATCGACGTCTAAACTTATCACCCGTACTCACCAAAGTACAACAACGGTGTTAAATCTACAAAAACTACCACGTCATATCACCTCTAGCAGGGCTTATCTCGAACTTATTACTTGCACTCTCGTGCACGAGAAGTAATAGGTCTACCAAAATTCCCCGGTGGGATGCCCCTAATATAAATAAAACTTATCACGTCCATATTATCTCTGATAGGTTTTTTTTTCAAATTTATTATTTGCACTCAACGTACGCAACAAATAATAAGTTCACCCAAAAAAATTCTTTAGTAGGGTTTGCCATGTCCTTCGCACCTCTGAGCAAACCTTTCGGATTGGTTGTCGATCATCACGTCCACAATACCCCTGATATCGATCGTCATCTAAACTTATCATCCTTACTCACCAAGGTACACCAACGGTGTTAAGTCCACAAAAATTGCCAGGTCCATATCACCTCTGGCAGGGCTTATCTCGAACTTATTAATTGCATTTTCGTGCACAAGAAGTAATAGGTCCACAAAAAACCCTATGTGGGATGCCCGCAATGGAAACGAATGGTTCAAATCCATACTTCCTTTTCCCCAGCAGAGAAAAAGTTAGTTCAAGTCCACATTTCCTCTGAACTACGTCTCTCCAATTTCCCAATAGAGTCGAGTAAGATGTCTCCAGAACTTTTCCATCTCTACACGACCCAAGATGTGATTGTTGAAATTTAGAGTGATCCTCTCAGAGACCCGGACTGACACAACAGTGTGAACACATCAAGCGCACCTCAGTACATGAAGTGCGGGAAGTGGTCATTTTTCTCTCAGGACACAAATCGAATCAGTAAGACAATCGCAACAGAAAAGGAAACTTTTATTTCATAGAAGTAAAAGGAACAAACTATATTTGGGGACCACATCCCGACCACTAAAGTAAAACAAGATACGATAAAAAGGAACAAAATGGGAGTATCCATCTCCCAAACAAAAAATTTTAAACAGAGCAAAAGGCAGTGTCGAAAAATAAAATCTGAACTACTGCTACTCCTCAGCAGTGCACAACTCCTCTATTGGCCCTTGGAGTCGAGTAATGGCAGCATCAATCTTCAATTTGACTATGCGCTCGACTTCCTGAACTAGAGCTGCAGGATCATCAAGGTGGGCATATACCTAGTGTTTATCCTCCAACCTCTTCAATGTATCCTCCAGGGCAGCAGAAGACTGGGCCACCTTGCTAGTTTTCTCGCAGATGGCCTCCCTCTTTCGACGAGACTCCTGGAAGTCGCCCTCTACAACCCCCGCTTGTCTTGAAGTTGCACAATCTGTTCGTTGATCATAGCCATAGCATGGGTTGTGGAGTCCTCCCGAGCGAGACAGACCTCCCATCGATCATTCAACTCGTCATGCCTGAGGCCCAACTTCTTGAGGTCCTGTTCCAGGGCCTTATTGTTTCGTACATAAGCAGTCTTTACCTGCTCCATGGACGTCAGAAGGAACTTACGCTCCTCTCCACTGTGATGACTAGGTCAGTTTGTCGCGCCTGCTGTAATTTATTTAGGCGCTGCTCCACCTCGGCCAACTTTTGGCTCAAAAGGTCAGCCAGTTGCTCATGACCAGGAAGGGGCCTTAAAAGCTCAGCCTGATTCTGGGCACAGTGCCTACCCCATGTAAAAGCCTTGCCTTGCCCCAGGATGGTTTGTACCCCATGCTTCAGGTGCATGTAGAAGCTCTGAATAGTAACCTTCGAGGCATCTTCTATGTCAGCAAATGTGGAAGGAGTCAAAGGAGTCATAATTGTGGGGACTACAGTTGGCCACAGAGGAGGCATAGCAACACTAGATGATCCTGGTACCAGAACAGCAGTCGTGGAACATCGAGATACTTTGGCTTCTATAAACTGCCTGCCATTTGAAAGAAGGGACTGGGCACTAGGTAATCAAGTAATATCTACCGCCGTAAGAGTGACATCGGAAGATGTGCCGGCATCAGCCGGTCCTACAACAACAGAAAAAGGGGCAGGCACCTCAACTCCGACAATCAAAGCCCCCTTTGTACCAGTCTCAGCAGTAGATCCAACATGGGGTTCTTCATTCCAATCCAGAGGGGGAAGAGGCATAGACCTCTTCTGAATGAGTCCATTGCCCCCTCCTTCCTCTATACCTTCCTCGGCAGTTACGTCTGTTGTTCGCAGAAGGGAGTCGCCGCCTGCAGGATCACAGCTACCCAGGGGTAGGGTTATCCAAAGAATTAAAAACTCAAGCCATAAATCTCATCTCTGGTAAAACTGCGAAATAGCGTACCTGGAGAAGATAACATGATTGAAGGGTCACCCGCCATAGTTGGAGTCACCTCCAAAGCACTTAAGTTACCTCCCAAGACTTACAGAGCGACGGGTTCCGTTGAGGGCTCATCAGGGATATCATCACCCAGATCCTCAGGGACGAGCTCTTCAAGGGCAGCCTCAAACCCGTAAGAGGTCGTCCCCTCCTCCGGTTCCGCGTAAGAGACCCTGGCGGCCGTCAACCACCGAGGGAGGCCCTTCCTCCCTTACGTCTGCAAATCATCAAACATACCAAAACTAAGGTATTCATACGAAGGAGCAGGAAGAATTAAACTAAGAGGATTTGTGGATACTGCCATAATATCCAAAGTGGAATCTGGATCCGACACCAACAATGCAAGGAATCCTACCTCCTCCCTCACAAATCTCTCTTCGCCAGGGTCTGACTCTCCGAAGGGTCCCGCCCCTGGGCCACTTTGACTCGCGCCTTCTTGAGATGACCAGGGTGGCGAGCCATCGCGGACTTGCGCTTAGGAGCAGGAGGATCGTCAGGAGAAGTCCCCTCTTTGGATGTCAGATCCGAGTCAACTAGCAGAGGTTGACCTACACTTTGGCCCTTCTTAGGCTTTCATCGATATTTCACCGACGGGGGCGCAAAGACGGTACCAGCTAAATAGACCATATCCGGGATATAGTTCACTGGTGGCGTATTGACTGTGTAGTAAAGAAGGCCTGTTACATATAGTAGGGTCGGTGCCACATTAGCGGAAGGCAACCCGAACTCCACCTCTGTACCAACGGCAATATAATAATGCCATGCTCGAGCACCATCGAGAAGACCACCAACGGTCCCAAGCAAGGAGCTGGGAGTCTCCAGTAAAAGTTAGCTATATCCGAATTGACGAATGAACCGACTGGGAAGATAGAGCTCCAGAAAGACCTCCACCTGGTTTTGATATACCAAGTGAGAGGGACGAATGGCGAGGAGCCAGCGATAGAGGGTCACTGATAATCGACGACCGACAATATCGCTATCCCGGTAGATGACACTCCTCTCCTCCTCAGTGAATTCTGGAATCGTCGTTAAAAATGTCTAGCCATTCAGATGGATGAGCTCCCTCCTACAGGAGGGTATGTCCTCATGATGCCACTTTATCCCCCCGATAACGACGGATAAATGCATCTCCTTCTAACATCCCTTTCTGGGTACCGGGAGACATCAGGGACCGATAGTACAATAGAAGCCAACCCATCAGGTAATGATAGGGCAACTCTACCCTGTTGAATTTACCAACCCCCTTGTGGCATTTTACCTTCTAGACAAAATGCCGAAGGCCTCGATGGATACAACAAACCATCGCGGGCAGTAATGCAAGTGGGTGGCCAAAAGCTAGCCACACAGCCGGGATAATGAGATTAAGGCTGATTCTTTCAATCGAGCCTGACCCTCCCGCAAATACGCAGTTGCGCAGCCATACCATCAAGCACCCCGCCGACAATTCTTTGTCGAACAGCTCATGAGTGTCCATAAGAAAATAACTTAATTCCTCACCTTCAACCGACTTCTCATGATACTGTCGGATCGAGGCTGCGACGTCCTTTTGGGATCGCGGCGCTCAGATATAAACCTCGTCCGATCCAGGTGCCTCAAGAAAAAGATAATGTGTCCAGACAGTGATGTACGGCATAGGCCCCTCAGAAGCCTTATCTTTCATATATTCTCCCTGGCAGAAGCTATGATGGCACAATAATTCTTAATATACAGCCAAAAATCTCGGACTCTCCTCAAACTCCTCCAGCTTGTCATTGCTTGGAGCATATTCCTCATAGGGAACCTCACCCAGGGAAGCCTCGAGACTGAATGCATCTCGTATAAGGCCAACCCTATCTCCCCGCCAGGGGTCAAGAAAGTCCCCGTGTAGCAGTTATACATCTCCATCAGCGCCAGGAAGAGGCAATAATTCATAAACATGCCGTAACAAATCCCCTTCGTGGCAAATAAAATGTCAGCGGCACAGAGTTCTTGCTCGAAGCGCTTCAACACCCACTTGGTCAGTCGATACTAAGAAGGAGTATAATGGGCCTAACCAAGGGTTCGCAGATGCCCCGGTGGGTACATACCCTTTTTTGCGACCACATGAACGAAGGTATCCGGGACATACACATCAAGGTTCAGCCCCAAGTCACTCCTAACGACGACGGGTGCTAACCCAGTAGAAGAATAAGAGGGCGACTCGTTGTAACACGAGAAAGCCCCCTTGTTTTGATGCCCCCCGACCCGGATCTTGCCGGTAAGAGCCCTTCGTAGCTCAGGTATCAAATTCCAAGCCATCATCCTCATGCTCATCGCTATATGGAAATCTGATAAAGGCATATGACATTCGAAAGGAGGTACGGACAAACGAGGTCAGAGCATCGCCAAACAGAAAGTAGGGCTTCTTGGAGGTATGACCCTTCCAGGTAGTGGCCGCCCCTGAAGTCATTTGACTCAGGAGAAAAAACTCGCCCTGCTCAGCAATCTGTTTCTGCCTGTCGGACAAAAAAATTGTATCCAGCTGGCATTGAACGGCAGCGGCTAGGTCCTCAAAATTCGTATTCAATGGAACTCGTCCAGGGTTGAATAGCAACTCCCCTGAAGGGGTAGTCGGTAATTTTATCGCACAGCATAGAAAGGACATGCGTATCAGCAAAAAAAAAGCTTTGCATAAATTTAACATATAAAGAAGAATGATAGGTGGATGACACTTCCGCACACGATGATACGTGTCCATGCGAGGAATCACAGCTTGCGCATCTGCAAAGTTTTCCATGGCATACTTCCAGTTATGCGTTAGTAAAAAGGTTGTGCATGTCTCTATATCCATGCGATGAACCGTACAAATCGTGTCTTTATGTTCTTGTATATCTCCACCCACAAAAGAGTCCTTACCTATGACGGGTCCCTGAACGTCTGAAGGAAACTTTAGAGGGCGAACATCGTCGGCAGTAGCCTTTCCCTTTCTCGCTCCCTTTTTCTTGGGCGCAATGCCCTCAGACACGGGGCCCTTACCCTTGGCAGCAGTGGAAGACGAAGGAGCTCGGGAAGACATAACGATCGACAGGGAAGGAGAAGAACCAATGGCGGCAGAAATGGAGAATAAAAGAAAATTCAAGAGGCCTTCTCTCTCCAAATATTTCTCCTTTTATAGACCGGGATGCCTCGAAGAACGAGATGCCTCTGCCCACATGGCAAACTAGGATGAGAGAGGCGATTGAGTTTTTTGATCCACCGTCATCCGACACCTTGGGTTCCATGTTATCAGATGGCTCAAGATCCCAACAGATCGACTCAAATATAGAATCAAATCTCACTATTTAATGCAGATTTGACAGCATGATAGAGCTCTCTATGCGACGATCACTACATGCATCAACCTGACAAAAATAGACAGTGAATGTGTGCTGAATTTATGCTTCTTATTCAAAGAATTCCAGACTTAGCCAAGTTTGGAAACTCTAAAGGGGGTCTTCTAGAAGCATGAAAATCCCTCCATGTACTCCAGTTTACAGTCAATAAATAAGCAAGGTACGAATAACTGTGGTGGACGCATAACAGCGGCGGACGCATGACGCCCTCGGATATATGACATCCTAAGACGCATATCGTCCTGTGACACATCGTCCGTAGAGTCACATAAGAGCATTTATGACTCTGACAAAACAGACAAGTCATTCTGACTGCCTCAAATCCTGTACCGCTGATTAAAATCCGTGCTGACAGTTTCGTCATAATTACTTTTGGTAGTATACAGCTATTCAAAAGCTACGAATGCAGAAAATGACAAAAGATCCATGCGTCTCTGGCCCAATGCGTCCCAGACTCTATGCGTTCCATGCGTCTCTGGCCCCATGCATCACAGACTCCATGCGTTCCATGCGTCTCTAGCTCTATGCGGCTTCGACTCCATGCGTCCCATGCGTCTAACACCAGGCGGCTTTGACTCTATGCAGTTCCTATTTGTGGCCAGAACGACCACAGAGCAGGGCGGTCGCATAAAATCCCCTGACACAGATTTTGATGTCTGTCGGAAGCTCTGACACCTCACTCATCACCCTGAGATGCTTTAAAATCTGTGCATACGATGACTCTGGAAAAGACAACAAGTCACATCAGCACATTTATTGCCTCGATATATGGGCCATGCCACGTGTCCTACGTGTGCGGCTTCAAGACCCATGCGGCCTGGATATCATGCGGCCAGAGCGTCCACCTGACCAAACCCAAATAAGAGGACGCATACGACTTCAAGACCCATGCAGCCTCGTCCATATACGGCCAGAGGGTCATTCCGACCAAGACCAACGAAAGCTTTCATGCGACTACAACAGTATGCGGCTCTCGACTCACAATATTTTTTTTACGACTAAAGACTATTTCTCGCACAGTTAGTGGTGACCAAGTGTCCAATTGATCGAGTTATGCACACAACAGCCCCGAGATCTCTTCAAATAGAAAATCCTAACCAAGCTCATGTGGCAGCTTGCCCACATAATGCGGCTACCATTACGGCCGTATTTTGCCAAAGGAGCTCTATGCGGCCACCAAGCACGGGTATATGCGGCATCCATAGCACGTCCATAGGGTAGCTATAAATAGCAGGATACCACACCCGAACAACAGGCTGGCTATCTGCGGATTCATACTAAAACCAAGGAGAGAAGTTTCTGCGTCGGGATCGTCCACGGAGTAAAGAGAGTTTCTACACTCCTAACCCTCCATCGTCACCCCCCAGATCAAAATAAATTTGTACTTAGATTGTCTCTTAGGACTCTTCTATGCACTCTCTAGTTTGTTAATCAAATCAAGTTCTCTTAGTTCTTCTCTTTGATTTAAATGGCAAACAAGCCCATATCCTATAGGAGCATCGTCGGGAGCCTCCGATACTTGGTGCACACGTGCCCAGACATCTCGTACGAGGTGGGCTATGTGAGTCGGTTCATGAAGAACCCGACCACCGAATACCTTGCTGCCATCAAGCGCATCCTTTGCTACATTACCGGCACACGTCACTTGGGCTGTCGCTACGCAAAGAAGGTGGAGGAACCACGGCTGATCGACTATAGTGACAGTAACATGGCATGTGACATCGACACCCGCAAGAGCACCACTGGCGTGCTATTCTTCTTCGGTCGTAGCCTCATTAGCTGGCAATCTCAGAAATAGAAGGTCATGGCATTGTCATCCTGCGAGGTCGAGTACATTGCCACAACAATGGCGGCATGCCAAGGTATTTAGCATGCAAAACTCCTTGGTGACTTAAAGAACAAGGAGGCCGGTAGCATCATGCTCAAGGTAGACAACAAGTCCTCAATCTCCCTCAGCAAGAATCCTGTCTTCCATGACCGAAGTAAACATATTGATACAAGGTATCATTTCATTCGAGAGTGCGTCAAGAGAGGGAAGGTTGAGGTCGAGTACATCAATACTGAAGAGCAGCTCACAGACATTCTTACCAAGGCGCTCGGGCGAGTCAAGTTCCTTGAGATGAGACAGAAGCTCGACGTCATAGAGGTGAATCTCATGCAACAGGCTTAGGGGTGATTTGTTAGAGTTAATCCTGTTGAGGAGGCTGAATAGGTTGTTATTTGGGTTTCAATAAATCCTAGTCTTTAGGAATGTTGTTATTTGATCTATTATTTTTTGTTTGTTATAACTTAGTTAAAATATGGTTAGAGGGTGCTACTTTTATGCATTCTGTTAGAATTGTAAATGGCTATTTAAAGGCCAAATTGAGTTTGAACAAATATATAGATTATTCTGATCAAGAATCAAATACTTCTCTTGTCTTACGGATATGCGGTATTGAACTTGAGCTGGGTGCCCAAGTTAGCCTGCAAATTCTTCCAGAAATGTGATGTGAAGCGACTATATGGATCCGAGACGATGCTCACAGGAACTCAATGCAATCGATAATCTGTCGCGCATACATCTCCGCTAGCATCTCCATTGACGTATGTAAACACCCTCACCCAAAATAGATATTTTTGTGTAAATTTTATATTATTATATTTATTATAGATTATTTTAAATGTTAAAATTTCTTAGAGTATTTTTATAGTTAATTAGAAATAAATTTCTTGATTTATTTAAATGTATAAAATACTTATTTGAAATTATTTCCCCAAAACTATTTTTACTACTATTTATCTCTTGTTATAATATTAAAAATATTTTTAGAAATTATTTATTGTGCAAATATATTTTTCTGGAATTTTTATACTCTAATTGATATATGTATATATAAATATATATATATATGGATAATAATAATAGTTTTAAATAAAAGATAAGGATTAATTATAAATTCTAATAAATAACTCCTAAACCAATAATCCTAATACTAATCCTACTACCCTTACCCAACCCCGCAGCCACAGAACCCGCGACCCCCGCACGGACTCGCAATCCCCCCTCTCTCTCAGTATATATATATATAAGAGATCTTAAATTGAAACCCTAACCCTAGACTACCCCTGGCCCGACCCCGCACCCTGGCTGCAACCTCCGTGCAAGGCCGTCGCCGTACGGTCGACCAGCGGGCGGGACAGCAACCGCTGCAGCCGCAGTAACACAATAGTCGCTTCCTTCTTTACGAGTAAGTTTCTATGTCATTTATGCATCGTCTCTCGAACGGTTTGTCCGTACACACTCAAAACATAACCCCCTAGTAATCCCTTCAAGTAGAACTAATTTTGGAGTCCCGGATTGATCAAAAAATTGACAGAAAGTTGGTCAAAAATTAATTCAAAAATAATTCAGAAATTCAATCTAACCGTCCATGTTCATATCCAATTTTCTACCAACCCGTTTAATATTTTCAAAATCCAATTGAAAGGACTTCTTCCCAATATGACCAAGACTTTTATTGTTCTTTTAGTTTTTATTAGTTTACAATGTCGATTGAATTATTCTGATTCCAAAACGACCAAAAACTTGATTTTTTTAAAACTAAAAACTTGCGATTCGGAGTACGTCCCGACAAACCGGACCCCCATATCACATACCAATTGCACTGAAAGATGCGTATGGTATTTTTTGATGTGCGAGCTTTCGCGGAAGTTGATTTGGACGTGTGTGCTCATCGGAATCAACCTGTGTCCGTAAAAGTTCTTCCGTATCAGTGTTTTACAAATTACCCTATTAGTTTGTGTGTGCTCGTTGGATCGATATAAAACTTGCGCTAATGGATCCTTGGTATCACGCTGGCCCCTTGACCCAAGTTTTGTGCGATTCCGAGATAGTTGACCAAACCGCCTATTCGCGGGCCCCACGGTTTGACTTGAAGGGCAAATTTGTGATCGGTTCAAAGGAATCCAAAATTGGATATACCATTGAGTTTATATCGTCGTTTAGGATTTGTTTGACCTATAATTTATCCCATTTAGAGAATTTTACCCCTTGCATATTTTTTGGTACAAAGTGGCCCACAAGTGAACCCGCTTTGACCCAAAATTACCGTTTTGTCCCTGTATCCAAATTGAACGAAAGGGTAGAGTTTTTTGACCACCTCACTGATTCTGGAGACGTTGGTGATATTTATTTTAGCATCCGGAGACATTCATTCAGAGAACCTACTTTTTGGTTCCTTGGGATTATCGTCTAGACATCAACATTACACTGCTTGCTTGCCAGGCTTGTATACATTGCCATAGTACTGTTTAGTTATATTCATTTGCTTCATATTTAGTTTCTGTTATTTATTTTCGTTATTTTGTTATATAAAATTGTACGTCCAAGAATAACTTGGGTGCAAAGATGGTTGTGTCGTCTTTTGTTTCTTATTATATATTATGCATGTCGACCTAGTTTTACGAGACCACCCCATGAGTTAAGGCATTACTATGTTTCATTGGCCGTAACACATTTCTTACACGGGTTGTGAGTCTCATATAGGACACGGACTTGCGTATTCGACAGGCCACCTATACGTGTAGGTCGTACGACGGATAGGGTATAACTGCTAATAGTGATGCATGTTAGAAGACTTAACAGTTATTAGTTGTCCAGGAACATAGACTATTATGGTATGGTGGTCCAATCATTGTCCTTGTTTGGTTGTAGGGTTGGACTATTGTACTAACGATAACCAAAGTTACAACGTCGATACTTGCACTATGTCTTGGCATAGTAGCTGAAATGTGTTGTGGATACAACATGTATAAAGCATGGGGTGGGGAGAACAATGAGTAAGCATATATGGGCTCATTTACACTTTCTTTTTTGTAACTCGTACGCTCCACCGGAGATGCATGGTCAGATTATCCTTATATTATTATATTATTTATAGGCGGCCTCTAACGATCGAAAGACGTTACGCTTTTTAGGCCCCCGACGATCGAAAGACGTTACGCTTTTTAGGCCCCTGACTGTCCGAGAGAGTCATGCCAATCCTATCTTTAGCTAGTTAGCCCTTACGTTGGAAAGTTGTTCTCAAAAGCGCATTACACATAGACGGTTAGGCGACCATGTTTGATGTTTACTTTTAGTACATTATTGGCATATTTTTATGTATTTTGGTATATCCCTATGAGGACCTGGTCCCTTTTCGGGTATAAACGAGCAGGATTATCCGCAGGAGTACGAACCGGGACCTGACGCATCATTCTCTGTTGAGGAGGTCTTACCCTCTGAGTATCCATGATTACTTCATTGATCATGGATCTTTAGTTGTTATTTCTTTTCTTAGTGGACATTTTATTTTATATTGGAGTTTTGACCTCCTCTATCATTTAGTTGATTTAGTCGATCGTAGTAAATTTGTCACCACCCGACTATTATTATTTTTATACTTTGTACTTGAGACTTCTTCAGTTATTTATTTTGATATTCTTTATTTGTGTTTGTGGATGAGATATAGATGCCCGTAACTTGTGTTGACAATATATATACCACTTATGAATTATTTATTCATATACAGTGTACGTATGTATTATGATTTTTTTAACATATTGGAGTGTCATAAACATACAGCTGGAATGCTTACGTATTCCTAGTCCTATGTATTTTTGGACTGGGGTGTGACATATTTTTGTAGTGGCCCATGCAGGTCGAGGGTATATTGTCTCGGTTATGTTACTGTACCGAGCAAGTCTGCAAATAGGATTAGAGTATAGGATCTCATCCATATATTTGACTTCCCTCTTTATTTTTGTTCGGAATTCTTGAACTCACCTACCTTTCTTGACCTTCAAAATTGTACTCGCTTAATTCTCTTGACATTAGTATCCTTGTTTTCTCACCTCTTTCTATTTAATGTACTTCCCTAATAGTTCCATGAGTATAGCCTCCTACCATAATATAGGAATCCTTGTTGTTATAAGATAATTATGATAGCATACATATTTCTAGACCTTCAAAATTGTACTCGCTTAATTCTCTTGACATCGGTATCCTTGTTTCCTCGCCTCTTCCTATTTAATATACTTCCCTAATAGTTCCTTGAGTATAGCCTTCTGCCATAATATAGGAATCCTTGTTGTTAGAAGATAATTATGATAGCATACCTACTAAAAAATTAAATTAGAATATTGGCAGCTCCCAAAAGTTTAGCATACCGAATGAACCCTAGCATCTAACACCTATAAATTGATTGACCATTATTCCTTGATATATTTAGGAATAACTTGAGAGTAGATAGACACTACTAGGGTTAGTTAGAAATTTGACCATATTGTTTGACCCTAGTATTAAGGAACCAATAGAAATCCAAGGTTGAATATTAGGACTAAACCTAACTTTCATAGTGAGATAATATAAGAGGACTATAAATTAGATTCTTGTCTTGATATTAGCATAACAATACCTTAGAAAACTAAGAGGAATCAACCAATACCTTAGTAAGAGCTAGGGTACCCTACCTTTAGCTTACTAGATCCCCTAAAATCTATGATCATCGTTGAGTCATACTTGAGTCTCCATGAGTCACCGATAGTGTCATCTCATCCAACTATCTATATACTTTCCCATCTTGAGTTAATCCCTCCCTCCATCATAGATGAATTATCATATCTCTTTACCCAATTAAAACCTATTGAATAATTAGAACCTTTCCTTTAATCATACCTCGAACACAGAGACTAGCACACCACCTTTCCTTAGAAACCATGATATTATTAAGAGTCTCTCTATTTACCTTCATATCTTGTTTCTCCGAAACCTTAATGCTCATTATTTGTATGATGACTAAAAAATTTCTTCATCTTTCCAATCGTGCCACCTTACCCTTGTAATGGTAGGCCAAGTGATTTCTTTTATGTTAGGATATATAGTTTGGTAGGATTGTAGTTTGTTAATCTTGAATTTTTAAATTTTTGTACTTAGTAGTTAGAACTTGATAGTTTAAGTTGTTCAATAAGATTATGATTTTATGATTACCCTCTAGTTTCAAATCACGTAATTTGTATCCATATCCCAATACAAGTTATATCCTCTCTTACTTGAGAGCCAGTAACTTCTCCATTCTTAATATTAACATTTTGTTCTATAAGCACTATGATTAAGACTTAAGATGACTATTACCTAGGGAGTTTCATAATACAATAGGATACCCTAATAAGTACCAAGATCTTTCTCTCGTAGACCCCAACAATAGTTTGTACTTTATTTACAAGAACAAGGTTATTTTATAGAATCCCCATAAGACAGTTATAGTATTAGTTGATTCTTATAAGTTGGGTAGCATGTCTCACAACCTAGTATCACAGTCCTTTTGACCCATTAATGAAGTGTAATTGAATGACACTAACTATATGCTAGCATAATAAGATAGTGTTTATCCAGATTCTAGAGCTTTAGAGGCCATACCCCCATTTGGTTACCAAAGACTTTGACAAGAAGTTAGTATGGGAACTGTTGAGGCACAACCCCAGACGAGTCTTCAATTCTTGATGAACTTGAACTATTTGTGCTTTCATTCATCATAATCTCACGTACTTATATTTTTGGACTATCTTGACTCATGCTGCTATTACAGCCTAGTTTTACAAGCTTATTCTTCATCAAGCTTGTTCATGACATATGCTGCTATACTGATATAAGCATGCGAATTTACCAAAATAGGATCTCATCCGCAACTATCCTGACAACACCCTTTTGAACCCTTTAATTGCCTTTGAATCCCGTACTTATATTCTATCATATCTTCCTTGAACTCTTCATTATTGTTTTTCCTCTTTCCCTATTTCGGAAAGACGAACGCTCTTGCTTGATATAAGTTTGACAAATGGATAGTAATAGGTATACCCCATAGGCCAATCCAATTACTTTGTGACTATCTTTTGTAATTAAAGACATATCACATATGATAGTTTTGTGTTAAGATTTTGAGGAATGGTAAGCATTATTGAATGATTGAGGATTTTTTTTTATATAGCCTGGTGTTTATGAAAAGATGGATAAATTCTAAAGCTGGGTAGAACTTGCATTATCAACTTGAGTTGAAATTTTATATGAAGATCTTAGACGGTGGTTACGAAGGTCATCAAGTAAGATAAGATCGAGAAAATTAAGTCATTTTAATTTCGATAATTTTTTAGAAGAATAATTATGATGATGAGGATAAAAATTTAAAGATAAGAATGCCTTATAGAATAAATTTTAAAATTTTGATATTGCGGACTTAGTATTTATAATTTGAGCACATGATTTAAATTTTGAATATTGGAGATTGAATCATCAATTTAAATTTTGAGGACAAGTATAGAATTTTAAAACTTGAACATTGATGGATTGGATTTAAAATTTTACAATTTGATGATTTAAATTAAGAGTTAATTTTGGTTGATGGTTCACCTATTTGAAATGTTGAGGATGGACATTTGAATTTAAAATTTAATGAGTACGAATTCTTAAGTTCGAAACTAGGAATAAGTTTTGATTAGAGTTGTTAATATTTAAAAATTTAGAGGAGATTATGCTAGTTGGAATCATGATTTAAATTTTGTGTGGGTTATTTAAATTTGAAAATGTTATATAAATTTTATTTAAACCTTGATTATTTAAAATCGAGAAGAGAATACGATAGGTTAAATTTTGATTTAAACAGTTATTATTTTAATTTTGAAGAGATTGCGATGGATTTGAATAAATTTTGTCATTTAAATTTTAAGAAGATTGCGGTTGACTTGCCTTATATAAGAATGTGAAGGATTTAACAAATAATGTCTTATTTTTAATTTCAAGGACGTTATTCTTGTAAGTTTGGTAGATTGTAAACCCCCTTACCGAAAATAGATATTTTTGTGTATATTTTATATTATTATATTTATTATAGATTATTTTAAATGTTGAAATTCCTTAGAGTATTTTCATAGTTAATTAGAAAATTAATTTCTACATTTATTTAAATATATAAAATACTTATTTGAAATTATTTCTCCAAAACTATTTTTACTACTATTTATCTCTTGTTAAAATATTATAAATATTTTTTGAATTTATTTATTGTGCAAATATTTATAACTTTTATACAATAATTGATATATGTATATAAATATATATATATATATATATATATATATATATATATATATAGATAATAATAATAGTTTTAAATAAAAGATAAGGATTAATTATAAATCCTAATAACTAACTCCTAAACCAATAATCCTAATATTAATCCTACTACCCCTACCGAACCTCGTAGCCACAGAACCCGCGACCTAGCGCAAACTCGCAATCCCCCCCCCACTCTCTCTCGGTATATATAAAAGAGATCTTAAATCGAAACCCTAACCCTAGACTATCCCTGGCCTGACCCGGCACCATTGTCACGCCCCAGTCCCAAAAATACGTAGGACTAGGACACGTAAGCATGCCAGCCGCATGGATATGGCAACTCCAATATATGGAAACCAAATCCACACGTACGCTGTAATATGAATATCAAATCCACATGTGGTATAACTGTAATACAAGTCACAGGATAAAATCTAAATCTCATCCACCAAAATTATATAGAAATATATAAACAGTATCGATGAAACTAGATCTCAATAAGAAGTATCTAGGATGATAGTTGGATGGAAACAAATCCACTACCAACTCGAATAGGAAAGGTAATACAATATAAGTACAACACAATCAAACCCAATATAAGTATACCAGCTATCGATCACGGCTCGAAGAGAAGACATCCACTAAGCATATACAACCATCCAAATCTGTGCTCCTGCAAATACTCAAGAACAGATACACCTGGCAGGGGACCAGGTCCTCAGAGGGACGTAACAAGATACACAAAACACATGCCAATTTGAATACAGTAAACATGTATATAATTTGAAAATAAATAAGTACGCTGTACAAGACAATCTATATGAATGTAAATGAGGACAACTTTTCGACGTATGGGCAAGGGTAGGCTACTCGATCTACCTCACAACTCACACACACGTCAATGGACATCAGAAATCGACATACCGCGGGGGTAGCGACCAGCGAGACTCCAGAAATTGACATACCGCGGGGGTAGCGACCAGCGCGACACACGCCCGTAGTGCGAGCTATATACTACGGTTTACCAGAGTGGTTAAAAGTTCATACGCCTAATGATTGTCCTCCCATGATACTAGGTGCCATGTGTGTGTCAACATATCTAATACATAGTAATGACTGGAGAAAAACTACACATGCAAGAACTATACAGAAATGAAATAAATAAACAGAAATATAAATAGCATGCAAAGTACTGTAAACAATTTGGCAAGGTATCTTGCCTGGGGTCCTGCTGCTGGTATGAATCAGAGTCCAAGTCACAGTCCAAATAGCCTATGTATTACAAATTCATCACGTCAAAAGATAATTTATTTTAATTTATTTAATTCTTTAATAATTACTCTAAAATCCTATTTTAATCTTATTATTCTGATTTTTAGGTTAATGCCTAAATTTTGTCCAAAGGAATTGAATTTTATCGACTCGAGACTCATGGCACGCAAATCGAGGCGATCTGTTGACCGAAAAGTCAACTGACACAAACTTGACTTTCATGCATGAATTCCTGTAGATTTCAGCGTCAAAAACATGCTAGAATTTATGGCTCATCCGAATTCAAATTCGTTTGGAAATTATGGCACATACAAGTTTCGTATCGTGCACCGATGGTTAAATTTTATCCTAGAAGTTCTACAGAATTAACAATATAAAAATACTTCGAAATAAATTCTGGAAAAAACATATGTCAATGATCTCGACATTATCTTTCCGAAACTTTAAACGGTTCATGATTCTGATTCCTGGTTCTCCCGGAATCACGAAAACATCGAAACATGTCTATTTTTGGACATGCTATTTTCTACGAATTTTCAAGAATTTAATAATAATAATTTCGTAAAACAAATTATATAATCAGAAAGCTAACCTCAATATCTTTCTAACAAAAAAAACTATGCCTCATTTGGAGTCCGGAGCTATGCGCAATGGCTTCTGGAAGATGAAGGAACCTAGATGGCAATTCTCCAAAATTCGGCTGAAGAAAAACCCTAGAAATAAACTTAAACTAATATATATATATAGAGGAGAGAGAAAGCAGTCGCGGCTCAGATCTTGACACGTGGCAGCCATCCAACGCTGCCCGCCCCGCAGTCACTGACAGGCGGGCCCGGCACTGTTTGCTGCGGGCGGCTGACAGGTGGGCCCCCTGTTTGCTGACTGGGCAGAAATAATTACTTTTTAGGTTTTTTTTTCAGAAATTAGTTTTTAATTCAGTTTTTGATAATTAACTCAAAATAAATGCTAAAAATAATCAGACAATTCCCAAAAAATTAAAGAAAATATATTTTATTATTTAGAACCTAAAATAAAAGTTTGGGATATTTTTATTTAAGTTTGAACATAAAATAAATTCTTCAAAGTCCTAGAAAATTAGTGTTACTAGTTTTTAATTAACTAAAAATTATGGAAAAATCCCAATAATCTAAAATAGCCTAAAATAATTCTAAATAAATATTTATATAGGTAAATATACTAAAAAAAATTTATTTTCTAATTAACTAAGATAATATTCTAAATAAATTCAACATCTATAATAAATATAATAATATAAAATATACATAAAATACCTATTTTGGGTGAGGGAGTTTACAATCTACCCAACTTAAAACAATTTCGTCCTCAAAATTAAAATAAGGCATAATTTGTTAAATCCTTCACATTCATACATAAGGTACGTCAATCGAAATCTCTTCCAAAAATTTAAATAACAAAATCTATTCAAATCTATCGCGATCACTTCAAAATTAAGATAATCATTGTTCAAATCAAAATTCAACCTATTGTAATCTCTTCTCACTTTTCTAACTCATCAATATCCAAATTTAAATTGAATCCATATAATATCTTCAAGATTTAAATAATCCATATCAAATTTTACCTCACGATCTCCAAGTATCATAATCTCCTCTATAAGTAATTCGGGTCCAATATTATTCCTATTTTCACTTATAAATTTTTTTTTTGTATTCTTCAACTTTTTAAATTTCATTCACATCCTCAATATTTCAAATAGGTAGTCCAATCATCAAAAAAAATAATTTATTTTAAATCATCAAATTGAAAAATAATTTAAATGTAGTCCATCAATGTTCAAGTCTGAAATTATATATTTATCCTTCAAATTCAAATTGATGATTTTACCTTCAATACTCAAAAATTTAAATTATATACTTAAGGTATAAATATTGGGTCCTCAATATCAAGATTTTTAAAATTCATTAATCCTCATCATCTTAGTCATTCTTCTAAAAATCTCAAAATTAAATGGCTTGAACCTCTCCCAATCTAATCTTACTCGATCACAATCTAAAAGAAATTCCTCTCGAGTTGCCAATGCACTGCTACCCAACTTAGAATTTACCCATCTATCACAGAAGGCTATATACTTTAAAAAAAATATTCCTTAATTTATTTACTCATGCTATTCAATTATCAAAGTTTTAACACCAAACATATCACCTATGATATACCCTTAATCAATTATAAAAAAGTGTCACTAAGTCATGTGATTAGCCTCATGGGGTATATCTAGTACTATCAGTGTCAACTTATACCAGCACGAGGTTTCGTCTTTCCGAATAGGGGAAGACGGAGAGCAATAATAAAGAATTCAAGGTGAAGGTGACAGAATACGAGTACGAGTTTCAAAGAGATTAAGGAATTCGAAAAGAGAGTTGTCAGGACAGTTGTGGATTGAAATCCTATTTTTGGTAACTTCCTATTTACATGCGCGTATCAGTACAGTTATATAACCGATAAGATGTGTCAAACATGTCTAGGGGCAAGTATATCCGTCTACTACCATATATTTCAATCCACGTAAAGTAGTCATGCGAAGAGCGAACCAAGCGCACTAAGGTTAGCTAGACCTTAATACACCAATTCTGATTAGGCAATTGTATCATTGTGTGCACCCAATAATACATATGCCATGAGCAAGCTCGATAAAAGAATAAGCTTGTAAAAACTAGGCTATAATAGCAGCATAAATCAAGGTAGTACAGAAAATATAAGTACGCTGGATTATGATGAAAGAAGGTACAAATTAATTCAAGTTCGCAGAAGCAAAAACAACATAAGCAATAATAATAAAAGACCCTACAATCTCTACAGTTGTCATACTAACTCCCTGTCTAAGTCGTTAGTCGACTAAATTGGGGTATGAGCCTCTAAGTCCTATAGTCTGAATAAACACTGTCGTCTTACGCTAGTATACGACAAATGTCATTCAGTTATACTTCAATAATAGGGCAAAAGACTATGTGATGCTAGGTTGTGAGGTATACTACCCAACTTATAATAATAAACTAATACTATAATTGTCTTAAGCATATCGTAGAAACTCCTGTTAAGGTCTACGAAAAGGGGTCTTGGTACTTATTAGGGTATCCTCTATACTAGGTTCAAACATTATGGTAAAACTTCTAACTAACTCTAGTAGTGTCTATACTACTCTCAAGTCTTCATAATACATCAAGGGGTAATGGTAAACCAATCTATAGAAAAGAAATTCTAGGGTTCACTAGATATTCTAAACTTAGTGGTGTGTCTATATTCCCGTTGTATTCTTAATAGGTGTGCTACCATAATAATTATCCTAATAACATGGGTTCCTATATTCTAGTAGGAGTCTATACTCAAAGAATTATTAGGAAAGTACAGGAATCAAGCAGGATACAATTGTTCAAATAGAACAGATAGGAGGAAGATGAATCGTAGTCAATTGTGGATGAGATCCTATACTCTAGTCCTAGGTACAGGCTTGTTCGGTACAATAACGTAACCGAGACAATATGCTCTCGACCTGCATGGGCCACCACAAAAATATGTCACGCCCCAGTCCCAAAAATACGTAGGACTAGGACACGTAAGCATGCCAGCCGCATGGATATGGCAACTCCAATATATGGAAACCAAATTCACACGTACGCTGTAATATGAATATCAAATCCACATGTGGTATAACTGTAATACAAGTCACAGGGTAAAATCTAAATCTCATCCACCAAAATCATATAGAAATAAATAAACAGTATCGATGAAACTAGATCTCAATAAGAAGTATCTAGGATGATAGTTGGATGGAAACAAATCCACTACCAACTCGAATAGGAAAGGTAAATACAATATAAGTACAACACAATCAAACCCAATATAAGTATACCAGCTATCGATCACGGCTCGAAGAGAAGACATCCACTAAGCATATACAACCATCCAAATCTGCGCTCCTGCAAATACTCAAGAACAGATACACCTGGCAGGGGACCAGGTCCTCAGAGGGACGTAACAAGATACACAAAACACATGCCAATTTGAATACAGTAAACATGTATATAATTTGAAAATAAATAAGTACGCTGTACAAGACAATCTATATGAATGCAAATGAGGACAACTTTTCGACGTATGGACAAGGGTAGGCTACTCGATCTACCTCACAACTCACACACACGTCAATGGACATCAGAAATCGATATACCGCGGGGGTAAGGACTAGCGAGACTCCAGAAATCGACATACCGCGGGGGTAGCGACCAGCGCGACACACGCCCGTAGTGCGAGCTATATACTATGGTTTACCAGAGTGGTTAAAAGTCCATACGCCTAATGATTGTCCTCCCATGATACTAGGTGCCATGTGTGTGTCAATATATCTAATACATAGTAATGACTGGAGAAAAACTACACATGCAAGAACTATACAGAAATGAAATAAATAAATAGAAATATAAATAGCATGCAAAGTACTGTAAACAATTTGGCAAGGCATCTTGCCTGGGGTCCTGCTGCTGGTATGAATCAGAGTCCAAGTCACAGTCCAAATAGCCTATGTATTACAAATTCATCATGTCAAAAGATAATTTATTTTAATTTATTTAATTCTTTAATAATTACCCTAAAATCCTATTTTAATCTTATTATTCTAATTTTTAGGTTAATGCCTAAATTTTGTCCAAAGGAATTGAATTTTATCGACTCGAGACTCATGGCACACAAATCGAGGCGATCTGTTGACCGAAAAGTCAACTGACACAAACTTGACTTTTATGCATGAATTCCTGTAGATTTCAGCGTCAAAAACATGCTGGAATTTATGGCTCGTCCGAATTCAAATTCGTTTGGAAATTATGGCACATACAAGTTTCGTATCGTGCACCGATGGTTAAATTTTACCCTAGAAGTTCTACAGAATTAACAATATAAAAATACTTCGAAATAAATTCTGGGAAAAACATATGTCAATGATCTCGACATTATCTTTCCGAAACTTTAAACGGTTCATGATTCTGATTCCTGGTTCTCCCGAAATCACGAAAACATCGAAACACGTCTATTTTCGGACATGCTGTGTTCTACGAATTTTCAAAAATTTAATAATAATAATTTCGTAAAACAAATTATATAATCAGAAAGTTAACCTCAATATCTTTCTAACAAAAAAAACTAGACCTCATTTGGAGTCCGGAGCTATGCGCAATGGCTTCTGGAAGATGAAGGAACCTAGATGGCAATTCTCCAAAATTCGGCTGAAGAAAAACCCTAAAAATAAACTTAAACTAATATATATATATAGAGGAGAGAGAAAGCAGTCGCGGCTCAGATCTTGACACGTGGCAGCCATCCAACGCTGCCCGCCCCGCAGTCACTGACAGGCGGGCCCGGCACTGTTTGCTGCGGGCGGCTGACAGGTGGGCCCCCTGTTTGCTGACTGGGCAGAAATAATTACTTTTTGGGTTTTCTTTTTCAGAAATTAGTTTTTAATTCAGTTTTTGATAATTAACTCAAAATAAATGCTAACAATAATCAAAAAATTTCCAAAAAATTAAAGAAAATATATTTTATTATTTAGAACCTAAAATAAAAGTTTGGGATATTTTTATTTAAGTTTGAACATAAAATAAATTCTTCAAAGTCCTAGAAAATTAGTGTTACTAGTTTTTAATTAACTAAAAATTATGGAAAAATCCCAATAATCTAAAATAGCCTAAAATAATTCTAAATAAATATTTATATAAGTAAATATACTAAAAAAAAATTATTTTCTAATTAACTAAGATAATATTCTAAGTAAATTCAACATCTATAATAAATATAATAATATAAAATATACATAAAATACCTATTTTGGGTGAGGGAGTTTACAATCTACCCAACTTAAAACAATTTCGTCCTCGAAATTAAAATAAGGCATAATTTGTTAAATCCTTCACATTCATACATAAGGTACGTCAATCACAATCTCTTCCAAAAATTTAAATAACAAAATCTATTCAAATCTATCGCGATCACTTCAAAATTAAGATAATCATTGTTCAAATAAAAATTCAACCTATTGTAGTCTCTTCTCACTTTTCTAACTCATCAATATCCAAATTTAAATTGAATCCATATAATATCTTCAAGATTTAATTAACCCATATCAAATTTTACCTCACGATCTCCAAGTATCATAATCTCCTCTATAAGTAATTCGGGTCCAATATTATTCCTATTTTTACTTATAAATTTTTTTTTGTATTCTTCAACTTTTTAAATTTCATTCACATCCTCAATATTTCAAATAGGTAGTCCAATCATCAAAAAAAAAATTTATTTTAAATCATCAAATTGAAAAATAATTTAAATGTAGTCCATCAATGTTCAAGTCTGAAATTATATATTTATCCTTCAAATTCAAATTGATGATTTTACCTTCAATACTCAAAAATTTAAATTATGTACTTAAGGTATAAATATTGGGTCCTCAATATCAAGATTTTTAAAATTCATTAATCCTCATCATCTTAGTCATTCTTCTAAAAATCTCAAAATTAAATGGCTTGAACCTCTCCCAATCTAATCTTACTCGATCACAATCTAAAAGAAATTCCTCTCGAGTTGCCAATGCACTGCTACCCAACTTAGAATTTACCCATCTATCACAGAAGGCTATATACTTTAAGAAAAATATTCCTTAATTTATTTACTCATGCTATTCAATTATCAAAGTTTTAACACCAAACATATCACCTATGATATACCCTTAATCAATTATAAAAAAGTGTCACTAAGTCATGTGATTAGCCTCATGGGGCATATCTAGTACTATCAGTGTCAACTTATACCAGCACGAGGTTTCGTCTTTCCGAAATAGGGGAAGACGGAGAGCAATAATAAAGAATTCAAGGTGAAAGTGACAGAATACGAGTACGAGTTTCAAAGAGATTAAGGAATTCGAAAAGAGAGTTGTCAGGACAGTTGTGGATTAAAATCCTATTTTTGGTAACTTTCTATTTACATGCGCGTATCAGTACAGTTATATAACCGATACGATGTGTCAAACATGTCTAGGGGCAAGTATATCCGTCTACTACCATATATCTCAATCCACGTAAAGTAGTCATGCGAAGAGCGAACCAAGCGCACTAAGGTTAGCTAGACCTTAATACACCGATTCTGATTAGGCAATTGTATCATTGTGTGCACCCAATAATACATATGCCATGAGCAAGCTCGATAAAAGAATAAGCTTGTAAAAACTAGGCTATAATAGCAGCATAAATCAAGGTAGTACAGAAAATATAAGTACGCTGGATTATGATGAAAGAAGGTACAAATTAATTCAAGTTCGCAGAAGCAAAAACAATATAAGCAATAATAATAAAAGACCCTACAATCTCTACAGTTGTCATACTAACTCCCTGTCTAAGTCGTTAGTCGACTAAATTGGGGTATGAGCCTCTAAGTCCTATAGTCTGAATAAACACTGTCGTCTTACGCTAGTATACGACAAATGTCATTCAGTTACACTTCAATAATAGGGCAAAAGACTATGTGATGCTAGGTTGTGAAGTATACTACCCAACTTATAATAATAAACTAATACTATAATTGTCTTAAGCATACCGTAGAAACTCCTGTTAAGGTCTACGAGAAGGGGTCTTGGTACTTATTAGGGTATCCTCTATACTAGGTTCAAATATTATGGTAAATCTTCTAACTAACTCTAGTAGTGTCTATACTACTCTCAAGTCTTCATAATACATCAAGGGGTAATGGTAAACCAATCTATAGAAAAGAAATTCTAGGGTTCACTAGATATTCTAAACCTAGTGGTGTGTCTATATTCTCGTTGTATTCTTAATAGGTTTGCTACCATAATCATTATCCTAATAACATGGGTTCCTATATTCTAGCAGGAGTCTATACTCAAAGAATTATTAGGGAAGTACAGGAATCAAGCAGGATACAATTGTTCAAATAGAACAGATAGGAGGAAGATGAATCGTAGTCAATTGTGGATGAGATCCTATACTCTAGTCCTAGGTGCAGGCTTGTTCGGTACAATAACGTAACCGAGACAATATGCTCTCGACCTGCATGGGCCACCACAAAAAAGACATCTTAAATCGAAACCCTAACCCTAGACTATCCCTGGCCTGACCCGGCACCATTGTCACGCCCCAGTCCCAAAAATACGTAGGACTAGGACACGTAAGCATGCCAGCCGCATGGATATGGCAACTCCAATATATGGAAACCAAATCCACACGTACGCTGTAATATGAATATCAAATCCACATGTGGTATAACTGTAATACAAGTCACAGGATAAAATCTAAATCTTATCCACCAAAATCATATAGAAATAAATAAATAGTATCGATGAAACTAGATCTCAATAAGAAGTATCTAGGATGATAGTTGGATGAAAACAAATCCACTACCAACTCGAATAGGAAAGGTAAATACAATATAAGTACAACACAATCAAACCCAATATAAGTATACCAGCTATCGATCACGGCTCGAAGAGAAGACATCCACTAAGCATATACAACCATCCAAATCTGCGCTCCTGCAAATACTCAAGAACAGATACACCTGGCAGGTGACCAGGTCCTCAGAGGGACGTAACAAGATACACAAAATACATGCCAATTGGAATACAGTAAACATGTATATAATTTGAAAATAAATAAGTACGCTGTACAAGACAATCTATATGAATACAAATGAGGACAACTTTTTGATGTATGGGCAAGGGTAGGCTACTCGATCTACCTCACAACTCACACACACGTCAATGGACATCAGAAATCGACATACCGCGGGGGTAGCGACCAGCGAGACTCCAGAAATCGACATACCGCGGGGGTAGCGACCAGTGCGACACACGCCCGTAGTGCGAGCTATATACTACGGTTTACCAGAGTGGTTAATAGCCCATACGCCTAATGATTGTCCTCCCATGATACCAGGTGCCATGTGTGTGTCAACATATCTAATACATAGTAATGACTGGAGAAAAACTACACATGCAAGAACTATACAGAAATGAAATAAATAAACAGAAATATAAATAGCATGCAAAGTACTGTAAACAATTTGGCAAGGTATCTTGCCTGGGGTCCTACTGCTGGTATGAATCAGAGTCCAAGTCACAGTCCAAATAGCCTATGTATTACAAATTTATCACGTCAAAAGATAATTTATTTTAATTTATTTAATTCTTTAATAATTACTCTAAAATCCTATTTTAATCTTATTATTCTGATTTTTAGGTTAATGCCTAAATTTTGTCCAAAGGAATTGAATTTTATCGACTCGAGACTCATGGCACGCAAATCGAGGCGATCTGTTGACCAAAAAGTCAACTAACACAAACTTGACTTTCATGCATGAATTCCTGTAGATTTCAGCGTCAAAAACATGCTAGAATTTATGGCTCGTCCGAATTCAAATTCGTTTGGAAATTATGGCACATACAAGTTTCGTATCGTGCACCGATGGTTAAATTTTACCCTAGAAGTTCTACAAAATTAACAATATAAAAATACTTCAAAATATATGTCAATGATCTCGACATTATCTTTCCGAAACTTTAAACGATTCGTGATTCTGATTCCTGGTTCTCCCGAAATCACGAAAACATCGAAACACGTCTATTTTTGAACATGCTGTGTTCTACGAATTTTCCAGAATTTAATATAATAATTTCGTAAAAAAAATTATATAATCAGAAAGCTAACCTCAATATCTTTCTAACAAAAAAAACTAGGCCTCATTTGGAGTCCGGAGCTATGCGCAATGGCTTCTGGAAGATGAAGGAACCCTAGATGGCAATTCTCCAAAATTCGGCTGAAGAAAAACCCTAGAAATAAACTTAAACTAATATATATATATAGGAGAGAGAAAGCAGTCGCGGCTCAGATCTTGACACGTGGCAGCCATCCAAAGCTGCCCGCCCCGCAGTCACTGACAGGCGGGCCCGGCACTGTTTGCTGCGGGCGGATGACAGGTGGGCCCCCTGTTTGCTGACTGGACAGAAATAATTACTTTTTGGGTTTTCTTTTTCAGAAATTAGTTTTTAATTCAATTTTTGATAATTAACTCAAAATAAATGCTAAAAAAAATCAGAAAATTCCCAAAAAATTAAAGAAAATATATTTTATTATTTAGAACCTAAAATAAAAGTTTGGGATATTTTTATTTAAGTTTGAACATAAAATAAATTCTTCAAAGTCCTAGAAAATTAGTGTTACTAGTTTTTAATTAACTAAAAATTATGGAAAAATCTCAATAATCTAAAATAGCCTAAAATAATTCTAAATAAATATTTATATAAGTAAATATACTAAAAAAAATTATTTTCTAATTAACTAAGAGAATATTCTAAATAAATTCAACATCTATAATAAATATAATAATATAAAATATACATAAAATACCTATTTTGGGTGAGGGAGTTTACAACCATGGCTGCCACCGCCGCACGAGACCGCCGCCGTACGGCCGGCCGGCGGATGGGACAGCAACAGCAACAGCCGTAGTAACACAGCAGTCGCAATAACACAACAGCCGCCCCCTTCTTTACGGGTACGTTTCTCTCTCATCTTTGCATCATCTCTCGAACGGTTTATCCGTACACATTCACAACATAACCCCCTAGGAATCCCTTCAAGTAGAACGAATTTTGGAGTCCCGGAATGATCGAAAAATTGACCGAAAGTTAGTCGAAAAACTGTTCAAAAATAGTTCAGGAATTCAATCCAACCGTCCTTGTGCATATCCAATTTTCTACCAACCAGTTTAATATTTTCAAAATCCAATTAAAAAGACTTCTTCCCAATATGACCAAAATATTTACTGTTCTTTTAGTTTTTATTAGCTTGCAATGTGGATTGAATTATTCTGATTCCAAAATGACCAAAATTTTGGTTTTTTAAAACTAAAAATATCACGACCCGCACCCAGAATTTGGGGCACCAGTACGTGGGTATGTCCAGCCTACGCCGCAGCATCGACGGTAGAACATTGTCTAGGACACAATATTATCTAAACAATCTCTCATGAATATCCAACTCCATAAGGAGAGACAGATATCACAATATAATATAGAAATACTCAATCACAGAAACTAAAGCACGATGAGATATCAAAGAAAATGAAATATAACACAAGTCTAAATAACAAAAATAGTCTAACCTGCGAACAATAACATCCAAATCTCCCAGGCATGCTGGAAACAAGTCCTCTAAGTCATAGTCTGGAAAAATATTTTCAATCAGGATAGAACGAAGTACACCTCTAACAGCAGTTTCATGTATATTGACAAAAACTATAATACAATGTAAAGAAATATAAGATGGATATATGTATTGGCAATGAACAACACTGGAGATAATGGAATACTGGAAATAGAATACTGGAGCATGTCATCATCAATGTACATCTAGCAATGAATAGAAATACAAGTGCATGCTAGAACAATGAACTGGAATATAAGTAAACACTAGAACAATAACTAGAACATATAGGAATGCTAGATCAATATATTAGAGATACATGTCAAGAACATCTACCTAAGAGTGTGAAACATTAGCATATCATATGATCGGCTTGGGACTGATCAGGCTTGTTACATATGATTAGCTATGATTCATGTAAGGTCAGGCTAACCATCCGGATAGCTATGATGCGAGCAATAGTTAGGCTAATCACATGTAACAGGCTATGAGGCATGTAATGGTCAGGCTGCACCGACGTGAGGTATAGGTGAGCTATGATGCATGTAGAGTTGGGTATGATCACATAAGCTACTAATATTTTCTCATTTTTCCCAGCTAGCATGATGGATTCCAAATCACGACTCCTCGTGGTAGGTCTCGATGATACCAACTCGTGTAATCAACAGTGTCAGAATTATGTACGCTATACAACTAGAATATAGAGATAATCAACATAATAAAAACTATCAGAGAATGTACTCACCTGGGGTCCTGCTGCTGGCAATACTAATAACCTAATTCTGAAGTCTTGTCTGAACAATCCAACAATCCTATAGACATCATATAATACAATATTGCATCAGACATTACACTAACACACAATCATAAATATATTGAACTCAGGGATACGCTAGGTATGACACTGGTCAACTAGGGTCAAGTGTGCGTCTAATCGCACGGGTGTCGCGTCTGTAATTGTTATGCGAGATCAGACAGTCAAAATAATACGGGTCTCGCCAGTACGTCAGTGTACATATGGCAGTCTGCTAACATATCACAAGGTCACAGGTCAATGTAACTATGGGATATCCGTAATTACACTCGGGTCACCTAGCACATATATAAATATACATTATTATTAACTAGCATATAACATTAATACTCATAATATATATATATATGTATACCAATTAATTACATATATAATATATATACACTAATTGAATTTATACTATATATATATATATATATATATGTATACATATACATACCAATTATATACATATTAAACATATACTAGGGAATACATATACTATACAAATATACTAATTATATATATTAAACACATACTAAATACATATACTAAATGAACAATATATGCATACATGTACGTATGCGTACACAATAATTCACAAGAGGAAATACTCCCCACCTTGGCCTCGGCGTGCACGTGCACGAGAGCGGCGATGACGTTGACGACGATGTTGATAATGATGATGACGATGACGTTGACGATAGTGATGACGATTAAGGTGGTGGTGTTGATGATGGTTAAGGTGATGGTGTTGGGGATTATGGAGATGATGATGGGGATTATGGAGGTTGCCGGAGTTGGAGCTCAAGCAGGAGGAGTGGTGGAAGAGAACAGCGAGGGGGAGGAGAGCTGCTGGACGGTGGTGGTGGCTGGGAGCAGTGGCCAGAGTAGGGTTGAGGGAAGGAGGTCGAGGTGAATGGTGGTGGTGGTGAGATCCGTGGTGTCGAGGAGGAGGATGGGTGGAAGATAAGTTCAGGGGGAAAAGGAAGTCGGAGAAGAGAGGGAGAGGGTCGGGCTTCAGGCGAGGGATGGCGGAGGAGTCGACTGCGACGGTTCAGTCGAGTTTCTAGGGAAGAAGGAGGAGGCAGATGGTGAACAGCGGTCGAGGGGGTGGTAGACAGCAGTGAACTCCGACGAGATCTTGGTGCGGTCGGGGTCGTGTAGTGGCCGCGGGGAGTCTGGCAGCGGGATTCAGGCGGTAAAGATGAGGGAGGGTATTGTGGCTCGGTGCAGTGGTCGGGTGCTCCAGTCGAGACTGGCGAGTTCACAGCGGGTGCAGCGGAGCTCCGGTACAGTCGTTCAGGCTAGGGGGAAGTCGGCGGGATCTCGGGCAGTCGGGGTGGCGAGTGTAGCGGTGCTCGGGGTGGTTCCGGTCGACAAGTGAAGGAGAGGCGGGTTGCTACGAGTGAGTCGGGGAGAGGAAGGAGAGGCTTCAGGCGTTCAGTCAGAGTGGTGGGGATCTCCGGTGAGATTTTGACGAGGACAGGCAGGGAAGGAGGAAGGGAAGATGATGATAAATAGGAAGATGGGTGTATGTCGGCTACTAGCTATATGGTTTATAGAATAAGAAAAAAGAAAAGAAAAAGTAAAGAAGAGGATATTTATACACATGGTGTATTGGGTTGACCTAGAATTAGGGCTTGGTCAATCCCTTAGAAAAAGGCCTTGTCATGGAGATATTTCAAGGGCTAGGATTCAAATGAATTCAAAATGTATGGCTAGGATTGCATTTGGTTCAAGGTTAGGAGGGCATTGGTTTAAGGAGGTGATGTTGAATTACACACTCCCAAAAATTATAGAAAAATTTACATGAAGGAGAAATGGATTTATTCACGTATCGTGTCCAACGGGGTGGACACCTTAATGCACTTTTGCATAAATGTGCCCAACAATTAGAAAATTATACAAAGTTGGATTTATGGTTTAAATTAATTAAACGTCTGCGATGAATGTTGTACGACTAAAATAAAGTACAAGAGAACATAATTATGAGTTACACAAAGGTCAGAATGGAAGGCGAACATGTCTAGGACAAGGCTGTAAAATTTGTTGGAAGGCAAAAGCGAGGGTAGCACTCCAAATATAGAAGCAAAGGTAAAGCACAAAAATTAAATAAAATTACAATAATTAATTATAATCCTTAATATTTAATCCTGAATAATACTAATTAAAATTCATAATCCTATAATCCGGTCAGGGGTTCATCTAGTGGACTTTTAGGTCTAGTCTACTAACTCATGCATTAATGAACACTTTATATAATACATATATATATATACACATATCATGCAATTATTGAAAAATAAATATACACAAAACTAATAATAATAAAATAACAAATTTACCCCAATTTCAGGATGTGGTAGTGATAAAAAACTTGTGATACGGAGTGCGTCTCGACAAACCGGACCACCACGTCTCATACCAGTTGAACCGAAAGACGGGTATGGAATTTTCTGATGTGCAGGCTTTTGCGGAAGTTGATTTGGACGTGTGTGCGCGTCGGAATCAACCCGTGTCCGTAAAAGTTCCCTCGTATTAGTGTTTTGTAAATTACCCTACTAGTTTGTGTGCGCCCGTAGGATCGACACGAAACTTGCACCAATGGATCCGTGGTATCACGCTGGCCCTGTGACCGAAGTTTCGTACAATTCTGAGACAGTTGACCAAACCGCCTATTCGCAGGTCCCACGATTTGGCTTGAAGGGCAAATTTGTGATCGGCTCACCGGAATCAAAAATTGGATATACCGTTGAGTTCGTATCGTCGTTTAGGATTTGTTTGACCTATAATTTATCCTATTTAGAAACTTTTACCCCTGGCACATTTTTCGGTGCAAAGTGGCCCACTTTTGGACCGTTTTGATCCGAAATTACCGTTTTGTCCCTGTGTCCAAATATGGTGAAAGGGTAGAGGTTTTTGGCCATCTCACTGATTCCAGAGACGTTGGCGATGTTTATTTTAGCATCCGGAGGCATTCATTCAAAGACCCTACTTTTTGATTCCTAGGGATCATCGTCTGGACATCTACATTACACAGCTTGCTTGCCAGGCAAGTATACCTTGACATAGTACTATTTAGTTACATTTATTTTTTACATATTTATTTCTATTATTTTGTTATATAAAACTGTGCGTCCAAGAATAACTTGGGTGCAAAGACGGTTGTGTCATCTTTTGTTTCTTATTATATATTATGCATGTCGACCTAGTTTTACGAGACCACTCCATGCGTTGAGGCATTATTATATTTCATTGGCCGTGACATATTTCTTACACGGGTTGTGAGTCTCATGTAGGACATAGACTTGCGTATTACGCTGGCCACCTGTACGTGTAGGTGTGCGACGGATAGGGTATAACTGCTAATAGTGATGCATGTTAGAAGACTTAACAGTTATTAATAGTCCAGGAACATAGACTATTGTGGTATGGTTGTCCAATTCTTGTCCTTGTTTAGTTTTAGGTTTGGGCTATTCTACTAACGATAGGCTATGAACCAAAGTTACGACGCCGATACTTGCACTCTACCTCGACATAGTAGCTGAAACGTGTTGTTGATACAACATGTATAGAGAATAGGGTGGGGAGAACAATGAGTAAGCACATATAGGCTCCTTTACAGTTTTATTTTTGTAACCCGTATGCTCCATCTGAGATGCGTCGTCAAATAACCCTTATATTATATTATTTACAGGCGGCCTCAAACGATCGAAAGACGTTACTCTTTTTAGGCCCCTGACTCTCCGAGAGAGTCATGCCAATCACATTTTTAGCCAGATAGCCCATACGTTGGAAAGTTGTTCTCAAAAGTGCATTTCGCATAAACGGTTAGGCGACCATGTTTGATGTTTACTTTCAGTACATTATTGGCATATTTTTATGTATCTTGTTATGCCCCTCTGAGGACCTGGTCCCTTTCCATGTATAGACGAGCAGGATTATCCGCAGGAGTACGGACCGGGACCTGACGTATCATTCTCTGTTGATGAGGTCGTACACTCTGAGTATCCATGATTACTTCAGTGATCATGGATCTTTAGTTGATGTTTCTTTTCTTAGTGTACATTTTATTTTATATTGGAGTTCTGACCTCCTCTATCATTTAGTTGATTAAGTCGATTGGTAGTAGATTTGTCTCCACCCGACTATTATTATTTTGATACTTCAAACTTGAGAATTCATCAGTTATTTATTTTGATATTCTTTATTTGTGTTTATAGATGAGATATAAATGCTTGTGACTTGTGTTGACAATATATATACCATTTGTGAATTATTTATTCATATACAGCGTACGTTTGTATTATGACTTTTCTAATATATTGGAGTGTCATAAACATACGACTGGCATTCTTACGTATTTCTAGTCATACGTATTTTGGGACTAGGGTGTGACAATCTACCCATTTTAAATGACAAGAAGTGGGACGATTTGGTCAATATGTCTACGATGACCCAAATCGTATATTTACCTCCTTGAGAACGCGGAAGCCCCGAAACAAAATCCATGGTAACATGCTCCCACTTCCACTCTAAAATGGGTAAAGTTTAAAGTAAACCATCTGGCCTCTGTCTCTTTGCCTTTACATGCTGTCATACTAAATATCTGGATACGAAGCGCGCCACATCTCACTTCATACCATACTACCATAAATGCTCCCTCTGATCTCTATACATCTTGTTGGCACCTGGATGTATAGAGTACTATGGTCGATGCGCCTCCTAAATAATCTCCTCGCACAACGTCTCACTTGGCACACACAATCTGGTACCGAGCCGTAGTGATCCATCCTTAATAATAGTGAAGTCATTGGATAATCCCATATGAACCTGTGCTCTGATACTCCTCAAAGACTCATCATCATACTCCGTAGCTCTGATCTTGTCCATCAGCTCAGACTGTATCTGAAATCCCTATATCTGCATCTCGACACCAGGTACCAGCACCTCAATACCCAAGCTCTCAAGATCGGCCAATAAATATATATCCGTAGTCAAGTACATAGACACTGGATACCTACTCAAGACATAAGCGACTATATTGGCCTTCCCTGGATGGTAGTACAATGATATGTCAAAGTCCTTCATCAACTCCAACCACCATCGATGTCTCATGTTTAGCTCTTTTTATGTAAACACATACTTCAAGATTTTATGGTCTGTGAAGATCTCCACATGCTCTCCGTACAGATAATGTTTCCACAGCTTTAGAGCAAAAAATGACTGCTGCCAACTCCAAATCGGGGGTAGGGTAATTCTTCTCATGAGGACGTAATTGCCTGGAAGCATAGGCAATCACCTTCTCGTTCTGTTGCAAGACACAACCCAAACCATTTCCTGAAGCATCACTATAGAGAGTGAATCCACCTGATCCCGATGGCAACGTTAACATTGGAGCTGTTGTCAATCTCTTCTTTAGCTCATCAAAATTGGCTTGACACTCCTTTGTCCAGACAAACTCCACATCCTTCCTAGTCAGCCTAGTCAACTGCTCTGCAATCCTGGAGAAGTAATGTACAAACCTTCGATAATAACCTACTAGTCCCAGAAAGCTCCTGACCTCTTCCACTGAACTTGGAGTAGCCCACGACTCCATTACCACATCTTCTTCGGGTCAACTGAGATCCCTTCACCTGTAATCACATGACCAAAGAATTCAACCATGTCAAGGAAGAACTCATACTTCGAAAGCTTGCCATAAAGCTTCTCCTTCCTGAGAGTCAAAAACAATCCTCAGGTGCTCCTCGTGCTCCTCCGGGGTCTTCGAATACACCAGAATATCATGAATAAATACCACCACAAACTTATCAAGATACAGGTGGAACATCTTGTTCATCATATTCATGAATACTGCCAAGGCATTGGTCAACCCAAATGGCATCACCAAAAACTCAAAATGGTCACACCGAGTCCAAAAAGTTGTCTGCGAAATATCCTCCTTCTTCACTTTCACCTGGTGGAAACCCGACCTCAAGTCTATACCTTCGCTCTGATCAACTGATCGAAGAGATTATCAAGCCTCGGTAGCGGGTATTTGTTCTTAATAGTGAGGTTGTTCAGAGTCTTATAGTCGATACACATGTGTACCGACCCATCCTTCTTCGGTACAAACAATACCGGAGCACCCCATGGTGATGAACTGGATCTAATGAAGCTTTTGTCCTGTAACTCATCCACTTGCTTCTTCAATTATGCCAGTTCGCAGTTGTTGACCCTATAGACGTGTTGAGATATTGGCTCTGCGTCTGGCACCAAGTCTATAGAGAACTCAATATCTCGGTCTGGCAGCAAATCCAACAATTCCTCCTGGAAAACATCCATGAACTCTACTATCAACGGATGTGGCAACTCCTCTTCCACCATGGCTTCACAGATGGCATCCTTGCTCTACTCTATTGGTCCTCTGGGAATCTCAAACTCTAGCTCTCTTGGTGGTCTAAATAAAATTCTGCCTCCACGATAATCTATACTAGCATGGTGCCAACTCAACCAATCCATCCCAAGTACAATATCGTAGATCGGAAGTGGCATTACGAATAAGCATGCACTCAACTCTCAGCCTTCTAGTGTAACTCTTCGATCCTTGCAAACATCTCTGACCAGGATAATGCCACTCCCAATAGTGATCTTGCAAGTCCTAGCCAAAGGTTCAGCCTCTAAATGATGCTTAAGAGCAAAAGATACAAATACAAAACTATTGGAAGACCAGAATCAAATAAAGCATAAGATAGAATAGAATCAAGAAGAACTGAACCTGATATCACATCTTCAACTGGCTCCTCCTTCTCAACTGTCATGGAGAAAGCTCACCCTCGCTGTGCACCTCTCTACTATTGCTGGTGCTGGATGAAACACTATTGCTGAGTGGGTAAAGGAGGTCATCTCTGTTGTCCCGTAGGTGGCCTCACTGGTGCTCTCTATGCCGGTGTTGCTCCCTGACCTGCTCGAATTGGAGCCACTAGATGCTCCCTCAACTGGTGGCCTGGCTCTCCACTATAGAGGCACACTCCAAGCCTCTTCCTGTAGACCTCCCGTGTATGCCTAATCTTCCCATAGTGAGTGCACTACGGAGCCTGATGTGCCGGTCTCAGGGCCTGGTGTGTTTGCTATATTGGTGCCCGGAATTGTGTATAAGATTATTGTCTCTGCGGTTGTAAGATCCTCTGCTGTTGGAAGTGGGTTCGCTTGGCTGGACCCGCACTATTTCTAGCTCCCCTGATGTCTTTCTCATCCTCTTGGACTTGAGCCCCAAGTCATCGTCAGCCCTCTGTGCATCCATCAGGATCTCCTCGAATGTAGTTGTGTGGTGTCCCCTAGTGAAAGATTTGACCTCCCTGATCAAACCCTTTCAAAATTTTCTGGCCTTCCCTTGGGGATTATGCCCCTCCATAAATCTGCCCAATCTGTAGAACTCTGCGGCGTACTCGTCCGCCGTCATGCTCCCCTGAATGAGGTCTAGGAACTGGCTCTCTAGGGAACTCAGAGCCACGTCCGGAAAGAACTTCTCATTGAAATCTCTTTAAAAGCTCCCCAAATCAATCCTGGCACCACGATCCTTGGGTCTGTACGGAACCATGTCAGGACAATGTCAAACTTTTGGCTGCCCACTGCCTCCATCTGTAGACTCTCTGAAATCTGTGCCAGTCGCAGGTTCCTCTCTACGTTCTTAATCCAATCATCGGCATACAAGATTCTCTCTATGCCCTTGAAGTCTTTGGGCCCCATCCTCTTGAAATCAATAATGGTTCCTGGCCTCGGCTGCTGCGAGGCAGAATAAAGTGGTACCACATGTGGCTGATCAAGGGCAACCCTCTCTACTACTACAAGTGCTAGATGATGGGCATTTTCTATCCCCTGCCTCATCAAATTTGACTGGCGGTGATGAGACTCCGCTAGGCCCCACTAGGCCTCCATCATCTCCCAAAATAACACAAACATCTGTTCGGTGTCAACTGGTGGTGGTGGTGGTGGAAGCTCCTCCAAAACTACGGGCACCGTCCTCCGAACTAGAGGTGGAACACCCCCAAAAGCTTTTGCTGAAGCCCCCACCTGAACCGGTAAGGCAACCCTATAATAAGCTGGAGAAGGTGGAGCAGTAGCTGTTGTCTGGCTCTGAGGTGACGAAGTAACTAACCTCGCTGAAACTACTCCAGAGCGCTGGGATCTGGTCTTCGACGGCATCCTAAAGACAGATTCAAAACAAAGGGATCTATATTGCACAAGATACGATAGCATCAAGAAGGACAGTAGTATTTCAAAGGAAGCAATTATTCGGAATGATAAAGATAATAAATCAATATATTGGAAATGTTTTCTAGTTGTGATTGAGTATCCTCTTATCCTATATTCCTAGTCCTATATCTTATAGCAGGCTTGTAGCAATACTCTAAGTCTGAGCACTACTACATAGAGAAGACCTGTATGGGCCACCACAAAAACGTGTCACTACCCGCGCTCGGTGTAGGGACACGAGTATGTGGGTATATCTAGCCGACGCAGCAGCATCAACAGTAGAACGTTGTCTAGGTCAACAATACTATCTAAACATCTTACACAATATATATAATGTACTTGTCAAGATATCTCAACTCACAAATAGAGGACAATATGATAATATGATAATGGCAATCAATACTCAATAATAATATAAAACTAGAGGAAGATATGGCACGGTATGAAATAGAAGGAAAGAAAAAACAGAATCATAATACATAACAAGTCCAAATCCAATAGTCTAATCACAACTCAATGGTCTCAAATATAATACATGCCAAAAGTGTCTAACTGACATATACAATATCATAAATGAACTAGCTAAGTCTCATCGACTGCTGGTACTATCTCAACGTGCTTAATGGGTGCTAACTCAACTGGCTCGCCATCTTGTGGCCTGTAGTATGTAGCATATCAGTCCTCTAATGAATCATCTAAAAAAAATCTCTAGTCAGGATTGGAGCGAAGTACAACCCAATAGCAGTTCCAATATTTTGACAGAAACTATGAGATAGCAATAGCAACGAAAATAAATGATGGAAGTAACTGAACTTGTAAGTATCACAAGAAAGAGTATCATGGTAAATAATAGAATTGAAATAAGAACAATATGGTGAGGAACATCAATGTAATGAACTGGAACAAAGAAAATAGAATAATAATATGTGACTTAAAATATTAGTAAGATAATGTGATCGGCTTGGGCCTAACACGGACAATATATAAATGGTGAGCTATCATGATAACACGTGAGTTGCATGATATGCTAGCTATCAGGAGCTACAATAAATCATGGGCTATAAGGTATGATCACATATCCACTAATACTTTCCGAACCCCCGACTAGTACACGGATCAAAATCACGATACATTATAACACGTATATCACGATACACGGTCTATAATATCATGCACTATGATTACGGTCTAAATAATCACGTAGATATCACAGTAATCACTGAGTAATCACAAAGAGCGATAAGACGATCACTGATTAATCACAATAATTATATCTTATGATAGAGATCCAAGTATACCAATTCGTGTCGCAAATGTTGTCACGACCCGCACCCAATACAGGGGCACGAGAGCGTGGGTACGTCCAGCCTACGCCGCAGCATTGGCGGTAGAACGCTGTCTAGGTCACAGTAACTCTAAATAACTAAACACTTGTCAATAATATATATCTCCATAATCTCACAATATAACTCAATCACAACAACTATAAGGCACGATAAAAGATAAAAGAAAATGACTTAGTTAACCACCATGTCTCAAACATAAAGATAACTCGCAGTCTAGCTGTCCAACACAAATCTCCAATTAAACTTAACATAAGTCTAAACATAAACTGAAATAACTCCCATAAGTCTCAAGCATAAATAAATACTATCTAGATAGCTGTAGGCAAAGCCTCATCTAGAAGCATGGTCTCCTCTAGGATCTCTGGTACATAGTCTGTCTCTATACCTGGTCCGTAGTGCGTGGTACAAAAATCCTCAAGATTCTCTGGAAAAAATATCCAGTCAGGATTGGAACGAAAATACACCTCTAACAGCAGTTCCACATATATTGACAAAAACTATAATACAGTGTAAAGAAATACAAGACAGAATGAAATACTGGCAATGAGAAATACTGGAATAAAGTACTGGAACATCATCATCAATATGCATCTGACAAGGAATAGAACTATAAGTGTATGCAAGTACAAAGAACTAGTATGTAAGTGTGTATAAGAACAACAACTAGAACATGTGGAAATACAAGATCAGTCTATCAAGATACATGTCAAGAATCATCTATCTAAGTGTGTGAAACATCAGTATATCATGTGATCGGCTTGGGCTATATGACTCATTACATTAGTTAGCGGTCATCCCCAACAGGTCAGGCTAACCAGATGTAACAGCGATGAGGCATGTAAGGGTAAGGCTGCAACGACGTGAAATGTGGGTGAGCTAATGCTGCATGTAAGTTGGGTATGATCACATAAACTACTAATACTTCCCCGTTTTCCCCAGCTAGCACGATGGATTCCAATCACGACTCCTTGTGATAGGTCTCAATGATGCTAACTCGTGTAAGCAACAGTGTCAGAGTCATGTACGCTATACAACAAGAATTATAGAGATAATCAACATAATGGAAACTGTCAGAGAATGTACTCGCTTGGTGTCCTTAGCTGGTAATACCTCTGTCCGGGTTCCAAGGTATCGTCTGAGTGATCCCACAATCCTATAAACTTATCATATAGTACAATACTTCATCAGTCATTACTCTAGCACACAATCAACATAATGATCACAACAGGCTACGCTAGGGTCACAGGTCGATGTGCCTACGGGGTATCCATGGTCACATTCAGGACATCTAGTGCATATATTACATAGTAAATACTATGGCTAACGTATCTCATGGTACTAATTAATTACACAATTAATAGATTTCTATAAGTTCATACTTAATTCAATTCATACGATGCACACACATATATATATACGTATGGATTATGCTGATTGAGAATTATACGATTCGTATGTATGTACATAAGTATGTATTAGTTACTATTATAATATGTGCATATACATCATTTAGATGTACTAACAAAACCTTAACCGTGTGTATACATAATAACATATATATATATATACTAGGGGTATCTAGAATACACATATATGAGTACGTATATATCTTAGTGAGCATAATATCTACATACCTCTACATGTATATATGCATATACGTGCATGTACCGATACCTACACGTACTAACGCATGATATCCGGATGTGTACGTATTCAAGTGTAGGTTTACGTCGAACCTGCGTGCAAAAACGAGACGATGACGATGATAACGACGAGGCGATGGTCACGAACAGGGTAGGCCGGTCGGGTGCACGGTCTGTCGTCGAACTCCGGGCTTCTCCGATCGGCAGCGTCGTCGATCAGTCGGTCAACAGCGCACAGGCGGGGACTCTCGGTCGGCAGTGTCGTCGAGCAGTCAGCGCGGGGTGTCCAAGCGTTCAGCAGCGGTCGTCGAACTCCGTCGCGGGTATAAGCGAGTCTCGGTCGATGGTCTCCGGCGCTCTCGGTGCAGACGGTTCAGCGGACAGCGGCTTCTGGTGCAGTCGGTGTCGAGGCATTCAGCGGATGGCTCCGGTCGACAAGGGCGGGGGAACAGGCGTCCGGCGAAGTGCTCGAGGGATCAGCGGGAAAGGTTGGGGCAGTCGGGTTTGAGAATAGGGATGGTAACAATTTAATCGGCTGTGGTTGGAAGAAAAAGGAAAAGAGGAAAAGTGGTTTATATATATAGTATTTTTTAAGGGGTTGACCTAGGGTTGGGTTGACTGGTCAACCCTCTTGGAATTGGCCTCTTATGGAGATATTTCAAGGGCCAAGATTTAATAGAATTAAAATGGTAGGCTAGGATGCAATAGTTCCAAGGTTTTTGAGACCATGGTTTAATGGAGATTGATATTGCAATTTCACAGTCCCAAAATTATGAAAAAATATACATGAAGGGAAAATAGATTTATTCGCGTGTCGTGTCCAATGGGATAGTCACCTTAATACGCTTTTGCATAAAAAGTGTCCAACAATAGGGAAAATTGCACAAAATTGAATTTATTGAGGATTAACTACAATGGGTTGCGACATCAGTTGGAAAACAAGGGCTCGCATAGCGTCCTAATTATCGAAGCAATGATAAATTGCAACAATGAAATAATCATCCTCAATTATTTAAGTATAATTAAATATCATGCAAATTATTTACACATTAATTACGGAAAGACAAAAATACTCCTAATCCAAAAAGTGGGGGTGACAAGTCTACCCTCCTTAAAAGAATTTTGTCCCCAAAATTAAAATAAACTAGCACAAGAGCAAGCAATCAATTTATGAAATATACCTCAAGTCTCGAAGAGATATGGATACCGCTCGCGCATTTCGTCCTCTCTCTCCCAAGTTGATTCTCCTGGAGAGTGATTTCTTCATGCAACACGAACCAAGGGAATAGTCTGGTTCCGCAATATCTTCTCTCTATGATCCAAGATCTCCACCGGTTGTTCAGGATAGCTGAGTGTCGGTCCAACTTCGATCTCCGAATGATCTAATACGTGATTAGGATCTGCCACGTACCGTCTCAGCTGCGACACGTGGAACACGTTATGCACTCCATCTAGAGCAGGCGGCAAGTCAAGTCTATAGGCCACTGCACCGACCCTTGCAAGAACACTGAAGGGCCCGATGTATCGTGGACTAGCTTTCCTCCTCTGCCGAAACGAATCGTGCCTCGTCTCAGAGAAATCCATAAGAACACCAAATCACCAACCTAGAACAACGATCTTAACATGCAACCTAAACAAAATAATCACAAACCAAACAAAACAAATCAAAACAATACCTGAAACTCTAGGGGTCTACGGTGGCTATCGGCCCAATGCCGCTGTCTGTCCTGCGCCACTCGCAATCTGTCTCTGATAAGTTTCAGCTTTTCTGCTACATCCACGACCATTTCTGGTCCTAACAAGGCTCTTTCTCCAACATCATCCCAAGATAAAGGGGTACGATACCTCCGTCCATATAAGGCCTCGAATGGTGACATCTCAATGCTGGCCTGGTAGCTGTTGTTGTAGGCAAACTCTACCAAGTGTAGATGATCCTCCCAAGAACCTCCGAGATCCAGGACGCAAGTGCGTAGCATGTCTTCAAGAGTCTGAATAGTCCTTTCAGACTACCCGTCTGTCTGAGGGTGATATGCGGTACTGAACTTGAGCTGAGTGCCTAAGCTAGACTACAGGCTCCTCCAAAAATGGGAAGTGAAACGACTATCCTGATCTGAGACAATATTTACAGGAACTCTATGTAATCTGATAATCTGCTGTACGTACATCTCTGCTAGCTTCTCCGTCGCAGTACCTACTTTGAAAGGTAAGAAGTGGGCTGATTTAGTCAACCTATCCACGATGACCCAAATTGCGTCCTTTCCTCCTAGGGAACGAGGAAGTCCCGAAACGAAGTCTATGGTCATGTGCTCCCACTTCCATTCTGGAATGGGTAAGGGTTAAAGCAATCCCCCTGGCCTCTGTCGATCTGCTTTCACCTGTTGGCACACTAAACATCGAGATACGAAGCGTGATACTTCGCGCTTCATACCATACCACCATACATGCTTCCTCAAATCTCGATACATCTTGTTGGCTCCGGGATGCATCGAGTACTGAGAGCGGTGTGCCTCCTGTAAAACTTCTTCACACAGCTCTCCGCTTGGCACACACATCCTCGTGCCATGTCGTAAGGATCCATCATCCGCAATAGTGAAATCGTCTATCAATCATGTCTGAACTTGTGCCCTAATATTCCTTAGAGTCTCATCATCATACTACGCAGCTCTAATTCTGTCTATCAGATCTGATTGAATCTGCAGTCCCCACATCTGAATCTTATCTCCTGGAACTAATACCTCAATTTTCAAGCTCTCAAGATCAGCTAATAAGTGTCTATCCGAAGTCAAGCATATAGCCATTGGGTACCTGCTCAAGGCATCCGCGACTACGTTGGCTTTCCCTGGATGATACTGTAATAAGATATCAATGTCTTTCATCAATTCTAACCACCTTCTCTGTCTCATATTCAGCTCATTCTGTGTAAATACGTACTTTAAGCTTTTGTTGTCTGTGAAGATCTCTACACGCTCTTCGTACAGATAGTGCTTCCACAGCTTTAGGGCAATGATAACTGCTGCTAACTCCAGATCGTGAGTGGGGTAGTTCTTTTCATGAGGGCATAATTGTCTTAAAGCATAGGCAATTACTTTCCCGTGTTGTTGAAGAACGCATCCCAACCCTTTTCCTGAAGCATCACTGTAGATAGTGAATCCACTTGTCCCTGAGGGCAATGTCAAAACTGGTGCTGTCGTCAATCTCCTCTTCAGCTCATCAAATGCGGCTTGACATTCTTCTGTCCAGACAAATTCTACATCCTTCTTGGTCAGCTTAGTCATTGGCTCTGCAATCTTGGAGAAGTCTTGTACAAATCTTCTGTAGTATCCTGCTAGTCCGAGAAAGCTCCTGATTTCAGCTACCGTACCGGGGGTAGCCCATGACTTCACTGCCTCTATCTTCTTTGGGTTAACTGAAATTCCGTCACCCGTTACCATATGTCCAAGAAATTCAACCTTTTCAAGAAAGAACTCACACTTTGAAAGCTTCCCGTACAATTTCTCTCTCCTGAGAGTTTCTAAGACTATTCTCAAGTGCTCTTCATGTTCTTCGAGGGTTTTCGAATATACTAGAATGTTGTCAATAAATACTACTATGAACTTGTCAAGGTACTGGTGGAACACCTTGTTCATCAAGTTCATAAATACTGCTGGTGCATTGGTTAAACCAAACGACATTACTGTAAATTCAAACTGGCCATATCTGGTTCGAAAGGCGGTCTTCGGTATGTCTTCTTTCTTCACTTTTACCTGGTGATAGCCTGACCTCAAGTCTATTTTTGAAAACACCTTCGCTCCGTTCAATTGATCGAAAAGATCATCTATCCTCGGCAGTGGGTATTTATTTTTGATAGTGAGGTTATTCAAAGCTCTATAATCGATACACATATGTACCGTGCCATCCTTCTTTGGTACAAATAATATCGGTGCTCCCCATGGCGATGAACTGGATCTAATAAAACCTTTGTCTTGCAGCTCCTCAACTTGTTTCTTTAGTTCTACCAACTCGTTGTTGTTAACTCTATAGACATGTTGTGAAATAGGCTCCGCTCCTGGTATCAAGTCTATAGAAAACTCAACGTCTCTGTCTGGCGGCAAACCTGGCAACTCCTCTGGAAATACATCCAGGAACTTCGCTATAAGTGGATGCGGTATCTCTTCTTCTTCCACCCTGGCTCCGTAAAAAGTGCCTCTGTTCCGCTCCTCTGCTCCTCTGGCAATCTCGAACTCTGGCTCTCCTGGTGGTCGAAATACTACTCTTCCTCTGTGATAATCTATGGAAGCATGGTGTTTACTCAGCCAGTCCATTACGAGTACAATATCATATTCCGGGAGTGGCATGACGAGTAAACTCACGCTCAACTCTCTGCCTTCCAATGACACTCTCCGATCCTTGCAATAATCACGGACTAGGATAATGCCTCCTCCTGTCGTGATCTTGCAAGTCCTATCTAATGGTCCTATTTCTAAATGATGTTTAACAGCATAGGATACAGATACGAAACTATGGGAAGCGCCAGAATCAAACAATGCAAGTGCTGGAATAGAATCGAGTAAGACTGAACCTGAAATCACGTCTCCAGCTGGCTCGGCCTCCTCAGTGGTCATGGCGTAAGCTCGTCCTTGTGGTGCTCCTCTCTGTTGCTGCTGTTGCTGAGCAAATCTCTCCTGTTGTGATGGAAGTGGAGGTCCTCTTTGCTGGCCTCCTGGTACAATAGGTGCTCTGGCTGGTCCTATCTGAGCTGCTCCTCCTCCTTGGCGAGTCTGAATAGCTGGGCAGTCCCTCAGCTGATGTGCTGCTGACCCACATGATAAGCAAGTGCCCAACCTTTTTCTGCAGATGTCTCTTGTATGTCCCATCTTTCTGCAATACGAACATGGGGTAGCGAGTTGATTATGCCTCTGTGGTTGCTGTTGTTGAGCATGTCCTCGAACTAGTGCATGTTGCTGGTGTTGCTGCTGGTGTTATTGCTGGTGCGGCCTATATTGTTGTTGTTGGAAGTGTGGGCGCTTGGCTGGTCCTGTGTTACCTCCTGTTGCTCCAGATGTATCGCGTCCTCTCTTGGGCCTGAGGTCCAAGTCGTCTTCGGCAATCTGGGCATCCATCAGAATACTCTCAAATGTAGCAGTACGTTGTCCCGAAGTACGAGACTTGATCTCCCTATTTAATCTCTTCCTGAACTTTCGAGCTCTGTCTCCTGGGTCTCGAACCATCGATGGCGCAAATTGACTCAATCGGCAAAACTCTGCAGCATATTCGTCGACTTACATGCCTCCTTGGACTAAGTCATGGAACTGACTTTCTAATGCTCCCAAGGCTACGTCAGGAAAGAATTTCTCTTTGAAAAGTTCTTTAAAGTTCTTCCAAGTAAGTCCTTCAGCGGCGAGTCTCGGCTCTGTACGATACCACGTCAGTGCGATATCAAACATCTGACTGCCAGCGGCTTCTATCTGAAGAATCTCTGGAATCTGTGATAAGCGCAGATTCCTCTCTATGTCTTCTAACCATTCGTCAGCATATAGTATTCCTTCTGTGCCTTTGAACTCTCGAGGCATCATCCTCTTAAAGTCCACTATGGTACCGGGCCTCTGTTGTTGCTGACCTTGATGTTGCGGTTGTCGTGCTACTCTCTCCACAGCCTGGAGAGTCACCTGATGAGCATTCTCCATGCTCTCTCTCATCAGTTCGGTCTGCGCCTGGTGTGCTTCTGCTTGCATTCTCTGAGCCTCAGCTTGAACACACTGAGCTTCTGCTGTTACTTTCTGGGCCTCTAGCATGCCCTGCATCAATGCGAACATCTGTGCCCCGTCAGCGGGCACTTCTCCAAAAATCGGTGTCGGTGGGGGTGGAAGGTTGTCTGTCATAGCTGGGGCAATCCTCTTTATAGGTGGAAGAGGAATCCTGTTAGTTGCAGGTACTCCCACACGAACAGGAGATATAGGAGAATCTCCAGGTATCTGTTCGTCAGGTTGAGAGGTGGCAGTCCTCTCTGAATTGGCTGCTCCCATTCTCATAGATCTAGTATTCGGCGACATCCTGAATATAGATCAAAGAATCAATTAAGGTGATAGATGTGATATTATCAAGGAAGGACACTAAAGTGCTAAAGGAAGCAATCCATTAGAATAGCAATATGAAGTTTAGAATTTCCTAGTGTGATTGAGCATATTCTCATCCTAGATCCTATTTCCTATATCCTAGCACAGGCTCGTAGCAGTACAACTAAGTTGTCGCACTACAACGATATCGCATAACTTGCGAAACAAGACCTGTATGGGCCACCACTAAAAACGTGTCACGACCCGCACCCAATACAGGGGCACGAGAGCGTGGGTACGTCCAGCCTACGTCGCAGCATCGGCAGTAGAACGTTGTCTAGGTCACAGTAACTCTAAATAACTAAACACCTGTCAATAATATATATCTCCATAATCTCACAATATAACTCAATCACAACAACTATAAGGCACGATAAAAGATAAAAGAAAATGACTTAGTTAAACACCATGTCTCAAATATAAAGATAACTCGCAGTCTAGCTGTCCAACACAAATCTCCAATTAAACTTAACATAAGTCTAAACATAAACTAAAATAACTCCCATAAGTCTCAAGCATAAATAAATACTATCTAGATAGCTGTAGGCAAAGCCTCATCTAGAAGCATGGTCTCCTCTAGGATCTCTGGTACATAGTCTGTCTCTATACCTGGTCCGTAGTGCGTGGTACAGAAATCCTCAAGATTCTCTGGAAAAAATATCCAGTCAGGATTGGAACGAAAATATACCTCTAACAGCAGTTCCACATATATTGACAAAAACTATAATACAGAGTAAAGAAATACAAGACAGAATGAAATACTGGCAATGAGAAATACTGGAATAAAGTACTGGAACATCATCATCAATATGCATCTGACAAGGAATAGAACTATAAGTGTACGCAAGTACAAAGAACTGGTATGTAAGTGTGTATAAGAACAACAACTAGAACATGTGGAAATACAAGATCAGTCTATCAAGATACATGTCAAGAATCATCTATCTAAGTGTGTAAAACATCAGTATATCATGTGATCGGCTTGGGCTATATGACTCATTACATTAGTTAGCGGTCATCCCCAACAGGTCAGGCTAACCAGATGTAACAGCGATGAGGCATGTAAGGGTAAGGCTGCACCGACGTGAAATGTGGGTGAGCTAATGCTGCATGTAAGTTGGGTATGATCACATAAACTACTAATACTTTCCCGTTTTTCCCAGCTAGCACGATGGATTCCAATCACGACTCCTCGTGACAGGTCTCAATGATGCTAACTCGTGTAAGCAACAATGTCAGAGTCATGTACGCTATACAACAAGAATTATAGAGATAATCAACATAATGGAAACTGTCAGAGAATGTACTCGCCTGGGGTCCTTAGCTGGTAATACCTCTGTCCGGGTTCCAAGGTATCTTCTGAGTGATCCCACAATCCTATAAATATATCATATAGTACAATACTTCATCAGTCATTACTTTAGCACACAATCAACATAATGATCTCAACAGGATACGCTAGGGTCACAGGTCGATGTGCCTACGGGGTATCCGTGGTTACATTTAGGACATCTAGTGCATATATTACATAGTAAATACTATGGTTAACGCATCTCATGGTACTAATTAATTACACAATTAATAGATTTCCATAAGTTCATACTTAATTCAATTCATACGATGCACAAACATATATATATACGTATGGATTATGCTGATTGAGAATTATACGGTTCGTATGTATGTACATAAGTATGCATTAGTTACTATTATAATATGTGCATATACATCATTTAGATGTACTAACAAAACCTTATATCGTGTGTATACATAATAACATATATATATACTAGGGTTATCTAGAATACCCATATATGAGTACGTATATATCTTAGTGAGCATAATATCTACATACCTCTACATGTATATATGCATATACGTGCATGTACCGATACCTACACGTACTAACGCATGATATCCGGATGTGTATGTATTCGAGTGTGGGTTTACGTCGAACCTGCGTGCGAAAACGAGATGATGACGATGATAACGACGAGGCGATGGTCACGAACAGGGGGAGGCCGGTCGGGTGCACGGTCTGTCATCGAACTCCGGGCTTCTCCGATCGGCAGCGTCGTCGATCAGTCGGTCGACAGCGCACAGGCGGGGACTCTCGGTCGGCAGCGTCGTCGAGCAGTCAGCGCGGGGTGTCCAGGCATTCAGCAGCGGTCGTCGAACTCCGCCACGGGGTATAGGCGAGTCTCAGTCGATGGTCTCCGGCGCGCTCGGTGCAGACAGTTCAGCGGACAGCGGCTTCTGGTGCAGTCGGTGTCGAGGCGTTCAGCGGTTGGCTTCGGTCGACAAGGCCGGGGGAACAGGCGTTCGGCGAAGTGCTCGAGGGATCAGCGGGAAAGGTCGGGGCTGTCGGGTTTGAGAATAGGGATGGTAACAATTTAATCGGCTGTGGTTGGAAGAAAAGGGAAAAGAGGAAAAGAGGTTTATATATATAGTATTTTGTAAGGGGTTGACCTAGGGTTGGGTTGACTGGTCAACCCTCTTGGAATTGGCCTCTTATGGAGATATTTCAAGGGCCAAGATTTAATAGAATTAAAATGGTAGGCTAGGATGCATTAGTTCCAAGGTTTTTGAGACCATGGTTTAATGGAGATTGATGTTGCAATTTCACAGTCCCAAAATTATGGAAAAATATACATGAAGGGAAAATAGATTTATTCGCGTGTCGTGTCCAATGGGATGGTCACCTTAATACGCTTTTGCATAAAAAGTGTCCAACAATAGGGAAAATTGCACAAAATTGAATTTATTGAGGATTAACTACAATGGGTTGCGACATCAGTTGGAAAATAAGGGCTCGCATAGCGTCCTAATTATCGAAGCAACGATAAATTGCAACAATCAAATAATTATCCTCAATTATTTAAGTATAATTAAATATCATGCAAATCATTTACACATTAATTACGGAAAGACGAAAATACCCCTAATCCAAAAAGTGGGGGTGACAAATGTGTCTAGAATCAAATATCTCAATATTAAATACATGTAACATAAAGACTATCAAATAAGAAAACTATCAGAGAATATACTCGGATGTGGTCATGAGCAACAAGTATGACTCGGTATCCGAGCTGGTGTCACACAAACCTATATATAAAATATCATATAATTGGGTGTAAGAAAATGATTATTGAGCTAAAATATACTAAATATGATTTTCTAGGTCAAGGCTAGTCAAATTAGGTCAAACTAGGTGTTTACCTTCATTATAGGTCCAACTTTAACCTCTAGGTGGATCACAAGGGTAAACTAGTTTATGCCAAGTAACACACTCACTAATACTCAAACACCTCACTCTCAATACCATAGCTACCATTCCCATAGCCAAGACACCTAATACCCAAGCCCCTTGCCATGAACTGTTGTTGCTGCATCCTATGATATTAATTAGTGCACACAGTGCACTAATACACAACACCACACTAAACCCCCAACTTCAATACAACAACTGTCAGTCTCCGCTCACCTCTGTTGCATTTTCATATTAGCTCACAGTCCAAGTCTGGACTCAGTTCATCCGTGCACTGCCTACTGTCACAGATACAAACTCCTCATCACTCACAAAAGCACACTGCCAAATCTTAAAACTTGATCATGTTTTTCCTCCCACCTTAGTGTGATACACAATAGTGTATCACTGCTACTACTGATACTAATCAGTGCACACAGTGCACATATTTCCTCCCCCTTGACAACTGATACAGTTGTTGCCATTTGTTGTATCTCATAGAACCTGACACTACTGATACACTGCCCCCTTAACTTGTTGCATTCTGATGCAACTTCAGTTCACACCCAACTGCTCTGCTCCTCCCATTCAGTCACACAAGCACACCTTTCATCAATTACACATAACCATATACATATTTATATATACATCTAACCATGTGTATGTAGTTGCCTAAATCAAAAATGTACGTGCACTTTCCGACATAGTTACTGACATGTCACAGTTAATGCAATTAGTGCATTGGTTGTGCTCACACATAGTCACAGTCACTTACAAAAGCACACACACACTACACATATAATTTAGTAAGCATATGCACTATATATATATATATATATATATATATATATATATATATATATATATATATATATATATATATATATATATATATATATATATAATGTATTAGTAACAAACCTATAAATAATGATAATGTCCCTCTATCAAACACCTTGAACACACAATCAAGATACGGATACTATGGTATGATACCTCACCCAAAGCACCAAAAATCCCAATAACCAACTAATACTAATTATACATCTCAATTATATCTATATACAAATAAAGTGATTTGTTACAATAAAAATTGAAGAGTAATTAAACTACCATGCACAAATTCCCCAAAATACGCCCCCGTATCATAGCGTATCACAAAATATCATGATACGCTATACTCGTGTCCAATTAAGGACACGTATCTAGCCCCACACTATCAATCTAAGTCTAATTAGTCATAATTAATCTCATGACACATACTTGATGCATCAATCTCAGAATTCCCCAAAATAGGCAAAAAATCTATATAAAAATCACATTAGGGGTCTTATGAACCAAGTTTTTGTTTATATGGGTAGCCATAAGCCAAGAAAGATTTTCTAATGTCAAATGCATGAATTATAGTCTAAATTATAGGGAATATCAGAATTTACCTATTGGGAGATGGATTCCCAATAAATTGCTCAATATGACACAATTAGGACACAAGCGCCTTGTCAATTCCTCCATCTTCAAGTGCTCCTTGCAATTCAAGCTCAAATGTTCCTTAGATAATGTAATTGGAAGGGAATGAGAGTGAATTAAGGTAAATTTGGTAGAGAGGTGAAGTAATTTGGGGAAGAACACAATTAAGGATCTAATTAGGATGAACTAATGAAAGGAGAGAGACAGAGAGAGACTCTCATCTATGGCCGGCCCCCTTTCCCCCTTTTCCAAGTAACTACACAATGTCCAATATGCCCCCATTACTTAGTTATGAGGTTTAATTATGGAGGGCTATATTAGGAAGCTTTTAATTCTACATGAAACTAATCTAATCTCCTTAATTAATTAAAGGAAAAGAGTCTAATGGACCTAATCTAATGATGGGCTCAATGTGTCATGACTAATCTAATTGGGTTCACTAGTGACAAGTCCAAATAATATGCTAGCCCACTAACTAATAAATAAATAGCACAACACATAATAAATAATTAGTAGGACAATATATAAATATTTAATCACTAATAATAATAAATGACAAAAATGTCCTCATCTAGAAATGTGGTAGTGACACATAATGTGCGTTCCCTGCGGCAGGGTGAGAGACGGTAAGCGCATGCTCCATAGTTGGGTGAGGCACGGCGGCCTTTGCAACCCATGTTCTGCGGGTCTTCTTAGGCTTTGCCAGCCTTGGTGAAGTACAGCTCTCAGAGGGCATTTTCACAAAGGCTTGTTGGTCGAAGCGTACAACCAGCATCCTTTGGGTCAAACCCAGCTTCGACGCGTCAGACTGCGTCACAACCTTCTCATTAGAGGAGAAGGATATCCACAGTAAAATCAACACCTTGTTCGCCATTAAAGTGAGTTTAAGAAACTTTTGTTCAACAACAAACAAAAAAATATAAAGAAATTCTAGATAGAAAATATATGTACAATATTTTTGATCTGGGTAATGTGGCGATGGAGATCGAGTACTGCAGCGACTCTTTTACTCCGTTGACGGTCCGACGAGGGAATGAGGATGCTCTCTTCTCTCTCCTGAGCTTGTGTGCACGTACGTATCTCGCCTGGAGGGTTTGGTCTCTAAAGTAGAAAAACCAACCCTTGGAATGTCCAAGTTGCTCCTATTTATAGTCATCATACTGATGGGCTATAGGTGCCGCATGTGCTTCTGTTTGGTGGGCGCAGAGTGCTCCTTCAACAGAATACACTTGCAACTGTAGGCACATGTTATGGGCAGGCTACCACATGTATATCCTTAACAGGAAGTAGTTGAGTCCAGAGGTCGAGCTGCCATGTGGACGTTTGTTGCGATTTGTTGTTACTGAAGATTTGGGCGGTTCTCGTATTTTATTTGCGTGACTTGGTCAGGCTTGACACATGGCCCATATTTACTTGGAGATAATCACTTCAGTCATAACAAAAAGATTTTGTCTCAAGGAACCCTGCCACATTGGATACATGGAGTCTGGGACGCATGGAGTCTGGAACGCAAGGGACCAGAGGTGCCATGGAACACATGGGGCCAGAGACGCATGGAACAGATGGAGTCTGGACCGTATGGGGCCAGAGACGCATGGAACGGATAGAGTCTGGGACGCATGTGGCCTCGTACACGTGGCGTTGCACGCCTGTCAGGAATAAAGTTCATGCTGACGTGAGGTTTTGTTGTTTAGCCTGTTCACGTCTTTCGAGGCATTCAGAAAGTCCTTTTTGTCAGGATTCTGTGTTAAACAATCTTTGTGTCCGGCCTTTATATGGCCAGTATTATGGTGCATGGATTCTTGAGGGAGTAGTGGTATATGGCACTGTTGGCGCATGCGGACACTAGTTTACTTAGTGGCGTATGGCACTACTAGCGCATGGGAACACTAGTTATGAGGCAGTCGACATATAGTAGCTGCTTTTCTGGGCTGCATAGTCGTTCTCCAACCTGATTTCTTCTGAGTTGATCTTGGGGCGCATGTTTGTTGGACGCATGGATCTAGATTTTCCATGCTTCTATAGTCCTTATCTTCATAGGGTTTGGACCATAGTAGGCCATCCTCCATCTCACGAATTGAGGCAAGTACAAGCTATCTTACTTTTCTATGCGATATTCCAGGCATGTTTTTATTATTTTGTACCATGTCACATATCGTGCCTTGTCGTGTCGGGAGGGGGAACACTAGAAGGGCATGTGGTTTTTCTAGCCTTGGAAAATTTTATGACTGATAGCACCATCAATAGACATGCCTGATTTCCATTTACATGTATGCGTGACTGATAGAATATCATTTATGATATACCTGATTCCCGATCTAGCCCTTACATGCTCGATAGTATTTCCACACATAGCTAGAGCATGTAGACAGTTATTCTTTCTTTGCATGGTTACTTGTCATATTTATCTATTATGCGCTATATTATTTTTCTGCATCATATTGTATAGCACTGTGAGATATATATGTTACTTTGCTCCTTCCTGACTGGATAACCGTGGCAGGTGATGATGACATAGAGTATCCTACTTAATATGGTCCCAGGAGGAGACCCTAGGTGATGATAGTCTAGAGAATACCTCGGACATGGAGGTCACTTCTTTGGAGACTTAGACTTATGTTTAGTTTCATTTCTGCAATTTCTTTATATTGTGGTTGGATCGTATTGTGATAGTTGTCATCTTTACATTCAACAGATTTGTTCACGTATATTCTTTGTGAAAGACATGCAATAAAAGCAATAGTTGGTGATTGTTCATGATGAAAAAACTTATTTAGAGAGCTGTGATGAGTAATCGAAAATTATATTTTGATGATAATTGAGGTGTAGACAGCTGACTACCGCTGTCAATGACAGCGTAGGCTGGACATGTCCGACTCGTACCCGATTATTCGGGAGCGGGTGTGACATATTTTTAGTGGTGACCCATGTTGGTCTAGGAACTCATCACATATTAGGAACGATTGAGGGATTAGCACTTTATTTTTGTCCTTACTTTATTGCCTTTATTTTTTTGCAACTCCTATGGACTCTTGTGTTCTCTTTCCTCCATTATAGAGAATGGCTAAGGGAAGAAAGGAGAAGTGAGGCCGTACTTCTGGTACTGGGGCTTCAGTAGGAGCATCCTCTGTCCACCCAAGGGACCGAGAGGTGACTGGGACTCCTCCCCCACCTCATGTACTTCCAGCTCAGGGTGGCATTCCTACTATCCCAACTACGGGTTCCTCACCCATTGATAGAGCTCATCTCTACGAGTTGCTTCATTGTATGAAGGAGACCCAGAGGGAGAAAACTACTATCTTGAGAGAGGGCATAGATAGTGCTCATCTTGTTGCCTTGGCCACCATGGAGAAGGTAGTTTTTCAGCCCCCATAGTAGCAAAAACAGCCTACCCAACCCAAGATTGGTACCATCTTAGACTTCAAGAGACTTAGTCCCAGAGAGTTTGAAGGGACCGAGGGGATCATCTATGCGGACGAGTTGCTGGAGGATATAGAGAGACTTTTTTGCGTCGCTAGGCTTTCGGATGATCTGAAGGTGGAAGCCGCAGGACTACAGCTTCACAACATAGCTCAGACTTGGTTCAGGAACGAACCTAAGCTTAGGGTATTAGGGATCACTTGGGAGAGGTTCATAGAGTTATTCATGCAAAAGTTCTTTTTCACTATATCCTAGGATATTCTAGAGAAGCAATTCCAGAATTTGGAGCAAGGGAATCGTTCGATGGATGAGTACGCAGCCGAGTTTAGCCACTTGAGCCGATTTGTCGAGTGCATGGTTCGTGAACCAGAGGACCGAGCCAAGAGGTTCCGCCAAGGTTTAGACAAGATATTCGCATCCTCGTCATTGCTAATGGTGTGGATACATATTCTGGGATACTATTTGTTGCTCAGGGGATTGAAGCCAACATTCGCCCAAAAAGGGACCGAGAGGCTTTTGGAGGCATTAGTAGACACACGGGCCCTGCAAAGCGCCCCAAAACTCAGGCAAAGCCTTTTTCATATATGCCTTCTCCAGCCAGAGTACCATCCATTCAGCAGAGGCAGATGCAGCCAGCTCTTTTCTGTGGATATTTCCAGAAGAAATAGCACACTTGGAAAGTTTGCAGGAAATGCCTTGGACATTGCCTGATTTGTGGATCATCTTCTGCAGCACTTTCTTGTCCTATTGGAGGCCCTACTACTACACCGAGGGGACAGCCAGGATTTCAGCGACGCACCCACCTCATCCCACACATAAATAGAAGTTTGCACAACACCAGTAGCAGTAGGGAGCAGCACCTCAGGGGAGAGATTTTGTCATGACTATGGAGGAACCAGAGGTGACCACTGATGTCATCACATGTTACATCTTACTTTACTCATATCTTGCTACTGCATTATTTGATTCTGGCACATCCTATAGTTTTGTATATTTAGAATTCATGCTTAGATACAACTTAGACACTAGGTTCACAAAGAAGGCCTGCAGAATCATGATCGGTGGAGGTATAGTGCCACTCAGAGATGCATGTGAGTGCCCGATCATCATAGATGGTGGAGAGTTTAAGGCACAACTCCTCGTAATGTTGCTCCTAGGATTCGACATAGTCCTCGAGATAGACTGGTTGAGTGAGCACTTTGCGGTGATAGATTGCCATCAAGGGAGTATAATACCAGTTCTCCCTGGACTTCCCCAGCTCGTCAAATGAAGTAGTCAACGCATCCCCAAATAAATAGTATAACTTCTTAAAGGAGGGATCCTGCCCAGCAGCACTCTTCCCCGAATTCATATGACTCGGTAGGAAGAACTCAGTCTAGTTTGCAATTAGTATTTGCCTTTAAGACTGGAAACTCATGTCAATCTGGACTCAAATAGAAGCAACCAAATCCCCGAAGTTCTTATTCAACGGGACACGGTTGTTACCAAGCACAAGTTCACCAAAATGAGCTATGGGCAGATTCACTACAAAGCAAAAAAGGGGTATGATTAGAATCACTGAAATATTATTTGGTGTTGCTATCATCACATTACAGCAAGGGCTATATGCATCATCAGCAAAGAAAGCTCTGCACATATTTTCTCATCTATGCGGCTGAGTCTGGACACGCATGTTCTAAATGAGGTGGCTTCCATACGACAGAGTCATAGTCGCAACATGTCCACGATGAGCCTTTATCCATGCGGCAGAGTCTTAGTCTGCGCATAACAATTGTTCATCCATGTGACAGGCTCATGGAAGAAAGCATGCGCATGTTTTAGACGATCTCTCGTCCATGCGGCAAGGCTATGTAAAAAGGTCATGCATGTTCTAGATGATCTCACATCCATGCGACAGATCGTACAAAATATGTCTATGTGTTCTGAGTCAACATCTTCCTCGAAGAAGCCCTACCTATAACCGGCTTCTGAACGTCGAAGGGAGGCTTAGGGATGTCGGACTCACTACCCTTGCCCTTGCGGGTCTTCTTGGCAGCAGCAGACCCGGTGGCGAGACCCTTGCCTTTGTCGTCTTTCTTGGCTGCAATGGCAAAGAAGGAAGCCTTTGGGGCCATGGAGGTCGAGCAAGGACATCGGTGGGCAGAGAAGTCGAGAGAAGAACTCGAGTAGGCAAGTAAAAGCCTTCTCTCTCAAGCAAAGCCCCTATTTATAAGCAAGAAATAGGCGGCTAGAGATGTAGGCAACATCTCGGTTCCTACGCTGGTTTGTCCACGCGGCAGCCGAGGATGACGACGAAAGCTTGGATTGTCGATCCGTCGTTATTAGTTGTAAACTGTCCCCTTGTAGTCTGTGGGTAAAGATGGTTCAAAATCCCTAGAAATTCGCTCAGAGATCAAGCCAAAACTTTTCATTTAATGAAGAAGCGACAGCTTGGCAGACTCATCCATGCGACAGCGAGTGCATGCGACAAGCAACCCTTTTGGCTAAAGGATCTTTATACGACAAGCAAGCCATGCGGCTAAAAGGATTCTTTTTCATGTTTCTTGTTCAAAGTATTCCATACTCATCCAAGTTTGAAAACTTTGAAGGGGGTCTTGTAGAAGTATGAAAAATACTTAGAGAATATGCACGCATACCCCAAAGTCGCATATGCACCAAAACACCTTTGCGGCATGAGGCGCATACGACATCTACGAGAAACAAAGAAGCATGAGACAGCAATTAATGACTATAAATGTCTCGATTTCATTTCTGACAGTGGACGTCAGTGCTTACGTCACTGTAGTGCCACGTGTACACGACAAAGCTCTCCATGCGCCATAGTCCTTATGCGGCCAAGTATCCATGAGGCTAAGTTTCAGTCTCTATGAGGCCTAGCCCTTATGCGGTTCAGCCTTCATGCGTCTTCATGCCATCAAATATTTCTGTTACAACTAATGAGAGATTCTCGACAATCAGTACGTGCTATGCGTAAAGTTGACCAATTCACACACTCCTTCGTCGCCGGACCGTCAACGAAGTAAATGAGGCATCTGCAGTACTCGATCTCCATCGTCACTTCCCAAAATTTAAGTGTAAGGACTCTTTGTACTTTCTTTGTTTTTAATATAAAAAATCAAGTTAGTAAAAATAAATTTTTGTAAACAAAACAAAGCATACGCTCTTCCCAAAAACCTATATTCCCATTAATGCATATAGAAACCCATTATTTCACTTTTGAACCCATGTTCTTCTTCCAAAGTGAACGGAAAGGGAGAGCAAGAGGAAATCAAAAAGGAAGGAAGAGAGAAAATTCAAGAACCTTACCGCAACAACCGGTAGGTTGCGGGAGCTCAGATCCGGGGAGCTGATGCTCAGCTTGGCGTCGGACACGAGAGAGAGACACAGGGCTGCACCGGCTCGACTGACGGAGAACGGTACGCGAAACTCATATCCTCGGAGGCTCGGAGCTTCACCACGGAGAAGACAGAGGTCGGGACACTGCTAGGGCTCGGCGCCGGAGCAGATCAGGCGGTGGCGGTGGATCGAAGTCACGGTGGAGGCACGGATGAGTCCCCAAGGCTAGACGGAAAGTCAAGAAGCGGCAGATCGAGGTGTGGTCATCGGAGATCGTCAGAGATGGGCATGCTCGGCCGAACGAGAGAGTACGGTTGTGCTCGGCCAAGATTTGAGAAAGAGGGCGGAGAAGACGGAAAGGTCCTCCAATGCTCCCGGTCGGCGGAACACGGGGGGAGTCAGGGATGGTGACCACTGATGGAGTACGCTGTCGGCGGAGCACTGCAAAGGGTGGCGGACACGGGTCGCCTGGGGTCGGACACGGAGAACAAAAATTAGATGTGTCGGTCACTGTATTGAATATACTGATATTTAAATTATAATGGATACAGAAATTAATGAAATGGACACACTTGGGGTCTTGTCGTGTCCTGGACACGGACACAAGTTTGGACATATTATGGGACATTTGGGAATGGGTTTAATGAATTGGACTTGGACTTAGATTGAAATGAATATTAATGAAGGAAATAAGGGGGTATTTATAGGTTTTGGTTCTTAACCAACTAGGTCCAAGAACAAATTTTTTTAGAACTTACTAGAATAATTCTGTTATAACTAACCATTTAATCACATTGTTAATTAGTCTAACAAATTTACTTTACTAGGTTCATTTCTTTAACCACTAGGAATTATCTTAGTAGTAAGTTAGTTATAATGAACTAACCACTCATAATCTAGACATTTTTCTTTATATACCTGTCCAACATTAAAATTCTGATTATTTTTTTTTTATAACAAACTCAATCGTGCCAACTAATCTTTAATATACGCACGGTCCCACCTTAAACATTACATTCAAGCTTGTACGTTAAGAATCTTACTCATTCAAAAGGGCAGAAAGGGAACGTGGTCCCACCTAAAGCCAATTCCTTCATGACTAAACTACTACTACTACAGTCAACCTATATTCCACTGATCTCTAAATCTATTCACCAAAAATTTATTCCTATTCTTTTCCTAAAGACCCAAAGTTATTATATAAACCTCATATTTTCTTTAAATATCTTCATTGGCCCAAAATTATACTAGCTGACCCATTCAGAATATACTAGCTGACCCATTCAGGAATCAACTAAGACAACATATTATTTACTCTAATTTAGTTTGGTTGAACCATCTCTATAATCCAAACTCTATGCTCCTTATATTCTATACTCTTATGTTATAACAGTAATCTAAAATTTATTTAAAATTCTATACTATTTAATATCTTATTAGAGAAAAATGAAATAATTTTGAAAAAATAAATCTAAATTCGATATCAGGATTCGGTGGTTACAAAAACTGGAGAGTTTGTGAGGTTTTGTTTGATATCGTCAATTGCTGGCTGACATGCTTCATTCCAAATAAATGTCACTTCTTTCTTCATGAGTTGAGTGAATGGCTGGCATCGTCCTGAAAAACTTGATATGAACCTCCTGATATATGCCAACCGGTCTTACAGTCCGTGAAGCTCCTTGAGGTTACATGGGGGACGCATTTCAATGATGGCTTTGATTTTGTCGGGGCCAAGGTGAATACCTGTAGAAGTTATAAGGAATCCGACGAACTTACCACTAGAGAGACTCCCAGGAAGGATTTGGTCGGATTCATTTTGAGTTGGTGTTCACGCATCAATTCAAACACCGTTCTCAGATCTTGAAGGTGATCATCCTTGAGACGAATTTTGATTGCGATGTCATCTACATAACAATCCACCATTTTTAGCAAATTCTCGCAAAAAATTGTACTCATGCCTCGTTGGTATGTTGCACCTGCGTTCTTTAAGCCAAAGGGCATTATTGTGTAGCAGTATACTCCAAATGGTGTTCGGAACGATGTGTGCTTTTCATTATCTGGAAATATCTTGATTTGATTATATTCCGAAAATCCATCCATGAATGACATATGCTCGAAGCCACAGGTATTGTCGATCATGACATCGGTAATCGGGAGAGAAAATTCGCTAATCGATGGTTGTATGAATCCATGGTAGATAACAGCCTCGTACTGCTATGAACCATTGAATACTGCATCATCGTCAGCCTCTCACCCATGGACAGTTGTGATGCCTGCAGCTTCGTCACGCTGCGCTCTATCGACACTCTAAGATCACCTGTCATATCCCGGAGCTCCATGATGCTGCGCTCGAGCATATCAAATCGTGCGATGAGCATCGCATCGTCGGCCTGCGGCTGGGACAGGGGCTGCTCCTCTATCCTTCGTAGCAACTCATCACGGAGAGACGCAATCTGACTGTCAACGGTCTCCTGGACTCGAGCCGACGACTGCGAGGGCTATGGGAAAGGCGCACTTGCCGGGGAGGCCGTAGATGACTGCGTCGTAACCAGGGCGCCATAGGATCTCCTACCGTAGTACGTACCCCTCAGGAGACCACCAGCGGCAGTCACCCATAGCTCGTCCACCGACGGAGCTGGAGAGGGCTGCGAGGAAGTACCAGCCTCTTCCGATGTAGGTGCACTAGCAGTCGCCTGCTCAAGCAGCCTAAGATACTCGGCCTAGAAAAGTTTGGATACTCGATAATTGCCTAAGTTATATTAAAATTAACACAAAGTAAAGTAATACTTATATAGGTCTGTGAGGCCCTCTCATCAGTGAGATTCCCACCCTTTCGATGGGTGGCCAGGAAGACGGTCACCATGTTTGCATCCTCACACCCTCTGTACATGTTAAAAATATATTAATTAGTATTAAAATTAAACATTTTATCCTACTAGCATTTTATCGTAATTGCATTAAAATAATATATCTAAAATAAAAAACTTACCAAACGACGAAAATGTTCCGTCATCGGAATCGAGCCACCACACCACTTTGCTGCCTTCCGCCTAGCCGCCTTGGCCTTCTCAATCCTTTCCTTGTACCTTGGATCATCGAATCTAGCCCTCATCACAGTCCACTGCTCAGGCGTAATCCAACCTTGGATCAGTTTTTCAACGCGATCATGAGCCTTCTGGTCATCCAGAGCATCACGGATCAGTTTGGCGGCAACGGCAGAAAATATCTGCTCGATCAACTCGGTCCGGTACGGAGGATAAAAATACGTTTGCTACAATAAGTAATTTAGTAATTTATATAATATGCATAAATTAGACGATTGATATAATATACTTTTACCGTGAAGTGCGCAAACCAGAACGCCTTTCTCCCCTCCGGAACTTCAGAGTAGTTGATCCAAGAGCCACCATAGTTGTTCCTCAGAAAAAGGTCCAGGCGTCTCTGTACCGACGAGGGACGATATAAATACAGAGATAATTATTTTTATCAAAAAAGTCAATATATGATGAATAAAGAAATACACGATATATATGATGCTAAACCATCTAATTGACTTACTTTGTACCGTCGGCCCAAATCTCGGTCCTCGTCTCCTTCGGAGGTGCGCATGGAGGATCTAGCTGATGTTGGGACGACGTCGGCTCGACCTCCTTTATATGCTCATTTGTCTTTATGGTTCCGTCAGCAGAAGGAACGCTGGACGAGGGAGTACTATCAGGCCTGAAACTACTTATCCTAGGAGTGATGCCACATAACGTCGTCGCAGTTGAAGATGTGACTGGTCGATATACTAGAGTACTAGGCGACGAGAATCCAGAACCAACAGTAGGCAGTACCGGAGGAGCACTCCGTCAACCTCGGGACCAGCCAAACTCTCCGCGTTGTCCTATCATACCTGATAACAACATATGATGAATAAAGAAATACACAAATATATAGTACATTCTACAGTCAAAATGTTATGCATATCTCACAACATTCATAGAATTGCACAGTAAATAACTAGTGGTGTCACAAGTCTAAATGGATAGTACATTCGACAGTCAAAATATAATACATATCTTCATCAAAATAGTACATTATGCAGTCAAAATATAGTACATTCTACAGGCAAAATATTTTATTTTCAATCATCTTTAGAAAATTTATCTTGTTCGCCTTCCTCATCCTCCTCTTCCTCTTCCTCTTCCTTCTCATCTTTACTTTCATCTACTTCGTCTTCATCTTTGTCTTCCTCTTAGGATAATTCTACATCTTTTACATTATTAGTGGTGTAATGAGTAACTTCCGTTGAGTCAACATCTACAATATTTATTACAAGAGGTAGCTCATCCTCCAGATAAGCTATTTCATCAACGTCAAAGGTATTTCTAGCTTTAGTCTTGCATACTGCCCACCAATCTGACCTCGTTGTCCCCGGTCTAGGATAAGTTGTGAAGTACACGAGCTGAGCCTGATTTGATAGGACAAACGGTTCGTAGCCTTGATATCTATGCTTGTAGTTTATATCCACAAGGCCATGCTTGTCAATTTTTTAATCTTGATCTTGAATCAGATCGGACCATTCACACTTGAATAGCACGATCTTAGCAGGTTCTGTGCCATAATTATATGTCAACTCCACAATCTCTCGTAAGATGCCAAAAAAATCATTGCCTAGATCGACGTCATTGTAGTTCGAAGATTTGATACACAAATAACTATTTTTCATGGAATCAAGATCCAGAAAGCTATCTCTGATCGGAGCATTTGTTGACTTAAACCTAAACCCATTCACACTGAAACTTGGCCATATTTTGACGGCAGTAATTGGTCCCTTGGCTAGAGTTCTAATAGATTCAGTCTCGGGTGTTATTCGACGATCAACCTAAATACCAAAGTAGCGATAGTAAGTTATTTATTGTGCAAGTGCATACAGAAAAAGTAATTACCAAGTTGCTTATATATGCGCTCAACCAAGAAGGAAAATGGCGTCTCATTTCTTGTTCTACTTTTTTGTCTGTTATGTAGTGTCTAACCGACCTCAGCTCATCATTATATGTGCTAAAAAATAATGAAGCAATCGCTGATTAGTAGCATAATAGTAGCTTATACTATTACATTGAGATGACGTAAACATGGACGTATTAATTACTTACCCCTCTAGCTTCTCCACTTTATCCTTATCGTAATTGAGTAATATATACAACTGAGCAGCCCTTAGCTCGTCGTCATTCAAATATCTCTTCTTCATTTTCTTCGAAGGCTTTCTGGACGCATTGAATACTTTAAGTATTGCATCATTAGATTCCTGACATCCGTCGTCGTTTCTCGGAGCTCTCATTCTATTAGTAGCAACATGAGGTTTGAAATGCGTCGAGCAAAAGTTTGTATCTCCTCGAGAACACAAGCTTCACAAATAGAGCCCTCAACCCGTGCCTTATTTTTTACCTTTCTCTTTAGATGATTCAGATGCCGCTTGAAGGGGTACATCTACCGATAACCGACAAGACCACTAACATGTGCCTGATAGGAAAGATGAATTGGAAAATGCTCCATAGAGTCGAAGAATCCAGGAGGAAGCACCTTCTCGAGCTTGCATAGTGTTACCGCAATATCCTTCTCTTGCTTTTATAGACGATCGACGAGCAATTTAGTAGAACAAAGATCTCTAAAGAATATACTGAGGTCTGTCAATGGATCCCAAATGACCTGAGGTAAGAATTTCCGAAATGCAATCGAAATTAACCTCTCCATGAATATGTGACAATCATGGCTCTTTATACCCGCCAGTTTGTTCTCCTTAAGGTCGACTCATCTTCTCAAGTTTGACACATACCCGTCTAAAAAATTTAGACCCTGAATTCACCTATAAATTCTCCCTTTATCTTCCTTCTCCAGTAAAAAAACTGACTTAGGCTGCTTTAACTTTCCATTCCCCTCCTCTATCAAATGCAACGCGAGACGTCTACATATTTCTTTTAAGTCCAACCTGGCTATCGGATTATCTTTCGTCTTCCCCTTTACCTCCATTACAGTATTAATTATGTTATCAAACACATTCTTCTCGATATACATGACATCAAGGTTATGTCTGATCAGATTGGTGCTCCAATATGGCAGATCCTAGAATATACTCCTCTTCGTCCAGTTATGGGTGCGACCAAATCCGTCACACTTGTACCCCTTAGCAGGCTCTTCGATAGCACTTGGTAAATCTTTTACCTCTTCCCATATCGTGTATCCGGGCCACCTTGGCGGTGGATTGGCCTTCTCCATAACACCCGCACGAAAAGCATTCATGTCCCTCCGGTACGGATGATCCTTCGACAGAAATTGTCGATGACAATCGAAGAAGCACGGTTTGCCTCCGTGTTTTAAAAGAAAGCCTTAGTACGGTCCATGCAATACGGATATGAGAGACGACCATGAGTGCTCCATCCCGATAACATTCCATAGGCCGAAAAGTCGTTGATGGTCCACATAAGTGCTGCCCTCATCTGAAAATTCTGCTTTCTGGAAACATCGTACGTGTTGGAACCTACTTTCCACAGCTAATTCAACTCATCTATCAAAGGCTGTAAATATACATCGATGTTCCTCTTCGGATTGTTCGGACCCGGGATAATAATGGTTAGGAACATATACGGAGTCTTCATGCACATCCAAGACGGTAGATTGTACGGAGTGACGATCATAGGCCAACACGAATACGGTGAGCCTGAAAGTTCGAATGGGGTAAAACCGTTGGAGGAGAGCCCCAATATGACATTACGCGAATCCGAAGCAAAATCTGGATACTCTCAATCAAAGTGCTTACATGCTTCTCCATCGGATGGATGATCCAATACTTCTTCGATCTGTTTTCGCCTGTGCCAATTCATGTTTTCTGCAGTCTCCTTCACCATAAACAACCTCTGCAACCGCGACGTCAAAGGCAAGTAGTGCATCGAATCGGTAGGCTTCTTTGCACCGACAGACTTTTCTCTTCGAGTAGCCTTGTAGCTATCAGCACCATAGAATCTGCATGCATCTTCATCCTTATCGTCTTTGTAGTACAACATGCACCCGTTGTGACATACATCGATTTTCTTGTACCACATCCAGAGCGATCTCACCATCCTCTTAGATCGGTAGAAGTCTTTAGGCAACTTTGCATCCTCTGGTAAGATCTCTATAATCAAATCTATCAATCGGTTATAGCATTCTTGCGACATGTTAAAATCGGACTTGATGCTCAACAATCTTGTAACCACCTTCATCGGTGAATAATTTTCACAACCAGGATATAATAGAGTCATTGTATTCTCTAGCAACTCCATGAACTTTGCAGCATCAATATTCGGTGCCTCCTCAGCTGCATCATGATTGTCCGCATCGAAACTAGGCCCCGCCGCATCAAAAACTATGTTCACCCACCCATCGTCGTAAGCAGTGTGGTCGTGGACTACATATATGGCTCCACATAAGGCTTGAACTCCGATGCTAAAGACAAGTTCTCCGTGCACGGTCCACTGATAGTAATTCAGTGTGAAATCCTTCGAGTAGAAATGATATGTGACTTCCACTTCTAAATGATATTTCAAGTTGCGACATCTCACACACAGACACTTAATTTTGGTACCGTCCATATACTGAGAGAATGCCTTGGCGAACTGCATGAACTGTTGTACACCCTCAATAAATTCATCCCGCACACCGCACATGTCATCAGGATGACGGTTGTACATCTACGAACGATAATGCAGATAGTAATTCATATCAATTTCTAGATACTTCTGCAAAAATACCCGCGGAGGAGTTTGTTTGAAAAGAGAAAATCCTACCAATGTCAATATGAGGGATTCACATGCATGAGATAAAATTCTTTCCGCCAGATGTTCAAGAATAGGCATCGTTCAAGTATATACTCATCGTTAAATATAGTACATGCACTGATGCTCCTAGTCCTAGCATATATACTCATCGTTAAATACAGTGTGATTCTCTAGAGGAAGGTAAGAACTGCTCTAACTTGATACACAATGCCCTCTATGACAGTCTGTGTCCTATAAATCAAATTACTATGAAGACTTAAGTCATTTTTGTTTTCAAATTTTATACCCTTTGTGACAGTCTGTGTCGTGTCTATGTCAGTATGTGTGTGTCGTATCTGTGTCAGTGTCATGTGCATCTGAGAGAGAGAGAGAGAGAGAGAGATCGAACTAATATTACTACCTTAACTAACACAAGACTCTAGATATTACCTTAACGAGACACTTAAAAATTATTACTAGACTAATACACCAAGGCCTCTCTTGAGTTACTGTTACCTGGATTTGATTTTTTTCTCCTGCTGCACTTACTGCTACTTAATCATATGCAGCTGTTGCTTCTACCTAATGTATGAATATTGGCCTACATGTACTCACTCCTTGCTATCACTGTGTTGCTGTTGCAGATCTCCTACCTGCACCCAATCTTGCAGTGCACCATTATGTGCACTGCCTCACTTGAATGCCTGAGCTCTTTCACACTTCCCAACTAAAAGTGTTTCCCCACTGAACACACTTTCCCTCCTTGATTACACTCAAGTGTTTCCTTGCCCCACACCTGTCTTTGATATAGAGTATCAGTTTTTCCAGGCAACTCTTGTTGCTACTGCACAACATAGGCACTGCACTCACTTGCCACTTGCCACATGGTACTACTGTTCTTGAGTGTGTATCAACTGATACCACTCCTCATCATAACAGACCCCCCCACCAAGTCTGATACTCTGTATCAGTTCTTTACTGATATATCTAGCTCACAACATAACTCCCTATTACTTGGAGACAACTGACACTCTCCCAGTTCTCCGTAACGCTGCTACTGCAGTTGCTTACCTGCTCGAGTCCCCTCTCTCACCTTCAACCACTGCTATTACCTTAACCAACACTGTGCACTGTGCACTACTATCCAACCCGACATTCCCTCATGTACCTTGCTGCTCATATACATCCTTTTTTGCAACAATTTAACACAGCACACACACACCCACACCCACACCCACTATATGGACTGAACTCACATGCCCATGGCTAATTGCCAACACACAACACTAACTTATGACAGTGGTGCACAAGTATATGCACCTACTTCCTTACTTATATCACTACATATATATAACCTCATCAGTGCACACATTTCATACTGGCAATTAAACATCTACTTCTGTTGCATTTGTTGCAACTGCCACTAAGGACAGGGCACCCCTAACCTTGCAGCTACTGCTGCTATCTACTTTCCCCCACACACTCCAAACTGGCATGCTGCCACTCCACTTAACTTATGTGCACTGCCAACACCCCATCATCTGTTCACACTCCTTACTACGACCACTAGAACACAACACACTCGATTTTATAACACAGTCCAATCACCACTTTACCATAGTGCTCATGCACTTGTCTGGCACTCCTATATCCCATATTCACACACACATCAAATGCACCTATGTATACACATGTACAACTGAGCAAATTTCCTTCGTCAATATAGATATCTCACACACACACAATACCAAAGTCAATCTATCAAACACCTTTAGTGCTACACTACACACATAGGTACTAAAACCTGTGTATAATATCTCTCCTACAATAATTCTCATTGCAGTCACTCCTACACCCACACACATAAATAATACACACACATCAACTATATAGATATATTTATATGATAGAAATGGAGAATCATTGAAGAATATTTTTGTGTGTGTGAAATTTCTATGTATAAACTCTACCAACTATAGAAATTTTGGGTTAGGGTTAGGGTTATGGTTAAGGTTAGTGTCATGCCATGTCTATCACGTGTGTATATTGTATTTTTGTCAGTGTCTTCACGTGTGTGTGTGTGTGTCATGTCTGTGTCTGTGTCATGCCTTGTCCTGTGAGAGAGAGAGAGAGAGAGAGAGAGAGAGAGAGAGTTAGGTTTACCTAGTGGAGGAGGAGGAGGGGGACGCCGGAGTAGGCCGCTGTGGAGGACGCCGGAGTGTGCAGTTCGCCGAAGGGGAAAAGATGGGGGTTTTGAAAAATTGGGGGAAAGATTTCGCCGAAAGGGAAAATCGAAACCAATATTAAAATTTTAGCGACGTTTAGCGACGTAAACTTATGACGTCACTAATAAAAATATTTTGCGACGTTATAGCCGTCGCCAAAAACATCACTAAATATCTAAAAGACTAACGTCGCTAAATACGTCACTAAATGTCGCTAAATCATAAAACTCAGCGATATTTAGCGACCTTAAATAAACTTATAGCGACTATTCTTTTAAAAAAATGAATTACAGTCGCTAAACGTTGTTATATGTCGCCAAACAGCGACTTATAGCGACGTTAGTCTTTGGAGTCGTTGAAATCTTTAATATTAGCGACGTTTTAATTTGACGTCGCTAAAAACATCGCTAATCCCACAATTTTTAGTAGTGCTAGGAAGGTAACAAGTCTCCCCGAGAATCAGTGTCTATACATGTACAAGAAGAACAAGAAAACAAGGCTTGTACAAGATACGCCATATATACCAAAGAATAATATCTCATGATCAAATTCGGATATAGCAATCCGTGTAACCATCGTATCAAGAAATCAAGGATATCTACACTAGTTACAATGAACATAGAGAATATCATAAATAAAAAACTATCAAAGAATGCACTCGCCTGAAGTCTGGTGAATAGTATCACAGATGTCCGGTACGGTACCTCGAAGACCTAAATAGGGAATATAACATCAATACAAGGTTTTGGAATAAAAATAAGTTAAACTAGTCAACTTCTAGGTCAAAGAGCCATTTCTAAGTCAAACTAGGTCAACTCTAAGTCAAACTGGCCAAACTTGGTCAAACTACATATTTCTAGGTTGCATGAGTCTATCTCTATGATATTGGGTTTATATACTAAGAATCTAGGCCATACTAGCTAAACTAGGATACCAAGATACCGCATCGCAAGATACGCAAACAAGAGATACAGAAATACTATATAAGCATATCCAATCAATATTAAATACACTAATCCTAATCACAAATGCTAAGTGGATACCTTGGCATTGAACAATGCGGTATCGCACCACTACACCCCCATCTCGATACCCATCTCAAATACCTTGAGTATCAACCCGATACCTTGATATTTACCTTGGTATCTCAAGGTAAAGCGATTCCTAATATATATTAGCTACCCAATACTAAACCATAGACTAATAGGTATTTATCTAATACAACTACTAGCTATATACTAATAACTATTAATATTTACTAAACCACAACTACCTATTACTACTAACATACAAAACATATATATAACTTAAATAGAAAACATAAGATATATATATATATATATATATATATATATATATATATATATATATATATATATATATATATATATATATATTGTAAACCCCCTCACCCAAAATAGATATTTTGTGTATATTTTATATTATTATATTTATTATAGATATTGAATTTCTTTAGAGTATTCTCTTAGTTAATTAGAAATAAATTTCTTGATATATTTACTTTTATAAATATTTATTTAGAATCATTTTTAGGTTATTTTAGATTTTTGAAGATTTTTCTAGAATTTTTAGGTAATTAAAACATAGGAAACGTAAATTTTTAGGACTTCTATAATTTACTTTGAGACCATACTTGCATGTTATTCCTACCAAATATTTAATTTAGGTTAAAATATTTAATTATATTTTTTTCTATAATTTATTTAGAATTTTAAGAAATTTATTTAGATTTTTGAAATTAATTAGGATTTATTTGGTTATATATAGTTTTAATATTAGATAGATGCTAATTTAGTGTTAATAGATATTAATAAGATTATATATAAATTTTTTATATTATCTTTAATTCTATTTAAGATTATAAATTATTGAGATAAACTTAAACTCTATTTTTAAATTATTTCAAATCCTGAGCCTACTAGGAAAGCAACTTCATGCATATCCTATCCTTATTTAAACTGATCCTATTCATATTCAAATTAGCCAATCCTAGTCGTATTCAATTAAGTAGTCTCCACCATTATAAATCCCTCATCCTTCATTATTTTTTTTCTCCAAATTCACCTCTTTTTCGTCCAAAAAGAGTCAAAATTCGTCTTAAATTCAGCCTCATTTTCTAGTATGTTATGACGATTTAAAAAGACGATATCTCCTAGCTCCGGACTCCAAACGTGCTCCAATTTTTTTGTTAGAACCATATCAAGGTTAGTTTTCTGAATATATAAATTATTTTAATAATTTCAGAACCTATTTTTCCAAAAAATTATAAAAGTGCCAGCTGTCCGAAATCAGACGCGTTTTGGTATTTTCGAGATTTTGGGAGATCCCGAACTCAGAATTACAAACCGTTTAAAGTTTCGGAAAGCTGACAGGATAAACTTTCAGAAAAGTATTTTTAAAAAATTTAATATATAAATTTATTCTACTGTAAAATTTGTGCAACATAGACGTAAATAGGAAACCACCGAAAGCTTTCATCTGTGCGCCCTTGTGGCTATAACTCTTTACTGACTTATGATTTTATGAAACCGTCTATTCCAGTATTCATGTAGCATTAAAATATATAGGATTCCATACACAAATCCAGGATTTGAATCGATTGACTTTTTGGTCAACGGATTGCCTCGATTTGCGTGCCACGGATCACAAATCCTTAAAGTTGACTTTCTTTGGACCAAAATTAGAGCTTAACAATAAAATTAGATTATAATAAGATTAAAATACTATTTTAGGTTATTTTATTCAGAATTAAAATAGATTAAAATGGAGGAACCTATTCACCCACTTTTGTAACCTAACTTATTTAATTTATGTGACGGATAGATCGGACGACGCCTTGAGTTGGGACTTCATTCTCTTTCAGATCAGACAAGATACCTTGCCAAATTGCTTACATTATTTTGCATGCTTAGTATATTTCTATATATTTATTGCATCTCTGTTTATTTATTGTATGTGTAGTTCCTTTCAGTCATTACTATATATTAGATATGTTAACACACACTTGACACTTAGTATCATAAGAGGACAATTATTAGGCGTATGGGCTTTTAACCACTCTGGTAAACCGTAGTATATAGCTCGCACTATGGGCGTGTATCGCGCCGGTTGCTACCCCCGCGGTATGTCGATTTCTGGAGTCTCGCTGGTCGCTACCCCCGCGGTATGTCGATTTTTGATGTCCAATGACGAGTGTGTGAGTTGTGAGGTAGATCGAGTAGCCTACCCTAGCCCATACATCGAAAAGTTGTCCTCATTGCATTCATATAGATTGTCTTGTACATCGTACTTATATATTTTCAACATTTTGCATGTTTACTGTATTCAAATTGGCTTGCTTCTATGTATCTTGTTACGTCCCTCTGAGGACCTGGCCCTTCCAGGTGTCGCTGTTCTTGAGTATTCGCAGGGGTGCAGATTCAGATGGTTACATATATTTCGAGGATGTCTTCTCTTCGAGCCCGTGATTGATAGCTGGTATTCTTATATTGTGTTTGTTGTGTTACACTTTTATATTTGAGTTGGTAGTGGATTTGTTTCCATCCAACTAGCATCTTTAGATACTTTGTATTGAGATCTAGTTTCATAGATATTGGTTTTATTTATATTTGATTTTCCGTGGATGAGATTTAGATTGTACCCTGTGACTTGTGATATATTTTATACCACTTGTGGATTTGATATTCATATTACAGCGTACGTATGGGTTATGGTTTCCATATATTGGAGTTGCCATATCCATGCGGCTGGCATGCTTACGTGTCCTAGTCCTATGTGTTTTGCGACTGAGGCATGAATATATAAATATATATATATATATATATATATATATATATATATATATATATATATATATATATATATATAGTATCACTATATATCATAGTACAACATGTATAGATAACTAATAACTAGATATCAACTAACTAGCTAACCAATGGACTAACTACCAGATAACCAACTACCTACCTAGCTATCCATGCTGAAACTGCTGCTGATGCCATGTCCGAGCACTATTGCTGCTGCTACTGGTGAAGCTGCTGCTGCCGCACGCAGCCACTGCAGGGCAACTGCACGCTGCTGCGACTGATGCAACTTGATGTTGTTGCTGCTGCTGAGGTAGCTGTTGCTGCTGCAGCTATGGCACTACCTGCCCCGCTGCTAGCTTGCTGGGTGAAGCTACTGCTAGTGTGGTTCTTGCTCCCTGCTGCCTTGTCTGACCTCTTCTCAACAAACTACACACACTCAAACACTTATGGTTAAGTAGAAGTATTATAAATATATAACCACTTACACACATATAAACACAACTATGTACATAGCACCTATAAATATGTATATATCAATGCACATAACATATAAGTACCTATTTATATCTACATATATATATACACATACATGTGTACATTTATATGCATACATATATAACTAGATACATATATAATATAACCATTTACACACATAACACCTACGTACATATATATACCATTATATATATAGATCAAACTATATATATAAACACTCCTCTCCACATATCTAGATATTGATAGCATCACACACATAAATACATATATACCACATATATGTATACATAACATAACTATTCAAATAGCTATATATATAGATGTATAACTACATATATATATAAACACATATGCATATAGATACTTGATTCACTAGTACATCCACATCTACATACATATATCCATACATATATACATAGCTATCTATATACATATACATAACAATATATACATATACATATGAATACATATGTTACCAATAACTATGAACAATGGAAATTGGATCTAGAAATGCAACACAACAAACACGTGGAGTGCATCGCACCCGTATCACACTAGATCTATGATACGCTTGCGATACGAGACCACCACACAACCAAACGTATCCCGAAGGACACGAGCAAATCTAAAATACTATATATGAACAATACGAGGAGTAAAATATACATCTACGTATCCGTGTCAAAATGTGACATGCACAGTCCCGTATCGGAGTAAAAGCCCACAAATTAACATGTATCACCAAATTATTGGGATATGACCTACACGTATCCAATTGTGGACACGATACTAGCCACAAACAAATATATATCAATTTGGTCTATATGACCAATTGACAAACATAACAAGTGTCAATTTCAGAATTCTCCCAAAATTGACACAACAAGCACTATAACTTTCTTCATAGGCCTCCTATGAACCTAATTCCAATTCCTATGGGTAGCATACGCATGTGGATGATTTCTTATGGTTAAATCTCAGATTTAGAACCTAATTAAAGGAAAAAAAAAACTAAATTGTACCTATTGGGAGATAAATTCCCAATGCAGCCTCCAACTTGTAGATCCTTGCTCCTCTTTGTAGATTATTTCTTCCTTCTTCTAGATCATTTCTCTACTAGACTCCAATGGTGATTTGGGAAGGAATTGAGAAGAATTTTGATAGGGAAATGATGTGGGAATGAAGAAATTTGGTTGAGAAAAATTCTAGATCTAGTTTTAAAATAAAAAGTGAAGGAAATTTTTTTTTCCCTCTTTTATATAGGCCGCCCCCCTATAGCCCCTCCCTCAAGCTACTATGTAATGCCCATTATATCCCTTGGGGTCTCTCATGAAAAAATAATTAAGGAGGGAAAGTTCTAGTCTAATAGTTTAATTAAATTAATCCTCCTCCTAATGAATGGGCTTCTAATTTGGCTCAATTCTAACTAATAATAAATGTTGGTCCATGAGTCTAAACTAAACTAGTTAGGTCCACTAACATAAGTCCAAAATAATAAACTAACATCTAACAATAATTAAATAATACAATAAATAATTATTCACATGCACAATATTTAATTAATTATAAAATTACCAAAATACTCTTTTCTATAAAATATGCTAGTGACAAGTCTACCCTCCTTAAAATAATTTTGTCCTCGAAATTCAAAGACGAAAACTACCTCCAGAAAATAATAGAACAGAGCAAAAGTACATAATATAACTAAGAAAGAACATACCTCAAGGCACAAACAAATACGGGTAACGCTCTCGCATTTCATCCTCTCTCTCCCAGGTAGACTTCCCCAGAGAGTGAAACCTCCATGCGACACGTACCAAAGAAATAGTCTGGTTTCTCAGTACCTTCTCTCTTCGATCCAGAATCTCAACTGGCTGCTCTAGATAGCTAAGAGTGGGGCCCACCTCTATCTCTGAGTAATCCAACACGTGCTAGGATCTTCCACGTATTGTCTCAATTATGACACGTGAAACACATTGTACACTCCCTCCAATGCAGGTGGCAAGTCTAGTCTATAAGTAACTGCACTGATACTCTCTAGAATAGTGAAAGGTCCGATGAATCACGGACTAAGCTTCCCGCCTCCACCGAAGCGAATCGTGCCTTGTATCAAAAAAATCCTCAGAAATACCAAACCACCAACCTAGAACAAAACACAAGCTTAAGAACTTAATCTATAATAAATAACCAATAACAAGCACAAAACAAAAATCTAAAACTATACCTCAAACTCCAAAGGTCTTCGGTGGCTATCGGCCCAATGCCACTGTCTGTCCTACGCCACTCGAAGTCTGTCTCTAATCAGCTTAACCTTCTCTGCTGCATCCACAACCATCTCTGGCCCTAGCAAAGCTCTCTCTCCAATATTTTCCCATGACAAGGGAGTGCGACATCTCCGACCGTACAGAGCCTCAAATGGTGACATCTCTATACTAGCTTGTTAGCTGTTGTTGTAAGCAAACTCTACCAAATAGAGATGATCCTACCAAGATTCCCCAAAATCTAGTACACAAGTGCGCAACATATCCTCGAGAGTATGAATAGTCCTCTCTGACTGCCCATCTGTCTGGGGATGATATGCAGTACCGAACTTGAGCTGGGTGCCCAAACTCGCCTGCAAACTCCTCCAGAAATAAGAAGTGAAACGACTATCCCGATCCGAGACTATGCTGACGGGAACTCCATATATCCTGATGATCTGCCTCATATACATCTTTGTCAGCTTCTTCGTAGACAAACCCACCTTGAAATACAAAAAGTGGGACGACTTGGTCAACCTGTCAACGATGACCCAAATTACGTCTTTTTCTCTTGGAGATCATAGAAGTCCGGACACAAAATCCATAGTAATGTGTTACCACTTCCACTCTGGAATGGGTAATGGCTGAAGTAAACCACCTGGCCTCTGCCTCTCGGCTTTCACCTGCTGGCACACTAAGCATCTGGATACAAATTGTGCCACTTCCCTCTTCATGTCATACCACCGCACACTCTTTCGCATATTCCGATACATCTTGTTGGCACCTGGATGTATGGAATACTGAGAATGATGTGCTTCCTGTAATACCTTCTCACGCAGCTCCCCACTAGGCACACACAATCTAGCACCATGCCGCAAAGAACCATCCTCAGCAATAGTGAAATCATCCACCAATCCTGCTCTTACCTGAGCTCTGATGCTCCTCAGAGATACATCCTCATACTGGGCTGCCTTGATCATGTACATCAATTCTGAGTATATCTACAACCCCCACATCTGCATAGCAAAACCAAGATCTATCACCTCAATTCCCAAGCTCTCCAAGTCCTCCAACAAATATTGATCATGTGTTAACAACATAGCTACCGGATACCTTCTCAAGGCATCGGCAACTAAATTATCTTTCCCATGATGATACTGCAAAGATATGTCAAAATCCTTCGTCAGTTCCAACCACCGATGCTGCCTCATGTTCAACTCATTTTGCGTGAAAACGTACTTCAAGCTCTTGTGGTCTGTGAAGATCTCCACACGCTCTCCGTACAAATAGTATTTCCACAACTTCAGGGCAAAAATGACTGCTGCCAACTCCAAATTGTGGGTAGGATAGTTCTTCTCATGAGGATGCAATTGTCTGGATGCATAGGCAATCACTTTCCCATTCTGCTGAAGAACACAACCCAAACCTTTCTCTGATACATCACTATAAATAGTGAAACCTCCAGAACCTGATGGCAATGTCAAAATAGGAGCAGACGTCAACCTCTTCTTCAATTCCTCAAAAGCAACCTGGCAATCCTCTGTCCGAACAAATTCTACATCTTTCCTGGTGAGTCTGGTCATCGGCTCGGCAATCCTCGAAAAATCTTGCACAAACTTTCTGTAGTAGCCTGCCAATCCCAAGAAACTCCTAATCTCTGCTACTGAACTCGTCAAGGTACTGATGGAACAGTACCACGAACTTGTCAAGGTACTGATGGAACACCTTGTTCATCAAATTCATAAATACCGACGGGGTATTATTCAACCCGAACGGCATCACCATAAACTCATACTGACCATACCGAGTCCTAAAAGCAGTCTTCGGTATGTCCTCCGGCTTCACTTTCACCTGGTGGTAGCCTGATCTTAAGTCTATCTTGAAAAATACCTTGGAACTACTCAACTGATCGAATAAGTCATCAATCCATGGCAAAGAATATTTATTCTTGATATTGAGATTATTCAATACCCTGTAATTAATGCACATGTGCACTGATACATCCTTCTTCGGTACAAACAATACCGGGACTCCCCACGGTGAAGAACTCGATCTGATAAACCCCTTATCCTGTAATTTGTCCACCTGCTTCTTCAGCTCGACCAGCTCGCTGTTGTTTACTATATAGACATGTTGTAAAATTGGTTCTGCACCTGGCACCAAGTCTATAAAGAATTCAACATCTCGATCTGGTGACAATTTTGGCAATTTTTCAGAAAACACATCCAAGAACTCTGCTATCAACGGATGCTGTCACACCCCAGTCCCAAAATACGTAGGACTAAAAACATGTAAGCATGCCAACCGCATGGATATGGCAACTCCAATATATGGAAACCAAACCCATACGTACGCTGTAATATGAATATAAAATCCACAAGTGGTATAAACATATGTCACAAGTCACAGGGTACAATCTAAATCTCATCCACAGAAAATCAATATAAATGAATAACCAGCATCTATATAACTAGATCTCAACATAAGTATCAAAGGATGATAGTTGGATGGAAATAAATCCACTACCAACTCGAATGTAAGAGTAAATACAAAATAAGTACAACACAACAACACCATATAAGAATACCAGCTAGCAATCACGGGCTCGAAGAGAGGACATCCATGAAACATATATAATCATCCAAATCTGCGCTCCTACAAATACTCAAGAACAGATACACCTAGCAGAGGACCAGGTCCTCAGAGGGACGTAACAAGATACAGAAAAGCGAGCCAACTTGAATACAGTAAACATGCATATTATTTGAAAATAAATAAGTACGCTGTACAAGACATCTATATGAATGCAAATGAGAACAACTTTTCGACGTATGGGCAAGGGTAGGCTACTCGATCTAATCCTCACAACTCATGCGCTCGTTAGTGGACACCATCAGCCGACATACCTCTGGGGTAGCGACCATCGGACACGACCACCATAGTGCGTGCTAGTGACTACGGTGTTACCAGAGTGGTTAAAAGCCCATACGCCTAATGATTGTCCTCTATGATACTAAGTGTCAAGTGTGTGTCAACATATCTAATATAACAGAAAGGAACTACACATGCAATAAATATACAGAAATGAAATAAATATACAGAAATATACTAAGCATACAAAATACTGTAAGCAATTTGGCAACGTATCTTGCCTGGTCTGAAAAGAATGAAGTCCCAACACAAGGCGTCGTCCGATCTACCCGTCACATTAATTAAACAAGTTAGGTTACAAAAGTGGGTAATTAGGTTCCTCCATTTAATCTATTTTAATTCTGAATAAAATAACCTAAAATAGTATTTTAATCTTATTATAATCTAATTTTATTATTAAACCCTAATTTTGTCCAAAGAACTGAATTTTATCAACTCGAGACTCATGGCACGCAAATCGAGGCGATCTGTTGACCGAAAAGTCAACCAATATAAACTCAACTTTCATGCATGATTTCTTGTATATTTCAACGTCAAAAACATGCAAGAATTTATGGCTCGTTCAAATTCAAATTCGTTTGGGAATTATGGCACATACAAATTTTGTATTGTGCACCGATGGTTAAATTCTAACCTAGAAGTTCTACAGAATTAACAGTATGTAAATACTTCGAAATAAATTCTGGGAAAAATATATGTCGATGATCTCGACATTAGTTTTTCCGAAACTTTAAACGGTTCATGATTCTGATTTCGGGTTCTCCTGGAATTATGAAAACATCGAAACACGTCTATTTTTGGACATGCTGTGCTCTACGAATTTTCTAGAATTTAATACTAATAATTTCGAAAAATAATTTATATAATCCAAAAGATAACCTCAATATCTTTCTAACTCAAGAAACTAGGCCTCGTTTGGAGTCCGGAGCTATGCGCAATGGCTTCTGGAAGATGAAGGAACCCTAGATGGCAATTCTCTAAAAATTGGCTCAAGAAAAACCCTAGAAAATAACTTAAACTATTATATATATAGAGAGGAGAGAGAGTGCAGCCGCGGCTCAGAAAGCACCACGTGGCAGCCATCCATGCTGCCCTGCCCAAATCGAACGGTCCAAAACTGACGCGGCTCAGCTCAGATGAGTCCGAGTCGAACTCTGACTCGGCTCGGCTCGAGGTCGGCTCGGCTTCACCCCGCAGTCACTGACAGGCGGGCCCGGCACTTTTCGCTACGGGAGGATGACAGGTGGGCCCCCTGTTTGCTGACTGGGCAGAATTAATTACTTTTTGGGTTTTTTTTTCAGAAATTAGTTTTTAATTCAGTTTTTCATAATTAACTCAAAATAAATGCTAAAAATAATCAGAAAATTTCCAAAAAATTCTGGAAAATATATTTTATTATTTAGAACCAAAAATAAAAGTTTGGGATATTTTTAATTAAGTTTGAACATAAAATAAATTCTTCAAAGTTCTAGAAAATTAGTGTTACTAGTTTTTAATTAACTAAAAATTATGAAAAAATCCCAATAATCTAAAATAGCCTAAAAATAATTCTAAATAAATATTTATTAAGTAAATATACTAAAAATTTATTTTCTAATTAACTAAGAGAATACTCTAAATAAATTCAACATCTATAATAAATATAATAATATAAAATATACACAAAATACCTATTTTGGGTGAGGGAGTTTACAGATGCGGCAACTCCTTGTCTTCCACCATAGCTCCACAAATAATGTCTCATCCCTGCTCTGCAGCTGCTCTAGCAAACTCAAACTCTGGCTCTCCTAGCGGACCAAAATTTTTTTTACCTCCTCTACCATCTATACTAGCACGGTGCCTACTCAATCAATCCATCCTGAGTACAATATCGTAGATCAGAAGTGACATTACAAGTAGACACGCACTCAGCTCCCGGCCTCCCAGAGTAACTCTCTGATCCTTGCAAATATCATTAACCAGGATAATGCCTCCCCCGGTCATGATCTTGCAAGTCCTAAGCAAAGACTCAGCTACCAAACCATGCTTCAGAGTAAAAAAACATATCCAAAACTAAGGAAAGCACCACTATCAAACAAAGCTAAAGCTGGACTAGAATCAAGAAGAACAGAACATGCGATGACATCTCCGTAGGCTCATCCTCCTCGACTGTCATAGCAAACGCTCGTCCCTGACGTGCACCTCCCTGATGTTGGTGCTGGGCATAACGCTGCTGCCGGGTCAAAAACGGCGGTCCCCTCGGTTGTACTACAGGTGGTCTCGCCTGTGTCCTCTGAGCTGGAGCTGCTCCATGAACTGCACGATGAGGATTGGAAGGACACTCTCTCAAATGATGCCCTTCGGTACCATAATACAAACAAACTCCCAACATTTTCCTGCAAACTTCCCAGATGTGGCCGAACTTCTTTCAGAAGTGGCAGGAAGCTTGTTGTAACTGTCTCTGCTGCTGCAGTGACTGGTAAAACGGTGCCCTAGCTAGAGTTTGGTACTGTTGTGGCTGCTGAAAAGGCCTGGATTGAAAATAATGACGCTTGGCAGATACTGTGCTGCTGTTTGCCCCCAGAAAAGAATCGCGATCTCTCTTGGGCTTTAAACCCAACTCCCGCTCAACCTTGCGTGTCTCCGCAAGTATGGTCATATAAAAAGACGGAATGAGGATCTTCACTTCCCAGTTTAGACCCTTGCAAAAATGAATAGCTCGAACCTCCGGCTCCCTCACCAAATACTCCACAAATTGGCTCAACTTGTCGAACTCTGCAGCGTATTCCTCCACAGACATGCTCCCCTGAATAAGGCTCTCAAACTGCCACCCAAGTCTAACCTGTCTGCCCGAGCGAAGAACTTCTTCTTGAAGAGGTCCTTAAACACCTCTCATGACTGTCCTGTGTCAGCAAAAATTGGCTCATTCCCGAACCAAATACGGACGACGTCGAACAGCTAAAGTCCTACCGCCTCAACCTTCAGATCCTCAAAAAGACAGGACACCCTCATGATACGCTCAATGTCCTCGAGCTAATCATCAGCATAGACAATGCCCTCTATCCCCTTGAAGACCCTAGGCTCCAGCTTCTTGAAGTCCTGAATATTGCCTGACTGAAGCTGAGCAACCTGAGGAGCAACCTGCTGCTGGACCGGAACTCCTCTCTCTACTACGGCACGAGAAAGCTGATGAGCACTCTCGATGCCCTACCGCAAGACGTCGTTCTGTCTCTGGTGTGCCTCAGATTGAGCTCTTTGTACCTCCAATATCTCACAAAATAGTGTAAACATCTACGTCGCATCTGCTGGCATGGAAAGTGGAAGTGAAAGTCCCTCAGATACAGCCGGAACAGTCCCCTGAGTAAGAGGTGGACCCCATAATGCAGCTGACACGCCAATCACCAGAGAAATGACCGGTGTAGGCCCTCGGGAAGTTGCAGACCTCTCAGAAGCTGCTCTCCCCCTGTTATGATCTAGTCTTAGGCGGCATCCTGAGATAAAGCGAAAGAAAGAATCAATATGGCAAATGATGTAAGACACTCAAAGGAAGGACAGTTAAAGATCAAATACCAATATCAAGAAAGAATAGTAGAATGAATCAAAAGAGGTTTTTTTTCTTCCTAGATGTGATTGAGTATGGTCAGCCTATAGCCTATATCCTATATCCTAAAACAGGCTCATAATAGCACTCAATTCATAGCACCACTATGAATCACACTAGTTGCGACCTTGATGACCTGCATGGGCCACCACTAAAAGTGTGTCACGACCCGCACCCGGTGTAGGGATGCAAATCGGTAACAACGTGCAGCTTATGCCACAGAATCGGAGGTAGAATATTGTTTGGGTAATCTATCTAACAATATAATAATCCACCAACAATATCAATATACTCAATCACCAATCTAAGATGGAGAATAGTATAAATATGATAAAAAATTGAATAGTCACAATACAACTCATGAGTCAATAATAACACCAATGAGTCAGAGAAAATACTAAACAGTAAGTTAGAGACAAGAGAATAACTAAGATACTATAAGTCCCGGGCCATCTGTCTCAGTCGGGATGAGTCCCTCCTTAGCCAGGGTCTCTAGCTCTAAGCCCACAATATCCTGAGGCCCGTAATGAGTAGGGTACCACTCCTTATTATCATCTGGAAAAAATATATCTAGTCAGGAAAGGAGTAGAGTACATCTCTAACAACAGTTCTAATCAATTATATAGGTACTTATATGTTATGTGTATTGATACATACATATTTATAGGTGCTATGTATATAGTTATGTTTATATGTATGTAAGTGGTTATATATTTATGATACTTCTACTTAACCATAAGTGTTTGAGTGTGTGTGTGTAGTTTGTTGAGAAGAGGTCGGGCAAGGCAGTAGGGAGCAAGAACCACACCAGCAGCAGCTTCACCCAGCAAGCTAGCAGCGGGGCAGGCAGTGCCATGGCAGTAGCAGCAGCAACTTCCTCAACAGCAGCAACAGCGGCAAGTTCTATCAGTCGCAGCAGCGTGCAGTTGCACTACAGTGGCAGCGTGCGGCAGCAGCAGTGCTCGGGCATGGCATCAGTAGCAGTTTCAACATGGATAGCTAGGTAGGTAGTTGGTTCTCTGGTAGTTAGTCCATTGGTTAGCTAGTTAGTTGATATCTAGTTATTAGTTATCTATACATATTATACTATATTATCTGGTGATACTATATATATATATATATATATATATATTATGTTTTCTAGTTAAGTTATTTATATATTTTGTATGTTAGTAGTAATAGGTAGTTGTGGTTTAGTAAATATTAATAGTTATTAGTATATAGCTAGTAGTTGCATTAGATAAATACCTATTAGTCTATGGTTTAGTATTGGTAGCTAATATATACTAGGAATCGCTTTACCTTGAGATACCAAGGTAAATCTCAAGGTCTCGGGTTGATACTCAAGGTATTTGAGTTATGTATCGAGATGGGGGTGTAGTGGTGCGATACCGTATTGGTTCAAAGCAAAGGTATCCACTTAGCATTTGTGATTATGATTAGTGTATTTAATATTGATTGGATATGCTTATATAGTATTTTTGTATCTCTTGTTTGCGTATCTTGCGATACGGTATCTTAGTATCTTAGTTTAGCTCGTATGGCCTAGATTCTTAGTATATAAACCCAATATCATAGAGATAGATTCATGCAACATAGAAATAGGTAGTTTGACCAAGTTTGTCCAAGTTTGTCCGGTTTGACTTAGAGTTGATCTAGTTTGATTATTTTGACTTAGAAATGGCTCTTTGACCTAGAAGTTGACTAGTTTAACTTATTTTCATTCTGAAACCTTGTATTGGTGTTATATTCCCTATTTAGGTCTTTGAGGTACCGTACCGAACATCTGTGATACTATTTACCGGACTTCAGACGAGTATATTCTCTGATAGTTTCTCATTTATAATATTCTCTATATTCATTGTATCTAGTGTAGATATCATTGATTTCTTGACACGATGATTATACGGATTTGTATATCAGGATCTCGTCATGAGATGTTATTCCTTGGTATATATGGTGTATCTTGTGCAAGCCTTATTTCCTTATTCTTTTTGTATATGTACAGACACTGATTCTCTGGGAGACTTGTACCTTCCTAGAGAATCCCGTGCCATAGCATACCATGGTTGGATCCATTATACCAGTCGGGGTAGGGAGTATTTTAGTGTAGATATGTGATCATATCCTCCTTGTGCATGTCTTGTTCCTTGTGAGTGTTGATCATACACTGCACGTATTATTAGCCAGGCCCTTATCCTTATGCAAGTTTCTTGTACAAGTTCCCAAGCCGATCACATGTTAAAGCTAGTACTCACTCACTTAGTCATTAGTATTCTTGTTCATTGCCATATTGTTCATTCTTGTATTTATTTTCAATATTTTTTTATTGTATATCTCTTATTACATCTTGTATATTCATATCTATTTACTGTTACATAGTTTATATAATTGATTAGAACTGTTGTTAGAGATGTACTCTGCTCCTTTTCTGACTGGATATATTTTTTTCAGATGACACTAAGGAGTGGTACCCTACTCATTACGGGCCTCAGGATATTGTGGGCTTAGAGCTAGAGACCCTAGCTCAGGAGGGACCCATCCCGACTGAGACAGATGGCCCGGGACTTATAGTATCTTAGTTGTTCTCTTGTCTCTAACTTATTGTTTAGTATTTTCTCTGACACATTGGTGTTATTATTGGCTCATGAGTTGTATTGTGACTATTCAATTTTTTTATCATATTCATACTATTCTCCAACTTAGATTGGTGATTGAGTATATTGATATTATTGGTGGATTATTATATTGTTAGATAGATTACCCAAACAACGTTCTACCTTCGATTCTGCGGCATAAGCTGGACGTTGTTACCGATTTGCATCCCTACACCGGGTGCGGGTCGTGACACATTTTTAGTGGTGGCCCATGCAGGTCATCAAGGTCGCTACTAGTGTGATTCGTAGTGGTGCTATGAATTGAGTGCTATTACGAGCCTGTTTTAGGATATATGATATAGGCTATAGGATAAGCATACTCAATCACATCTAGGAAGAAAAAAACCTCTTTTGATTCATTCTACTATTCTTTCTTGATATTGGTGTTTGATCTTTAACTGTCCTTCCTTTGAGTGTCTTACATCATTTGCCATATTGATTCTTTCTTTCGCTTTATCTCCGGATGTCGCCTAAGACTAGATCAGAACAGGGGGAGAGCAGCTTCTGAGAGGTCTGCAACTTCCCGAGGGCCTACACCAGTCATTTCTTTGGTGATTGGCGTGTCAGCTGCATTATGGGGTCCACCTCTTACTCAGAGGACTGTTCCGGCTGTATCTGAGGGACTTTCACCTCCACCTTCCATTCCAGCAGATGCGACGCAGATGTTCATACTATTTTGTGAGATATTGGAGGTACAAAGAGCTCAATCTGAGGCACACCAGAGACAGAATGACGTCTTGCAATAGGGCATCGAGAGTGCTCAACAGCTTTCTCGTGTCGTAGTAGAGAGAGGAGTTCCGGTCCAGCAGCAGGTTGCTCCTCAGGTTGCTCAGCTTCGGCCATGCAACATTCAGGACTTCAAGAAGCTGGAGCCTAGGGTCTTCAAGGGGATGGAGGGTATTGTCTATACTGATGATTGGCTCGAGGACATTGAGCGTATCATGAGGGTGTCCCGTCTTTCTGAGGATCTGAAGGTTGAGGCGGTAAGACTTCAGCTGTTCGACGTCGTCCGCACTTGGTTCAGGAATGAGCCAATTTTTGCTGACGCAGGACAGTCATGGGAGGTGTTTAAGGACCTCTTCAAGAAGAAGTTCTTCGCTCGGGCAGACAGGTTAGACTTGGGTGGCAGTTTGAGAGCCTCATTCAGGGGAGCATGTCTGTGGAGGAATACGCTGCAGAGTTCAACAAGTTGAGCCGATTTGTGGAGTATTTGGTGAGAGAACCGGAGGTTCGAGCTATTCATTTTCGCAAGGGTCTAAACTGGGAAGTGAAGATCCTCATTCCGTTTTTTTATATGACCTACTCAGAGATACTTGCGGAGACACGCAAGGTTGAGCGGGAGTTGGGTTTAAAGCCCAAGAGAGATCGCGATTCTTGTCTGGGGGCAAACAGCAGCACAGTATCTGCCATGCGTCATTATTTTCAATCCAGGCCTTTTCAGTAGCCATAATAACACCAAACTCCAGCTAGGGCACCGTATCACCAAGCACTGTAGCAGAGACAGTTACAACAAGCTTCCTGCCACTTCTGAAAGAAGCCCGGCCATATCTGGGAAGTTTACAGGAAAATGTTGGGAGTTTGTTTGTATTATGGTACTGAAGGGCATCATCTGAGAGAGTATCCTTCCAATCCTCGTCGTGCAGTTCATGGAGCAGCTCCAGCTCAGAGGACACAGGCGAGACCACCTGTAGTACAATATCGCAGCAGAGATAGTAAGCATGTCAGCCGCATGGATATGACAACTCCAATATATGGAAACCAAACCCATACGTACGCTGTAATATGAATATCAAATCCACAAGTGGTATAACATATGTCACAAGTCACAGGATATAATCTAAATCTCATCCACGAAAATCAATATAAATAAATAACCATTATCTATGAAACTAGATCTCAATATAAGATGATAGTTGGATGGAAACAAATCCACTACCAACTCGAAGGTAAAGGTACAACACAACAAACACAATATAAGAATACCAGCTAACAATCACGGGCTCGAAGAGAGGACATCCACAAAATATATAACCCTCCAAATCTATGCTCCTGCAAATACTCAAGAACAGATACACCTGGCAGAGGACCAGGTCCTCAGAGGGACGTAACAAGATACAGAAAAGCGAGCCAATTTGAATACAGTAAACATGCATATTATTTAAGAATAAATAAGTACGCTGTACAAGACCATCTATATGAATGCAAATGAGGACAACTTTTCAATGTATGGACAAGGGTAGGCTACTCGATCTAAGCCTCACAACTCATACACCCATCAATGTACATCAGAAATCGACATACCTCTGGGGTAACGACTAGTGCGACACACGCCCGTAGTGCGAATTATATACTACAGTTTACCAGAGTGGTTAAAAGCCCATACGCCTAATGATTGTCCTCTCATGATACTAAGTGTCAAGTGTGTGTCCACATATCTAATATATAGTAATGACTGAAAGGAACTACACATGCAATAAATAAATAGAAATGTAATAAATATACAGAAATATACTAAGCATGCAAAATACTGTAAGCAATTTGACAAGGTATCTTGCCTGGTCTGAAAAGGATGAAGTCCCAACTCAAGGCGTCGTCCGATCTACCCGTCACATAAATTAAACAAGTCAGGTTACAAAAGTGGGTGAATAGTTTTCGCTATTTTAATCTATTTTATCTCTGAATAAAATAACCTAAATTAGTATTTTAATTTTATTATAAGCTGATTTTATTGTTAAGCTCTAATTTTGGTCCAAAGAAAGTCAACTTTAAGGATTTGTGATCCGTTGCACGCAAATCGAGACAATCCGTTGACCAAAAAGTCAACCGACTTAAATCCTGAATTTGTGTGTGGAATCCTATATATTTTAATGCTACGTGAACACTAGAATTGACAATTTCATAAAATCACAAGTCGGTAAAGAGTTATGGCAACAAGGGCGCACAGATGACAGTTTTTAGTGGTTTTCTATTTACGTCTACATTGTACAAATTTTACAGTGGAATAAAATTATATTAAATTCTGGAAAAATGTTTTTCTGGAAGTTCATCATGTCATCTTTCCGAAACTTTAAACGTTTCGTAATTCCGAGTTTGGGATCTCCCGAAATCTCGAAAATATCAAAACGCGTCTAATTTCATATAGCTGGCACTTTTAGAATTTTCTGAAAAAATAGGTTCATAAATTATTAAAATAAATTATATAATCAGAAAAGTAACCTTGATATAGTTCTAATAAAAAAAACTGGAGTGCGTTTGGAGTCCGGAGCTAGGAGATATCGTCTATTTAAGTCGTCATAACTAATAGAAAATGAGGCTGAATTTATGACGAATTTTAACTCTTTTTGGACGAAAAAGAGAGGAATTTGGGGAAGAAAAATATGAAGGATGAGGTATTTATAATGGTGGACACTACTTAATTAAATACGACTAGGATTGGTTAATTTGGATAGGATTATGATGAATTTAAATAAGGATAGGATATGCATGAAGTTGCTTTCCTAGTAGGTTCAGGATTTGAATTAATTTAAAATAGAGTATGAATTTATCTCAATAATTTATAATCTTAAATATAATTAAAAATAATACAAATAATTTATAAAATCTTATTAATATCTATTAACACTAAATTAGCATCTATCTAATATTAAGACTATATATATCCAAATAAATCCTAAATAATTTTAAAAATCTAAATAAATTTCTGAAAATTCTAAATAAATTATAGAAAAATATAATTAAATATTTTAAACTAAAATAAATATTTGGTAGAAACAACATGTAAATATGATCGTATAGTAAATCATAGAAGTCCTAGAAATTTATGTTTCCTAAGTTTTAATTACCTAAAAATTCTAGAAAAATCTCCAAAAATCTAAAATAGCCTAAAAATGATTCTAAATAAATATTTACATAAGTAAATATACTAAGAATTTATTTTCTAATTAACTACTAGAATATTCTAAAGTAATTCAATATTTAAAATAATCTATAATAAATATAATAATATAAAATATACATAAAATACCTATTTTGGGTGAGGGGGTTTACAATCTACCCAACTTACTAAAATTTCGTCCTCAAAATTGACACTAACCCATATTCATAATAATCACTATAGCTATTATACTTTATTGCTATCTAGCAGTGCTTCATAAAAGTCATGGTCTGTCATTCTAACACTTCCTCATTTATTGTCCATACACTATTCTATTTCTAACTCATCTACACTACCCAACTTATAAGAATTCTACTAGTAGTCAAAGTCTCTTGAGGCTATTGTCTAGGTTGTAAGACAAATATATTTATTGGGTCGAGAATCTTGGGGTACTTGTCTTGAATCTCACAACCATGATTTTTCTTTGTAACCGTCAAGTATCGTAGTCTAATACTGCCATGCCACCTGTACCAATATGTCTGCAAATACTTCGACTACTTTACTACAACGGGCTAGCTGCAGCTGTCGCTACTTTGCCAGTGATTTGTCATAGTTGTCAATTCGTAACCAGTGCCTTCAATTCTTTCCTAGGCATAGTCTAAGTTTTTGGACAACAGTTAAAGTCTTGACTAACTTATAAAACTATTAAAACTATAAACTAGTTCAAACTGTCTAACAAATTCCTATTAGCCTAAGGGATGCTATACATGGTTTTTTTAAAAATAATAAGAGGATACATATATTGCTATAGGTCTTATACATAAGGGTTATTATTAAGAACTCATCCTTTAGTTATTAATCATCTACTAAACTATTTACGTTTTAACTAACAAAACTAATGATGGGGTCAAAGTCGACCAACAATTCATGTTGGCACGAAAAAGACGTAACTACAATAGGAAGAATTAAGCACGAGATAATGAATGGATAGAGAAGAGAAGATAAGCCACCCAAGGGGGCGAGATGGTGATAGAAAAAGAATACTACTACTGCTACATGCGTCATCTATTAGCTTCGTGGATATGCCATCTAGTTAGGATATCAACGCATCCTCATAACTGCTAAACTACCTTATATATAATTCTACGTCTACTATGCACCTAAGATCTCGTGTCATAATAGGGTTATGAGTATGTAATGATAATATAACTAAAGTTGTACCCGTATCTACGACTTCATGTGCCTGCGCTCTCTTGTTTGTTATCATGAGTGCTTGGCCTATGGAGTATATCTGGTACTATCTGTGTATCAACTTATACTAAGCACGAACGTTCGTCTTTCCGAAATAGGGGAAGACGAAAATCAACAATAAAGAATTTCAAGGAGGAGATGATAGAATACAAGTACAGAATCAAAAGGGATTAGAGAATTTGAAAGGGAGTTGCCAAGGCAGTTGTGGATTGAAATCTTATTTTGGTAAATTCCTATATGCATGTTCATATCAGAACAGTTAGGTACCTGACATGATATGCTCTGACCAGTCTAGAGGGCAAGTATATCCGTCTAACATGTTGAGTCAACTATATCTCAATCCACATAAAGTAGTGATACAAAGAGCGAACCAAGTGCACTACGGTTGATCAGACCATAATACACCGATTCTAATTTAGACAATGTATTAGTGTGAGCCCCCAATAATACATATGTCATGAACAAGCTCAATAAAAGAATAAGCTTGCAAAACTAGGCTATAATAGAAGCATAAGTCGAGGTAGTAAAAATATAAGTACGCTTGATTATGATGGAGGAAGGTACAGAATAATCTAAGTTCACTAAGAAGATCGGTGTTGTGCCTCTACAATTGCCATACTAATTTCTTATCTAAGTCTAAAGTCAACCAAATGGGTGTATGAGCCTCTAAGTTCTACAGTCTAGATAAACACTAAAGTTCTATAGTCTAGATAAATACTATCTTCTTATGCAAGCCTATAGTTGGTGTCATTCATTTATATTTCATTAATTGGTCAGAAGGACTATGTGATACTAGATTATAGGGCATACTACCAAACTTACAAAAATTTAACTAATAGTATTATTGAATACTAGAGTGTATATACCTAGTACAAGTCATCTTCCTAACCCCTATCAAGCACGAGAGGAGATTGACATTGTGAAGGAATCAACAAGATGCAATGAAGCTATCAAATGAGAGTGCGAAATGAAATCAAGGGAGGTGATAAATAAGTGGATGAGATCTTATATTCTAATCCTATGTGCAGGCTTGCTCGGTACAGTAACGTAACCGAGACAATATGCTCTCGACTTGCATGGGCCACCACAAAAATATGTCACGCCCCAGTCCCAAAAATACGTAGGATTAGGACATGTAAGCATGCCATCCGCATGGATATGGCAACTCCAATATATGGAAACCAAACCCATATGTACGTTGTAATATGAATATCAAATCCACAAGTGGTATATAACATATGTCATAAGTCACAGGATATAATCTAAATCTCATCCACGAAAATCAATATAAATAAATAACCATTATCTATGAAACTAGATCTCAATATAAGATGATAGTTGGATGGAAACAAATCCACTACCAACTCGAAGGTAAAGGTACAACACAACAAACACAATATAAGAATACCAACTAACAATCATGGGCTCGAAGAGAGGACATCCACGAAACATATATAACCCTCCAAATCTGCGCTCTTACAAATACTCAAGAACATATACACCTGGCAGAGGACCAGGTCCTCAGAGGGACGTAACAAGATACAGAAAAGTGAGCCAATTTGAATACAGTAAACATGCATATTATTTAAAAATAAATAAGTACGCTGTACAAGACTATCTATATGAATGCAAATGAGGATAACTTTTCGACGTATGGGCAAGGGTATGCTACTCGATCTAAGCCTCACAACTCACACAACCGTCAATGGACATCAGAAATCGACATACCTTTGGGGTGGCGACCAGCACGACACACGCCCGTAGTGCGAACTATATACTACAGTTTACCAGAGTGGTTAAAAGCCCATACACCTAATGATTGTCCTCTCATGATACTAAGTGTCAAGTGTGTGTCAACATATCTAATATATAGTAATGACTGAAAGGAACTACACATGCAATAAATAAATAGAAATGCAATAAATATAGAAAAATATACTAAGCATGCAAAATACTGTAAGCAATTTGGCAAGGTATCTTGCCTGGTCTGAAAAGGATGAAATCCCAACTCAAGTCGTCGTCCGATCTACCCGTCACATAAATTAAACAAGTTAGGTTACAAAAGTGGGTAAATAGTTTTCAATATTTTAATCTATTTTAACTCTGAATAAAATAACCTAAATTAGTATTTTAATTTTATTATAATCTGATTTTATTGTTAAGCTCTAATTTTGGTCCAAAGAAAGTTAACTTTAAGGATTTGTGATCCGTGGCACACAAATCGAGGCAATCCGTTGACCAAAAAGTCAACCAACTCAAATCCTAAATTTGTGTGTGGAATCCTATATATTTCAATGCTACGTGAACACTGGAATCGACAATTTTATAAAATCACAAGTCGGTAAAGAGTTATGGCAATAAAGACGCACAGATGACAGTTTTTAGTGGTTTTCTATTTACGTCTACGTTGTACAAATTTTACAGTAGAATAAAATTATACTAAATTCTGGAAAAATATTTTTCTAGAAGTTCATCATGTCAGCTTTCCAAAACTTTAAACGGTTCGTAATTCCGAGTTTGGGATCTCCCAAAATCTTGAAAATACCAAAACGCGTCTAATTTCGGATAGCTGGCACTTTTAGAATTTTTTGGAAAAATAGGTTCATAAATTATTAAAATAAATTATATAATCAGAAAACTAACCTTGATATAGTTCTAACAAAAAAAACTGGAGCGCGTTTGGAGTCCGGAGCTACGAGATATCGTCTATTTAAGTCGTCATAACTAATAGAAAATGAGGCTGAATTTATGACGAATTTTGACTCTTTTTGGACAAAAAAAAGAGGAATTTGGGGAAGAAAAATATGAAGGATGAGGTATTTATAATGGTGGACACTACTTAATTAAATAAGACTAGGATTGGTTAATTTGGATAGGATTATGATGAATTTAAATAAGGATAGGATATGCATGAAATTGCTTTCCTAGTAGGTTCATGATTTGAATTAATTTAAAATAGAGTATGAATTTATCTCAATAATTTATAATCTTAAATATAATTAAAGATAATACAAATAATTTATAAAATTTTATTAATATCTATTAACACTAAATTAGCATCTATATAATATTAAGACTATATATATCCAAATAAATCCTAAATAATTTTAAAAATCTAAATAAATTTCTGAAAATTCTAAATAAATTATAGAAAAATATAATTAAATATTTTAAACTAAAATAAATATTTGGTAGGAACAACATGCAAGTATGATCGTATAGTAAATCATAGAAGTCCTAGAAATTTATGTTTCCTAAGTTTTAATTACCTAAAAATTCTAAAAAAATCTCCAAAAATCTAAAATAGCCTAAAAATGATTCTAAATAAATATTTACATAAGTAAATATACTAAGAATTTATTTTCTAATTAACTACTAGAATATTCTAAAGTAATTCAATATTTAAAATAATCTATAATAAATATAATAATATAAAATACACACAAAATACCTATTTTGGGTGAGGGGGTTTACAAGTCTTAGGCGACATCCTGAGATAAAGCGAAAGAAAGAATCAATATGGCAAATGATGTAAGACACTCAAAGGAAGACAGTTAAAGATCAAACACCAATATCAAGAAAGAATAGTAGAATGAATCAAAAGAGGTTTTTTTTCTTCCTAGATGTGATTGAGTATGCTCAGCCTATAGCTTATATCCTATATCCTAAAACAGGCTCGTAATAGCACTCAATTCATAGCACCACTACGAATCACACTAGTTGCGACCTTGATGACCTGCATGGGCCACCACTAAAAATGTGTCACAACCCGCACCCGGTGTAGGGATGCAAATCGGTAACAACGTCCAGCTTATGCCGCAGAATCGAAGGTAGAACATTGTTTGGGTAATCTATCTAACAATATAATAATCCACCAACAATATCAATATACTCAATCACCAATCTAAGATGGAGAATAGTATGAATATGATAAAAAAATTGAATAGTCATAATACAACTCATGAGTCAATAATAACACCAATGAGTCAGAGAAAATACTAAATAGTAAGTTAGAGACAAGAGAATAACTAAGATACTATAATTCCCGGGCCATCTGTCTCAGTCGGGATGAGTCCCTCCTGAGCTAGGGTCTCTAGTTCTAATCCCACAATATTCTGAGGCCCGTAATGAGTAGGGTACCACTCCTTAGTGTCATCTGGAAAAAATATATCCAGTCAGGAAAGGAGCAGAGTACATCTCTAACTAAAGTTCTAATCAATTATATAAACTATGTAACAGTAAATAGATATGAATATACAAGATACAATAAGAGATATAAAATAAAAAAATATTAAAAATAAATACAAGAATGAACAATATGGCAATGAACAAGAATACTAATGACTAAGTGAGTGAGTACTAGATTTAACATGTGATCGGCTTGGGAACTTGTACAAGGAACTTGCATAAGGATAAGGGCCTGGCTAATAATACGTGCGGTGTATGATCAACACTCACATGGAGCAAGACATGCACAAGGAGGATATGATCACATATCTACACTAAAATACTCCCCACCCCGACTGGTATAATTGATCCAACCATGGTACGCTATGGCACGAGATTCTCTAGGAAGGTACAAGTCTCCCAGAGAATCACTGTCTGTACATGTACAAGAAGAACAAGAAAATAAGGCTTGCACAAGATACACCATATATACCAAGGAATAATATCTCATGACGAGATCCGGATATACAAATCCGTGTAATCATCGTGTCAAGAAATCAAGGATATCTACACTAGATACAATGAATATAGAGAATATCATAAATGAGAAACTATCAGAGAATATACTCGTCTAAAGTCCAGTAAATAGTATCACAGATGTCCGGTACGGTACCTCGAAGACCTAAATAGGGAATATAACACCAATATAAGGTTTCAGAATGAAAATAAGTTAAACTAGTCAACTTCTAGGTCAAAGAGCCATTTCTAAGTCAAAACAGTCAAACTAGATCAACTCTAAGTCAAACCGGACAAACTTGGACAAACTTGGTCAAACTACCTATTTCTATGTTGCATGAATCTATCTCTATGATATTGGGTTTATATACTAAGAATCTAGGCCATACGAGCTAAACTAGGATACTAAGATAACGTATCGCAAGATACGCAAACAAGAGATACAAAAATACTATATAAGCATATCCAATCAATATTAAATACACTAATCATAATCACAAATGCTAAGTGGATACCTTTGCTTTGAACCAATGCGGTATAGCACCACTACACCCCCATCTCGATACACAACTCAAATACCTTGAGTATCAACCCGATACCTTGAGATTTACCTTGGTATCTCAAGGTAAAGTGATTCCTAATATATATTAGCTACCAATACTAAACCATAGACTAATAGGTATTTATCTAATACAACTACTAGCTATATACTAATAACTATTAATATTTACTAAACCACAACTACCTATTACTACTAACATACAAAACATATAAATAACTTAACTAGAAAACATAATATATATATATATATATATATATATATATATATATATATATATATATATATATATATAGTATCACCAGATAATATAGTACAATATGTATAGATAACTAATAACTAGATATCAACTAACTAGCTAACCAATGGACTAACTACCAGAGAACCAACTATCCATGTTGAAACTGCTGCTAATGCCATGCCCGAGCACTGCTCTTGCTGCTGCTGGTGAAGCTGCCGCTGTCGCACGCTGCCACTGTAGTGCAACTGCACACTGCTGCGACTGATGGAACTTGCCGCTGTTGCTGCTGTTGAGGATGTTGCTGCTGCTACTGCCATGGCACTGCCTGCCCCGCTGCTAGCTTGCTGGGTGAAGCTGCTGCTGGTGTGGTTCTTGCTCCCTACTGCCTTGTCCGGCCTCTTTTCAACAAACTACACACACACACTCAAACACTTATGGTTAAGTAGAAGTATCATAAATATATAACCACTTACACACATATAAATACAACTATATACATAGCACCTATAAATATGTATGTATCAATACACATAACATATAAGTTTGATATATACACAATTATATATGTATGTATCAATACACATACATGTGTACATCTATATGCATACATATATAACTAGATACATATATAATATAACCATTTACATACATAACACCTATGTACATATATATACCATTATATATATATCAAACTATATATATAAACACTCCTCTCAACGATAGCATCACACATATAAATACATATATACCACATACATGTATACATATAAGATAACTATTCAAATAGCTATATATATAGATGTATAACTACATGTATATATAAACACATATGCATATAGATACTTGATTCACTAGTACATCCATATCTACATACATATATCCATACATATATACATAGCTATCTATATACATATACATAACAATATATACATATACATATGAATACATATGTTACCAATAGCTATGAATAATGGAAGTTTTATCTAGAAATACAACACAACAAACACGTGGAGTGCATCGCACCCATATCACACTAGATCTATGATACGCTTGCGATACGAGTCCACCACACAACCAAACATACCCCGAAGGACACGAACAAGTCTAAAATACTATATATGAACAATACGAGGAGTAAAATATACATCTACGTGTCTGTGTCAAAATGTTACATGCACAAAATTTTGTGTCAGAGGAAAAGCCCACAAATTAACACGTATCACCAAATTATTGGGTTACGACCTACACGTATATATCCAATTATGGACATGACACTAGCCACAAACAAACAAATACATGTCAATTTGGTCTATATGACCAATTGACAAATACAACAAGTGTCAATCTCGAAATATCTCCAAAATTGACACAAAAGTACCATAACTTTCTCCTTATGCCTCCTATGAACCTAATTCTAATTTCTATGGATAGCCTATGCATGTGGGATAGTTTCTCATGGTTAAAACTCATATTTAGAACCTAATGAAAGGGTAAAAACTAAATTATACCTATTGGAAGATGGATTTTCAATACAACATCCAAATTTGATGAAATTGGCCTCCAACTTATAGATTCTTACTCCTCTTTATAGATTCTTGCTTTCTCCTTCTAGATCCTTGCTCTACTAGCCTCTAATGGTGATTTGGGAAGGAATTGTGAAAAATTTTGGTAGAAAATTGATGTGGGAATGAAAAAATTTGGTTGAGGAAAATTTTAGATCTAGTTTTAAAATGAAAAGAGGAGAGAGAAACTTTTTCCCTCTTTTATATAGGCCGGCCCCCTATAGCCCCTCACTCAAGCTACTATGTAATGCCCATTATACCCCTTGGGGCCTCTCATGAAGAAATAATTAAGGAGGGAAGGTTCTAGTCTAATGGTATAATTAAATTAATCATCCTCCTAATGAATGAGCTTCTAATTTGGCTCAATTCTAACTAATAATAAATGTTGGTCCATGAGTCTAAACTAAACCAGTTAGGTCCACTAACATAAGTCCAAAAAAATAAACTAACATGTAACAATAATTAAATAATACAATGAATAATTATTTACATGCACAATATTTAATTAATTATAAAATTACCAAAATATCATTTCCTAGAAAATATGGTAGTGACAGGAGCCTTATATGCTTGATAGAGTGCTTCGTCATTTTGGCTATGTACAAACGGTTTTGAAGCACACATTAAATTGGTGATTGCTTGAAGAGGGACAAAACCCTTAAACTATGTCCTACCGGCTTGGTACCGGACTACTTCGAAGAGTGGCAACGTCATGTTATCGGAGAATCAGAAGGACAACCGGTGGTTGAGATGCCGGATTATAGTGAGGACTGCATTGCATACTATATGGAGATTGGACATCCAACGTTGTTGAACACATATAATCGAAGAGTCGGTAATGTGCGAGTAGCAGCCATTCTTTCATCCAAATCAGTCTTGTATGCTGCATTGCTGAAGATAGTGAGGAATAAATTGTTGAATTATAAGAATTTGATTTAATTATGCTAAGAAGCCTAAGAAGTTGGAAAGAAGTCTCGTTAGTTGCAAGGACTAGAACTGTGTTAGAAGTTGGTGCGCGGTTGCATAACATCGACAATACTACTAACTTTCCATTCGTCGAAGATAGTGAGCAACGTACAAAGATACTTCAAGATAATTAGAAACTTTTAAATTGTAATTAAACGTGTTTGGTTGATGGTCATGTGATGTTGGTTGTGAATATGTTTTTGTAGTTGACACTATGATAATATATTTGGTAAAACTATGTTGGTATCCTAATTTTGGGCGATACTTTGATGGTATATTTTGTAAAACTTTGTTGGTATCCTAATTTATTGTTATCTTATTTTGAAATTTATGTTGATTGTGTATCCTAATTTTGGCAATTTTAGAACACTATTGGACTCTCAGATTTTGCAGAATAACCGCTTTAGTATCCTAGGACTGTCGATATTTATGACAGGCCTAATGAAAAGTTACTGGATAGTCGAACTGAGAAAAATTTGACGGTCCTAACAACAGCCAGTACTGTCAAAATGTTTAATAGTCCTATAATCCAGTAGCTATTCATTAGGACTATAAAAAAAATTGACAGTCCTGACTATTGTTAGGACTATCAAATTTTTTAACAGTCCTACATTCTAGTAGCTTTTCATTAGGACGGTCAAAATTTACGTTCCTAATGAAATGTTACCATAGTAGGACTATCAAAAAATTTGACAGTCCTAACAAAAGCCAGGACTGTTTGACAGTCCTGGAATACTTGAATTTTTAGTACCAGGTATAAAAAAATTCTCTGCATTATAGGACTATCAAAAAATTTGACAGTCCTTCTATTTGTTAGGACTGTCAAAAAATTTGACAGTAACTTTAGGTAAGACTGTCAAAAAAATTGACAGTCCTTGCATTTGTTAGCACTGTTAAATTTGACAATCCTAACTTTTTACAGGACTGTCAAATTTTTGGACAGGCCATCACCGTCTCCGTCGCGACTGTGGAAAATTTTCAATAGTTCGAACGTCTCCGTCGCGACTGTAGAAAACTTTCAGAAGTTCGAAACCCTAAAATGGGTTCAAAATTTCAGAAATTCCTCCTAAAATGAATCATAAACCAAATTTTAGTCCCTAAAAGATTAAATCTATGCATGAAAATGGAATCCTAACATATTTGAAATTTGAGAGAGAAAAGAAGCAAAAGATGAAAAAGAAAATAAAAACATAAAATGTTTGGCTTTTATACTATGTAGTATGTAGTGGGCAGCCCCTAATAATTTTTTCATGGTGGCAAACTTGTAAATGAAAGGAACTGTGTTGAGCTATACCCGAGTAAGTTTTGTAGTACCTCGATAAAAATTATAAATCTATACTACTATATAATAAGAAAAGTTGAGGTTTCACCGTGAAAGATTTTTTGTCCAAAAATACCCTTATGTATGTTTACTTTCATTAAATTTAATATAGGTAGTAAGTAATTACATATAGAAAAAAAATTAAGGATTTTTATTGTTTGCTCTTCTTAAGTAGTAAAAAATTAAGAGATTTTGCTCTTTGAAGAAGCAAAAATTTGAATGACTATTGTTTGCTCTTTCAAAGTAATATGAAATACGTGCATCATGTGCATATATATACTAGTGCAAATAATACAAAGAGAGAACCAAGTGGCACCAGAGATGAGGCTAGGAAGATGGGGTAGATACTTGTTAGAAAGATGAGGGAGAAGAGAAGGCAGCAGCGGTGAGGCTGCAGGAGGTGTTTACAGTCAGAGAAGACGGGAGAGGAGAGATTTGAGAGGAACAAGTTACCAAAAGTACAGTCTGACTAGATTTTCATAACTGAAATTTTATTGACCTCTAGGCTCCCAGAAATCTCCAAATCTACATTCTGCTATGCAAATTGGCAAGAGTCTTGACATTGGAGTTTCAGCACCTATAACTATAGGAAAGTTTCATTCACCAAACAAAACCCCATGCCTCAAAGAGACCTAGACGAAAACAGAAACATGAAAAACAGTATTCAAACTGAAAATACAGATGCACCCTCTGCGGCAAAATAAAAAGGAATAGGACATTTCAATCCTATGCAAAGAAAGATCTTTCCATATACTTATATGAATGATATTACTTAACAAAATAATAAAACAAAAATCGAAGGTAACCTTTTACCTGTAATTCCAGTCAAAGAAACACAAAATCGCGAGAATAAATGAAAATGTCCTTGAAACTCTTTTCCACAAATAAAGCAGAGCCAAAAACATAAATTTCGAACAATTGGAGTCTTTCTCGACAAAAAGAAAATATAAGAACTTTTCTAAACTATCATCATTCATCTCTTTCTGAAAGTTTACAAACGTAAGCGTGGAAAAAAGAAAAAAACTAAAATTTCCCTGGATAAGAATAGGAAGTCCCAAGCAACTCACCATGGGGAATTTCAAGAGTGGATATTATCAAGAATTGCTACAAGTGAAATCCATGTATCCAGTTAATAAATTTATATGTGACATTGTCAGCAGAATATATGAAGATGCTAAAAGATAGCAATATCAATTCAATAAAAAAAATGAAAAAAGAGACAAGAAAAAAACAAAAATAACCATCCTTTAATTTACCGGTTTTAGAACCTTTTCTGTCATAGATATCTCATTAGAAGTGTGCATTGATTTTACCTAACTCTTTTGTATAAAATAGTATATCAATAGAATGCAAACGATAGCTAAAAGCCATGTCAAAGAGAGGAAAATAAAAAAAAAATGTGTTGATTGCCCTCTCTTAACTATATGAACAGCATAAAGAATGTCCTACTATGATTTGGAATTTAAAAAAGAGAACTAATAAAGATGTCTTGTTTTGTTTGTTCTAAATAGTATCTCTTCATTAAGTACTGGAATTTCAGTATTATGAAATTAGAGCCACAACTAGTAAAAAATGGAAATAATGATTACCGAGAGGTGATTGGTGGAGTTTTGAAACGAACTTACTCCTATTTCGATTATTGGAGTTATCTTTTGAGTTAACACATTTGTGAACATAGAAATAGGATTGGAATCTTGAAAAGGGAGGATTTTGGAGTTTGAGAACAGAGTTTAAACAAAATTGAATCTGATTGGAGCTTCCATAAAGCTAGATTGGGGGGGGTCCAAGCGACTTGGGATGGAGTTTCCATTAAAACCAAAAACATCCAAATCGACCCAATGTTAGGTATGGTAGACTAAAACAAATGTTCATAAACATAAACGTGATGAAACATAAAAGTTCAAAACTTCATGCATTCTGAGCTGCATGAATAAAGGCACCGATACAAATTCAAAACAGAAGATTTCCAACATATTGACACTATGGAAGTATCATTTCATATGTATGAACTAAATCATCTGCAAAGTAAAATGAAGAAAATCGAAATAAAATCATTGACAATATTACATGAGTACTTTAGATGATTAAATAAAAGGCACCGACCCAAATGGAAACAATGAGATTTTTTTTACCTGCTTGGCCAGAGTGCAGGCCCTGTCTTGCGAATTGAGGATCTCATAGTAGAATACAGAGAAATTGAGTGCAAGCCCTAGTCGGATAGGGTCGCCAACTCCGCCACCGCAATATCCGGCACGCCCAAACCCCACAATCATCCACTATTAAATCGAAACCATATATATATATATATATATATATATATATATATATATATATATATATATAGCATCAAAGTTTATTGATATTGCGCTCAGAGCATAAAGTTTATGCAATTTGCATTTTCAGATCCAAAACGTCCATCTGAAAGACCTATTAAATGATTCACCAGATAAAAAAATTTCAGATTGCGTATTTTGTGCATATTAATTTTTTTTCTGAGTAGTGTTTCTGAGAACATGAATAATGTAAAAAAATCGTCACTAAAAGTTCAATTTCGTCACTAATTTCGTCCCTAAAAGTCTAAATTTGTCATGAAAACCCAATTTTGTCACTGAAAGACATTGTCACTAAAATTTCGTCACTAAAAAATTTCATCGATTAGTCCAAATTGTGGTTAAAATTTTTTATCTGTTAACAATTATAGACTTCTAAAGGACGTATTCCCTCGCAGATGGAGTTGAGCTCGGTCTCGATCTTGGTCCTGTAGTCGCGGATGGAGGAGACGTGGTCCTAGTTCCCCTTGCTCTCCTCCTTCTGCTCGATGGAGGAGACGATCCTCCAAGAGGCGTGTCGGGCGCCGATGACGTTCTTGTAGGCAACGAAGAGGAGGTTCCTCTCCTCCCCGCTCAGCTCCTCCCCGGAGGCGGCAGCCGCGCTCACCTTCTCCATGAACTCTACCATGGAGAGGAACCTCCGCCTGCTCCGCCATGTACACGTACTCCTCGCGTGTAATCGCCATTAAATCAACCAGAGATATCCGAATCTGTAATCTGGTGTGTGAAGAGGGAATAATTGGAAATGAATGAATAAAAGTTGAATTTGTTGTATTTTTTTAATTTTTTTTTGGATTGGAGGGTGCGGTGAGAGTAGAGGAAAGTGTCCGTTTATGATTCAATAATGGTAAGTTTACTACCAAATGCTTACAATCTTCTTTCAACCCTCTCTCCCCCTGCTACGTGGACCATATTCGGTCTTATCTCTCCCTCTAGTGAACGACTGTCACATGACATTTCTGTCATGTGACAGCCATTTGGACAGCCATCGGATCTCACATCTCTCCTTCTCCAATGGACAACCACCACATGGCCGTCACGTATATGCCATATGGCGGTTGTAAGAGAGTTGTAGGCATTTGGTTTAGTCATAACATAGCATGTTTATGATTGTGGGTGTGTAGGGGTGACCCTGTGGTGTGGATTTGGAAAGCGATGTGAACAGCTAGCAGCATGTGAGTAGCCAGCCAACCATGCACGAGGACGGTAGAAAGGAGGGAATCTTGTTATCTCATCTTGTTGGCTGGGGAAGGACATAATCTCTTACTCTTACAACGATGCATGAAAACTGTTCATCATTGAGCATCTAAGTCCTATATAAATACTTTACTAACTATTTTAAAAAAAATAGTTATTTAACTACATAATATTACTTATTTATAATTGAACAATTTTAGTTCAAGTGGTTAAGGTAGACGTTATTTTTCTTGGTTGCTTGAGTTTGATTTGTAGAAACGACAATATTTTTATATTTAAGTTTTTTAAATATTTTTTTACGCACATTGACAGTTTTCATATTTAATTTCTTTTAACAATTTTTTTACGCAGGGTCGGCCTGACCCAGGGCAGCCAAGGCGACCGCCCAGGACCCCATGGGCCAAGTGGGCCCCAAAAAAAGTTTTAATTTAAATATATAAATATTTTACCGAAAATAGAACTAGTATGTACCATGTGCTCTTTTTAATGCAAAGCAATTATGTTATAGTGGTTATTATGTTAGACTTGTACACAAGAGGTTTTTAGTTCAAATCTTAGTGGAGACCTTTATTTTTTAATTTTACTTTTGTTTCATTTTTTTTACATTATGTATGGGGAGGCCTCATTTTGAAAGTTCGCATTGGGCCCCCATGAGCTCAGGGTCGGCCCTGTCTTTACGCACGTGCACGTTACTGGTACTCTTATAATGAGGCTTCAAAACAGCTCAAAAGTGAGTCGTCTAAGCCGTTTGTAAATACTCAACCATTTATTTAATAAAATTAATATTAAGTAAATTTTTTTATTAAAATAATTAAATTTATAATAAATAACACCATAGAAAATCGAACATAAACAACTAAGGAGAATGCTCTCACCTTAACCACATGAGTTAGAAGATGTGTTTGGATATAGTTATAATATTACGTAGTTAAACAATTAGTTAAAATTAATTTATTTAGTTAATTTTTAATTACGTGAGGATATACGTACGGTTTAGATGGCTAGCATTTTGATATATCCATAACAAATTATAATTAAAATATAATTAAATCTATAATAAATTATAATTAATATATATATATAACAACTTTTAATTCAAATATTTTTTAAATATTTAAAATATTTTAAAATAATATTATAAAATTGTATTTACGTGCAACACACGTGCATTTACTAGTATATTATAATAAGGCTTATTTGTAACTTGATACTCTCAACTATTTCTGTTTTTTCAATTTGATATTCTAAATTGATTTACTTAAACAACTTGATACACTAAAAAAAACTTGCCTAATTAAAAAATAAAAAATATTTCTAACCGGATATATGTTTTTAGAATTTTGGATGTGTATTTAGTTAGATAATACCATGTACTTAGTATAATTATGATTTGAATATTGAATATATTTTAGGATTTATTATATGATAAGGTAGTTAGAAGGATTTTGAATTTTTTTAGAAAATACCTAAGGAGGTACATATCCGGTTAGAAAGAATTTTTATTTATTTTATTTATGGAAGATGACTCTGGAACGTCGTTTTTCAAAAAAAGGTCACATCCTTCAATATCATGATTGGGTCGATCAGGCTTTTCTATTCAGTGGTGTCTATCCTAAATGGTATAAATTATTTCTTTTTCTCTTTGCTTGGTTGCTTGTGCTTCCCCTTGCTCTACTTAGTGAAGTTCAAGAAGTCAAGTCAATAAATGAACGAACAGATCCTACATGGTAAGGTTGCTAGAAAACATCAAATAGAGGAGAGAGCAGATATTTCAAGAAGAAAGCCAATGTTCCAGACCTAGAGGATATAAAGACTGCTTGGACGGCTCATTTTTGAGCCGTTATGAGCCATCCAAGCCGCATTATAATTAGGGATGACAACGAGACGGGTTGGGCCGGAGACTATTTTCAGGCCCCAGGCCCAAAATATTGGAGAGCAAGGGTATGACAAAGTCAGTTATGTATATCATAGTACTTCAGTACCCCAATATACGATGAAGCTATAAGACATGAGAGATTAACACTACAATCCATCAGTCAATCCTAGGTCAAGCGGTCCTAGGTGTCTCAATCATAAGCAAACAACATTATACAAGAAATATGATCATCAGGAGTAAGATAGTAAGGCATCCCAAACCATATATACATAGATGATCACGAAGCTAGTAATATAAAATGAAGAACTAGCAGAGTGTAAGTCATACATGATCAGCACTACCTGCAGCCTAGATAAAATAAAATTATGTTATGCCCGCAGGCAGAATATCAAGTCCAAATATGAGCTAATACGTGCTCGATGGCTAAACACCGCAAAAGAATATTGTTACGCCCAGTCCCAAAATACACGGGACCAGGCCACGTGGCAATGGCCAGGTAATACGACTCCGAAGAATTTTCCAATTTAATGGACCCGTCGAAGTGTACTACGCTGTCCTAAAATACTATCAAGTCTAATATGCTACGCTAACAAGCAACAGATAAACAACTAATCTCATCCACGAAAATAAATATAACAAAGACTAAAGTAATTCCTGGTAAATAAAATATAAAGAGTCTGAATATCCATAATACAACTGAAATAGTCTGATGGGAACAACCTACTAAAATACAACGATGGAATAAAAGTACAGAAAGCAGAAAAATAACTAGACTAGAGCATCAACTAGCTAGATAAAGATACTCTAGACCAAAGCAACAATGTACCCCAAATCACGAAAACTCCTATGGAAATGCCTCAAAGTCCTCAGCCACGAATCTGGTCTCCACTCCTGCTCTATATATGCTCGGATACAAGTGCTCGTCCGGATCTAGAAAAGAATCAGGTCCTCAGAGGGACGTAACAAGATAAAAAAGTACATGACATAAAGTAAATACTGTATAAACGCGAGGGTGAACTAACCAGCTATATAAAATGCACTTGAAGACAACCTTGGTACGTATGGGTAGGTAAAAAGGATAAAGCTTAGCGTCGAGCCAGAGGCTAAGTATCTAGCATTAGCTATAAACTGGATGCCAAAAGTATATGCTGACTATATCACCGATCATGATAGTGCGCAGCTAGTAACCTCTGCCGGATGTATCGACAACTATATACGCCCATAACCGAGTAGCATATAGCCCATAACCGGGTAACACATAGCCCATAACTGGGTAACAGGCTCACGATCCCGTAGTTTACTCTGAAACTACGATGGCCAAATATCTGTCCCATACGCCTACTAATTATCTTCTTCGTCCAATGCCAATGTACAAGTTACGAATACGACGTGGGCATCTCGTACTATAATGCAATTCACTAAAGAACTATACGACTATGCTAAAAAAATACCGTCACACGTGCTACTCGCACCGATGATCAGTCAAGTGCATAAGCCCATGTCCTAATATGAACTCACACCGTGACATAAAATGATACGTAACAAGGCCTCGGGAGTCATGATGATAACTCCATAATATTAGGTGTGACCACTAGACACTAGGTCAAATACAAGTCCTAATGTCAACACCTTCGTCGACTACACCCGAGTCATTCTTAGACGTGCACAGTTATATAATATTTAAAGCAATAAACTTGTGAACTATAATAACTGAATTTAACCAGTAGAACAAGGCAAGGTATAATTGCCTGGAACTCTAATATGAATAAGAATCTGGAACCCACAGCCAAGGTAGAACCGTCTTTGGTGCCTATGAATATATAAAATAAATATCAATCAATACATTACACTATAATAAGCATGCACAAGAGTAAAACATATGCAACGTCATGAGTCACGTAGAGTCTAAACCAAACAAGCGTTCTAACTAAGTGGGTTGACTAAGGTTGACTAGTCAAATACCAAGAAAGCATGTAAACACTAAGTCTACTAGTCACACAACATCTATAAGTCGTCTAAATGTGTAATTTCTCATATAACACAATTACGGTCATAACGTAGGGTTCTTATAAGTGTTAAGTTGGTTCTCGAATGTGTGGTACTAAGTGTTCTTATAGTAGATTTTTCGTACACAAAATATGTCATCAATATCCTAAACCTTTGTATTTATCAATTGTCAAATTAAATCAAGTACTTTCTAGTGTTCATCCTCATTCCATATTATCATAAACATGTGCATAGAATAAATAAGTTAGGTCCCATCACTTAACACGTAAATATCATATCTCTAACTCACAATCACTATCCTTTTACAAATTATGTTCGAACTATCATAATCAAGCCTACACAAGTAAATACCCAAATATAAAATTATATACCAAACATGGCATAAACCTCATTCCAACTTGCATTGCCCATTATACACACATTCAAGCATCCCCTAGACATGTATACCATCCTAGCATGGGATAGAAATACACTCTAGTATGGTATTTCATGTATAACATCTCAAACATGAGTACAAACCTAGGCACGATACCCATCTAATTGTAAAACATTACCCAAGTCTGAATTATGCGTATTCATATATAAAGCACCATAAATATAACATATATGAAGATTAATAAGTGTTCCATAGGTTTTCATAGGTTAAACTTATGAGAAATATTTATACACTAATAGTTTAACCATTGCAATTAAATAAGAATGTGTAGATGAAATATATATATATATGTTGATGAAGATAAAAATGGAGATGAAGGGAAGATGATGTTGAGCAAGGTGAAGAAGGAGATGAAGAAGGTGATAAAGATGAAGAAGGAGGAAAGTTACCTATATCTTGAGCTCGGATGGAGGAGTTGTTGTTCTCGGTTGGGGATGATCTCGGGTTGAGGGGTGCTCGGGTCTGATGGGGGCTTGCTCGATTGGGAAGAAGAAAAATGACAGTAGCAGTAGCAACACCCATAGTAGCAACAGCAACCCTAGCAGCAGCAATAAGCCATGGCAGTAGCAGTAGTAGCTTTCGTAAGGCGCAACAGCAGTGGTTATTGTAGCAGCAGTAACAAGGTGGCAAGGGTGATGGTATTGGAGATGGTGGTGATGGTCGTGAGGGTGGTGGATGTGGTGGTGATGGTCGTGTGGGTGGTAGAGATGGTGGTGATGTTGGTTAATGGTGGTGGTGGTGGTGGTTGAGGGTGGTAGCGGTCGGCTGGAGAGGGAGGAGGAGTGAAGGAGTTGATAGTGACAGTGGTCGTGAAGGTGATGGTGGTGGCAGTCGTGAAGGTGAAGGTGGTGGTGATGGGTTCAGTTTTGAAGGGAAAGATGAGGTGGTTGAATGGTTTGTGGAGAGAGAGAGAGAGAGAGAGAGAGAGAGAGAGAGAGAGAGAGAGAGAAAGAGAGAGGGTATGTGGGAGAATTAGGGTCGATTGCCCTTAGGTAATTTTAGGGATGTGTATTGGTTGTAATGAGAGAATGAGTGGTGGTGATGGGTTAGAGTTTGAATGGAGGGTTGGGATTGAGTGTATATGTGGGTTGAGTGTAAGGCTAGGTTTTCTTCATAAATAAGGTGAGGTGAGGTGTCTTAATGAGAGGATAAAAGGGGTTAAGTCAGCCCACTTTTGGGTGTGTCCAAAAATCGAGGGATTTTAATAAGGGAATTGATATGGAGATGATGGGAATAATACCCAAATAGGCAAATCTGAATTTGAATTCTTTATTGGGTTTATGAGGGTGTTTGGGGTTATGAGCATGGTGTTTGGTATTGTGTATAGAGGGGAATTAATGTTGGGTGCTTGGTATGACTCATGTGAGGGTGTGTGAGAGTTCGGGTTGGGTTTGGGCTCGTTTCGGGCTTGGTCAAGTCGGCTGACCAGAATGAATTAAAATTGTGTCTTCGGGGTTTGACAATGACTTGGAAGTGCATAGGGTCTCAATCGGGGGTGACACAAGTGTCATAGACATAGTTGACTCGGAATAGAATATTGTCATATATTGGGTTACAAGAAACGGGTCGAAGTTGCGTCTCCAATTTCGATTAGAACGGACATAGGTGCAAAGTCTAGGTTTAAAAATTAGATAATTATGACGAATGTTGTGTGATTAAAATAAAGCACAAGAGAGTATAATTATGAGTGACACAAATATCAGGATGGAAGACTGGCACGTCTAGGTCAAGAGTGTAAAATTTGTTTGAAGGTAAAAGCTAGAGTAGCGCTCCAAATATCGAAGCAACGACAAGGTGCACCAAGTGAATTAATTAAATGTGGCAAATTATAAATCCATTAACTAATTCAAAATAACCCTAAAAAATCATAATCATAGATTTGGGTCAGGGGTTTACAAATATACAAGTACTAGATCTAGGGGGTGGATAAGTATAAATTCACTCAAGTAGTCTGGTGCTCTGGGAGGTCATCATCCAGCGGAAGAAACAAAAAGTCCTCTAATTCTTCTATGAGGTCTGGCCATACAAAACCAGTGGGATCAGAACCCCAATAGCAAGTACCACAAAGGAAGGCCAAAAACTATGAACTAAAATTAATATGATCTTGACACAACAAAAGATAGAGACGAGAATAAGTAAATGTTGATCGAGACTCGTGTGCTAATACTGTACTTGTCTCGAGAAGAGAAAAGACAATAAGCTAAGTAACATGTAACCACATAGATATAAAGCGTAATGGAAAATAAGAAAATAAACTAGTGGCAGGTAGAGTAAAACTAGACAAGAATCATGCACGAGAATCCGGGAAGTATTTACTGGGTTGGTCAATGAATAGGAACATTTAAGTACCTGGTCATAGACAAGTAAAAGTAATAAATATGTAAGTGGCAATAACCAGGAAAAAAAAATGATAAGTCGGAAAGCAACAAGAATATTCTTGAACTCCTCAAAATAGGAACCATAACCTTTAAACTAAAAAAGGACCAGGATTATGATTCTTTTTTTGAGTCGTACCTAGTCTCTAGTCACTTACCGGTAATATAACAATACGAGAAAAAAAAAGCTACTAGACAAGCAATAGTAACAATCAATAAAGCACGACCAAGCAATGTCTACGGCTTGATATCATTAGCTAACTAGGGTTATCACAAATCCTAGTTACTAGCACATGCAATTTGAGGTTGTCCTATTGGTCGCAGGCGTTACAGTCTATTCAGGTAATATTTCGTACGTACGGGTAACGATAAGTAACAATAGTAACAATATGCTACACTCGACGGTGAGCTGAAAATGGGTCCTACTCGACGACATGCTCCAAATCAATACCTAAAATATGGCATCGAAATACCGGGACTGCCTGCAACCAGGTAACCTCCTCTCCCAATAATATATGTCAATAATTTAGTCATTAATCTTCACTACTAGAAAAAGCGCTATTAGCGACGTATTTTAGCGACGTCAAAAGAAACGTCGCTAATAATATATAATTAGCGACTCCTTATTAAAACGTCGCTAGACGTCGCTAAATGGCGACATTTAGCGACGTTTAGCGACTTTTATTAAGATTTTAAAAGTTAAGTCGCTATAAGTTAAATAAAGGTCGCTAAACGTCGCTAATATGTCTAATTTAGCGACGTTTAGCGACGTATATAGCGACCTTTTTATTAAAAATATTTAGCAACGTGTTTAGCGACGTCAATGACGTCGCTAAAATTTAAGTTAGCGACGTTTTACTTGGACGTCGCTAAACGTCGCTAAAATTTGGTTAATTAGGGCTCGGTTTTATTTTTCCCCATCTGCTGAAAATTCGAAAAGAGAAAAACTCCCCCCCCCTCCCCCGCGCTCCGTCGACCGGCTCTCCACCCTATTCCGGTAAACCCTACTCTCTCTCTCTCTCTCTCTCTCTCTCTCTCACACAGGACACATGTGACATTGACACAAACACTACACACACAGACACTGACACAGACACAGACACGGCACACACACACACTGACACAGACACTGATGAGGACCTAGGGTTAGGGTTAGGGTTAGGTTTGTTGACATGGGGTTAGGGTTAGGGTTAGGGCCGACTGGCCCAAGTCTACGAGAGAGGTAACAGCAGCAGTGAGCACTGCTTACTAGCTTTGATTATCAAATAAAATAAATTGATTATCAATTCGGTTCTGTTTCGGTTATAGATAATTTATTTCAGCTTTAGGTTTTTAAAATTTTTACTTATTCGATTTTTATTATTTCGGTGTTGAAACCGAATAACCCGAACGCCCACCCCTAGCTAGACCTGACAATTGGACCGGGATGACCAGCCCGGCACGAATCCGGCCCGCAAAACCCTGTCCGAATTATCGTGGGCTCGGCCCGGCCCGACCCAATATATAGGGACGTGTCGGACCTCATATCTCGGCCCATAAGAGAGGTCCGGCCCCGAAGCCCAGGCTCGTTCCGACCCAAGGCACAGCTCGGCCCGGCCCGACACGCTGCTGCTTGCTAGCCTGATCGACAACCTGGTTTATACTATCTGATGTATTATACACATCCATGTATTACATAGTCCTACGCCAATCTATGGGATTTGGTATGCATACAATCTGCCAAGTTCTTGTATATAGATTGAAACAAATGGATTGTGAATCTCCAAGACAAATATGAAGCAAGAACTTGCAGTGTGTTATTTTTTTGTGCTATGTTTACATATCCCAAAGTAGAGAAGTTCATCCGAGAGAGCATACCATCTGTGTTGTTTCTCCCAGAAACAAATGCGCTCCCAACCATCTCCTATGCACATTCAACCCTACACTTCATAATTTAAAAATAAAATGTTAGTTGTTCTTCAATCTCTACTTTGAAGTCCTTGTAGGGTTCACGGAATCCCAAGTCCGATCCGGTCCGGCTCGGTCCAGTCTGAAACTCACTGTGCCGTGGGTCACGTGTCGAACTGGACTTAGATTTTTACCCTTAGGTCCGGTCTGACCCGTTATAGTGCATGGGCCTGAGAGGCCCGGCCCACTCGACAGCTCTACTCCTAGCTATGGCATATTTTCATAGAGCAATAGCCCGTGTACTTGGGAAACTTTTGATGCAAAAATTGTTCAAGCACCAGGTGCCTTAGTGCAATGCCATGACTGCTTTTCCCATAACGGACACTGACCTAGGAGTGTGGTTGGGGGCAGCTGCAGTTCTATAGTATGACACACTATTTGTAGTGTTGACTGCACACTTATAGTGCAGTTCATAGTACTATGGGGTTGGGGGCAGCTGCAGTTTTGATAAATGAAAATATGTATTATATCAGTTATGATTTTTATAGTACGGTTAATTTTGCATGTAATGATTTATATGATAGCTTATGTCAATTTTGCAGAAGTTTCTAGAAATGGATATGAATTACTATCTGCGTCATCGTTCGTGGATGTACAACCGTCATCCTGATGACATGTGCGGTGTGCGGGATGAATTCATTGAGGGTGTACAGCAGTTCCTGCAGTTCGCAAAGGCGTTCCCTCAATACATGGACGGTACCAAAATTAAGTGTCCGTGTGTGAGATGTCGCAACAGGAAATATTATCCTGAAGTGGAAGTTACATATCATTTATACTCGAAGGGCTTTACGCCGAATTACTATCAGTGGACCGCGCACGGAAAACTTGTATCTCTAGCATCAGAGTCGGAGCCCTATGTGGAGCCGTATATGGATGTCCAAGACCACGATGCTTACGACGACGGGTTGGTGAACATGGTTTATGATGCTGCGGGGCCTAGTTTCAATCCTGACAATTATGATGCGGCGGGACCTAGTTTCAATCCCGACAATTATGATGCAGCTGAGGAGGCACCGAATGCCGATGCTGCAAAGTTTATGGAGTTGCTTGAGAATGCAAGGACTCTACTATATCCTGGTTGTGAGGATCATTCACCGTTGGAGGTGGTTACAAGATTATTGAGCATCAAGTCCAATTTTAACATGTCGCAAGAATGCTATAATCGACTGCTCGATTTGATTATAGAGATCTTGCCCGAGGGTGCAAAGTTGCCTAAAGACTTCTATCGATCTAAGAGGATGGTGAGATCGCTTTGGATGGGATACGAGAAAATCGATGCATGTCACAACGGGTGCATGTTGTACTACAAAGACGACAAGGATGAAGATGCGTGCAGATTCTGTGGTGCTGATCGCTACAAGGCCACTGTTAGAGGAAAGTCTGTCGGTGCAAGGAAGCCTACCGATTCGATGCACTACTTGCCTTTGACGCCGCGGTTGCAGCGGTTGTTCATGGTTAAGGAGACTGTAGAAAACATGAGTTGGCACAGGCGAAAACAGATCGAAGGAGTATTGGATCATCCATCCGATGGAGAAGCATGGAAGCACTTTGATCGAGAGTATCCATATTTTGCCGAGGAAGCGCGTAATGTCAGATTGGGGCTCTGCTCTGACGGTTTTACCCCATTCGGACTTTCGGGCTCCCAGTATTCGTGTTGGCCTGTGATCGTCACTCCGTACAATCTACCGCCTTGGATGTGCATGAAGACTCCGTATATGTTCCTAACCGTTATTATCCCGGGTCCGAACAATCCGAAGAGGAACATCGATGTGTATTTACAGCCTTTGATAGATGAGTTGAATCAGCTGTGGGAAGTCGGTGCCAACACGTACGATGTTTCTAGAAAGCAGAATTTTCAGATGAGGGCAGCACTTATGTGGACCATCAACGACTTTCCGGCCTATGGAATGTTATCGGGATGGAGCACCCATGGTCGTCTCTCATGTCCGTATTGCATGGACCGTTCTCAGGCTTTCCATTTGAAACACGGAGGCAAACCGTGCTTCTTCGATTGTCATCGACAATTTTTGCCGAACGATCATCCGTACCGGAGGAATCGGAATGCTTTTCGTGCGGGAGTTGTGGAGAAGGCCAATCCACCGCCAAGGTGGCCCGGATGCACGATATGGGAAGAGGTAAAAGATTTACCAAGTGCTATCCAAGAGCCTGCTAAGGGGTACAAGTGTGACGGATTTGGTCGCACCCATAACTGGACGAAGAGGAGTATATTCTGGGATCTGCCATATTGGAGCACCAATCTGATCAGACATAACCTTGATGTCATGCATATCGAGAAGAATGTGTTTGATAACATAATTAATACTGTAATGGATGTAAAGGGGAAGACGAAAGATAATCCGAAGGCGAGGTTGGACTTAGAAGACATATGTAGACGTCCTGCATTGCATTTGATAGAGGAGGGGAATGGAAAGTTAAAGCAACCTAAGTCAGTTTTCTCACTGGATAAAGAGGATAAAGGTAGACTTTGTAGGTGGATTCAGGGTCTAAAGTTTCCAGACGGGTACGTGTCGAACTTGAAAAGATGCGTCGACCTCAAGGAGAACAAACTAGTAGGTATGAAGAGCCACGATTGTCACGTATTCATGGAGAGGTTAATTCCGATTGTATTTCGGGAATTCTTACCGCAGGTCGTTTGGGACCCATTGACAGAGCTGAGCATATTCTTCAGAGATCTTTGTTGTACTAAGTTGCTCGTCGATCGTCTAGAAAAGCAAGAGAGGGACATTGCGGTAACACTATGTAAGCTCGAGAAGGTGTTTCCTCCTGGATTCTTCGACTCTATGGAGCATTTGCCAATTCATCTTTCCTATGAGGCACGTGTTGGCGGTCCTGTCGATTATCGGTGGATGTACCCCTTCGAGCGCCATCTGAATCACCTAAAGAGAAAGGTGAAAAATAAGGCACGGGTTGAAGGCTCTATTTGTGAAGCTTATGTTCTCGAGGAGATTACAAACTTTTGCTCGACGTATTTCAATCCGCATGTTGCTACTAATAGGACGAAAGCTCCCAGAAACGACGACGCATATCAGGAATCTAATGATGCAATACTCAAAGTATTCAATGCATCCGGAAAGCCCTCGGGAAAAATGAAGAAGAGATATTTGAATGACGATGAGCTAAGGGCTGCTCAATTGTATATATTACTCAATTGCGACGAGGATGAAGTGGAGAAGCTAGAGGGGTAAGTAATTAACGTCCACGTTTACATCATCTCAATGTAATAGTATAAGATACTATTATGCTACTAATCAGCAGTTGCTTCATTGTTTTTCAGCACATATAATGATGAGTTGAGGTCGGTTAGGCCCTACATAACAGACGAAGAAGTAGAACAAGATATGAGATGCCATTTTCCTTCTTGGTTGAGCGCATATGTAAGATGCTTGGTAATTACTTTTTATTTCTGCACTTGCAAAACAAATAACTTACTATCGCTACTTTGGTATTTAGGTCGATCGTCTAATATCACCTGAGACTGAATCTATTAGGACTCTAGCCAAGGGACCAATTACTGCCGTAAAAATATGGCCAAGTTTCTGTGTGAATGGGTTCAGGTTCAAGTCAACAAATGCTCCTATTAGAGACAGCTTTCTGGATCTTGATTCCACGAAAAACAGTGGTTTGTGTATCAAATCTTCAAACTACAAAGACGTCAATCCGGGCAATGATTTTTTTGGCATCTTACGAGAGATTGTGGAGTTGACATATAATTATGGCCCAGAACCTGCTAATATCGTGCTATTCAGGTGTGAATGGTTCGATCCGATTCAAGATCAAGGTTGGAAAATTGACAAGCATGGCCTTGTGGATATAAACTACAAGCGTAGATATCAAGGCTACGAACCATTTGTCCTATCAAGTCAGGCTCAGCTCGTGTACTTCGCAACTTATCCTAGACGGGGGACAGCGAGGTCGGATTGGTGGGCAGTATGCAAGACTAAAGCTAGAAATACCTTTGACATTGACGAAATAGCTTATCAGGAGGACGATCTACCTCTTGTAACAAATATTGTAGATGTGGACTCAACGGAAGTTACTCATTACACGAGTAATAATGTAGAAGATGTAGAATTATCCGGAGAGGACGACGAAGTAGATGAAAGTGAAGACGAGGAAGAGGAAGAGCAGGACGAGGAAGGCGAACAAGATGAATTTTCTGAAGATGATTGAAAATATAAAATATTCCATGTAGAATGTAACTATATTTGGACTATAAATATTGCATGTAGAAGTAGATGTTGACATTAACGAATATATGTATTATATTTTGACTGTATAATACTTTGAGATATGTATCACATTCCGACTGTAGAATGTAGTATATATTTGTGTTTCTCTATATTCATCATATGTTGTTATCAGATATGACAGGACGACGCGGAGGATTCGGCAGGTCCCGAGGTAGACAGAGTGCCACTCCGGTACTGCCTACTGTTGGTTCCGGATCATCGTCGCCCAGTACTCCAGTATATCGAGCAGTCACATCTCCGACTGCGACGACGTTGCGTGGCATCACTCCTGGGACGAGTAGTTCCAGGCGTGATAGTACTCCCTCGTCCAGCGTTCCTCCTGCTGACGAAAGCATGGAGACAGATGAGCATGTAGAGGAGGTCGTGCCGACGTTGTCCCAGCATCAGCAAGATCCTCCATGCGCACCACCGGAGGAGACGAGGACAGAGATTTGGGCCGACGGTACAAAGTAAGTCAATTAGATGGTTTAATATATATTTGTGTTTCTCTTTATTCATCGTATATTGACTTTTTCAGTAATCTAAATTATTATTTCTGTATAGATATCGTCCATCGTCGGTTCAGAGACGCCTGGGCCAATTTCTGAGAAACAACTACGGTGGCCCTTGGATCAACTATTCGGAGGCTCCGGAGGAGAGGAAGGCGTTCTGGTTTGCGCACTTCCAGGTAAAAGTATATTAAATAAATCCTCTAATTTATGCATATTCGTGATGCTAACTTAATGAATTATTTATTGTAGCAAACGTATTTTTATCCTTCGCACCGGGCCGAGTTGATCGAGCGGCTCTTTCCTACCGTTGCCGCCAAGCTTATCCGAGATGCTCTGGATGACCAGAAGGCTCGTGATCGTGCTGGAAAACCGATCCAAGGTTGGATCACGCCTGAGCAGTGGACTGCGATGAGGGCTAGATTCGACGATCCGAGCTACAAGGAAAGGTCTAAGAAGGCCAAGGCGGCTAGGCAGAATGCTGCCAAGTGGTGTGGTGGCTCGATTCCGATGACGGAACATTTCCGTCGTTTGGTATGTTTTTTCTTTTAAAATATATTATTTTAATATAAGTACCATAAAATGGTACTTGGAATAAATATTTAAGTTTAGTAATAAAAAATATATTTTTAACAGGTACAGAGGGGTGAGGATGCGAACATGGTGACCGTCTTCTTGGCCACCCATCGCAAGGACGGAAATCTCATTGATGAGAGGGCCTCACAGACCTATGTAAGTATTACTTTACTTTGTGTTTATTTTAATATAACTTAGGCAATTATTGAGTTTCCAAACCTTTTCTAGGCCGAGTATCTTAGGCTTCGTGAGCGGGCGACTGCTAGTGCACCTACACCTGGAGAGGCTGGTGCTTCGTCGCAGCCCGGTCCATCTCCGTCGGCGGACGACCTGTGGGTGACCGCAGCTGGTGGTCTCCAGAGGGGTACGTACTACGGTACGGGCTCCTATGGTGCCCTGGTTGCGACGCAGTCATCTAGGGCCTCCCCGACAGCTGTGCATTCCACACACCCCTCGCAGTCGCAGCCCTCGCAGTCGTCGGCCAGAGTCCAGGAGGCCGTCCAGGAGGCCGTTGACCGTCAGATTGCGTCTCTCCGTGACGACTTGCTGCGAAGTATGGAGGACCAGTCCCGGTCCCAGCCGCAGGCGGACGATCCGATGCTTATCGCACGATTGGATATGCTCGACCGCAGCATGACGGAGCTACGAGAATTGACAAATGATATTAGAGCCTCCAATGATCGCAACATCATGGAGCTGCAGGCGTCACAGCTATCGATGGGCGAGAAGCTGACGAGGATGCATGCGTCACAGCTATCGATGGGCGAGAACCTGACGAGGATGCAGGATTCAATGGGTGATAGCAGTACGAGGTTGTTATCTACCCTGGATTCTTACAACCAGCGACTCGCAGATTTGGAGCGGGCACGGCCGCCACCGACGTCACTGCCTTCTCCATCGACATCGGTGTCGATTCCACGGGACGAGTATGAGGAGTTGTTATCCTTGAAGCGCGCCGCTGGTCAGCCTCCTGCAGATCCGTAGTAGTCTAGTTATTATTATTATTATTTATGAATTATTGGTACTTCAACAATAGACATGATGTATGATGCTTCTTGTGGTCATTAATTTTTTAGTTAATTTAATTGGATTATATAGTTATCCACATTTAATTGGATTGATACTTCTTGTGGTCTTTAATTTAATTGGATAATATAGTTAACTAGATTGAATCATGTTGGTGTGTATGATGAAGATGATGTAAAACTGCAGGGAATCACAATGTTTGATTCTGGGAATTTTTTTTAATTTTTTTTAAAAATTAGCGACGTTATTAGCGACGTTTAGCGACGTTTAGCGACGTTAAATTACGTCGCTAATTACGTCGCTAATTAGCGACGCTGTAAAACGTCGCTAATAACGTCGCTAATAACGTCGCTAATGACGTCGCTAAACGTCGCCAATTGCTGACATGGCAGTATAGCCAGGTCATTAAAGACGTCGGTGTAACGTCGCGATAGATGTCGCTAATCAGCGACGTTTAGCGACTTTTCTAAACGTCGCTTTTTAGTGACTTGTCGTCGCAAAACGTCGCTAAATTTAGCGACACATTAAAGTCGCTAAAAAACGTCGGCATAGCGACGTTTAGCGACGTTTTTTGTATTAGCGACTTGGTATTTTCTGACTTCTTTAAAACGTCGCTAATTACGTCGCTAAACCTAATTAGCGACGATTTTTGGTTATTTAGCGACGTTTTTAGACGTCGCTAATTTGTCTTTTTCTGGTAGTGCTTTAGCAGTTTTAGTTTAGAATTTTGGGGGTGATATTCCACATAATCTATCCTATATATGTTTGCAAGACAAGATAATGAATTGACAGTTACAAAAAATTGACAGTTACAATCGCTAGCACAAGACAAGCCACAAAAGTTACTATAGTGACAATCAAAGACAATAGTGACCATGGGGGATAATTTCAATATCTAGAGTGACAATCAATACATGTAGTGACAATTTGTATCTAGGGTGACAGTCAATATCTAGAGTGACAATATGCAATAGGTGATAATCTGTGAGTGGCAGTGAGTGACAATACGAAATAATAAGGTCATGGTCAAGGGTAACAATAAGTAGCAATAGGGGTAATATAGTAACAATGGGCATCATGTACTAGGTGGGTGTAGAAATGGTAGGTGTCCCAAACTTTATAAAATATCGGGTCTGTACAGTGAGGCATAAGTAAGCATATAAGACAGTGTAGAGACAGGGTGTCAGTAAAGGATATGTGCTTATTGTAGAAGCATAAAAAATACGCCGAATGGCTATACGCAGCATATTGATGCAGATCAGCGTAAACAGAGGCCTTCAGAGCCATCAAGCGTGCAACAAAGCTTTTTTTGCTAAACACAGCGTGAAGTATAAACTCAAAGGACCATCCGCGTAAGGCAGTACGTCCAGGATGCTTCAGCGTAAACAGGGTTCTTCGTCGCCTCCATGGCGTAAAACCCATCCTCTTTCAACGCAGCATTGAAGTGTACGAGAGACGCTTCGTATTCTCCGAAGTAAACCTGTCAGATCCGGCAATGAACCTGTCAGATCCTGCAATAAACCTAACGTCTGGACTTCTGACAAAGGGATACGACTCGACTACCCAGACGACGGCTATAATGATGGCACAATACTGTAACCCAGGCTATCATTTACCGCCATCTCCTTTGCGTAAACTGCTTTTACATGCACAAAGGGATACGCTGTCTTGTTTTACACAGGCAGACATGAGCTGTTTACGCTCTGCGGTAGACAAATCGCCAGCCACGTCAAAAGCTGCACTTCGTACGGGGCTCGAGGCACGTCTCTACGTCCAATGCACAGAGCGATGACAGTTGCTCGAGGCATGTCTCTACGTCCAATGCACAGAGCGATGACAGTTGCTCGAGGCACATCTCTACGTCCAATGCACAGAGCGGTGACAGTTTCTCGAGGCACGCCTCTACGTCCAATGCACAGAGCGATGACAGTTGATCGAGGCACGTCTCTACGTCTAATGCACAGAGCGGTGATAGTTTCTCGAGGCACGTCTTTGCGACTGATGCACAGAAGGGCTGCAGACCTTCAAAAACATGCTTCCGTATTTAATGCACAGGATGGTGGCAAATCTCTGCATTTAATGCAAAAGATTTGATTATATCTTCAAAAGCCGTAATTTCGGCTAAGACGTCCACATCCGCACTCTGGCATGGTACGCAGCGGCTTCTACGCCCATTTAGCTCCGGTGCTCACTCGGCTTCCATGGCCATTCAGCTTCTGTGCTCACTCGGCTTCTACGCCCACTCGGCCTCTATGACCACTCGGCTTCTACGCCCACTCGGCCTCTATGACCACTCGGCTTCTACGCCCACTCGGCTTCTATGACCGCTCGGCTTCTATGCCTATTCGGCTTCTATGCCTACTTGGCTTCTACGCCATGGTGACAGACATTGGCTTCTACGCCCACCTCTTCTACACGAGGGATACCTACCTACGTGGCTTCTACACCGTGATCTTCGTAGCGATTATACGCGTTTTGTCCCTTAGTTGGACCCGCATCACACGCTCATTCAAAGGATCATCTATACGCAGGCATTGGTTATTTTAACCATTGTGTAAAAAGGTGCTGTACTTTTCACTCCTCGGTTTCTACACCGATGGAGTGGTCACTGTCACCAAAACTCTATAAATAGAGACCTCTATCAATGATGAACAAGGTCGACAAATATGAGGGTCAAAGAAGTTGGGTCTAAAAACTGATCAAGAGATCCAGTACCAGATCCAACGGTCGAGAGAGAGAGAGAGAGAGAGAGAGAGAGAGAGAACCCGGAGCTCAGGCAAAAGAGTAGGGATCGACGACTTTGGCATCGTGCATCCACCCTCTTCTGCAACCTTCGAAGCTGCTACCTGTCTTCCACGGCACTTCTTCAACATCGTGTGGTCCAAGGGCTAAAGTGATCGACTGCAGATCAAACACCTATAGTAATATTTACCCAGATTAAATAAATTGTACTCCCATATCCTCGTATAGGATCAAATTGTACAAGTTTGTTTGTAAACCAAAAAAGACGGGTTTTGTGTAAACCCCATATTGAATACATCTTCATTCTTTCGTTTTCCACCACAAACAAGATGGCGACTCTGCTGGGGACGTCTTTCTCTTCTGATGAGGAAGTAATTGCTCAACACGATACGGTATCTGTACGAACCGTGAAGAAGACACTGGTCGTCCAATTCGACCAGTCTGCCTACGAAGACATGCTTCGAACCGGGGGTAGCTCTCACCCTCTCTCCGTCCAAGACAACATGAAGCTGCGCAAGGTCTGGATGCCCAAGACCTCCTCTACCATTCCTGTGGACTCTCCGATCTCTCTGATCTCTCCGACCAATGAGGTTGTAGCATTGCTCCCTCTGTGCCCCGCACGTAAAATTCAGTCTCCCGCTACGCGCGGTACAGACGAAACTTTGGGCAAAGCCTCAGCGCTAACCCAGAAGTATCCACTACGCTTTACGTATAGAAACCAGTCTCCCGCTATGCGCGGTACTGACAAAACTTCAGGCAAAGCCTCAGCGCTAACCCAGAAGTATCCACTGTGCTATACACGTAGAAGCTAGTCTCCCGCTACGCGCGGTACAGACAAAACTTCTGATGATGTCTCAACGCCAAATCGGAAGTACAAATCATGCTCCATGCGCAAGACAATATATGACCTCTACGGGGAACCAGATGAGCGCTGTGATCTCCGCAAGGGAAAGCAAGCGGCAGAGTACTCAACTTCTCGGCCTTTACGCCAGCGAGGGAGCAATCTGCCTACTCTCCGGATTACGCGGGAAGCCGATGGCCCACTGAGAACCTCTTCAGCTTTATGCCAGTCTGGTCAAAAATTACGCCAGGCGAAGTCCCACGGCTTAAAGCAAGCTCAGTTTGCAGAAAGACACCCTCCCCGAGGATTATCCGCCACCCAGATGGCCAATTTGTTGTACACAGGTGGCACAGGGAGAACCATGGTGCCCAATCTCCGCATGTCCACTGGTGGGAACAGGAGGAACAAGTCGTCGTCTTCTTCTTCTACTTCTCCTGACTTGCGTAAATATCTAATCCAGAAGCGTAAGGAAAGGGGACCTTCCAACATATCTATTATGCCCCCTGACGAGCAATATTGTAATAGTCATAAGATTGTGATTGACTGCTGCTGTTCTAAAGCAAAACGGTCGGTTTTTGACCGGTTGAGCTACTTTCTGTCTTTCCAGGAAGAAGAGCCCGCACATGCATCCGTGAACATGGCTTCGCATATACCTGGAGGAAACTCAGGCTCAAGACGTCCGTCCTCTAGAACTCTGAGCCGAAGGAGATCCAACATGCTCCTCAGAGACACTGAAGATGGGGTATTCCAGAACACTCGTTCAAGGTCACAACAGCTGACTTCGTACTCCTCTGATTCCGACGGTGGGGGTCGCCATTCTCCCGAATCAAATACTTAGAGTATAGAGTCGAATTCTGCAGCAACCTATACGCATCCTTCGACGATGCCTAGGGAAATGGGAGTTTATGCCATTGAAGATGAACGCGAGGAAGCTTCGCCGTCAGGAAACGCGGAACAACGCATCACTATACTGGAGACATCTCTGAAACAAATGCAATCCATAATGGAGAACATGCACCAGATGATGCTAACTCAGCACGCAACTGCCATGGCTCAAGCATCGGTCCCGCCAACTCAGATACGTGTAGGGGTGGACTTACCACCATCCAACCCGAGCCAGGAGCCTGCTCTAGATCAAGAGTCAGCAGTTCCTCCGCTTCCTCACTCAGAGAATGCATTACCTCCCGTTGGGGTTATGATACAACCAACTCCGTACTACACCGTAGTCCCGCTTCCGACTGAAAATCCGATACAGGCAGTACGGGAGTTGAAAGTCCAGTTTGACGCCTTGAAGCACAAAGATCAGCTCAAGAAACTGGGAATCAACCAGCCTTACCCAGCTATCTGGGAAGAGGTCCCTTTCCCTCCGAGGTACAAACCTCAGACTATGGCTCTGTTCGAGGGAAAAACATCACCAAGTCAGTACATAAACTATTTTAGTATATGACGGTGTTGCTACAAGGGAACGACGCCCTCCTCACTCGGGTGTTCAAAGGCTGCCTCTCAGGAGTAGCCTATCAGTGGTACCGTAGCTTGGCGGACAACTGCATTACTTCCTTCGAGGACTTCAAGACTTTATTCTTCACGCGATTCTATGAGGGAGGAATGGACATGTCTATGTCCTCTCTCATCAAAGTCAAGCAGAGAGAAAAGGAGGACGTTCGCACCTTCGTCGAACGTTTTTGTCAGGCCACCTTACAGATGCCTCCAGGAGTTCCAGACTCTGCGTTAGTAGACATTTGCAGGAAGAACCTCCTTCCCGTAGTCTCGGTATTTACAGGACCATATCAGTTCCATGATTGGCCCTCGTTCATCATCTCGGCAGTAGCCGCCGAAGACAACAGTCGCAAGGCGCGCGACAATGGCATCATGATCTCCGCCTCTGACAGAGGCAAAAGGTCATCTCCCAGCAGTGACCATCCTCGCAGCTCCAAAGGAAAAGAAGCTCTGGCGATCAATACAGCCAGACAAAAGACTGCGTCAACCGCACAAGCGAGACCCGGGACCTCCAGGCCCGTCGAAGTCTACTTTTTCGACGACGACGATATCCCAAGTATATTCGAGTGTCTCGTCAAAAGTGGCAAGATCACCCTTCCGGTGCTAAGACGGCCCCAAGAAGTCGGCAGTACTAACGACCCCAAATACTGTATCTTCCACAGATACGTGCACCACCCGACAAAGGCGTGTTACATATTGAAAAGGAAGATCTAGGGTTTGATCGATGCTAAGCCCATCACTCTGCACAACACCGAGAAGACGGTCACGGCCAATATGATCTCTCTGCGGTTTGGCAATCTGCCTTCCCAAGAAGTCTCGGACGGTGTCACACCCATTTCTGGACCATGATGAAAATCATCAATCTCCCTCCAGCTAGGGGTCAAAATCATGACCTGGTACCCCTAACCACCCGGCAGGGCGAGATTATGTGGGTTCATCCTAATTTGGTGTCAGATCTCGAGGAGGAGACTAAAGCTACTAAGGCTACGTCTAGAAAGAGCTCCAAATGCAAACCATGCCATATGGTCACAACTTCTTCTCCATCAGACGAAGACGAGGTATTTGCTGCAACCCGTTCAGGGAAAGCCTACCTCAACGACTACGGAGCAAGTCAGGAAGATGCACCGGCGGACGCTTCAGCTGCCAAACCTTTAGGACCAGGCCCCATCGTACCAGATGCCGATCCTTCAAAACCAACTCCGGCGGACAAGGGGAAGCAAAGAGAAGTGCACTTTGATAAACCTGTGAAAAATATTCCAAACAAAAGTTTAGAGAAGCCATACAACTTTGACATACTGGCCCAACTGGCTAATACACCAGCCAGGCTGTCCATCTTCGAGCTACTCAGGCTCTCCCAAGACACTCGTCTAGCCCTGAGTGAAGCACTGATGCAGGCGGAGGCATGCTTGACCCAGATCAAGTCCCCCAACGAAGAACCGATGGCATGTCCTCAATGCCATAGTATAATGGAAGTGGTCCCAAATATCACTTTCACTCAAGACGACATGTTGTTAAAATAAAATAGGCATGACAGGCCCCTTTATTATGTCGGGTACGTCAATTCCATGGAGGTCAATCGGATTCACATAGATCCGGGATCGTCGATCAACATCATCCCTCACAGTCTGCTCAGACCGCTGAGGATTCCTACCAGCGAATTGGCTTACACCTCCACTACAATCGTGGGTTTCAATGCCGGAAGAAGTAAGCCGTTGGGAAAAATTCGACTAAGGATCCAGATTGGCAACCTCAGATCGGTGGCCACATGTTACGTCATCGATTCAGAGGTGTCCTACAACATTTTGCTGGGAAGACCGTGGATCCACGACCACAACATCGTTCCTTCAACTCTACATCAATGCCTCAAATATGTAGACCCCCAAGGAACAGTACAAACGGAGGTTGCTGACCTAAACCCGTTTAAAGGAGTAGAATCCTACTATTCCGATGCCATATTGTACTCTCAAGACCACACGGAAGAAGGGTCAGGCGAGGCAGAGAAGGAATCCCACCGGGAGCCAGAAGAACCCTCTGCCACACTACCGCTGTCAATCAGGGTGAAAGGACGAACCACTTGTCCAAAAGCCATGGAGCCTATGGCTATTCACCTGAACAAGACCAAGTCAGGAAAAGGGAGTGATCCTCTAGTGATCACTTTGAACCAGAAGCCTCCACCCTTGGTCATCAACCTTCGGCGCAACAGGCAGCCGACCGATGTAAATGCAACCAGGAACGGAGTTCCAGATGATAATAAACATAATCTTTTCTAGTATATTGACGCTCAAATTCCAAATCAGGAATCCACTCCCCGTGACGAGGTAGAACCCATAGCACAAAAATTCTTAGAAGTTATGAACTCCTACCGTTCGTATGTCTGGGAAGTAGCGTCATCATCCAACGTCGTCATGATGTATGGACCACATGAGGAGTCTATCTTCATTGTCCCTCCTACCTGCAGTAGCCAGCGATCAATAGTCTTCGGCCGTATGCGCAATCAACCGGCTAACCAGGAAGATCCTTTCAATGACAATGCTGAAAAAATGCAAGTTCACTGATACAGCCCGCAAGCGTTGAGGATCATGCAAAACATGGGCTACGACTTGGAGCGGAAGCCAGGCCTCAACTACGGAAGAGGCAGACGAACGTCGCTGCACGGCGACCCCTACTATCAACGAACTCATTTCGGGTTGGGGTATGCCACCTCCTCTAAGTCAGACGAGGATATCTTCTCCTCTTCTCAGAATGGCTCGTCGTCCTCTGACTCACCTGAGGCTCTCAAACAAACATTATCAGTGAATATGGTAGTAGCAGATTCCTTCGAATCAGATGAACAAGAATCTGAACTGTTTGAGAATGACTCTTGGGCCCAACAAATAGATACGCAGTGGAAATTCTGCTTCGAGCAAAGGGAACCTCCCACCAAAGATGAAGTTATCCAGGTTGATGTTGGGGGTAAACTTTCGCCAAAGCCGATATTTATCAGTAACAATCTTTCTCCAGCTGAAAGGGAAGAAGTTATCCAGCTGATAAAAGAGTATATCGACATCTTTGCATGGGATTATGAGGATATGCCGGGCCTTGACCCAAAGGTGGCTACTCACAGACTCAACATATTGACCGATTCAAAACCTGTGAAGCAGCACCAACGCCGGTTCCGCCCGGATATGATGGACGCCATCGAAGCTGAAGTCAAGAAGTTGATAGCCTGCGATTTCATCCAGGAAGAACAACATCCAGACTGGGTCACCAACGTTATCCCAGTCATAAAGAAAAATAGGAAAATATGTATCTGCATCGATTACCGAGATCTGAATGCAGCCTACCCCAAGGATGAGTTCCCTCTTCCCATCACGGACATCATGATCGACAACACCTACGGTTTTGAATGCATGTCTTTCATGGACGGATTCTCAGGATACAATCAGATCAAGATGCATCCCGAAGACGAGAAGCACACTGCCTTCCGAACACCGTTGGGGGTATATTGCTATACGGTCATGCCCTTCGGATTGAAGAACGCCGGGGCTACATACCACGGGCTATGAGTAACATATTCCATGAGCATTTATGCAAAATAGTAGAATGTTACGTGGACGACATAGCCGTCAAGAGCCGCCTCAAAGATGATCACATTCAAGACTTGAGGACGGTATTCGAGTTAATGCGCCAACATCAACTCAAGATGAACCCTACGAAGTCCTTTCTGGGTGTATCTAGTGGCAAATTCCTGGGATTTGTCATCACCGCTAAAGGCATCCAAGTGGACCCTGACAAAGTCCAGGCCATCATAGAAATGCGACCGCCCCACAATCTGAGGGAACTCCGGGGATTTCAAGGCCGTCTGGCTTATTTTTGGAGATTCATATCCAACCTCTCGGAAAGATGTCAGCCCTTTTTGCATCTCATGAAGAAAGGTGTATCCTTCGTATGGGACGAAACCTGTCAACAAGCATTCGGAGATATCAAGCGCTATCTCACCAGTCCGCCAGTTCTGGTGCCTCCCGTCATGGGAAGACCATTCTTGCTGTACGTTCGAGCGATGGATCATTCTCTAGGAGCTCTTCTTGCACAAAAGAACGATATGGATCACGAACAGGCTATCTACTACCTCAGCAGGATGATGGTCGGAGCCGAACACCGGTACAACCCAGTAGAGAAAGAATGCTTGGCTCTGATGTTCGCTATCCAGAAAATGCGGCACTATGTCACCGGTCAGAATATTCATATCATCTCCAGGATCAACCCTCTTCGAGTACTAATGAGCAAGCCAAGTGCTCTTAATTCTCGACTCGCGACTTGGGCGATGCTGTTTACACCATATGACATGGTATACGTCCCGCAGAAGTCCATCAAAGGCCAAGCGCTGGCCGACTTCCTAGCCGCTCATCCGATCCCGAAGGCCTCCAAATTATATGAGGACATTCCCGACGAAGGTGCAGAATGTAATTCCGCAATGGAAAGTGACGCATGGCAACTGTTCTTTGACGGCGCCTCCAGGACTGGTCCCAAGGAAAACGTGGTTTCAGGGGTAGGAATCGTCCTGGTCACTCCTGATAAACTCGTCATCTATCGAGCGTATTCTCTTAGCGAACCATGCTCCAACAATATGACAGAGTACAACGCTCTGCTAATCGGGCTCCAAGTCGCTAAAGAGCTGGGGGTCGAGTCCCTGGAAGCTTTCGGTGATTCTCTGCTTATTGTCAATCAAGTCAGGGGAATATATGAAGTCCAGAAACCAGACCTCATCCCCTATCACCTGGAAACGGTCGAGATAGCCATGACATTCAAAGGGTTCTTCCTAGAGCATGTACCTCAATCTCAGAATCTGGAAGCTGATGCCCTAGCCAGTCTAGCTGCGGATTTAGCCACTCCTATAAGAAGGCAGGATTCGGTAATCCTTCTTAACAGAGATTTATTCTGTGTGAAGAACAACTTTTACATAGAACGCAGCTACGTTGTGAACACAGATCCCCCTAGAAGAGACTGGAGAAGTCCCTTCATAGATTTTGTCGTATACGGAATCTTGCCGGAGGACCCCAAAGAAGCAGTATCCATCAAAAGATGATCATTACGCTTCTACTTCGATGCATCTTCACAATACCTATATTGTCGGACCTACGACGGATTGCTATTGAGATGTCTCTCTGACGACGAAGCACAGCAAATTATTCGGGAAGCTCACGATGGCGTATGCGGAGCACATCAGCCTGGTCCTAAGCTACATGATCATATCAGGAGAATGGGCTATTACTGGCCCACTATGATCGCAGACGCGATCAACTATGCAAGATAATGCAGAGCCTGTCAGGTTCATGCAGATTTCATACATCAACCGTCTGAATATCTATATCCTATGGTTGCATCCTGGCCTTTCGAAGCATGGGGTATGGATATCATTGGTCCTATTCACCCGTCTTCTTTCAGAGGTCACCGGTTCATACTGGCCATCACGGACTACTTCTCCAAATGGGCAAAGGCGATCCCCCTTGCTGAGGTAAAGGCGTCTAATGTAATCAGCTTCATCAAGCATCACGTCATTTATCGCTTTAGGATTCCCCGAAGGATAATCTATGACAATGGACCTCAATTCATCAGCCAAGCGTTTCATCGATTTTGCGATAAAAATCGGATACATAATATTGCCTCTACGACATATTATCTAGCTGCTAATGGTTTGGTGGAAGCTTTCAACAAAACCATTATCATACTCTTGAAGAAATTCGTCTCTTCAAACAAGAGAGATTGGAATGAGAAGCTGGGCGAATGTCTCTGGGCATACCGCACAACGGTACGAACACTGACAGGTTGTACCCCATTTTCACTGGTCTACGGGAGCGAAGCAGTTCTCCCCATTGAAATCCAGATCCCGTCACTCAGGATAGTTGTGACTAATAAGCTGACTCGAGAAAAGAATGATCTGTTAAGGCTTCAAGAGCTAGAAGGATTAGACGAAAAACGCCTCCAAGCTCAATAGCGCATCACGCTCTACCAAGCACGCATTTTCAGAGCTTTCAATCATAAAGTAAAGGAAAGAGTGTTCAAAGTCGGCGAGCTAGTTTTAGCCGTAAGAAGGCCGATGATCCTTACTCACAGGAGTAAAGGCAAATTCCAGCCCAAGTGGAAAGGCCCTTATGCGATCGAGACAACGTTCTCAAACGACGCTTACCGATTAGCCCAGCCTAATGGAGACCTGTTAATGGCTCCTATCAACGGTAAATTCCTGAAAAGGTACTATGCTTAACCTCCCCTGCTCAAGTGGAATATAGCGAGAAACTCAATTTTGACAAAACTACTTCCAAAACGAAACTAGTTGGGTCATATTCTATCATGTCCGTATGACCTCTGAATAGATATGTCCTGCTAAAAGGTTATCAAGAGTCTATCACGTTCATACTACCTCTGATATCACTCTCGCCCAAATCTGTCATTTATATTCCGAAATGATGGGTCCATAAAGTCAGAAAAGATTCGCTTTATTTATTCCCAAAAAGAGCAGAATTATATTTGGGAAGCAAAAAGAAGAAAGGGTACATCATTGAGGGGGAGCGATCATATCGCGAATCAGCTGTACCAATGCAGCTATCCTCTCATTCCTGGAAACTAAGGCATTAGCGCGGGCCCGCTCCAACCGTGCCTCGGGATTGTTCATAAACGACAGTTCAGCCCTTGTCCGAAGAGAACCAGCACGGGCAGCTTCTGCACGCTCCAGATCCCGGCGTGCTGTGCTCAGTCGACCAGTCGCTACATCTAGACCTGCCAACGACTGAGAAGCCCACTCCTCTGCCAGAGCGAGTTTTTCCTTCAACTTGTGGGCCCTCGCTACGTTCCCTTCATGCTCGGATTGGCACTTCGTCTGAAGGGCAAGAGCCTCCTCCACGACAGCTTTTCTTTCATCCATCTCCAGCTTATGTGCTTTGATGGAGTCATCTAGGCTTTCCAATTGTTTAGTAAGCCGCGCAGTCATGAGGTCATATCTGGCCTGGACCTCAGCTTCAAGGCTGCCCCGATGTCACTATTAAACCTGTTTTATTTTATCTTGTTTTGTTCACTGTTTTTAGTGACGCTTTGACAGTTTTAAATTATATTTTATATATTATTATTGTATATATATATATGTGTATATATATGTGTTTTGTAAGGTATAATATTTGTAATAATATATTATGTTATTTGTATACATATTGGTTTGTATATATATTATTTTAGGGTATATATTATTTGTATTAGTAGTATACTTTGTGTGAGTATGATTTGGGATCTAATTTTTATTCCTAAATTGTTGTATTTTATTTCTATATTATTTATATAGATTTCTTGTGAGGTTGACCTTGGTTTGACCATGTTTGACTTTAGTTGACTTTAGAGTTGACCATAGTTGACTTTTGACTTAGAATTTATTTATTGACCTAGGAGTTGACTAGTTTGACTTGTTCTCTTTCCGGGACCTTGTTTTAATGTGGTATTCCATATCTAGGTCTTCGAGGCACCGAGTCAGACATCTGTGAGACTGTTCTTTGGATTTCAGGCGAGTACATTCTCTGATAGTTTCTCATTTATGATATCCTCTATGTTCGTTGTATCTAGTGTAGATTTACATGTTTCTCTCGACACTATGGTTACACGGATTGGTATATCCGGATCTCGTCATGAGATATTATTCCTTGGTATATGGTGTATATGGTGCAAGTATTGTCTCATTGGTTATCTTGTACATGTACAGACACCGATTCTCGGGGAGACTAGCTATCTTCTTGGGAAATCTAGTGCCATAGCATACCGTGGTTGGATCTATTATACCAGTTGGGGGTGGGGAGTATTAGTATAGATATGTGATCAAATCCCTATTGAATAAAGTATTAGTAAGCGAATAGTGTTGATCATGCACCGCACGTATGATTAGCCAGGCCGCATTGTATCTTGCCCAAGCCGATCACATGTTAAGCTAGTACTCACACACTTAGTCATTAGTATTATTGTTTTATTGGCATATTGTTCATTATTGTATTTCTTTCCAGTATTTCCTTATTGTCTATATATCTTTTGTATCTATTTTGTGCATCTTGTTTATCCACAGCTATTTACTGTTACATAGTTTTTATCATGGATTAGAACTGCTGTTAGAGATGTACTCTGCTCCTTTCCTGACTGGATATATTTTTCCAGATGACACTGAGGAGTACCCTACCTATTATGGACCCCAGGATGTTGTGGGTTTAGATTCGGAGACCCTGGCTCAAGAGGGACTTATCCCAACTGAGACAGTTGACCCTGGAGTGTAGCTTGTAGTATGATAGTATTCTTTTGTACTGGATTTGTCTCCAGCTTATTTTTGTTACTCTTCAGACTCATTGATGTATTATTTTAAACTCATGAGTTGATGACTATTCTATTCTTATCTGATTCGTGTTCATTCTATCTTAGTTCTGTGATTGAGTACACTATCTTTTGGTGGTTCATTATATTAGATAGACTTTCTAGACAGCGTTCTACCGCCGATTCTGTGGCGTAGGCTGGGCGTTGTTTCCGACTAGTACCCTTACCCCGGGTGCGGGTCGTGACACCCGAGCCAGCTGTAAGTATTAGTTAATAGGTTGCTCCAAACCATTAACCATCGCCTCCAGGGCGTCGGCTACCCCAGAATCGCCGAACTCCCTGACCGCCCCGATCGAAAACTGAGAAGCCTTCTTTAGACGCTCGAAGTCTAGATTCTTCCCCAACACCATTGATATCAGCGTTTTCAAACTGGTTTAAAAGAGGCTGGTGTATTGCTCGGTCAGTACGACTAGATCCGATTGGACGCCAGGAGTGGTCGCGATATTGGCGAGTCCCCCTCCAGGAATGATTGCAGACGAGGTGGCCACAGCCGCCGCCTCGACGGGTGGTGCGACCGAAGGAGGTACGACAACGACGGTCGAAGTCATCGGCATACTCGCGAGAGGCGAGGTCACGACAACGGGTTCGTCCTCCTCTTGAGGTGACGAAACCACTCCGGGCGAGCTGGCCCCCGAAGATATTTCCTCCTCGAAGTCGGACGCCTCCGTATCATCGCCAGGAGCCCGAGCAGAGCCAGAAGGCACTTCAACACTATACTCCCCGTGGACGCCGTCCCCTGAGAAGAGGACAAGAAAGTTGATATCAATATGATGGTAATCTTTCTAGAGGAGACATAAAGATGACATTTACCCGTAGCCAACGGTATATATGTCGCATCTGCAGCCCACGTAGCTAAATCATGCCTTAATGACGCAATGTGAACTGTCATACCTGGAGAAGGGGGTGGGCCCACCGACACCGCCAGGTGCTCTACCGAGCCTTCACCAAGACGCAGTCGAGGCTCGTCAGCCAGAATCTCGCTAGGCATGCTCACGGACACGGCAGGAGTTTTATCCGTGGCTGGTCCAGGGAAAGATTTTCTTATTTGCCTCGGCCATGCAGGCGATTTTATTCCACTACCGGAGATAGTGGCAGCAACGGCAGACTCTAGCAGGGGTCCTCCGGCATCGCCAACCGAAACTGAGGGTCCCTCTCCGAAAGGCGAGGAACCTCCAATCAAAGAGACATCCCCAACAGGGGAGACAGCAGGTTCCTCTCTAGGAGCCTCAATACCAGGAATCCGGAGAGAACGAGCAACCGTCTTCTTCTCTCCACCTAAATCCTCAAGCCTAATCCCCGACTGATTGTGATGTACAGAGGGGACAGTGCAGAGGAGCTTCCAGCCGTGACTGAGGCTTAGCACTAGCCGACAGTCTAAAACTGTGTTCACGTTCCAGGGAGAGTCCTTTTAGTTCAGCAAGAAACTACCCCTCGAGCTACTGCCAGGGCCGGGAGACATCACCCGGGGGTTGTGGAGAATTAACCATCCCATTAAGTACAAGCATGGTAACTCTACCCGGGGAAAGCTATCACGCCGAGCTTCATCGACGATCAGTCCATCAGTCATGGCTCTCAGGCCAGCCTGTATACGGCACACCATGGCAGGAAGCAAGCCCAGTCTTGCCCCGAACACCAGACGTACGGCAGGCCACAGGATATTCCGATAAATGCGGTCCGCGGACGCGATATCGGGCACCACGACTCGACGCAGCCATATGGAGAGAAAGCCAGCCAGCCGGGCTTCCTTAGACAGAGGTCTGCGGCAGCGCCTCAAGTAACTGTAGGCCTTAGTGCCTTCAGGATACTTTCCTACCCCGTCATTGAGAATCTGATCTGGAGCTTTAGCATCCTCCATAAGATCCTCGACGACCTGGGCACTGAGCACGCCCAAACAATTCACAGGCTCATTCTTGCCCCCCGAAACTTTCTCCGACTTGGCGGCCCTCGCCCGGTGGAAGAAGAGGTAGGACATCCACTTAGTGGTGTGAGCCAAATCAGAAGGCTCATCATAAAAAGTGGTGCACGTGAAGTAGTGGCACATCAGCTCCTGATACACCTCCATAACTCGAGGGTCCGAGTCCTCCAACTCCCGGTTAGTGGGAACATACTCTTCATATGGGGTATCCCCCATCGGCAGTCTCGAGATCACTGCCATCTCGTGGAGGGCCAACCCCAACTCCTCCAGTGGAGTGGCGAAGGTCCCGGTGAGCGAAATGTATCGCTCTATCAGTGCCAGAAACAGGTTAGGGTTGGGAGGCAACCCGACACTCATCGCACTCACAGCAGCAAACAGTCCAATGCCCTCCAGCTCTCTCAGAAAATGCTTCAAGGCCCAGTCAACTAGGCAAGCCCATCGGAGGTTTGTTGGGGTGATCCACCCATTGCACCGAGGATTCTCCTTGGGGTATACACCCCCTCGCCCCATGAAGTCGGTGTAGAAAGTCGGCAATTGGACCGGCTGGATCACAGAACTGTCTTCACTCGGGACGCTGCCCGGGCACAGTCCCCTGAACACCGTCATAACGTCGGAAGGGCGGTTGACAAACGATCCCTGGTCAGCTCCTTTCAAATAAAAGATCTTCCCCGGCTTGCCGTGAAGATCGGGAGTCAGCGTCCACGACATCCTCCTGGGATGTGTAGCATGGGAGAAAGCCGAGATGGGATAATCTTTCAGCATCGTTGGCAGATACAAGACCACACTCTCGGCGGGGAAAACCCAGGGTTCTCTCTTAGGCTTCGTCTGGGACCGTTTGTCAATCATGTCCCCAAAGAGAAAAGCCGGCTTGATGTACTGGTCCCAGTCTATGTACGTCAGGGGCTCCCCGTTAATCATGTTCAGCAACGTCCGCTCGCCCTGAGCCGATATCAAGATCTCCCTTCCTTCAGGATACTGGGGTCCTGAGATAGGAAATGTCACGTTGGACAGATCCTCCAGATAGTTTGAGTGCAGCATTGCGACAGCGGAACCTATCACCTCGGCCAGTGGAGACTCATGCAAGTTAACTGCAAAAGTGCAAGGAAAATACGTCATTACAAATCTTGCAACATAAAAACCAAGAAACGACAATTTGTGCTTTACGCCAAGACTGTACAAAATTTGGTCATTTTACGCCGGAAGTCACATCCAGAAGCGTAATTGGCGGTATACAGTCCGTGCTTTACGCCAGTCTGCCAAAATTCTAGTTATTACACTGGAGGTCCCATCCACGAGAGTATACACCAAGTTTTCGGCAGTCAGAGCTTTTACGCTCAAAACTGCAAAAACATGGAGTTTTTACGCTGGCACATTAGAAATGTAGGCGTAAAAGATGAAAACGTCTCCGTGCGTCATCTTCCTCAAAGAGGCTATTAGCACAGAAGACGACCTAGCGCGGTCATGTTCAACGTGTGCGAAGGATTTTTCGTCATACTTTGTCATCCCAAAGGCTCTACCTCTAAGGCCGGGTGCGCTACTCGTCGGCGGGATACTTCGCTCAGAAGAACGTTCACCTTGCCCGACTGAAGACTCTCTCACTGGGGCAGAAGAACGAGAAGAAGAACCTATACTCTTTCCCTTAGCGGAGGGGATTTGTTTCGACGCCATTTCTGAAAACTCAGAATGCTCGGAGAAAGAATGAGAGGAAAAACTCAAACAGTCGAAGGCTCTTTTTCGCAGAAGACGGATGAAAAGTTTTTCTCTCAAAAGCTTGGGATATATATAGAGTTCGTGTCGACTCCTCGAATTCTCGGACGGACTCCTCGAAACCCGAACCAAATCTCCTAATTAATATTTGGTTATGATTGGGTCCTACGTCAGCCTATTATTCAGAGAAGGCGGACAGTCAGCGAATTTGAAAAGTTTTTTCGCGCAAAGCAGGTCAGCGGTTCCTACGCTAAGGAGCTTTCTACGTTCGACAGCAACAGATCTACGGTTTTTACGCTCGCAAGTTATAAGTCTATGGTTTTACGCCTGGATGCCTTTGTGCTCGGTAGCTTTTATACTCGAGAGGCTACAAACCTACGACTTTACGCTCAGCAGATACAAATCGATGATCTCACGCTCGGTGGTGCTTAGTTCACGCTCAGAAGCAACAGATCCGCAACTTCACGCTCGGAGATTTTTTTTTTCCAGAAGCTACAAATCTACAGTTCTACGCTAAGGAGCTTTCTACGCTCGACAGCTACGAATCTACGGCTTTACGTTCGACGGCTACAAGTCAGATTTTTTACGCCCAGATGCCTTTGTGCTCAGTAGCTTTTATGCTCGAGAGGCTACAAACCTACGACTTCACACTCAGGAACCACAAGTCTATGATTTCACGTTCGATGGTGTTTAGTTTATGCTCAGAGGCTACAGACTAATGATTTCATGCTCCACGACTTCCCCGCACATCTGAAAGATACCCCGGCCAGATTGCGCGTACATCTGAACGGTCCTCAAAGCGGTCAATTGTAAAGAGTTCACACAGAAGATACTCGTTCTTGACCTCAAGATATCCCAAGTACCCGAAGCATACAGAGTTCTACATTGAAAAATTACTCTTCTTGGGTCAATTGGAAGTTCATCCAGACTCCAGTCTGAATATCTCGTCTATCAAAGATGGCAACCCAGTTGACAGCCATTTTTTGACCCTGTTCCAAGGGATTTTTTGAGAAATCATTCTTGAAGACGAAGTCTGAACAAAAATTCTGTTCATCAGAAGTAAAAACAACAGTTCAGAGCTCTACGCGGTTCCTCAGTCCTAGCAGCAGGACAGTTCTAAATGTTCAAAATGCTCAACAGCGTTCTATGGACTATTCGCTATACGCAAAAGTACAGGACCTAGTACTCTTTCTAAATAGAGTCGGCGTAAAGAATCAGACGTGTCAAAGCTATACATATTCAGACTTCACAGCAACGTATGGCAAGATGATAATATGGAGAAGAAAGACGATTTTATTAAAAGATTAAAGTCATAATTACATATGAGGGAAATCCAATCTACAAGGGTTTTTCTCTATTTTTCATGATTACATATGAGGGAAACCCCGTCTACAAAGGATTTCCCCATCGTCGTCTGAAGGCCGCACCAGAATCTGTTCTACCGGGTTCTCGTATGGGCACAATTCTTCATCCATCTTCTCCAGCAGTTAGTCAGTTCCAGCAAACTGACTGACATGGCAATGATCAACGGCGGGAGAATACAGAGTTGGGGCTTGCATAAATTATGCAGATCCGATGCTCCATGCGCCGTGACAGATTGAGTTGATATATTCCACCCAACTCAATGCCCGAGGTCAGAGCTAGTTGCTGCTCTCATCCCCGGAGGTAACAGGAGAAGACACTGCTTGCAAGCCGTGTGGTCTAATACGACCCTTCCCTTCTCCTGGAAAAATTGCCATACAAAGTTGCTGGTTATCCCGAGCAAGGGAGGCTAAGATATCCTTCCATGATCCATCATTGCAGTGGACACTTGCTCGAAGATGCCATCTTTTTCGGCTCCTTACACGCTGGAAGAACATGATCTCCTTCTTCCTCAGGTCGACCCGACGAACTCCGGCGATCATCTCTGCGTGGTGATGGGAATGTGGGGAGAACGGGTTAAAACCCCAGCCTTTTTATAGGCGAAAGAGATCACACCGGTCCCCAATAAATCTGCCATAAAGTCAGCATCAACCGTTTCAACGCTCCATTCAGAAACGTTTCGAGTTACGAGGAGCGGTTCATGCATCATTCAAAGCGTTCCAAATTCTGAGGAATTTGAAAGCTTTGAAGGGGGTCTTGTAGAAGCATAAAAAATACGCCGGATGACTATACGCAGCATATTGATGCAGAGCAGCATAAACAGAGGCCTTCAGAGCCATCAAGCGTGCAACAAAGCTTTTTCCGCTAAACACAGCGTGAAGTATAAACTCAAAGGACCATCCACGTAAGGCAGTACGTCCAGGATGCTTCAACATAAACAGGGTTCTTCATCGCCTCCATGGCATAAAACCCATCCTCTTTCAACGCAGCATTGAAGTGTACGAGAGACGCTTCATATTCTCCGAAGTGAACCTGTCAGATCCGGCAATGAACCTGTCAGATCCTGCAATGAACATGATGTGTAGACTTCTGATAAAGGGATACGTCTCGACTACCCAGACGACGGCTATAATGATGGCACAGCACTGCAACCCAGGCTGTCATTTACCGTCGTCTTCTTTGCGTAAACTGCTTTTACGTGCACAAAGGGATACGCTGCCTTATTTTACACAGGCAGACATGAGCTGTTTACGCTCCGCGGTAGACAAACCGCCTGCCACGTCAAAAGCTGCACTTCGTACGGGGCTCGAGGTACGTCTCTACGTCCAATGCACAGAACGATGACAGTTGCTTGAGGCACGTCTCTATGTCCAATGCACAGAGCGGTGACAGTTTCTCGAGGCACGCCTCTACGTCCAATGCACAGAGCGATGACAGTTGCTCGAGGCATGTCTCTACGTCTAATACACAGAGCAGTGACAGTTTCTCGAGGCACGTCTCTACGACTGATGCACAGAAGGGCTACAGACCTTCAAAAACACGCTTCCGCATTTAATGCACATGATGGTGGCAAATCTCTGAATTTAATGCAAGAGATTTGATTATATCTTCAAAAGCCATAATTTCGGCTAAGACGTCCACATCAGCACTCTGGCACGGTACGCAGCGGCTTCTACGCCCATTCAGCTCTGGTGCTCACTCGGCTTCCACGCCCATTCAGCTTCTGTGGTTACTCGGCTTCTACGCCCACTCGTCCTCTATGACCACTCGGCTTCTATGCCCACTCGGCCTCTATGACCACTCGGCTTCTACGCCCACTCGGCTTCTATGACCGCTCGGCTTCTACACCTATTCGGCTTCTATGCCTACTTGGCTTCTACGCCATGGTGACAGACATTGGCTTCTACGCCCACCTCTTCTACACGAGGGATACCTACCTACGTGGCTTCTACGCCGTGATCTTCGTAGCTATTATACGCATTTTGTCCCTTAGTTGGACCCGCGTCACACGCTCATTTAAATGATTATCTATACACAGGCATTGGTTATTTTAACTGTTGTGTAAAAGGGTGCTATACTTTCTACTCTTCGATTTCTACACCGACGGAGTGGTCACTGTCACCAAAACTCTATAAATAGAGACCTCTATCAATGAGGAACAAGGTCGACAAATTGGAGGGTCAAAGAAGTTAGGTCTGAAAACTGATCAAGAGATCCAGTACCAGATCCAACGGTCGAGAGAGAGAGAGAGAGAGAGAGAGAGAGAGAGAGGAAGAACCCGGAGCTCAGGCAAAGGAGTAGGGATCGACGACTTTGGCATCGTGCATCCACCCTCTTCTGCAACCTTCAAAGCTGCTACCTGTCTTCCACGGCACTTCTTCAATATCGTGTGGTCCAAGGGCTAAAGTGATCCACTGCAGATCAGACACCTATAGCAATATTTACCCAGATTAAATAAATTATACTCCCATATCCTCGTATAGGATCAAATTGTACAAGTTTGTTTGTAAACCAAAGAAGACGGGTTTTGTGTAAACCCCATCTTGAATACATCTTCATTCTTTCATTTTCCACCACAAACACTTATGTCAATATATAGGGTGTACAACCATTTCCTAGCTACACAAGTCATATAATTATGTTAAGAAATTATTAAAGTCAAGGAAGATCTCTGAAACGGACAAAAATGGTCAAAAACAGTCAATTTTAGCAAAACAGCCTAAATCAGATTACCAGTGGATTACCTCGGATTACCGATGGATTATCTGATATGAAACAGTAGCTTTATGGGCCAAAATTTTAATCTTTTGTCGGTGATCCGCGGATTACCTTCGGATAATCCGAAACTGCACAACAACCCGGACTTAAAATTTTCTAAAACTTGTTTCAGCCATAAAATTTTTATTTTAACCCATAATTTTGACTTTCAAAAGTCAAAATTGTATAAAATTAAAATTTTCACAATATGGGAGCATTATATTTCCCAAAATTTGAGATTTGATAGATAAATTCCTTAAAATACTCCAAAACTAGTTTTTCGGAAAACTGATATGTGTTCTAAATTCCACCAAACTCCAAACCAAAAATATACAAGACTAGAGGAGGGTCTCACATAGCATATACACAAAGTCTAATGGCAATCACTCCGGTAATCATTTTTTACACCGAGTTTCCACCCGTGTACACAGAAGGGTTTCTACAGAAAAGTAAAAAATAAGCCTAAACTAATTTCTGAAAGATGCACAGGTTTAAAAATCATGAGAGAAACATTATTAACAAAACAAGCAACAAAAAATTCTAAACATATAAAATCAAGGAAAGCAAAAACTGCAATAAAATAAAGTCGTCCTAGATTTTGGCAAGATGTACTTGCCTAAGAGCGAGCCCCAGCCTAAATCTTAAACTCCACTACCAAGATGGGTTCAAAAACTACAGTCCTAGACCTCAAGACCAATATCCAAGATTTTGTGGGAAATATGGAGAGAAAATGAAGAAGGAAGAGTAAAAGAAAATATAGAGGAGAGAGAAAATCAAGTTATATATATATATATATATATGTGGTAGTAATTAATCGTAACCGTTGGATCTGCCACGTCAGCGATCCACGTCTTGATTTAAATCGATCTCGGCCGTTCAAAACAAAATCAAGAAACCATTGGGTAATAGGGTGAGTCAATAATATTTATGAAAATATCTAAACACTATTCATCAAAATATCTCAAGAAAATATCTCAAAAGCAAAAGTAATATCTGACGATAGAATTTTTCGTCGGTGTGCCTCGGCATGACGGCGGTAGTCCGGTCAGGGAGAAAATTTTCAAAATGCCAAGTTTTAAAATCCTAAGAAAATCTCGAAAACTAAAGATGCAGTATAAAATATGTATCCATATACCAATATAGATACGGTGAGACAGAGTCTCACAACTCTCCCATCCTTAGAAAATTTTTGTCCTCGGAATTTTAATAAGGCTAGCGGAGCTGGAACCAAAACCAAATTCCAGAAGATACAACTATATCAATAAAATAAAGCATGACATATAAACAAGAAATTAAAGCAATCAATAGTATAAATAAATTCACGAGCAACTATACTAATAGAAAGAAGAGCTAGAGGGACATGAATAAATATGTCTCTTAAATCAGCTAAGTAGGAATCCGTCCACGCTGGCCTACCTGATTCCCAAAATGGACAAGGGTCAAGTCTCGAGAGAAGTCGGTACCAACGACTCAGTCAAAGACATAACTCTTCCCAGAACGTACCTCCGTAGTCAGAATAAACGATAACTATCATACATCCCAAGATACGCAGGTAGAAGAGTGACTCAAGATTCACTCTCAGAATATACGCGAACCTAAGAAAATTAATAAGAATGAGAAAAACTCAGGACGTACCAACAACATGACCGCCCTCGGTCAACACCTGCTCCAAGATGCCAACTCTTCATGCACATGCCTCAGGACTACTGCTCTGAATTGCTGTTAACCCTGAACTCTGGGTGCTGGTCCCCTATGTTGCTGGCCTCTATGCCTAGCCTAGATCTGAGCATACTACAATGGCCTCTGCTGCTGGAAAGTCTGAGACTGTGCTGGCAAAGGCCTCGGACCCTGATTCTGTTGAACTAGTACAGGATCCCTATACTGTGGTCCTACCGGGGAGATAGTGGAGCTAGTTGAAATATATTAATGGAGGATCTTCTCTACGTGGACAAGACTTCACCCGGTGGCCTAAAGATCCGCAGATCAAGCAAAACCCTTGTGCTTTACGGCACTCAGATAAAACGTATCCTGACTTGTCACTATGGGAACACCCAACTAAAGTTGACTGCACCTGATGCTGAGGATGCATTTGTGATGATTGCTGGAATAAAGACTCTGGTGTTGGCCTCCTCGGAGTTCCAATCTCCAATATCCTGACTGCTAGTGCTAGTGCCAAAGACTGGGTGGAAGAATCCCTTAAAGTAGAATGAGACATCTTCTGGTTCCCAGTCCTCTCAGATATCCTTTGGGATGTATACTCATGCCTCCGTGATGACCTCATCACATAGTCAAATGTCTGAAACTCATGCTGCTCTACTACCAGAATAATCTCCAAGTGCCCTGTTGGAACCTCTTGGTATGATCCAACTCAGTCGCCACCAAGGTGGGAGCAAACTGGCTGAATTGACTGACTCTGCCGCATAGACGTCAACTGACCTCCCCTACTGCCTAAGGTTATTAAACCTTTGCTGAAGATCATATTGTGATACTGTATCAAACTATCACGTCTGGAACCTTTCGATAAAATCTGCACATAGCACTGGCAACACCATGGTACTCTCCTGCGCTCCCCACCAATCTTTAGCCAAGTCCAGCAACTTCAACTTGACCACTACTACTCTCTCCTGAGCCGAAATCCCTGATGCCTCAAGGATAACCTCAGTGTCCTGGAGCCAAACATCGGACGTAATCGCATCCTCTATACCATAAAAGTATGAAGGATTGAGACGCCTGAAGTCTTACAGAATTAGGTGTCTGAGGGCCACCTCGCTCAAGGGTTGTCTGAACTGAGTAGGCGAGAACGTCACTCTAGCGTTGCTGCTGTAGAAGCATAAAAAATACGCTGGGAAGAGCTACGCAGCCTCTTGATGCAGAGCAGCGTAAACAGAGGCCTTCAGAGCCATCGAGCATACAACAGAGCTTTTTTGCTAAAACACAACATGAAGTGTATGCTCAAAGGACCATCCGCGTAAGTGCAGTACGTCCAGGTCGCTCCAGCATAAGACAGAGTTCTTCATTTCCTCCATGGCGTAAAACTCAACCGCTCTCAAAGCAGCGTTAATGCGTACGAGGAACGCTTCGTCTTTCCTGAAATGAACCTGTCAAGTCACGCAGTTAATCTGACCTCTGACTCCTGACAAAAAGTGCTGCACGACTACCCAGACGATGGCTGGAAACGATGGCAGACCCCTCAGGACGTGCCCCACAGTATGATGGCGGATCTCTGCATTTAATGCAGAGGATTTGGTTAAAGCATCACCAAACCGTCGTTTACTGGAGTCCCCTCAGCATAAACCGCTCTTTCGCGTACAAGGGAATACGCCGCCCTATTTTACACAGGCAAACATGAGCTATTTTACGCTCCGCAACAGGCAAACCGCCTGCCACGTCAAAAGCTGCACCTCGTACGGGACTCGAGGCACGTCTCCACGTCTAATTACACAGAGCGGTGACAGCTTCTCTCAAGGCACGTCTCTGCGACGGGTGCACAGAAGGGATGCAGACCTTCAAAACACGCCTCCGCATTTAATGCATAAGATGATGGCAAATCTTTGCAAGAGATTCGATTATATCTCCAAAAGCCGTAATTCCGGCTAAGACGTCCATATCAGCACGGTACGCAGCGGCTTCTATGCCTATTCTAGCACAGTACGCAGCGGCTTCTACGCCTATTCAGGATCTGTGCTCATACGGCTTCTACGCCCACTCAGTCTCTACGAACATTCAGTCTCTACGACCACTCGGCTTCTATGCCTGTTCGGCTTCTATGCCTGCTCGGCTTCTATGCCTATCGGCTTCTATGCCTATTCGGCTTCTATGCATACTTGGCTTCTATGCCATGGTGACAGACATTTAGCTTCTATGCCAACCTCTGCTACACAATGGATACCTACCTACGTGGCTTTTACGCCGTGATCTTAGTAGCAATTGTACGCATTGTGTCCCCTTAGTTGGACCCGCGTCACACGCTCATTCAAAAGATAATCTATACGTAGGCATTGGTTACTTTAACCGTTGTGTAAAAGGGTGCTGTACTTTCCACTCCTCGGTTGTTACACCGATGGAGTGGTCACTGTCACCAAAACTCTATAAATAGAGACCCCTATCAATGGGGAACAAGGTCGACAATTTGGAAGATCGAACCAGGTCGGAGAATTGATAGAGAGAGAGAGAGAGAGAGAGCACCCGGAGCTCAGGTAAAGAGTAGGGATCGACGACTTCAGTATCGTGCATCCACCCTCTTCTGCAACCTTCAAAGCTGCTTCCTGTCTCCTACGGCACTTCTTCAACATCGTGTGGTCCAACGGCTAAAGTGATCGACCACAGATCAGACACCTATAGCAATATCTACCCAGATTAAATAAATTGTACTCCCACATCCTCGTATAGGATTACATTGTACAAGTTTGTTTGTAAACAAAAGAAGGCAGGTTCCGTGTAAACCCCCACATCGAATACATTCCTATTCTTTTCGTTTAAATAACCACAAACAAGATGGCAACTCTGCTGGGGACATCTTTCTCTTTTGACGAGGAAGCAATTGCTCAACACGATGCGGTATCCGTGGGATCCGTGAAGAAGACACTGATCATCCAATTCGACCAGTCTGCCTACGAAGACATGCTTCGGACTGGGGGTGGCTCTCACTCTCTCTCCGTCCAAGACAACAGGAAGCTGCGCAAAGTGTGGATGCCCAAGTCATCCTCTACCGTTCCTGTGGACTCTCCGATCTCTCCGACCAATGAGGTGGTAGCATCGCTCCCTCCGTGCCCTGCACGTAAAAATCAGTCTCCCGCTACGCGCGGTACGGACAAAACTTCAGGCAAAGCCTCAGCGCTGACCCAGAAGTATCCACTACGCTTTATGCGCAGAAATCAGTCTCCCGCTACGCGCGGTACAGACAAAACTTCGGGCAAAGCCTCAGCGCTAACCCAGAAGTATCCACTGCGCTTTACGCGTAGGAATCAGTCTCCCGCTACGCGCGATACAGACAAAACTTCGGGCAAAGCCTCAGCGCTAACCCAGAAGTATCCACTGTGCTCTACACGTAGGAATCAGTCTTCTGCTATGCGCGGTACAGACAAAACTTTCGATGGTGCCTCAACGCCAAATCGGAAGTATAGATCATGCTCCACGCGTAAAACAACATCTGACCTCTACGGTAAACAAGATGAGCGCTGTGATCTCCGCGAGGGGAAGCAAACAGGCAAATACTCAGCTTCTCGGCCTTTACGCCAGCAAGAGAACAATCTGCCTACTCTCCGGATTACGCAAGAAGTCGATGGCCGACTGAGGACCTCTTCAGCTTTACGCCAGTCTGAGCGAATCTCCAAATTACGCCAGGCGAGGTCCCACGACGTGAAGCAAGCTCAGGTTGCTACTCCTGACCTACGCGAATGCCTAAACCAGAAGCGTAAGGAGAGGGGACCTTCCAACATGTCTATTACGCCCCCTAGAGAGCAATATTGTAATAGTCATAAAATCGTGATTGACTGCTACTGTTCTAAAGCAAGATGGTCGGTTTTCGACCGACTGAGCTACTCTCAGTCTTTCCCGGAAGAAGAACCCGCGTCTGCATCCGTGAACATGGCTTCACGCATACCTAGAAGAAGGTCAAGCTCAAGACGTCATCCTTCTGGACCTCCGAGCCGAAGGAGATTCGAAGACCTCCTCAGGAACACTGAAGCTGGGGTGTTCCAAAACACCCGTGCAAGGTCACAGCTGTCACGCCCCGGTCCCGCCCGGGCCGCCGCTCAGCCCTGCCCCGCGCCCGTGCGGCCGGGGATTAACGAACCGGACACGTATCACCGTACCTCGGCGCGTCGGACGCGAATCACCGCGCCCGTCCCACGGGTGCGAGGGAGGAAGGGAGCCAAGCGAATGGCCCGTTCGAGCTTTCGGGGGACGTGATGCCGCACGGGCCTGGGGTTGCGCCCGTGCAAGGCCAATCGTTTAAGTTGATAGTTGGCTATCATCGCATCATTCGAGTAAGCAGCGGAAAGGGACTTGTTGCAATGCAATGCATTAGCCAACTGAGTGTTCAGGACAATCGAGGCAACTTGGATTTCCTTTAGCAAAGGCACACGTTCGTTCCATACATTATGCCCCCTTATACGATAGCATTCTCGGGGCAATAATCGAAACCAGGATTCCGGGTCTTCGGGACTGTGGCACGCCTATCGCTCCCTCGGACGATCCAGTACCTGCGAACAAGTAAACTGTTGGTGGGTCAGCACTTTATACAAGTACTGGTGAGATAAATCAATTGAACAGAAACAAGCATTCACTCAAACAGGCACTAAGTAATCATGTTATAGAACATTATATTACTAGTGATCTTTCTAGTTTTACCTAGGTTCGTTTCATGCAGTTCTAGCAGAGTCGATTTACTTGTTTAGAAACATGTTTGGAAACAGAGTTTCATAATTGAATATGCAAGCAAGCAAACCGTTCATGTTTCAGGGTGTGCGCAGCGTGTCTCGTGCGACTCGAGGGTCTGATGCATAGCTAGACACACGATGCACATTCTTAGGGGCAGTCACTATCCAAGCCAACACAATGACTTAGC